>JBAPLH010000228.1:1040000-1640000 GCA_037897445.1 Ceriops zippeliana
CCACGTGTCAGGGATCGCTAGTATGTGGCTAATAAGACACATACAAAATGTGTACTTGGGAATTTTTCGATAAATTTATTAATAAGAATATTATTACTAAAAATTAATTTTAATTTTTGAGAGTAAATAATTTTATATAAATAATATAATAAATAAAATATATATATATATATATATATATATAATTCAAAACCCTTAATTTTATATAACATATATAAATATATATATATATATATATAGAGAGAGAGAGAGAGAGAAGAGAATTTTATAATTTAAAATAGATATATACATCAATATCTAAATTACATTTGAAATTATAAGTTTGAATAATGTAATAATATATAGAATTATTTTTTATTAATTAGGTCATATTATAATTAAGTAGTTAATAAAAATATTATTTAGGAATATTAAACACTATTAATTTCAAATATTCTAACATTCTTTTACTTAGTCCAATTAAAATTTATTACATTAATTTTATGTATAAATAATGATAATAATTTCTTATAATCCTATTATAATATTATAATATGATAAACTATTCAATGTGAATGCTAATGATTATACTCTATTTATTCAAAGCACTCATCTCTTTATAATCTATTATAAAAGATTCATGATATTTATATAATTTTAAATAATTTATAATAATGACTTATAAATATTTTCTTATTACTTTTTCGAGTTTACAAGTTTATTATTTATTCAAACCCTCCTCAGAAATTTCCCCTATCTTAAGTTCATAAAGTGACTTATCTTTTTTTTTTTTTTTTTTAATTTCTTCGTAAACAAACATAATAGCTAATTCATTGACTTTTACTTTTCCTTTACATTGTTGTGATAAATTTAAAATAGTCGATATTTAAGAAATAGTAAATTCAAAATGGATTGTAAAAAAAAAAAAAAAAAGGTCATTTACCATTAATCTTAAGATTTTAAATTTTACTATAAAATTAGTCATCTAAATAATATACTCTTATATAATATACAACTTAGTAAATTTCATGGTTATAAGTTTTGTTATAAATGTAAGTAAGTGACTTATCTATAAAATGGAACTATTTTTTCTTAAATTATAAATATTCTTTTGTAATGTTAATTTATGAAATATTTTTTTTTTTTAGTATTGTTAGTAATAGTCACTTTTAAAAGTATAAAAATTAAAATTGTTATTTCATTCCTAAACTTACTAATGTAACTTCTCTTACTATTTGATTTCGTAATAACAACGGACTTATTTACTAAGAGTACAATTCAAAGTTTAATTCAATAAACAAAACAACATATAAAACATGTAAGTGCATCAAACTAGTTCTTTGACTATATATGCCCACAATTAATCATTAGTCAAATAAAACAACTAAAGCATATTGTTATTCTCTTATAAGAAATCCTATAATATAATAATATAAGTAATAACATATATTAATTTTAATAAGTAAATTAAATATTTTTTAACCAAATATATTTGATATCTTTAGATAAATAAATATATTTAACAAAAAAAATAGTAATATACCTTAATTATTTTATTAATTATGACATAATAATTTATTTTTGGGTATATCTTGAAATTCTATCAATTAATAACATTAATATAACTAATAATTATTCATTCATAGTTATTTTTATTAAAATTATGAATAAATGAATTATTTATTTATATTGTTAAACATACTACTTTAATCACTTTAGTAATTAACAAATTGTAATAATAATGCACGCATATTGATTTCAACATTCTAGTTTGATCATTTTGATAACAATTAAACTATAATTATAATATAAGTATGACATAAAATATATTAATTTGATTACTTTTGATGACCAACAAACTAGAATGTTACAAAAAAAAAAAAAAAAACCAATTTTATTAACAAAGATCGCAACATTTAAGTTTTCAAGTTATTATATGTAGAATTATAAATAAAATTAATGTATAAAATATAAATAGGTAGTATATGTAATAAGTTAATTTTTAATTAATATAAGTACCAAAATAAAGAAATGAAAACACATTTTATGATCGTTCACATAATTAACTCTTAATTCATGACTAATAACCGAGGCATAATTATTCATTTATGCAAACAATAAATCAAATTTGCCAATTCCCGGCGCAAATAAATTCCTTAGCCCATAACTTTCGTTGGCTGCCGCACGTCACAATTTGAAGCCAAACAGTGTAATTTTTTTGACCTAAATTAATTTATGGCGCACCCTTTCTTTTGCCGTGCAATTGGTTTTTTTTTTTTTTTTTTAATTTTTTAAAAAACCACATAAGTGCCTAAAGGAATATAAATCATTTAACTTCAACATGAACATAGTAGCCCATGCGGCACTGCCTTTAACAATTAAATAATTTCTCGACCTGAGTAACAACTCTCTACGGGCCAAACGGAAAACTCAAATTTAATTTACAAAATATATCTTTAATACCACTTGTCAAGTCTTTTAATAAAAATGTCTATTAAATATCAATTTTAAATTTTAAAACTAAATACTTTTATATAAATACTACCCTAAATAATATATTAGAATTTATGAAAATTAAAATCATTAATATGTTTTAAGAAATTACCTTAGTTTGATAATCAATTTTTCTTTTTTGACCTCCATTATGATTATATGCTTGTAGATGAAATTTTCATATATAATAGGAAAAAAAGATGACTAATTATACGTATACACATAACTTTAAAATTTAAATTAGATATTTCTATTAATATTATATTTGATATTATAATTCTTAATAATAAAATTATGTATAAAATTATTTTTATTAATTAACTTTTCAACAAAAATATTATTCAACAATATTTTGATTTTATTAATTAAAAATATTCTAACAATGTTATTGTCACAACAAAATTTGCTATTGCTAGAGCTAAACTGTTGCTTTGGTCTTGAAAACGATTGTCGTAAATAAATATAAAGCCATGGTTTGTAATTTGACAAGAACAAAATGTAATCCAGCAATAACACTATGCCTTCCGCTTACTCCAACTTCTTATTCTCATCAAATGGATGCACAGGTACATCCAAAACGCCAAGCATGGAAATCAATAAAGAGAAGAGGTGGTGGGGACATGGGGTTCTGAGTTTTTTCTGGTTTGTCCTCTTTCTTAGTTGATTTCAGTTGAGACATGACCATCATATGGAAAGAGTTGCACTCACCCAAAGAAAATCTAGATATTGATACATACACAAACAAGAATGGTGCAATCTGCGATTGAACATACGTGATGAAGTGTGGGACTTTTGCTCGCGTAGTTTTCAAGGAGGAACAATGAGGGTCCACTCCCATTGTATTTTAGTGGATTGTAGGGCCTTTTGCCGGAGTTGCCATACTTTCTAGGCTTCTCCCTGTTTAATTTGCCATAACAGCATGATAATACGTGTCGGAACTTGCTCATATGGCAGTCTTTATCACAGTGCGCCTTAAACCCAACAAATGTAAACTTGCTTTGGATGAAAATGGCGTTCCATGTCAATCGGATTCTTTCTATTGCGCATGGCCTTGAATACCCTTTTTTCCCCGACCTTTTTCTTTTCGCGTCTTGGGAATCCAACTATTACGATAAGTTGTAAAGGTTTCAAACAACAGGAAAAAGAAAGGAAAGAACAACTACAATTTATATAACCGGAAAAAAGTCAAATCACTCAAAACAATAGCATTGAAAAAATAAATAATAAAAAAAAAAACTCCTTTCTTTGCGTCAAACCTAAGAATTCAATTAATTAAAAAAATCAATTGAATTTTATTATAAAGATAACAATAAGTTAAAGAATAATAATAGCTTGAACCAAAATTTATAAGATGATTTATCTTTACATTTCAGAGCTATAGCTATCCACAACAAAAGGGTAGGGGGGGGGGGAAGCAAAAACTTAAAAATTTGGGAGGTAAGTAATGAGGTTTTTAATTGTTGCAATTTGAAGCAATACTTTATCGAAGTCATTTCCATTGAAGGATATTTTCAACGTTTCTTCGACATTCGTAAAAAAGATTTTGGAAAGAACATCGTAAATAAAAATGAACGGAGTATAGAGACTCCGACATGCAATGCTACAAATATATCACTCTGGTCGATACATTATCGTCCACATTTCTTTCAATGCTAAAATCACAAAATTAACAAAAATTATTGAGACATAAAAATATTAGTCTTTAAATTGTAATATTATAAATGTTAAATGATAACTTGTTCCGAAATTTAGGGACTTCTTCGCAATAATTTTACATTTTGAAAAATGGAATGGTTTTAAGCAACCCGTCTAAGAGCGAGTAAGCACTAGCACAATATAATGGGTGCATATTAATCACCTTTTACATTATTGAGAAAGTAAAGAATTTTTAATCATATAAATATATACATTATTTTTTTTAACAAATTATTTTTGAAAGAAAATAATAACACTATAATAAATAGTATCAAAATTTATTCTTATTTGTCATAATAACATCGAAAAAATATTGATAAATTAACTATAATATAATATAATATATGCATATTACCCAACTAAACACTTTGAAGTGGAAGTAACGGCAACATTAGGCCTTCAGTCGGGCCAATATGACCCACCGGGTTCCTTGAGCTTCGTGTTGTTTGACCTACAACGACCCATATGCAACGGAGCTACGCAACTTAAAAAGTGAAGTCATTGGTTTGTGAAAGAACTTTCGTTCTATATATATATCAATAATGTATGTCCTCAAATTTTGTTATATGAACATGGTCACGCAAACCCACCATTTTTTTTTGGTTGTTTTTTTTTTATATATGTTTTTTGGGTTGCAACATACACAAATCCACTATCTTAGATGCATACGATCGTGTGTTTATTTATGTGTCTATGTATGTATGTATGTATGTATGCATGCATGCATGTGTATGTAATCGAAAATAATATGTTGCATAGGGTGCACGAACCTGGCAAGAGAGACATAAAAGCACACGGCAAAGTTGATGCTTAGATGAAAGCGTTGGGCTTTTGCAACAAGAGGCTGGGTTCCCCTGTTACCGTCTCGCTTGATAGACACTGCTCTACCAAAGTTAATAATGGCACCGCCCAACCCAACGTATTGAGCCACCGGCAAGACAGGGTCAGAAATGCCACCAACGTATCCCGCCTGCATTTCCTATTGCAGTTGTGTGCAAAGAAACGAGAAACCACAAATGGAAAGGCCTGCCATGGACAAGTCATCGTTCTGGGCCTACAAACTGATACTCTTACTTGTAATATGCTCATCAATGGCTACTCGAAATGGGGCCTAAGTGAATCTGCTCGGAAAGTGTTTGATGCGATGACTGAGAGAAGCTTGGTTTCCTGGAATACCATGATTGCAGCATACACCCAAAATGGGGAGAAGCAAAAGGCTACTGGTCTTTTCTCGGAAATGCATAGGGCAGGTCATCCGTTTAGTGAATTCACCGTTTCGAGTGTTCTCTGCGCTTGTGCCGCGGAAAGTGATGTCCTTGAGTGTGGGCAATTGCATGCATTTGCCATTAAGGCTGCAATGGATTCGAATGTCTTCGTGGGTACTGCATTGCTTGATGTTTATGCTAAAAGTGCTTCGATAGAAGATGCGAGTGCTGTTTTTAAAAGGATGCCAGAGAGGAGTGCTGTTATGTGGAGTTCAATGGTGGCAGGGTATGTGCAAAATGAGCTTTTTGAGGAGGCTCTTTTTCTTTTTGTTGAAGGCCAAAAGGAGGGCCTGGAGCATAACCAATTTACAATTTCTTCTGTTATTTGCGCTTGTGCAGGTTTGGCAGCTTTGATTGAAGGCAAACAAGTGCACAATGTGATTTGTAAGACTGGTTTTGGCGCAAATGTTTTTGTAGCTTCCTCTCTTGTTGACATGTATGCAAAATGCGGTATTGTGAAAGATGCTTATTCTCTGTTTGTGAACATAGAAAGTAAGAATATTGTTTTGTGGAATGTGATGATTTCTGGATTTGCTAAACATTATTGCTGTCTTGAAGCCTTGATTTTGTTTGAGAAAATGCAACAGATGGGTATGTACCCAGATGAAGTGACATATGTTTCAATATTGTCGGCATGTAGTCATATGGGTATGGTCGAGAAGGGACGAAACTACTTTGACCTTATGACGAGAGAGCACAAATTATCACCACAAGTCATCCACTATTCATGCATGGTTGATATTCTTTGTAGAGCAGCACTAGTCCATGAAGCTTATGATTTGATAAAGAATATGCCATTCGAGGCTACTCCGTCCATCTGGGGATCACTTTTGGCATCTTGCAGGATTCATGGCCATCTTGAGTTAGCTGAGATTGCTGCTACAATCCTGTTTGAGATGGAACCTGGTAATGCGGGAAACCATGTGATACTATCAAATACATATGCCGCCTGTAAAAAGTGGGAAGAAGTTGCAAAAGCAAGGAAGTTCCTTAAAGAAAATGAGGTGAAGAAAGAAAGGGGTAAGAGTTGGATTGAAATTAAAAACAAAGTTCACACTTTTATAGTTGGAGATCGAATTCATCCTAGGATAAATGATATTTATTTGGAGTTGGATAATTTGATGGAAGAGATGAAGAAACTTGGCTATAAGGTTCAAGTTGATCATGATCTCCATGATTTGGAAGAAAGCAGAAAGCAAGAGCTATTGAGACACCACAGTGAGAAGCTAGCTCTTACATTTGGTCTTATGTGCTTGCCTCCCAAAGCACCTATCAGGATTATGAAGAATCTACGTATTTGTGGGGATTGTCATTGTTTTATGAAGCTAGTGTCCAGCATAACAGGGAGGGATATCATTGTCAGAGATGTAAACCGGTTTCACCATTTTCAGAATGGATGTTGCTCTTGTAGGGATTTTTGGTGAATGTTAGTTAAATATTGTTGGTTTCTATTCCATACAAGTCACTGGTCGTTTTCCATCTGATGCCTTTGCAAAGAAAGGCTTTTGACCATTTATTTTGGAGAGCATTGCCCATTCTTCCAAATATCAATGATGAAATCTTGCTTCAACCTTAATTTTTAACGTTGAAATCTGGCTTCATCCACAATTTTTATTGTTGTGGGAAATGGTGAAGTAGAAAAGTAACTTAGTGTTTGAAAGAGAATCGAGGTGACTGAAGCTGAGCTATCGATGGGTTGCTTCCATTACCTGAGACATATTTCAATTACAAGATAGTAGTAAACAATGTCTGTCTTCCTATGCCAAAAAAAAAAAAAACAAGAAGAAAAAGTGCCTGGTCTTTTAGACATCTTGGAATTATAGGTTTCCTGTCATTCTTCTGATTGAGATTATAGGTTGTGGATTCACTTTCAAAAATTGTCATTCCTAGCTTTCTTCAACGTGCCACTTACAACTACGTCTACCTATGAACATTTTGAAGCTGGAATATGCCCTGTTCATAACAATTGGCAGCCCTTGTGTTTTTCTTTGCTTTTGAAGTTGCGTAAACTGGAACATTGGATTTTAGCAAGTTTACTTCTGCATTTCACTCGAGGGCCTTCAGTATTAGAGATGAAAAAAAAAAGAAAGTCTATAGAAAGGCTTTGTTCGTATAGATAAGTTTATTGAGTTTGTCATTCTTCAATGCCTACCAGTTGCTAAAAGAATCAAAACTATACCAAAGCATGTGCCGGCAGCCTTCAACAGAATTAGCACTGATTGAAAAATAATATCGAAAATTCTGATCTTTGTGTATGCTATGTGTACAGCTGGCGGCCATCTTCATCACATGGTGCTCAATTTAGATGGCTTAATCCTATATCTCACATTAAGCGCTGTATATTTTATCATGTATGATCTCTTTCTCTCCTCGCATATGTAAGCATGGCAAAAACCATATGGCCGAAATCCTATGTACCGGAAATACTTCGAATCCAAGATTTGGAACTTGCGATACTGAAAAGCGACAAGCGTTGACTCATGAATTCTATAATTCTGTTTTGATTACCTGTGGAGTTGATGATATGTGCAAATTAAACAACCAATCAGTTTCTATCAAATCCAAGCTCGCCCTTTTAGCTCCTAGTTCCTTTTTATAATGTTTCCGGCATTGGGATATTTCCTACGTGAAGGTATTGATTTAGAGTAGGGTTGTATTGAAAATTGAAAGAAATTGTATTAAGTTATGTATTCAATACTACCCTTTTTAAGGCAAAATTATTACATATTAAGGGTAGCACATTGAAAGAGTTGATTTATAATTTTGTGAAATTAGAAAGGTTTG
The DNA here is from genome assembly GCA_037897445.1 of Ceriops zippeliana. Lineage (NCBI taxonomy): Eukaryota > Viridiplantae > Streptophyta > Magnoliopsida > Malpighiales > Rhizophoraceae > Ceriops > Ceriops zippeliana. The sequence continues at coordinate 1,048,217 of JBAPLH010000228.1, forward strand.
TTAATGAAAATTTGATACGCTAGTAGAAGAGGGTTTACTTTTTATCAATGTCATTATAAGTGACTTATGTTTTGAATACTAAAAAATTAGAAGAGTTAGAAAATGAGATTATTGTCGATATTAGGAAGAGACAAAAATGAGAGATAGATGATGAGATATGTAGAGAACACATCTTGAATGCAATGAGTAACTTATTATTTAATATCTATTACAATTTTCAAATTGTAAAGGAACTATAAGAGAAATTAGAGATGAAATATATGCAAAAAGATGCAATAAATAAGTCTTAAAGTGATTAAGGTATGTCTTTCTTCTTAATTATGTAAAAAACATTAAATCAAATTATGATCATAATTTTCACATCATTTGTATGTTTGAATAATTATAATGGTTACAAAAGGCTTTACTTAAAAGTATGACATTGATTATTTTGAAATATATTTACCATTGGCTAAAATTGACACAATTAGTCTTCTCATTGCATTCATCTCAATTCATAGCCTAGTAATTCATTAAATGGATGTGAAAATAGTATTTCTAAATAGTAAATTAGAAGAAAAAGCATACATGGAGCAACTTAAGGAATTTATTGTGCAGTAGAAAAAGGTGTATAAATTAGTTAAGTCCTTGTATGGATTAAAACAAAGACCTAAGCAGTGACACCAAAATTTGATTAGATGATATTTGCTAATGGGTTCAATATTAGTGAATTAGATAAATATGTTTATGTCAAGTTTAAAGAAGGAAGAGGCATCATTATTTGTTCATATATGGATGACATGTTAATTTTTGGAATTGATTTAGAACAAATTGAAGTTACCAAAATGTTTTTGTTAAGTAAGTTTGATATAAGACATGGGTAAGGCAAATGTCATCCTTGGAATCAAAATCTTACAAGATAAAAAAAAAAAACATAATGCTATCTCAATCACATTACATTAGAAAAGTTCTTAAACATTACATTAGAAAAGTTTTTAATAAGTTTAATCATTTTGATTATATTCTAGCCTTTACCTCATTTGATTCTAACATGAATTTTATCAAGAATGTTAGAAATCCAATATGTCAATTGGAATATGATAAGATAATAGGATGTTTAATGTAGACATAGTTTATGCATTTGGCAAAATAAGTACATATATAAGTAATCCAAATGACATGTATAGTAATCCAAGTGACATGTATTGGCATAAAGTAAACAAAATCTTAAGGATCTTAAAGAAAATAATGAATTATGGTATAAGTTACACTAGTTACCTTTCTGTTTAGAAGGATATTTAGATGCTAGTTAGATCACTAATAAAAAGATTATACTTTAGTGGATGGATCTTTATACTTGGTAGAGGTGCAATTTCTTCAGGTTCCAAAAAACAAACTTGCATAACATTAGTTTCAACATATAAAAAAAGCATATTGATTAAGGAATTTGCTTTATGATATTCCTCTATGGAAAATGCCAATTGCACTTTTTAGTCTGTATTATGATAATGTCGTGATTCTAGCAAGAGCATATAGTTAAGTATATAATGGTATGTCTAGACACATTGAACTGAAACATAATTATGTAATAAACTTGATTACAAATGAAGTAGTCATGATTAATCTTGTAAGATCAAGTCAAAATATGGTTGATCTTTTAACAAAAGATTAACAAAAGATATGGTAAATAAGTTCATAAATACAAATTACCAATAATAAAAACTTAACTTAACACTTGAGACAATGTCAAGTTTTGAGTTCAATGAGTCAAAGTATGTTATTAGTGTGATTGAAGCATTATAATCAAATTTATTTCCATTTTAAGGTTATATAATGCTTGGTTCCTATAGTAAATTAGGAGGATGAGTTTGTAAGACTGCTAACATACTTGCAAAGGTGATTTATGGTGAGGGTCCCAATCTACCTATATGAATATGAAATGTTTAGACTTTTTTAACATGTTAAAGGGATTGACTTAAAGACATTCATAAAAAGGATATAGACACAGTAACCTTTAATATGTCAATTATTTGAAAATATAAGTATAATAATGTACAGTTATTTGTGTGAACTGATTCTACAACTTGTCAATAAAAATAGTTGGTTCAAAACTTGTTCACCATATTATTCAGACTTATTATAATATACTTTTTACTATATAAAGGTTCAATTTGTAAGACACTTTTACTTATGCAAATGACTATCAAAATTATTGAGGATCTTTTATATTTTAGTTTGGAAATGGCTAAAGATTATTAGAGTTTTCCAAATAAAACAAATATGAAAGATTGTGTTACTTAAATTTTAAACCCAAGTAGGTTAGGTATATAATCGTTAATAATTTTATGTGTTAGAAAATGTTCCCTGTTTTAAAGGTTTATCACTTTTCAAAATTAAACGAGCTTTAAAACCAATTTTATGTCTAGTGTCGGTTCTAACCTGAAGATTGAGTTTAGATTAATACTTATATAATTTTTAGTAATTATATGTGTAAATGAAGACAATAACAACTTAAAAGTTGTAACCATTTGAATAAAGGATAATTACTTGTAAGTTAGTAATTATCTTAAAAAGAGAAAAGTTACACCCCTAAGATTCAAACTTATGACCATTTATTTAATGGTCATGTATTTAACTACCATACAAAGGTGACGTTTGGTTAAAAGTCATCACTTATATAAATACTATAAGTTCACCACTTTTTTTGGATATGTAAAATTTTCTTTTTCTTCTATTGGTTTTCTTATTATTTTATCAAAGACTATGTTATTTATAATATTTCTATAGAAATATTATAGACAAAAATAAAGAATAATTTTAAAAATATATTAACTTCTTAAGGGCTTGATTTTAGTAGTGTAACCTATAATCAAGTGTATTTTATTTCATAAAGGAATTTGCATAAACCTTTGTTGCATATTAGTGAAGGCAAATTTTGTCTTATGGAAAATGACATTGGATATACGATTTAAAGTAATTTTTTTTCAATTTCTAGTATAGCCTTACTTTGCATCAACTAAAGGAACCTATTGTAATGGTCGATGGTTTTGTAATCTTTAGAAATAACTAGGTTAACATATAAACATTCCATGTTATAATAAATATTGTTAGGGTACCTACTATATAGATAGAGATCAACATACCAATGTGCATGCAAAACGGGGCACGATGATTACTCGATGGTTCAATGATGAAATATGATAACTATAAGACATTAAACCACTTTTTTTGCAACTTTTCTTTACTACAATGACTCAAAATACAAAAAAAGCTTTGTTTGTTTATTTGTTGGGTCATATTTCTTAATATATTTTCACTTAAAAAGTTAAGTTTAGTACTCAAATCAAGTAGAAAATTTATTATATTAATTATATAAGATGTCAAATTAAGGATACATATTCTGTACAACTTGATAAAATTATGATGCAATTAACTAGCTTGAAATCTACATTTGGAACTTCCCCCATTTGTAAAATTATAAATGACGTATCAAATTCATAGAATTGGTTATGATTGCCAAGTTTTATTGTATTTTCTATCTTATTCTATATCATAGAATTGGTTAATAAAATGAAACAATAGAAACATTTGTGCTTTAATATCCAATGTAAAATAATTACTAAAAATGAAGGTAACCATGAAAAATAATTAGTGAGGCATTTTTTAACTTAACTTTCCTTTTTGGGAGTCAAACTAACTTAACATTAGATAGGAAAGATAAAAAATTTAAGTGGATTAGGTGAAATAAAAAAAAACGTTAAATTGATTCTATGAAATATAAGATAAGCATTAATGTAAATATAACAAAATAATGTATATTAACATAGCAGTTATGCGATTATTGATTAATTATGAGTCCTTGATTCTAGAATTAATGTAGTAGGCAAGACAAGTGGAGATGTCTATAATGAAATTGAATGGCAACTGGCTTTAATAGTTTATGGTAATGCAATGGTAATAGAAATACTTGTATTAGCTACAAGCAAGATTGCATTAAATTTGATCACTATAATTAACCTTTGATATCCACCATTGAATATTATTTTCCCCACTAATAATATGTGAGGTTGACTTATGACTTCACCATTATTTTTTAAGAATCTTAAGTTGTATAAATGTGTGAAGAGTTTGTACATATGCATTTCATTGTAAGTAAAAAAAAAAAAAAAAATCTTGTATTAACAAAAGAAATATATAAAAAAAAAGAAAACTTTCACACAAAATAACCTATATTACATATAGCTTTTAATTAATAAGAACCTTTAGACCTAAGCTATTAAATATTTATAATGACTTTTACGTTATTTAGTTAAAGTGTTTATAAAGTGATTACACTCATAAGATTGAAAGACAAAAAATACTTGGTTCTTGGTTCTATTACTAATATTGTGGAATATTGATGAGATTTTTTAAAGTTTTCTTTTCCTATTATTAATTCATGTAACTATAATTCAAAAATCATTTTTGATAATCAATGGAGCCCTATCTATCTCATTCCATTAATTCTAAAGGTTAATAGTCTCCTTGATTGTAAATAGTTTTATCTCATTAATACTAGTGACTTCAATCACTTTGGAAAACATATATACAACTTTATCATTATCACCTTGCAGTGCGTCTCTCATTCTTACTAATACATCAAACATTATGGTGTTTGTATTGAATATATATATATACCCTTTGGGAATGATGACCAAGTCAAGTCCATAATTTTAAATTTTCCTTGTAGGACAAACACCTCTAAGATTTATGATGAATTCCTCTAACATGAAGTTTCATTGTAGTCACTTTACCTTTAACCATTAAGACTTCACCATGTTTTTAGTTCTATGAGTTTCATCTTTGATTTGATAAGCTAAAATTGAGTGGATATTTGTGTTTATAGGAAAGTTTTCATCTTATAAGGAGTTAAAACTTAAGTGGATGTATATATGTTTATAGAAAATTTTTTATCTCACAATATTATCTTAGTTTTGCAAGAGAATTTGTTCACTATAAAAATAACATTTAGTTAAGAATAAAAGGATTTTATATTTTTATAACTTTAAACAACAACCTTTTGTTTTCAACTTTCACTTAAAGGAAATTATATTAAAACTTAAAATTTAAGAAAAAATTTAGATACAATTTATACAGTGACTTTTTATAAATTTATAAATTTAAAATATTATAATATATTATAATTTTAAAAATTTGATTACAATACAAAATTTATGAATCAATCAATATAAATTTATTACAATCACACAAAGATTTTACTAATTCATAAATTATTTTAATTGGCTTATATGATAATTTTTTATTAATATATAAATTAAAGATATTAAATTATATGATAATTATAAAAATTTAATTACAATTAAATAAAAATTTATGAATCAATTAATATGAATTTAATTGTAATAAAATAAAATTCTATAAAAATTTTATTTTAATTATAATTAGCTATTTATAATTATAAAATTATCTAATAAATTAAAATAATTTAAGTAACTTTTGAAATATAAATTAATTACAAAGTAAATTTACCAACTAATATATGTGTTTTGGAGGGCAGGGTTGCACGTGTGTACACTTAATAGTTGTCCAACACGACATCTTAATAAACCTTAATTATGGAATGATACTTGGTACACCTACATTACATGCACTCAAGATGATATTCTTGCAATGCAGCCTAAGCTTATTAATCTGTTAGATCTTTTTAATGAATTTATTATCATAAATATTAATCTTTTAAATTTTAAAATTAAATATATTCATATAAATAATATCGTAAATAATATACAAGGGTTTGTAAAAACTAAAATTATTAATGCATCTCAATAGTTTAACTCAACTTATAACCAATTTCTCTCTCATGATTTTGACTATAATCATACACCTTTAAATAGAGTTTTTGGACATATTAGGAAGAGAGAGAAATTAGTTATATATATATATATGCAAAATTGTGTGATTTAAATTAGACATATTTATTAATGCTCAAGATTATAATCTTTAACTAATTAAGTCAAATTATGAATGAGTTATTAATTAGAATATCATTCAAGAATATTTTAATATTACTATTGAGAAATTCTAATAACCAACTATAATATATTACATTAATTGTTATATATAAATGATGATTAATAATTTTTTTGTAAAAATATTAATAAATTTAATGTTCTTAAAAGATTCTTAAATTGATTAAAATAAAAATTATATTTAAAATATACATTCAGACAATCAGTCAATTTAAATTTTATTCAATTGTTGTAATATGAATTTAAACTTAAAAAATTTTTAAATTAACTCGATACTAATTATGACAAATAATAAAATTAATTTTAATTTTATTCACCTAATTTTTAAAAAAATTTAAATTACATGTAAATTAACTTAATTATTTGTTATTAAAAACGTACTTTGAATATTTTTAATTAAATATCTATAATTTGCACAATGTACAAACTTAAATATAGTTAATAATATAGTTAGAACAAATAATATACTTAGAAAACTGTTTGTATGTGAAGAACTTTCCATTCCACCTTCTTGGGTTTCGTTCCCTCATTAGATTCGAGTCGACTCCAGCGCTAAACTAATTAGCTGTTGTGAGAGCACATGTGGAAATGGTGTACAAACCTCACAACACAATTTAATGCACATATGACAGGCCCTACCTGCCCCAGCACCCTACACCCACACACCCTCCCCATCCCCCTCCAATTCCCTCCTCCCTACTCTCTCACCAATCCTTTAAATATCAGCCCTGAAGTGTTGCAAGCATAGTTAATCCTATAGCTTACACACAACAAATCTTTGACTCTAAAGTATTGGAGGTTAGGAAAATGAAGATCACTTCACTCTTTAGGAAGAAAGTGATGAACTTTTCTAGAATTTCTCTTTACTAAAATTTTTATTTCTATAATGCATGATCTTTCTTTATGCGAATACTAGCAATAAAAACTATAATGAAATCAACATATCATTGTCCATTATACTGATGTCCCGTAGCGGAAATGAGAATCCTCTTTCCGTTTCGTTCCTGAATGATTCTCTTTTCTCCTACTCTTCCCTTTCTTTTCTTTACATTTTTTCTTTGATGGTTGAGATCCTATGAAAGGTCTGTAATAGTATATATATATACACACATTATTCCTTTCCTGTAACCGTTACCTTTTCAGGAAAATCATACTCTTCTGTAATGATTATCTTAAATAGGAAGATACTTATCTTTCTGTAACATTTATCCTTAATAGGGAGAATGAAGGGATTTTAAACCCGATGACTCAAATTACCGTCATGCCTAACCGACCATCATATTAGGCCTTTTATTTTGGGTCACACTTTAAATAATATGGGCCACTTATGTTAATTAATTTAACAATCTCCCACTTGGCCCATGTTATGACTTGATGAATCAATAACAATTAAGTGCGCACAATTCTTAAAGAACATCAAATCACAATACTTGATTGAATTAAAATGATTGGATCATGGCGGTCACACATCTTATAGCGATAAGATTCCTTCCATGTATCACATAATCATCATAATTCATAATAACTGTAGAATTTAGAGAAGAGAAGTGTAGAATTTAGAGAAGAGAATTGTGATCTTTTTCTTCTTGTTCTTGTACCAAGATTACACAGCTATTTATAGGACTCCTATGAATACTAATTAGGAAAAACAAATCTGTACAATACTACTATAATCCCACAAATCAAGGGATACTAAGAAATCATTTCCTAATTAATTATTTACAGCTATTTCCTAATAATTAGGACCCACAAAATCAGGAATGAATATTCCTAATAATCACATCCTAAAAATCAGGATAATTCAACACTCCCCCTCAAGCTGAGGAATAGATGTCTTCCATTCCCAGCTTGGAGATTATTTCATGAAAGATCCCGCCATTAAGTCCTTTGGTTAGTACATCAGCTAGTTGATCTCCGGAAGGTATGTAAGACATGCAGATCAACCCCTCTTCTACCTTTTCTTTGATGAAATGCCTGTCAATTTCAATATGCTTCGTTCTATCATGTTGTACGGGATTATGAGCAATATTAATTGCTGATTTATTGTCACAATACAGCTTCATAGGGCCATTCCACTTGATTTTCAAGTCTTCTAGGATGATTTTAAGCCATAATAGCTCACATATTCCTTGGGCCATTGCTCGAAATTCTGATTCAGCACTTGATCTTGCAACTACATTTTGTTTTTTACTCCGCCAAGTTACTAAATTTCCGCCAAGAAAAGTGTAATAACCAGATGTTGACCTTCTATCCACCATGGATCCTGCATAGTCAGCATCGGTATAAGCTTGCGGGACCAATTCTTGATTTCTCCTGAATAAGACTCCTTTTCCTGGACTTCCTTTTAAATAATGTAGCACTCGATTGACAGCTTGTAAGTGTGATTCTCTTGGGTCATGCATAAATTGACTAATCACACTTACTGAATAGGCAATATCAGGCCTAGTATGAGCCAAATAGATGAGTTTCCCGACCAATTTTTGATACATTTCTCGATCTACAGTAGGTTCGTCCTTTGCATCCCCAAGCTTTTTATTAGGCTCAATAGGTGTGGCTACTGGTTTACAACCAAGTTTTCCAGTTTCCTTCAAGAGATCAATCGTATACTTCTGTTGTGAGACAAAAATTCCTTGTTTAGAGTAAGAAACTTCAATGCCAAGAAAGTATTTGAGTCTTCCTAGCTCTTTTATTTCAAACTCTTTAATCAAACACTGCTTTAGCCGCTGTTTCACCTCATCATCGTCACCTGTGACTATAATATCATCAACGTACACTAGAAGTGCTGTCACCCTCCCTTTTGCCGAATGCTTAATGAAAAGGGTATGATCACCTTGGCTTTGTTTGTAGCCCGAAGCTTTCATAACTTTGGAAAATCTCCCAAACCAAGCTCTAGGTGATTGCTTGAGCCCATATAGTGCTTTCCGTAATCTACATGCTTTACTTGTTGTCTTTTCTCCTTCAAATCCCGATGGAATACTCATGTAAATCTCCTCTTCTAGGTCTCCATGTAAGAATGCATTCTTCACATCATACTATTGAAGTTGCCAATTAAAATGAGCCGCCAAAGAGAGTAAAATCCTCACCGTGTTCATCTTTGCCACCGGAGCAAATGTCTCCTGATAATCTACTCCATAAGTTTGAGTATAACCCTTTGCCACCAATCGTGCTTTATATCTTTCAAGAGAACCATCAGCTTTATATTTCAAGGTAAAAACCCATTTGCAGCCCACAAGATTCTTTCCCTTAGGTTTTTTGACAATCTCCCAAGTCTGGTTTTTTTCTAGTGCATCCATTTCTTCTCTCATTGCATTCCTCCATTCTTCTTTAGACAATGCCTCAGATAAAGTACTTGGAATAGAAAAGGTGTTTAGACTCACAATGAAATTTTTATGAGATGGTGATAAGTGGTCAAGTGACACATAATGAGATAGTGGATATATAGGGGTCGCTTTGTGCACTCTCTAGTACCTTTTCTAACAGCAATGGGAAGATGCAAGTCATTTTCTGGCATATCAATTGATTGTTTATGCAAAGGAGAGTTGGAACTTACTGAAAATTCATTTGCAGAACTCGGATGGAAATCTTGAACTTGTGTTTGGTCTGGAATTGCTGTCTTTCTTGAGTATACCTGAGAAAATCTCATAGAGTCATGAATATGGGGAGATATGGAAGTGGATTCTTGTTCTGGAATAGGGTCAATTGTAGAGGGTGAGTCTAGGATTGAAGTGGCACGAACTGATTCATGAGGGGCCTGTTGATCAGAATTAAAGGTTGATTGGTCAGGAGTTGATTGATCAGGGATTGGTTGATCACAAGTGGGAATTTGGATTGGAAGATTATTAGGAGGTAAGTCAAGATTAAGGTCATCAACTAATGACTTCTCCCCTTGAAGATAAGACTGTGGGAAGTAAGGTTTATTTTCTACAAATGTGACATTGACTGATATATAGGTCTTTCGAGAAGGAGGATGATAACATTTATATCCCTTTTGTGTAGAGGAGTAACCAAGAAAGACACACTTGATTGCTCTAGGATCTAGTTTTTCCCTTTGCTGATTATGAACATGTACAAATGAGGTGCACCCAAAGATTCTTGGTATAAGATTATTTATTGTCCTAAAATGGGGATAAAAGCTAGAAAGAACTGTCATAGGAGTTTTGAAATCTAATACTCTTGATGGCAATCTATTAATCATATATGTAGATGTAAGGACAGCTTCCCCCCAATAAGACTTAGGGACATTTCCATGAAACAACAATGCTCGAGTAGTGTTGAGCAAATGACCATTTTTTCTTTCAGCCACCCCATTTTGTTGTGGGGTGTTTACACAAGATGACTCATGGATGATCCCTTCCTTTTGGAAGTAGGTTGACAAGATCTGATTAAAGTAATCTCTAGCATTATCTGATCTAAAGTTCTTAATTTTAACTCCAAATTGATTTTGAATCATAGAATTAAAATTAGGAATAATACTACTTACATCAGATTTGTGTTTGAGTAAAAATATCCATGTGACCCTAGTGCAATCATCGATTAGAGAAACAAACCATCGAGCCCCTGAGATATTTGGAATTGTGGAGGGTCCCCAAATATCACTGTGAATCAAATCAAAAGGGTGAGAACTTCTTTTATTGTTTATAGGAAAAGATACACGAGTATGCTTAGCAAATTCACAAGTATCACATTGGAATTGACTCATATCTAATCCTTTAAACAAAGAAGGAAACATGATATTTAAGACACGAAAAGATGGATGACCAAAACGAAAATGATAAAGCCAAATGACATCCTTATTTGAAGCACTAAGAAATGATAAGGGTGAATTGTTCATGACTTTCTTTGAAATCCTTGGCATCTCAAGGTAGTACAGCCCATTCCTTTCCTTAGCAAGTCCAATTTTCCTCTCCGAATCCTGTTCCTAAAAAATACAGTAGGTAGGTAAAACATTGCATAACATTTGAGGTCATTGGTGAGCCTTTTTATGGAAATTAGGTTGGCTGATAGTTTCGGCACATGGAGAACATCTTTTAGAATGAGAATAGGTGTAATATAAATATCACCAACCCCTGCAACAGTAGCCATAGAACCATCTGCCACCACTATTTTCTTATTGCTTGGACATGGAGTATAGGTAATAAAAAAATGTGTAGTATGAGTCATGTGATCAGTGGCACCTGAGTCTATTATCCAAGCTTCACTTGAATGTTTTTCTGAGGCATTTAGACTAAAAGAGAATGGAGACTTACTGAGAGAGAGTGCTAAGGAACACACACGCCAGAGGGTTTATCCAAAGACCCTAAAAGCTCTTTAATTTTTTCTATTTCTTCACCGCTGAAGGATTCTTTCACCTGTCCTTCATTGTGATTGATTTGCTGGCTGGTGTGTTCAATTAGATTAGCTTGGGGCCTTGGCTGTCCTCCTTTGTTGCCCCACTCTTGGCTCGAGGTTGCTGGTTTCCCATTTAGCTTCCAGCAACTTTCCTTTGTATGCCTTGGCTTCTTACAGTAGGTACACCATAAATTGTCTCGATTATCCCTCCATGTAGGCCTCAAAGCATCCGCCCTTCCTCTTTCTTGTGTTAACACATTGCGAGTTACTAATGCTAAGCCTTCCACAACTTGAGGTTCTAGCATTATTCCCCTTCGACTTTCTTCTGCACGGATTAGAGAGATTGTCTCTTCTAGAGAAGGAATTTCTTCCTTTCCAAGTATTTGAATCCTGACCTGGTCAAATTCAGAATTAAGACCTGCCAAGAAATCATATACTCGATCTTTTTCAATGAAGGTTTTCAGAGTTGCAGCATCATCCGCACACTTCATCTGAAATACTCGATAATGATCGAGTTCTTGCCATAGATTTTGAAGGCAATTGGCATATTCCGTCACCGATTTGCTCCCTTGTTTTGTTGCACTTGTCTTTATCTTGATTTCGTATACTTGTGCTGCATCTCGAGCCTTTGAATAAGTCCTGCGAATAGAATCCCAAATCTCCTTTGCAGTTTTGAGAAACATACATGTATCACTTATGGCTGGATCCATTGAATCCCAAAGCCATGACATGATCATTGAATCTGCCTCATCCCATGTGTTGAATGTGGGATCTTCTGGTGTTGGACCTGTTCCGAGAAGATGATTGAGTCTTCCTTTACCTTTCAAATAGGTCTTGACGAATTGAGACCATTTGAGATAATTCTTTTCATTCAACCTATAAGTTGCTCTCACATTTTGTAGATCTCCGGTCATATGGTTGGTGTTGGGGTTCTCATTTTGACCCAAAGTATCTCCAATCAGTTTTGTCGTAGACATGGTAATTCCAGGTACAAAGAACGTACTTGGAAAGGAAGGACAAGAATTGGGACAAGTTTAAAAGTGAAGAGAGAAAAATATAGCTAAAGAGATCACAATAATGACAGTTGCGATCAGATAATGAGGGACAAAGACAAACCCAGCAATGAAGGCTGTGATTAGAAGATTATTGCATCAATGAAGGATGCACTACAACCCTAACCCAGAAAAATGAGCCTATAGCTCTGATACCATGTAGAATTTAGAGAAGAGAAGTGTAGAATTTAGAGAAGAGAATTGTGATCTTTTTCTTCTTGTTCTTGTACCAAGATTACACAGCTATTTATAGGACTCCTACGAATACTAATTAGGAAAAACAAATATGTACAATACTACTATAATCCCACAAATCAAGGGATACTAAGAAATCATTTCCTAATTAATTATTTACAGCTATTTCCTAATAATTAGGACCCACAAAATCAGGAATGAATATTCCTAATAATCACATCCTAAAAATCAGGATAATTCAACAATAACTTTATTGAGAAACATTAAAAATTTAAATTGTCATTCTCATATATGCTAATAGTTATCTCACAAACCATAATTGTATACATTAAACAGAGATAACAAAGCACAAGCAAACCATAACTTTAATTGAATTCACGAGTGTCACAATGATATGAACATCCTAAATATTGGCTTTTAAGCGTATGAGGACCTGTCCATAATGTCCATCCGATTAATGTGTCCAGTAAATATTTTCAGTGGCAAACATTTAGTTAATAGGTCCTCTATCATTAACTCAGTGCCAATATGCTCAATGGACACTCTTTGGTTTTGCATTTCTTCTTTAACAGATAGGTATTTCAAATTCATATGTTTCGCACCTTTAGAATACCTATCATTCTTAGAGAAAAAAATTGCTGCGGAATTATCAACAGTAAATTCTTAACAGCTTTTCTATACTATCGACCAAACCAAGTTTTAAAATAAAATTCCGCAACCATAATGTATGAATAGTAGCCTCAAAGCATGCTACAAATTTAGCTTCTATAATGGAAGTAGCAATGACAGACTGCTTCCTACTTTTCCATGAAACTTCTTTTCCATCCAACAGAAAGATGTAACCAAATGTAGATTTCCTTAAGTCTATCCATCATAATCTGAATCCAAATAGCCTACTATTTCGAGATGACTTGATCTTTTATAAGTAAGTATATAATCATTGGTGCCTTGTAAGTACCTTAGTACTTTCTTTCCAACTTTCCAATGATCTATTCAAGGATTATTTTGATATCAGACCAACATTCCAACTGCAAAACTGATATCTGGCTGAGTACATGTTTGCGTATGCATCAGGCTTCCAATCAGTGATGCGTAGGGAATTGATTCCACTGCTTTCCATTCCAAATAATTCTTTGGACATTGCAATTCACTAAACTTGTCCCCTTTCTAAATTGGAATTATTCCTGTTGAGCAATTTTCTATTCTAAATCTTTCTAATACTTTATCGATATAGCCTTTCTGAGACAATCCTAACAATCATTGTGATCTATCACAAAATATCTCTATTCCTATCACATAGGATGCCTCATTCATATTTTTCATTTCAAAAGTTTCAGAGAGAAATTTCTTTACATCATGTAACAAACCTATGTCATTAGTAGCCAAAAGAATGTCATCGACATATAGGACTAATATAATGAACTTTCTCCTACTGACCTTTATATAGATACACCGATCAACAGTGTTCTCTACAAAACTGTATGACGTAATGGTATTATTAAACTTAATATACCATTGTCAGGAGGCTTGTTTCAGTTTATATATCGATTTCTTTAATTTACACACCAAATTTTCTTACCCAGTGATGGTGAAACCTTCAGGTTGGTCCATATACACTTCCTCTTCCAAGTCACCATTCAGAAAGGCGGTCTTTAAATCCATTTGGTGGAGCTCTAGATCATTATAAGCCACCAAAGCCATAATAATTCTTAAGGAGTCTTTCTTAGAGACTGGAGAGAAAGTCTCTTTATACTCAACACCATCCCTTTGAGTGAAACCTTTAGCAACAAGTCTGGCCTTATACCTTTCGATGTTACCTTTCGAGTTTCACTTGGTCTTGAAGACCTACTTACAGCCAACTCGTTTTGATCCTTCAGGTAACTCTACTAGTTCCCATACTTGGTTTACATCCATCATTTTCATCTCTTCCTTCATGGCATTGAACCACCTTTCAGAATCATTACATTCCATGGCTTGTTTAAATGAGATTGGATATTTATCAATGCTCAATTCCGATTTATACTCAAGTGATTAAACCACATAATCATTCAAAACTGTTGGCCTTTTCTCTCTTGTAGACCTCTGTAATGTCATTTCTTGTGGTATCACTTGTTCATTTGTAAATTGAACATTGTCACTTGGTTCATCTCTTATGTGTTCATTTTGCGTGTTTTGAGTATCAATTTGTTATCTTTGTATGTCATGTAACTGTGATGCAACATAAGGAATAACAATTTGAGTAGAAACACTGGGTGTGGGGATACCGACGTGAGTAGGAGTACTCACTGTGGATCTTTCATTTTGTAATTCTTTAATATCCACATTTCGTGATTCCCCACTCCCATTGAACTGACCATTTTCAATGAACTGAGCATTATTAGACTCAACTATTCTAATACTATAGTTAGGGCAGTAGAACCTATACTCTTTGGATTTTTTAGGATAACCAATAAAGTAACCACTAATGGTTCTTGCATCAAGCTTTCCTTCATGTGGATTATATATCCTAACTTCTGCTGGACAACCCTAAACATGAAGGTGTCTCAAATTAGGTTTCCTCTCTGTCCATAACTCATAAGGAGTTTTAAGGACAACCTTACTAGGAACCTTATTCAGTAGATATACAGCAGTTCTTAATGCATGCATCCATAAGGATAAAGGTACAGTACTGTAATTCAACATGCTCCTAACCATATTCCTTAAGTGTGCGATTCCGCCTTTCCGCTACACCATTCTGTTGTGGTGTACTAGACATTATATACTGTGCACATATGCCTTGACTTTCAAGAAGTTTTGCAAATGGACCGGGACATTGTCCACTTTCATTGAATTTTCCATAATATTCACCACCTCTGTCTGATTTAATCACTTTTACTTTTCTATCTGACTATCTTTCCACTTTATTAATAAACACCTCTAGGATGTTTACTGACTGGGACTTTTCATGCAGTAGATACAAGTAATAATACAATGAGTAGTCATCTATAAAGGTGATAAAATATTTCTCACCACCCCATATTGGGATATCAAACGGGCTACAAATATCAGTGTGTATCAATTCTAAAGGCTCATTACTTCTCATGGCTAGGTTCTTTGATGTATGTTTTGTTTGTTTCCCTTTTATACAATCAACACATACATCTCAATCAGTAAAATTCAATTGAGTCAGGACATCACCTTTCACCAACCTCAATATCCTTTCTTTGGATATATGACCCAATCTTTGATGTCATAAGAAAGCAGAACTTTCATCATGCACATTACGTTTGTTACCTATACTATACTCAACAAGAAATATGGAATCAGCATACATAGCATCAAGATTAAAACGATACAAAATCATCAATCAAAGTACCAGATTCATAATAGTACGAATGTCTATACAATGAAAATGCATCGTTTCCAATCTTAAGGTTAAATCCTTCTTCATCCAACTTTGCAACAGAAACTAAATTTCTAGCACATTCAGGAACATAGAGACACTTTTATAGATCCAGATGACACTTAGTGTCCAAGATCAATTTGTACGTCCCAATTCCTTCTATTCGTGCCTTCATTCTATTTCCCATATAGAGGAACTTCTCAATTCTTGTTATAGGCTGGATTGAAAGAAATCTCTGCATAATATGTGACACATAAATAGTAGCTCCAGAATCTAACCACTAAGTATTATTGGGCACTCATTCTTGAAATGACTCATCCTTTTACAGAAGAAGCATTTTTTATCCTTTTGGATCTGACCTTCAGTGACTTTTATAGAGACTTTGTCCTTCTTCTTACTTTTCTCATGTGGTTTAGACTTGCTATCACTAGCATCATTACGAACGATGAGATGAATAGAGTGATCCTTCATCTTCTTTAATCTCTCTTCCTCTTGAACTAACATGACCTTAATTTCTTGAAAGTTCCATTTCTCTTTAATAGTGTTATAATTCACTTGGAACTTGCCAAATTTAGGAGTCAGTGAGTTTATGATGAATTGAAACAAAAATGATTCACTCACATCCATGCCCATTGTTTTCAACCATACTGTTAGATTAGCCATACTAGTCACATGATCATGAATGGGCTGTGACCAATCAAATTTCTTGGTTGTCAGCTCACTCATTAGGGTTCTTACGATGGATTTATCAGTTATATCTGACTAAGAGTATTCCTTAATTCTCATCAGAAATTCCCTGACATTTTTCGTCTTAAGCATTGATGGCTTTACATTTTCAGCTATCGTCATCCACATCAAATTCAAACTCAGCCTATTGGACCATATACAAGCCTCATAAAAAGACTTATCAGATTATGTACTAGTCCTTGTAATGGCTACAAGCTTTTCATTCGAAATGACTATTAAGTCCAAGCCCAATACACCTAAATGAAACTGAATATGCTCAGACCATTCTGCATAGTTCAGCCCATTGAATTTGATCATCGAATTGCCTAAGGCGAATACATTACTGGAAGCTGCAAACATAATCCAAATTTATACATTAATGCTTTGAGAAACTTAAATGGATTCAAATATATTACAAACTTTAATCATGTATTTAAGTTCACCTTTGGGTGATCCTCAAATGCATAACTCTTAATCAATAATAATGCTAATTTAAATATACTTTAATAGATTAATTAATCATACTAGAGTTAACATGAATATCATCTGTGGATATACAATCACGTTTACCCAGTATATCAATTAATCCCTTTTAGTGTCATTAATTACCAGCAATGATCCATCTTTGGATGATCTCCTAACTTCATAATTAATAACCACAATTGTTCATTTCAAAACATTATTAGCATCTAAAAATGAACAATTAAAATTCACAATCAACTGTTCAAATCCTTTCAAAGTCAGACCACTTTGGTGACTAACAAGCTTTTAATATTTGACTCATGTTGACGTGAATTCAATAAACTAAAAAAAATCTTCAATTTCGAAGATTTAAATTATTTTTAATGTGAGAGTTTTCCGATAATCGGTTCCCCTTTTTTCATGGCATCCATTCAGAATACTACTTTTTGCCATCGATTGAGGACCCCCGTTGGGCAGCACCACCCGCACAGCTGTCTCTGTCCGAGGGATGCACGGTGGAAGTACCACCGCCTTGCTACCTCTGACCAAGCAACACAAGCAGCACTACCGTACTGCTACCTCCGACCGAGCGACACAGGCAGCACCACCGTACTGCTACCTCCGACTGAGCAACACAGGCAGCACCACTGTACTGCTGCCTTTGGCCGTTGCCCTTGCTCGACCACCGGCGCAGAGTCCAGCGACCAGCGCACATGCCTCACCGGCAAGCCCAGCGTTGCAGTCTAGACCCACGCCCGATCTGGTTGTTTGAAGGGGTCTTCGTTGGCAACCAACCCCCATGCGTTGGTTTTCCCGACGTTGCCTCTGACGGACAAACATGGGGACAAACCAACCTGTTCGGGTTGGATCTCCAAAACGATCTCGGTTGGCAGTGACACCCAAAATCACGATTCCCCGAGAGACCGTTCTGCCGCACCTACCCGACCGACTTGGATCCCGACAGGGTAGCTGCGGAAAATGACCCTCATGCAAGCCCAGCCAATGACCCTTTCATTCAAAGACAAAGATAATAAATACGAGTCTATGAACTCCGTATTTCTTGATCCTGTTGGTGGGGTTGAAACGGCCAAGTCATGGTTCACAAATTCATCAGAAACTACGAGCTTCGCCACTGTGTCCTATCAGGGCTTGGAGGAGTCGTCATTGGAGATGGTTGTGCGTGAAGTGAGATCTGAGAGGCTGTTTTATGAGCCTTGTGACACCTGTTCAATACTAGAAGAGGCAAGGCCTGGTGAGTTTTCCATTCAAAGAGAGTGTAATACTAGCAATGGAGTCGGAGGATCCGTATGTTGATTTTAAGAGATCAATGGAAGAGATGGTGAAATATCATGAACTCAAAGATTGGGAGGGGTTAGAGGAGTTGTTGGGGTGGCATTTAAGGGTCAATGGGAAGAATAATCATGGGGTAATAATTGGAGCATTCGTTGAACTGCTTGTTGAGATTGCAGGGGCTTCTTCTTCTTCTTCTGATTCTACTTCTGTTCTGCCGTTTCTTCTTTTCCACCATCTCCCTCTTGTTCAGTTGAAGGACACAATGAGATTGGTGTGGAAGACACGATGGTATCATCTTAATTTGGTGTCACATATATAGTATATTATTAGGATCAAAGTAAAAGAAAATTGAAATGAGAGTTCACAATACCTTTGATGAGTATGCCATAACCTCTTGTTACTTGCTTTAAAGTACTCTCCCCAGGGTCAGGGAGTGGCGTACGCTGTGATACACCGTATATATATGTAAAGAATTATTTTCCTAATTAAGTATAATATGCACCTTCTTTAATAATCAATTGAATCAGATCCAATTAACAGCGACTGTTTCTTGCACTTTGCGACAAATAGCAACGTACCATTCTGGCTGAACAGCGTGTTTCTCTAATTTAAATTTGTAAGGGAGTAGGCATTTTTTGGTGAGTTTGAAGAGAATCCTGGCAGTTCGACACTGAACATAGCTAAAACTAATCGTCAACCATGCTAGGACATTGTTTAAACCGATCTCCATGTCTAGCGCCAAAAAACCCCATGGGGGGGGGGGGGGGGGGAGAAAGCATCTCATAAAACTAGAATCAAAACTTACTGCAATATAATTATAGATCAAGGTGATTAAAAAAAAAAGTCGGACAAATTGTATATACTAGTTCAGATCATTTCATGTGGGACACTTTTTAACTCTTTGTGCAGTTTGTAGATATCCGCAGCCAGCTTGGCCTTTGCTTAATAACTGAAGTAGTGCTGTTAAGGAAACAAATCCAATTTCCATGGCATTAATCTAATCGGAATGCAGCAAGAAGAGAAAGATCTGGCAAAACTGGAAATGGTACAACTATCGTGTTTAATTTAGCTCGTTGGATACCTCCAGGGAAAAATTAGAGCCAATTGGAGACTCGACACTCCGATCTCAGACGAGAATAAAAATTGCTCCTGTCCGATAAGAACTCATAATAGTGTCAGTCAAGTGAAGCTGAACGTAAAGGGATCTTTTGCAAGCATTCGGTAGGTGATAAAAGAATCAAACACTCTGCAGAATTGAACTAGATATTAAAGATCCTATTTAAAAGGCTGAAACTTGTAGATAGGAAAAATGCAAAAAAAATCTCTGCAACTTAAAAGCAAGATGTTCGTAAATCCTATCATCCCATACTTCAACAAGAAGAAGGCCACTTTTCGGTAGACCCACCTTAAGTTCTCCAGTTTATAGCATAATGATTAGGCACTATAAATGGAACCTCGACAATGAGATACATGCCAACAACTCAAATTGGACTCCGAATTAATGTCTGACCTTTGGCCTATTCCATTGCTTGTCCAAGCTATCACATTTAGCGGTCCCTGGTCAGGACCTTGTAGGCAAATAGAAAGGATATTTCTTTTCCAATAACTTTTTACGTCAGTCATCTCATCCCATCCATCAGTCAAGAAAGTTTGAGAAGTAGCTCTGCTACTATTTTAGCTTCTAGGCAAAATCTATTGCCAATCAGATGTCAGAAATCTTTCACTATGATAAAATTTGAAAATTATGGTGTAATTGAATTAAAAGTCAAACAATCAAAGTATTATGTTTTCACACTTAGGTTAGATCAGCACCTACTTTTTGTTTGGTTGTTGGGAAATGTCCAAGAAAGCACGGTACTTAGTATTATAGAATTTACTGATCACAATTTATGACATATGAACACACAAAGAGATCATGATGAAGACATGATTCCCACACCCCAAACTTTTTCGGTATTTAAAAAGGGGAAGCTGGGAATTGCTGTTTTATTTTTGTGTAAGGCACCATCTACACAAAGCTCCATAAGGGAATTCTTGGATCTGAAGCTCACAAATAAGAAGTGTGTAATTGAACTCCGACAAAAGCAAAATGTTCTTATTAGATTATCTTCTTAACTGCGGCAAGAAGTGAAGAAATCTTGTATTGGATACGTCAATCATGATTTTAATCATATGATAATTTATTGAAGGATAGAATCACAGGCTCTATATATACTTAGAGGAGGCAGATGCTAGCCTCATCCGTGGGGTTATCAATAAACTTTTAGAACGCATAGACAAAGTAGCACAAGGACCAGTCAAAAAAAACAAAAAAGGTGGGTTGCGGCTGGAAGCCTAACCAGAATGTTTGGTTAGATATTTTCATATTCGGTTATGCTATCAAACGAAATGTTATCGAGGACTCAGGTCAGTTAAAAGGGTGCAGCGAGTACCCAGACATGCATGATAATTGTTCCAAAATTATTTGACACTTGCAAAGAAGAATGCATAATAGCAAGGGTGACTTAAAAAAAATGACATTGATATTTATTTGCGAAGAAGCCTTTAGAAATTGAAGCATCTGAGGCTTCTAGTTTAAAAGATGAAGAAGTAGGTAAAGATGCAATGACTTCCGCCTCTTGGGCAGTTGAAATATTCTGAAATTCATCTAATGTAATTTCAGCAATGTCAGCTAGTCAAAAGATCCCATGGGGAATTCAGATTGGAACTAACAAACAGATTGCAAGCATCATTCAAGGACGATCCCAGTTTATATTTGATTATTAAGGAGCTCCCACTGTGTTGAAGCAATCACATCATGGTTGCAATCTCATAGTATTTATGGTATATGAGAAGGTATGGAAAACAAGCTTATGTTGCAGAAAATGGTCTCAAGAAATCTAAAAAAAAAATTAGGAAAGCAAAGAGAATCTATTATAACTGGTATTACACAGTGATTAGTGGATTTAGGGTCAACTGGTATTTTTGAGGTTAGTGGGCAAATGGATTCTAAAACAACTTCAAAAACAGCCAGACCTAAATGCTGGCAACTGTAAAATTGCTTGAAATACTTGTTTGCTCAAATATCACTTTTAATTAACAGAAGACAATTTGAAGAACATCTGCAGCATTACACCTCAATTTATCCAAGGCCCAAATACTTGTATAGACCGACAAAAAGTAAGGAGAGAGTGTCTAACTTTGTTGTAGCAGAGAAAACATACAGATATAAAGATACACAACTCGAAAGGAAAGCACATTACATCCGTTGGATTTTAAGACGATTTATGCGGTTGGATCCTTCCCAAATCCCATCATAGCATGAGTTGCAAGCATTGATCCCCTGCGTATCACTTCCCTAAAACGTCCAATCAGTGGAACATTGACTGTTTCTCTGTTTGCAATGGGTTTCTTGTCCCACCTAGGCAAAAATTATGCATGCATCAAAAATTGAGGGAGGACTAACAAGGACCATAACAATCAAATAATAAGTCAGCTGCATTTTTCTTCTACTTATAAAACAATTGCTAAAGGAGAATTTATAACAAACATGCACCAAATATTGCTCAAAGACCAATCAGGAACTACATATTTGTTCATGAAAGACAACAATATTTCATAGATCTAACTATGTTCAATTACAAGGGTTATAGTTCATACCAATCTTCATGACGAATAACTTTCCCATTTTCTATGTGCAACTTGATGAGGGATATCATGTCTATGCCTTTTCCGAGGAACACATAGTGCTGCTTGTTGTCAATTAATATCTGGATGCAATATGTGGAGGTTCAAATTTCTTACTAAGAATCAAATCCAACAACAGTTGTGAAGAAGAAAATACCAAAATTTTGAAGATTTGAGACAACCTCATGCTTTCCCTGTGAAATTATGTTTTCTTTGAAACTGTATTCAACAATTCTTGATTCACTGAAGACCTGAAGACAGAGTGGAAGAAGAGAGGGAAAAAAATAATGCATGGTTTACAATAGCAAATGGCTGATGAGAACTAAAAGAATTAGATTGGATGTCTGCATGTAAGAGTTTAGACAGTTAAAGACAGTAAAATCCAGAAGAAAGGAGACAGACATGTGTCATCTCATAAAAGATCTGAATACATTGTCTAATTGGTTGAAATCCTTTCTTCAGTAGAGACCATTTTTTTTTTTTTTTTAAGGAACTAGTAAAGGCTTTTCCAGTCACCATCTAATAGTAAAATTGCTAGAATACGAAAAGAGTATAAAGCAAACCACATACATTGGTTGACTGACTTCTAGATATTGGGTAATTGATTGACAAGAAAAAAAATCATTACAAATGGTGAAAGGATCAGTACCCTTGACAATGAATAAAATGCCGACTTAATTTGTTTCACCCTGCACGATCATTGGTTTAAATATGATTAAAAGGATAAGTCATCATCTTCAAAACAGTTATTAAGCAAAAAGAAGTGACATAAACAGAAGATTGCCACAAACAATGATAGAAGGGATGACATGTTTAGCAAAAAAACAAGATCTAATAAA
The DNA here is from genome assembly GCA_037897445.1 of Ceriops zippeliana. NCBI lineage: Eukaryota > Viridiplantae > Streptophyta > Magnoliopsida > Malpighiales > Rhizophoraceae > Ceriops > Ceriops zippeliana. The sequence goes on from JBAPLH010000228.1 coordinate 1,071,168, forward strand.
TCAGAAGACGAGCCCGTATATAGCCACAAGGCCTGAGGAAAAGCATACAGGAATCAAACTCATCTCAGGAAGAATCACACGGGGTGAAGATGAGTTTGTTGATTTCATTTGAATAAATGCACTACATCCTTGTTGGTTGATTGCAAAATTATCATGTTATCATATGAATGTGTATCAGAAGCCCATTTCTTAAATTTTCTCACCCTGAAACATATACAGTGAAACAAAAGTCCTTAAGTGAGGTTTTTCGTACATTTTGTTGTCCCTAAATGATCCCAGAGGTTTCATATGGCCAAAGTTTGATCCTGTATCATACACATCATAAGTCCAGAATTGAATTGCAATGGAAGCTCTGGTTCTCACCTTCTCACAGAGTGTAGTGACTGAAAACAACAGCATTTATTTATAATCAATTACAGGCCTTTTCAAAAAGCTTCGAACTCAATTTACCAGACACAATGCAAAGTATATCTAGTGGGTGTGTCAACGTTTTACGGTTATGCTCACAGGATACAGTAAATTCCTAAACTCAAAGAAGCAAATTTCTACCATATCCAGCAGATACATTTGTCCCATAGTCATTAAACTTAAAAAGAGGAATCTACTCGGTCGATCAGACGAACTTACACAAAATCTTAATATAATTCGACAGTTGCATATCATACAACAAATTTTCTCATTCTACAGAGTGGGAACTTTTGGCATAACGCTGCGCACACAAATGCATAAATTTACCATACAACTACAAACATACCCATGAGCACACATGAGTGGATCTTCGAAGGTAGCTTCCGGAGCATAGATTTCGAAATCCTCAGCTTTGGCATTAGAACCATATCTGAGTCACCCAAATTAAAATTGAAAAAAAAAAAGGAAAAAAACAAAAACCCTTAACGGAAGAATAAAGACCTCTGACTAAACGCAAAATTTCATATTCCCATTTTGAATGGGGGTGTACCGTGGACTATCACAATACATAAGTGCGTGGACAAGTGTGCGCTCGCGTGTGAGAGAAAGACAGAGAAAAATGGAAATCGCTCACAGGTTGAGAAGATGGGGCATAATATCATCAGAAAAACGTTTCTTTGTGGGAAGATCGCACGCTTCCTTGCCACAGCATTCCAAATTGTCCTTGTCATCTTCATTCATTCCCCCCCCCCCCACCACCACCACCCACAAATTTGAAATAGATGTTAAACGTGAACTCATATGATTTGTACAGGTTTTTGTATACAAATGAATCAAAGACCAACCTTGTTTTGAAAGTTTCTCCATGAGATGTGATGAGATGAGATTTCCTTGGCAGCCAAAACGCTCGTCCTTCTCTTCCCGGTGAAAAGAAGAAGCCACTCCGACTGTTCTTTTTTTTTTTTTTTTTTTTTTAACTTTTTCGGATTTGAGTGGTGGGGGTTAAGGGAAGCGTCATGACTAATTTGAGGTGCCACGTGGCGAAATGTTGTGGATTTCAGAATTACCTCTCACTGGAGAGACCCTGTTTGGACAGCCAGCTTCCACCACTCCCTTGTTGGAACTTTCAACTCCCTTTTAAGTACGTCTCACCCGATTATAATACGAACAAAATTAATAATAAAAAAGACAATATTTAAGATAGATTTATTAGATTCATCCATACAAAGCAGCTCCATCAATTCAGTAATTTCTTTTTTTTTTTTTCATCCACGAGCCAATAAAAAAGACAGCTAGGCAAGATTTATAAAAAAAAAAAATCATAATATGTTTTGGAGTATACAAAATCAATGGTTTCTTGTATTCTTTGACACCGTTTGCGTTAAGAATTTTAGGATGTAAAAAAAAAAAGAATTTAAATTTGAGAATTATTTTTTAAAAAAATAAATTCAATTAATTCTAAAAAAATAAAAAATAAAGAACACATACTTAATGTTTTGAATCACTTTATGCATTTTAATATTTGAATTTATAATCATTTATTAAATAGTTGGATTCTTAATTGTCAAATTAAAAGAGACTATTGATTAAAAAAATATTACTATTTCAAATATTAAGTATATAATATTTGTTTAATGTTTTAATTTTTTTTCTTTTATTTATTTATCTATTATTTTATTAAAAATTCTTTTATTTATAATATTACTAAAAAATATTATATATTTAAAAATACACTAACTTTTTAAAAGTTGAATTTCAATAATATAACTTATAATAAAACATTGTTTATTTTATCATATTGGAAATTTTACATAATTCCTTATTATAAATTAATGAAGGTGAATTTTGCCTTTTATAAGTCAATAGTTAACCCTTCACATTTATCTCATCTCAACTTTCATTAAAAATCATAAATAAAATGATAAAAATTATTCATTTCTCCCTTCCCCTCCCCTTTTTCAACTTCTATCTCAAGGTTATATATTGTTTTGTTCTTCCAATTAAATCGGGAAAATTAGTTTTAGTATTTTTAACAAACTTAAAAGTGTGCTTTATGGTAGGACCATAGTTTGTCAATATAAATGTGGAATATTTATGTTGTTCCAATAAATTAAAGAGTTTGACTTGAAAATATTTATAAAAAAGATATAGATATCATAACTTTTTATTTGTCAATTATTTTTAAAAAAGTACAATGTTGCACAGTTATTTGTGTGAATTGTTTCTATAATTTATTAATAAGAATAGTTGGTTTAAAGCATGTCTATCACATTATTCAAATTTATTACAATGTACTTTTCTTAATGTAAAGATTTAATATATAAGACACATTTATCTATGCAAATAACTATTAAAATTATTAAGGATTCTTTATATTTTTTATATTTTAAAAATAGTAAGGCATTGTTGGAGTTTTCAAAATAAAAGCAAAAATATAAAAGATTATATTACTTGGGTTTTAAACTTAAGTGGTTTATATGGGTGTAAAACCATACAACACTAGTTTAGCTACCTTAAATAATTATTTATTATGTTGATTGAACAATAAATGTGACCAAAAATAAAAATTATGTTTGATGGGTTTCGAATTCAAGACTTTTAGGTTGTAACCTAAAGGTTACAATTGCTATATTAAAAAACAACCTTAAGATTATGAATGTTGAACTTAAGGATAGTTATTTCGAAATTAAAAACTAACTATTTTATATGTCATTTTAAAATAAATGATAGAAAAAAGTGAAAGGATGTATCTTCTAACATATTAAAGGCCCATGACCATTCACTTCATCGTTAGTTTCTTAACTGCTAAATTAAAGGTAATTATTGATTAAAAGCTAATACTACTTTTATATACATCAAAGGTTTAACATTTATTTAAAATATGAAAATTTTCCTTTCTTTTCTTTATTTCTCTATTATTTTATCAAAATTTTTTTATTTATAATATTATTGTAAAAATATTATAAACATTTTAAAGAAAAATTTTAAAAAGACACTAACTTCTTGAGGACTTGATTATAACAGTGCAATATATAATCAAGTGTACTTCATTTTATCTTATAAGAAAATTCGCACAAACTTTTGTTGTAAATTAATAATAACCAATTTTACCTTAAAGAAAATAATATTGGATATACAACTTGAAATAATTTTCTCTTAATTTACAGTATAGCCCATAATTTTGTATAACAGTTATTTATAACTAAATGTTGAATTTTAGACAAAAAAAAGCATGACCAAGATATAAATGTTATAAATTAAAAGAAAAGTAAAAGGTGATATTATTATGAAAAAACTAAAAGGAATATAAAAAGAAGCAAACTTAAAGAGATTTAATTTTACAACTTGTTTAAAATCCTTTACTTCACATGCACAATTAAAAAATGAAGTTTTAAACCATGATAACAAAGTTGATTTAGATAATAAAGAATGTATTAAAGATAAAACCAAATAAGAATAAAAATAATATAAATATATATCTAGTATAACTAATAGATATAATAGACCCATCACCATTATAAATAATTAGTTTATAAGAGATATCTACTTGTTAGGAAAACTAAGAAGAATTAAAAGTTATATTATACGATTCTAACAACTAAAATTAATTAATTAAGGTGAAGTATGTAAAAAATAAAATTAACAGATGTAATGTTAGACCTCATTGACATAGAACCTTGTTAATCATAGTCTCAATGTCTATTATGGAAAGAATGAATTGAGAGGAAACCTTAAGGACAAATAATTTTTTGATTACAATTAGCCAAATCAAAATGACACATAATACTTCTTACAAGTATTAGTATAGTGACCATTCATTTTATGATAAGCATAATAAATATAATGATCATGATTCTAGTGGACCAAATCGGGATTTGATTTATTGAAAGAGATGATACATTAACCATATCTTAAAAAGTATAGGCAAAATAATTTTAATGGAAAGATCATACTTAGAAATTATTAAAGTGGTCAAACCAAAAATATGACTAAGTGTAATTGATATAGTGTAACATTTACTTGTAGTAGAAAACAAAATCAACAATAAGATAAATTGCAGAAATGCATAAAACATGTGGCTATAATTATAGAACCTTTTCTTAATGTGTGAAATGCAAAAGTGTTTACTAGAAACTCCTACAAGTCAATAAAAAATAGATTAAAGATAAAGAGAAGAGCAGTGTTTAATAGAATTATCATTGTTTAAACTAATTAATTTGATAAATGAGTCATAGTATTTACTTCATTTCCATTAATATTGATCTTTAAAGATAAACATTCACAATACATCTTTAACACTTAAAATTTGAAGTTGAATTTTTTTTAACCAAGGAAGAATAATGAAGACCAAAGAAAGATATTTTCTCTTATTTAGAAATTTATCAATTTCTTGTATTTTAAATTTTATTAGATTGAATATTTTTATTATTTTAAAATATAATATTATTTCTTATTTAGTTTCTTTTCTAGTTAATGTTATTATTTATTTATTAAGTTATCTCTTTATAATGATAACTTAATATTGTTTCAAGAATAAACTTATTATAAGTTATACTAAGTGAATTGTTATTAGTATTAAAATTTATATTGTCTATCGAATTTATTTTTAGTTAATTACATATACTTAATTTTATATTGGGTGAATTCCCGCATTATTTTTTGTACTGTTTTACAAATCTGTCACATTACTCGTCGCTAATATCTGTTTTAAAGAGTCCTAAGTTGTGTTCAATTTTCTTGACTTGATAAAATGATTGGTAAGTAACCTAAACATTACCTTCATTTGTAACAGTTTTAAGATCACATTCCATGATGAGTGAAGAAAAGGTTTATTATGATGAATAACTCTTTTATAGTTAGAAAAAAAAAAGAACAGAAAATTTAAATAGATTTATCTAGGATAAATATTTAAGAACATGATGCATTGATTTAATATATACTCAATATAATTTCTATATAACTTATTTTACACTAATAAAATCAACCATTCATCTAATTAATCTTATGAGTTTGTTAAATAGATTTAAATATAAAACAATTCTTAAGATCCTTTGATTCTTTTCAAAAAAAAAAATGTTAGTCTTATATTTCTCAGCCAAGCACACCAAAATCTTCTCTATAATCCTCTTACCAGTTTTTTCTTTTTTTTACCAGGTAATCTGGCTACTTGCCATAAAGTAGTTTTCTCTTAAAAAGATAGGTGTGTGTTGAGGAAGATGGAAAAGTGCTGGAGGACATCTCTGATGGTGGGATGTCGATGGCTGGTTCTTTCCTCTCAATTGTCTTTTGAGACCTTTTGCTGCTTTCATATCACTAAAAGCTTTAACATAAACCAAATGCATGAACTTACAACGTACAGAAACTTGAAATTAAAGAAAATAGAAATGCGTAAGAAATCTGGATTATAAGAAACAGTAAATTTGCAGTGCAGGAACAACGCAGAGCAATAAAGCAGAAATGCATGATTGCAAAATAGGAACAGTACTGCAGGAGCAAATTACAGACAATGTAGTCACAGGAACTGCAAAGTAAGAAAAGCTTGCAGAAAAATGCAGAGCAGAATAAACTAAGTGATATTTGGACAAAAGATGGATTGGACATGAGCTCAATCTATCGTTGATTGAGTGAAATTTATGCAAACAATTGATTACACTAGAAAGTTCTAAATTTTTCTGTTGAATTTCCAGCTACACAAACAAAAAGAAAAAAAGTTAGACACACCAAGGAAGTATTTGGGATTAGGGCTCTGTTTTCAAAAGTCTCGTTGGTAGGGCAACGCAATTTGATAACTGTTTCGACATCAGCAAAACTAGAAGAAGATCACGCCTGCAACTTGGTTTGAACACCGTTGTTTCCAAATTGGAACCATTTACTTCGGCCCCAAATAGGTTAGCGAGTCCGATCTCTCAAAATTCTATCTTTAAAGGTCAAAAAGGTTGCACATCAGGTTTAACGCTCTCTTCGATGTCCATCTCATCTCACTTGTCCCATTTTCATTAGAATATAGTACTTAGTTAGTTCATTTTTTCTTACAATATGCCTACGTGCTGCAGGTTCTGAATCTAATTCCGCGAAGTACACGAAAAAAGTACGGTTCAAAACTCCCGTCTACTCAGCTCTTCGCACTTGATTTCCCTTCTTCATCTTGCGGGGTGTCCGACCCAACGTTGAGTCCACCATCTCATAAGGAGATCTTCGTCAACTGTTTATTATACTTATTTACCTTTTTTCTTTTTTAACACAGCACAAATATAATTTTAAAATATAAAAATCTATTTATTATCTTTTTCAATTAAGTCTTTACTTATTTTCACTCGCATTTTATATTAAATTAAATTCAACACACTCTTAGTTGAACCAAATTAATAAACCCCTTCTCATCATTGAACTTTAGGGGATTTTGTTTGCATCCGAACGGAGATACCTGCTAAAGGGACAAAAGCTTGTCGTTCTTTACGCATTTACGCGATTGCAAAGGTGATCGGGACAAAAAGTGTATGCAGAGTATATATAATCTGCTGATAAAGGATCAGGTTCATAGAAATGATTTGCACATGAATGTGCATGACTTTCCTTGAGTTTTCTTTTTATTTTTTGAGAAGGATCCATGAGTAGGTATCCAATGATGGCTCGTTCTTTCCACGTCATCGTGGGGTTATGGGGGTTTCTCGTTAACTGATCTTCAAGCCAGGATCTGACTAAGGAAAGCAGCATTGAAAATGAATTAGTAGCGATAAATTAACTCCCCCTAATTCATTTTCTTTTGTTTACAATTCTTTAATTTGGTATTTCTTTACTATTGAAAATTGACGTTGAAGTAATAGGTTTCTTGATCATGTAAATGTAATATCCTCTAATTACACGACTGACTGAATGGATGATTGACCCACTTGTAGAGATGTCGAAATAAATTCCCGTTGTCAGCGGAAGGAATCGCTTTTTTTTTTTTTTTTTTTTGAATTAGTTTTGTTTTGTTGCTCCGCATTTGTGGATCATCTTGATCTGCTAGAAACACTGGATCGGTTTGTTTTGCCTACATAGAACCAAGCGAGTCGTATCCAATGTTTTTTTTTTTTTTTTTAATAGATGTACATGTCTATATACAACATTCCGAATTTCAATCTAATTTTAGCGACTGTTTATATGAAACTGAAAATTTGAGAAAATTTTATTAGTTTCGGTAAAAATTCATCATTTACAAAAGAATCACAGCTCCAATGACTGAAAAGCATTGAAATAATTTGTAAAGGTCTGCCAGAACAGAATGATTAATTATGAACCTTCCACAGAGGGAATAATTTGTTTTTTCTTTGCTTTTTAAGGAAGAAGGAAAATAGATCCATTAATAACTAAGGCACAACTACAAACTGAATAACTTTCATCTATCATCTCCGGCATTGCAGCAGCAATTTTTGAACAGACAGGAAAATACAAAAACACAATCATTTCCATTAGGAATAGCAGTCGTACTTACAATTGCAGTGTGCTTTTGTAGAAAACTCAAAACTGTGACCAGCACAATATTATCCCCTTTGGTTATTTTCATAATTCATGAACTTGCAGCATTACACATCTTCATTGAAACAGACTGTACGCACATAGCCTATGATACTCCCCGGCTGGGGAGCAAGCCGGGGAGAATCATAGGACGAACTCCTCAATTTGATATCTCACCTGGACGTGGATGTGAAGAGGGCGGGCAATAAAAAAGCCTTGCAAAGAAAGAGCACAATTCCTGCCCTGGCTTTACCTTGACAAGAACAATTTCCCGCTGCAGGAGAATGACCTCGTCAATGAGCTTGGCCCAATATGAAAAGACTTACCTATTGAAGAGCCAGGCATAAATCTCAGCAAGCTTTGGTTCCCACTCTCTCCGTCTCTTCCTGGAGCAATCTCCATATTGGACTCAGCCTCTTTACGCAACTGAGCACCCGAATTTCTATCAGATTGCTCGGGAATTATGTTAGCAACAGCCTGATTGATCTTGAAAGCTGATAAAGAATCTAAAGAAACTGATCTTCTCATTGGCTGAATCCCATCTCCTTCTCCATTCAACTCTTCATCGCACCTCCTTCTCGTATCCTCGCCCTCCAGTTCACTTTCTTCCTCTATTGCAGTTCTCAATTCACCATCTCTACCTTCCATTCCTCTACTAGATTCGGCAACATCTTCCAAAGCTCTGAACTGGGTTTCCTCCCCGGGACTCCTATTATCACTATCAGACTCTGTATTTGATGCTCTGGCTGTGTTTGCCACAATAGGGGCACGACACATGGGGCAATTAGTATGTGATCTAAGCCAAGTATCGATACAAGGAATATGGAAAGCATGGCTACACTTTGGTAGCAATCTAAGAGTCTCATCTTCTTCAAACTCATTCAAGCAAACAGAGCAATCTGTTCCTTCAACAAGACCGTCACCTCTCTTGTACTTACAAACCCCAATTGAGCTAATCACCGAAGACTGCAACCCCACAGTGTTGATGTACCAGATTGGATGATCAAGAACAGGGCCACGATCCTGATCAATAAAATCTTCATGGGTAGTCTCATTTCCCTGATCCTGTGATCTCCTGCTCCTCCTCCTGGGCCCTGAATATAACTTGACATATATGACACAAAAAAATACGAGAAGGAAAGTCGCCGATAACCCAGCAAGGATTGAAGCCAAAACCTTGCCTGGTCCCTGTGGATGGAGTTTTGAGGAGGAGGAAGGAGGTGGAGGAGGGAGCTTATATGGGCAGTAAGAACTGCAGAAGACGTGACACGCCTTATCTACACAGTAACCTTTTGACGGATCACAGAAAGGATCACATCGGTGTTTGATGGTTTCATTGAATTGATCTTCTAACAATTTTCTGCACTGCAAACCCATCAGAAATCAACACAAAGTGATTTCCAACCTTGCAATCTTGGGTGTGAAAGAGATGGAAGAAGGAGAGAAACATCAAGAAGCAAGCTTTGAGGTCAAGACTGAAACAGGCAGACAAGAGGAAAAACGAACTACGGAGACAAGCCGCCAGGAGGGTGCTTCCACGCGCCTGCGCATGCATTGACTGGTTAATTAAGATAGAATTTCCCGATAATACTAATGTAGAACCGAAGGGTGTGTATGGGCACAAATGGGTCTCGCGTGCGTGTGAAAAAATTGTTTTTTTTTTTTTTATATATTAAAAATTATAAGATATATAATAAATACTATAAAATATTTAATGATTATCACATAATGTAAAATGTGTAATAATTATTATATAATATGCGATCATTACTTATTATACACTGTATGATAATTATTGTATGTGTTTCTTACTTTCGATGCATATTATATTTTGTTTTAAGAGAAAATATATATTTTTCCTTCTTTTCTTGGGCACTTAGGACCCACTAATCTCGTCTTTCCCCAATTAAATCCTTCTGTGTACGTAATTTTGAATCCAATGTATAAACGTATTTTCTATTGGCTGTTTGCTTTCTTGAACTTTACACATTTCCGGGTGCGGTTGGTTGGTTGGTTGGTTTTTGACTCTGTTGTCTTCGGTCTTGGGTTTCATGTGGCTGACAAGGCATTGAGGGCTTTGCGGCATCCGCGTGATCTTATCGGGGTTGGACCTGATTAATGGAATCAGGTGTGAGAGAGCTATGAGCCTCAAAATATGCATTTAAATTTGTAATTTTTATTATTTATCATAACATATATTTTTTTTGGTTGAAAAAAGCAACGTAATATAATGAATGATTATGATGGTTAAACAGGTTAGAATCATCATCACTGGGTTGGGCAGCTTTTTCAGCCTTCGGATCGGCTGTAGAGGAGAGAGGCCCTGCTGGGCAGCAAATGGATCGAGTTTTGACTGCATTATCCGTCGGTTTGCTGGAACCTGGGAATGCCCACTTCCTCGCCCTTGGAGTCGGTACTTAATTTAACAACCAAAAATGACTTGGGTCTCCCCCCGCCCACGAAATATTGTTTTGGATAACTTTTTACCACCTTTCACTCCACTTTCACATTTTAATTAGTTTGGTTTCATTATTTTTTTTTTAAAAATAATTTATTGAATGTACAATATGTACCTACATTTAATGTGAAATTTCATTACAATACTATTTAATAAAATTTTTGTACATTAATATACATAATCTAAAATTACTGAATTTCTCACATTCAGTATTCTTTTTAATTTCACTTAAAACATTTTTTCGTTCTTGAATTTAGGAATGGATACCGTTGGGCATAGGCATAAATAATCCAAGGACCCGAACGGAGTGCATAAATTATATGATAAAAATTAAAATTTTAAAAACCAAATAAGATTTCTATATTATTTAAAATTAAAAATTTTAATAAATACACCATAATTTTATAAAAAAATTTATTACATAAATAAATAAACTATCAAGTGAATATAATATGATTTAAATTAAATTAAATAATAAATAGCGTTATATAAATAATATTTAAAATTATTTAGATATTTTATAAAATTTTATTAAGCCTATTAACTATTATTTGTAAAATATAAAACATTATTCATACCTATTTTACCTTACCTTAACTTGGTAGTTGCCTCTCATAAACCGGTTCCATTATCACATTAGGCGAAATAGTTTCATTTTCATTGAATGATGATGGAGAAGGGTACGGCTTCCTGCGGTGACAACTTCCATCCCTTTTTATGCACGTCTATCACGATCGCTATTCATCCAACGGACCACCGGCGAACTCAAAAGTCTAAACCACACAGCTCATGATAATGATGAACCCATTCGCAAGATCACCAAATTCCGTCAAGTCACTCTTCATCATTTCCATACTTTTGCAATTGCCACGACACAAATGCTAAATTTATTTGCCAATAATTAGTTGACCATTAAACAATAAAACAGGACTATTATAAAATAATTGAATTTTGAGAGTCAAGACCTGTTTTGTTTTCGTCAAACTTTTCCATGTTATTATTATTATTTTTTAAAAAAAAAGAATTAGATCTTTATTCAACCAGAAGCATGAGAAACATCAGCTTGTTTGAAGGAATTGACAAGGTGCAGAACATATTCTGATCGAAGTGAACAACTACTAGCCTCAGACGGGGGTAATTTGGCAGGAAAATGTGCAACCACGTCAAACTATCTATTAATATGAGCCATGGAGAAAGAAATTTGCAAAACGTGAAAGCCAGAGCGCAACATCTTTAGATAGCTGGCCCGTTAGATTGTTTGAATGCCCTTGGACCGTCAGCAAGCACTCGTCTTCTCACAAAATACTCTGCAGCGATAGTTCCCCTGCTTTGCGGATGGCCTCCTGATAAAATAGCCAATAATTTCAGTGTCACAGCAGAAAATGTTCCGGGGATTGCTTTGACAGGCGTCCAAAACAGGTTCCCCTTGTGATCTCTAAAAACAGCTCCAATGTGCTCGCTGCCCCGGGCTATTGCCCCATAGTTGTTGATTTTTCGTTGTCCCAGCTTCCAGAGGCATCCAGCAGTTTTGCTCTGAGAGCTTTGCAGGGATATTGGGTTTTTCCACTGGGGGGTTACATTGCTTGCCTTTCATTTGGAGAAGGTTTCTGGCCCGCCGAAGTGCCGGGATACCATACAAAGCAGTTCGGAAACTTCCTTCCCGCCTTCGCTTGAAGTTGCGACAAACCATTCTCCAAAGTTCCGCTGGCTAGTATCTATCGACTGCATTAACAGGGGTGAAGCAAACCATATACGTTCAGCCCAAGGACAGTTGAGCATTACGTGGGGGACAGATTCTGGGCTTTCACCACTTCAGGCAGAATTTTGGTCCACCTCCAGACCTTTGTCTGCCAAGCGACACTTTATTGGAAGAAGGTCCTTACACGTAAACGCTTGCTTCACCAGTGTTCTTCTCCACCACTTGAGTCTGTCAAATTGGACACAAATTCTGATTCTAATTGAATCCGAAGGGAAAGGATTTTCTCAGGCAATCAGGGCTTAGTCCATGTATTAATTTTGCCTCCATTACCAATTAGCCATAGGAGACCTGCATCCAACGAGGAGCGGTTTTCAAGGATGCCCCTCCGTGTAACTTTGGATTGATGTAGCCCACACGAGCCTCCAAGAAACCAGATCGGAGATAGTAGTGGGCTCTGTTAAGCCATGCTAGCAAGGAACTCTTATTGTTGATTAGCCTCGGGGCTTGTTTTCCCAACACAGCTAAGTTGAAATCATCAAAATCGCAAAACCCAGGCCCCCTGCATCCTTGGTGATAGTCAGCCTTTCCCAAGATAACTAGTGCATTTTGCGCTTTGATTTGGAACTGCCCCACTAAATCAGTTGAGTAACAATGCAATATCTTAGCATAGTGACTTATAGCTCCTAATGTATGTTGAATGAAAAATAGGATTGTATTGAAAATTAAAAAGAAAAACTTTAAATCAAGTATTTCATGCTATTTTCTTTAAAACAAAATTTACTCTTAATAATTTGTGCTAATTGCAGGTTATATTACAAAAATAAGTTTTTGATAAGTTGATGTATTTTTAGAATTATTTTTAATTTTTTTATAATATTTCTGTAACAATATTATATAGACAATGAAATTTTAATAAAATAATAGAAATATTAAGAGAAAGAAAAATTGTATATTTTATATAAATACTTGACTCATAATATTTATAATAGTAATAATAACTTTTAATCAAAAGTCATCTTTAGTTTAATGATTAAGAATTTGACCATTTAATGAATAGTCATAAGTTTAAATTATAAGAGACAACTTTTTTTTAATTATTTATTATGAAATAATACATAAAGCAGTTACTTTTTAATTTTTAAGTAATTGTTCTTTTGTCTAGCAGTTACAAATTTTAATTTTTATTTTATTTTAAAAATTTCTTATAATCATTTGTATAAATAAAGGTTTTTTATAAATTAAACTGTTTCGTTTTTATTTTGAAAACTCTAATAACTCAATAATTTTGATAATCATTTGTATAAATAAAGATGTCTTATATATTAAACCTTTATATAATGAAAAGTACATTATAACAAGATTGAATAATATGAGAAACAAGCTTTAAACCTTACATAATGAAAAGTACATCATAATAAGATTGAATAATATGATAGACAAGTTTTAAACAAACTATTCTTATTATACTTTTCTTTTAAAATAATTAACACATTAAAGATCATTTTGTTTATATCTCTTTTATGAATGATTTTAAGTTAAGCCCTTTAACTTATTAGAAAGTCCTAAACATTTCACATTCATATAAGTAGATTAGGACCCCACCATAAAGCACCTTTTCACATCTATTAAGAGTCTTGTAAACCTATCCTTCCAATTTATAGTAAAAACTAAGTATTGTATAATCTTAAGATGAAAATAAAATTAATTATAATACTTTAATCATACTAATGATGTACTTTAACTCATTGAATTCAAGAGTTGACATTATATCAAGCATTAAGTTGAGTTTCCATCATAAGTAATTTATATTTATGGGCTTGAAACTTATCCCTCTTGATGTCTTATTCACTATATCTCTTGTTAATACTTTTATTGAAAGATTTACCATGTTTTGACATAATCTCACAAAATTAATTATGAATACTCTATTTGTAATCATGTCTCTCACATAATTATGTCTTAGTCTAATGTATCTAGACTTATCATTATATACTTGACTATACACTTGCTAAAGTTATAACATTATCATAATGTATATAAATGAGTGTTATTGGCTTTTCCTATAGAGGAATCTTATAAAGTCAATTTTTTTAAGTATTTTACTTCTTTACTTATTGAAACTAATGCTATAAATTTTATAGCCATTATGGAATTCACTATGCAAGTTTGTTTATTGGAACCCTAAGAGCTTACACCTTTACCAAGCATAAAGATCAATCCAATAATAGAAGTGTGATTCTTTTTATCAGTGATCATCAGACTGCCTTTTTTAAACAAAAGGGTAATTGGTATAATTTATTTCATAATTCTTTGTTTTCTTTAGGTATTTTAGGATTTTTTTTTTTTTTACTTTAAGCAATGTAAGTCATTTGGAATACTTATGTATTTATTTATTTTACCAAATGCATAGGCAATGTTTGAACTTGTATATGTTGTTGTATAAATTAAACATCTTATCATCTTGGCATATTTTGGTTGAAATAATAAACTTCCAACATTATTTGTAAAATTTATGTTTGGATTAAATGGAGTAAAGGATAAAATAAAATTTAAATGATTAAACTTACATATAACTTTTTAAAGTAATGTGATTAAGAAAGCATTATGCATTTTTAATCTCATAAGATTTAGAATATAAGAATGACATTTGCTTTACTAATGTTTTTCATATTAAAGTTACTTGACAAAAATATTTTTGCAACTTCAACTTATTTTAAGTCAATTTCAAAGATTAATATGTCATCCAAATGCAAATTGATAATCGCATATCTTCTTTTTTTGAACTTGTTATGAACACATTTGTCTAATTCATTAATCTTAAATCTATTAGCAAGTACTACCTGATCAAATTTTTTGTGCCAATGCTTAGGTGTTTGTTTCAATCCATATAAGTATTGAACTAATTTACATACCTTTTCCTTTTGATTAGCTACAATAAATCCCTTAGGTTGCTTCATATACAATTATTCTTCTAATTCACCATTTAGCAATGTTATTTTTACATTCATTTGATGAAATAATAAGTTATGAATTAATGTGAGTTCAATAAGTAGCTTAATTGTGACAATTTTAGCCATTAGTGAGTACGTATCAAATAATTAATATCATACTTTTGTGTAAAGTCACAACTAGCTTAACTTTAAACTTATCGATGATTTTATTATCTTTTATTTTCCTTTTGAAAATTCATTTACATCTAATTAGATTTGTACTAAGTGGGAGGTCTACTAATTTCCAAGTTTTATTACTCATAATTGAATTCATTTCATCATTTATTTCTTCCTTTAAGAACATAGTATCTTGTAATTTTATCACTTTACTAAATGTCTTGAGATCATTTTAGTATTAAAACAATATGAAATTTGATTACTTATTGATTCTCTTATTTCTTCTATTAAGAATATAAAATAATTAAAATAAAAAAAGACTTTACTTTCCTTGCTCTTTTGCTTCTATGAAGTTAAATAAATTTATTATTTTCATTTCCTTTTGTTAATGCATCATTTTCCTTATTGAGAACTTATTTCTATTATAAAATTTAAAAATAGAAATGAACCTATTTTCATCAAAATTAACGTCCGTTAATTTTATAATTGTGTTAACAAACATACCGTTATGATGGAAGCCATATTGTACTAACTCAAATCAAGAAGGGAGTTAATGCTTTGCAAAACCTTAGAGGACCAATGACAAGGGCAAGGTCAAAGAAAATAAAGGAAGTTCTTAACAATTTGTTATGCGATATTTATTATCAAGAAATTGCTAGGTACCAGTTAAGGATGATGGATTCTTCACTAGGGCTTGCAAATGTGTCATCTGTGGAGGAATTTGAGAACTATGGGCTTGAAAAGGAAGTTGGATTTGAGAGCCCATGTTTGAGTATTTAAATGGATTATTTTCGTGGGTTATATTGTTATATAATGGGTTGAATGAATTTCAGCATCTTAATGAGTTATTTTCATGAGTTTTTATTATTATTTAATGGGCTGGACAAATATTTTTAATAAGTCCATCTTATTAGTTAGATTTTTTGGGGGTTAGCATATAAAAAGGGCAAAAAGGGTGGCTGAAAGGGAGTAGACCTATTTTCATAAGTGTATAATGTCACGGGGCCATTACCCTCTCCCCAAAAGGCTAACCTAGTGAGATGCGCAGCACCAGCGTGGCATCCCCTTCTTCCTCGACACGTACCCTGTCGAGGGTCCCACGGTGGATAGGGGTCCTATGCATTACGGGCCATTACCTTTTTCCCAAGAGGTTAACCTATTGGGGTGTGCAGCGCCCACGTTTATAAGGCCCATGGATCCCCCTCACCTATCCGATGTGGGATTCCGTGACATTCTTCCCCACCGAATCCATCGACGCCCTTGTCGTAGACCGGGCCCCCCTGCCTACTCCCCCTATTTTTTTGGACTTAGAGCGCTCGGCGGCGGACATCGGATTCGGGATGGGCCAGCTCTGATACCACTTGTCACGGGGCCATTACCCTCTCCCCAAAAGGCTAACCTAGTGAGATGCGCAGCGCCAGCGTGGCATCCCCTTCTTCCTTGACACGTACCCCGTTGAGGGTCCCACGGTGGACAGGGGTCCTATGCTATGCATCACGGGCCATTACCTTTTTCCCAAGAGGTTAACCTATTGGGGTGTGCAGCGCCCACGTTTATAAGGCCCATGGATCCCCCTCACCTATCCGATGTGGGATTCCGTGACAATAAGCTATCTTTTTTATTTTTTGAGAACTAATTTTGAATTTTCATACTTGAGTGTATTGGTTCAATAGATTTATCTTCTTCAACGTTGTTGTTGTTAGGAGTGGCTCTGAATCTTATAATTTTGGTTCTTGGTTGTTTATAATCATTGGGTCAGAACTCCAAATTCCTTAATTTTTGTTAGAACGATCCTATACCAACATTGGTATTGGGTTCTGTTTACATATAATCAGAGTTCGTATCAAGTTATTAGGTTGAATTAATAAGTCTTGTTATTATGATTATATCCCAAGAAGATATACTTAATTCCCATTTCCCCCAATTTTTCTTTTTTGGGTTTTGGAATTTTAATAATTGTTATACACCCTTAAATTCTTAAGTAATTAAGGTTTGATTTTCTTTTATTCTATAACTCATATGGAGTTATTTTTTTTTTGTTAGAACTCTATTTAAAATGTAACACGCTGTAAGCAATACTTCACTTTAAAATTTATATCTTAAGTTAAAATTTGATAATAGGGTGAGCCTTATTGTAAAGAAGATTATACATATTATATTTCATAAAACAAACTCATTCTCTTGAAGAAAGGAAAGGATCTTAATAATAGCTTAAAGAAAGTGAGATAATCATATAAGCAACAATAACAATAATCCAATGATGTTGCAAAAGGACAAATTGAACAACCTAAAGTAAATGAGTCTATATTTCCAACAAATGCCAACCTAAAAATTGTTGTTTAATGGGTTCTGAAAGTATATTGGAAAGTCATTCTATCATTAGATTATTGTTAAATCCTTTAACCCTTTGAGAAGTAGTTCCACATTTAAGAATATAAGTATAATTGCACTTATGTTACAAATAAAATCAAGGCATATAGATAATTCATTAGTCGAATATTGGGTGCATATAATGAGTCATGAACTCAATTGATTTGAAAAAAATAAGGTCTAAAATTTAGTTCCTAAACCAATTCATCACCTTATTATTGAAATTAAATGGGTCTTTAGAAATAAATTAGATGAATGTGGCCAAATTGTAAGAAACAAGACAAGAATTAAAGTTTGTTATCGTGCTTAATCTTTAAGAGTTAAGTTAACGTAAACATTAAGTGACCTTGGTCAATTAAACTTAATTAAGCTACCTATTAAGTCACATATTGAACCAACAATAAGAAAATTTTCCATTTTTTTTTACCTTTTACTATTCTTACGTAAGTTACTACTTATTCATATATATATATATATATATTTTAGTAAAAGTAATACTTATTCATATATCTCTCATTAAATTATTTAGAAATATTAACATTTTTATTCTATGCATATCCTTAATATAAGACTTGCTTAAGAACTTTATTATATACTTTTTGTGTATTAGTGGAAATAATGCTATAGATCAATTTTTTATTTTTGATATTTTTACACCAACCTTCTTGGTAGGGGTATAGTTTATATTATTAATCTGTCTAATATAAATTTAAGTTAATTGTCTAGGATTAAGATGATTATCTATATTATTTGTTCAATTATTTCTTCTTATAACTTTATAATATAACTTATTAGTTTAATGTAATAATTGAAGCAATCTTGGGTCTCCTTTTATTCTTGTAAATTAGAAGTATCCTATTAAAAGCTTTGATAAATCATGTCACTCTTTTTAAATTTTTTATTTTATTTATTGAACTTAATTTAGCTTACTTAGAGCCTTAGGAATATACATTGTAAAATATAAAATTTGTTATTTTAGTTTCTCAACTACTTTTTTTTCTTTTCTTTTCTTTTTATCACTTTTTCCATGAAGATTTTTGCTACATGAACTATTTAAATGGAGTTTAACTTAAAATGAATGCAAACTTCATGTTTAAATTTAGCATAAAATTCATGTAAAAATTAGATTGGCCAAAATTTTTTCTTTTTCTTTTTCAAAATTTTCATAATATTAAATTTCATCCAATTAACAAGATAATACATTAATATGTAATAAAATATTTTAAAGAACATTTTATTTGTTAAATTTGTAAGAAGAGGATGTAGAATTCATAAGAGTAGGAAGAGTTATTCTCATTGTGCAACTTATGACTTAATGAACTTTTTAATGGAAAAAAAAAATTGAACGAATTAATTAAACATACAAGTCAAAAATAATGAAAAAAAAAATCATATTATAATCACCAAGATGAATTTTAGAAACATTAAAAGAAGAAATGAAATGAGCAATTTTGTGACAAATGAAAAATTAATATCAATTTAAAATGAATATTCATACGCAAGAAATTTAGTAATTATGATAGAAAGAAAGTTTAAAGGATCTTAATGATTGATCATTATTCCTAAACCTTTGGATAGAAAGGGAAAGGGAGAGAGAAATAGTCTAAAAAAATTTCCTCCACAGCTTTTAGCTTTTTAAGAAAATTTTGTTTAACCTTTTCTTTTTTTGGTAAATCTTCTATTATTCTTATCATGTGATAGCTCGCATAATATCATCATGTTATTTCAATTTTGCTAAATTAGATGTAATGTTAATAATTTTACAATGATGTGGTAATAAATTATTTATAAATTTTTTAAAAATTAAAAATTAATTTTAAAATTTTCAAAAAATCTAAAAAATAAAGATTAATTTTTAAAAATTCAAAAATTAGGGATTAAGCAAATTGGGCCCAATGTTTACGATGAAGCCCCGTTAAAGTATATCGTCATACTTTTGTTTGAAAATTTATTCTATGAGAAAATATTTTCTGTTGAATACATTTTATATATATAAAAAAAAAAACTATACAAGTGTGAAACCAATTAAAGGAAAATGACTTTCTTTTTTTTTTTTTCCTCCTTTTCTAGAGGAGAGAGGTCTTGTTTTTGCTTTGTTTTGTTTCTTGACCATTGCTTTAATTCTCTCTCTCTTTTTCTTCTTTCCTTTTTCTTTTTAAATTAGCTGAAATATTGAGAGAGAGACTCTAAGAATCTAAAAGATTTTTTAAAATATCTCAATTAGTATTTTCTCTGCAAGATTGCGGGTTGAATTATCAGCTTTTTTGTAATCACAATTACCACACGATCGAAATGAAATCACGTTAGAAATTATTCAATTTTTACTGTTCAAATATCATCGGTTGGGAAAACAATCAATTACATCCAACTATATCTACTTTCCTTACACTGCAGAGGATAGATGGAAAGTTCTTCTCTCAAATTTTCTTATTGTTTGTTTTTTTTTTTTTTTTTATAATCTTTTGATGTATGCACATAAAGTAAGTGGAGTACCTTTATTATATCCGATTGCTAACTCTTTGATTGTCCACTTATTCATATTTATTTGTTAGGTCAAGTCAAATCAATTAATTTGTCATAAGTAGATATTTCCACCGTAAAAAGCATCTCTCCCTCACACATGGTAAGTTTTTGTTATTCAACTATGTATTTATTTAATTTTTAAAAATTTTCTTTCATATATTTGATAAATAAGCCATGCAAATTGTGAGCACACCTATGCTTAAGAGCTTAAGAAAGATTAATAATTATAATTATATCTTATATTATTCTAGATTTATTTTTGTTACATCTATCTTAATTTACTTTATCCTTCCAATACTAAACTTAGCACCTTCCTGGTCTTGTTACACTAAATCCTTATTAGATGACATAATTAATTGACTAATGAATACATGTGATAGATAATTGATGACGATGATCTTCTTCTCATACTTATAATTATTAGTGTCAATCTAATTATTGTTCGTAGACATATTTTAAACGACGAATCTTTTGTAGATTGACACTTTAAGAGAAACTTGCCTTATGAAAATTCTTCCATTTTGCCTATTAGTTATTCAATTAAAATTATGATATAAATCACATGATATAAAGGATTTTCACTTCCTTAAAGCATATGCTACTTTACTTTAATTCTTAACAACTTGTCTTAAAGATCTTATTTCATTTACTCTTAATTATCTAATCCAAATTCTTCAAGTACTCATTTTTTAAAATACTAAACAGAGATTTTACATATAACTTTTTACCAAGTTATATTGATAGTATACAATCCATACGGGCCTTTCCTTTAATTTTAATCTTTAAGACATTATCTTGACTCCTTAAAGCCCATCAATAGTTTTGAGTGCAATTTCTTCGAATTAATCCCTATACTCAAATGGTTTCATCTTTACTCGCTCTCTAAGTGACATCATATAAGTGGGTTAATTTTAACTTATATGCATTTTATACATGTATATTCCAATTAAATTTTTGAATATGAAAACAACTTTCTTGTATATTTTATGTAACTAAAAATCTAAATGTGCAACTATGGTAAGAATAAGGCAAATCAAATAGAAACTTTAACATTCATAAAATAACATGTCATCTTATTTGGTATATTTTCTTTACCATTATGAAAATTATATCTTATTGTATTCTTATGTATACATGGGAATTCACTAATTCTCTATTTTTTTTATGCTCAAATAAGAAACTACTATGTTTCAAATATGATTAAATTTTATTAGCTTCTTATTTAATTGCTAGCTCTCATTCACGATAAGAAAGGCATAAGAGAGCATCTTAAATTTCTTTAAACTCTTTATCATCTTAGCAAGTAATTAACTTAGCTTGCCATTCAATTTTTAAATTTTTTAAGTAGGATCGCTTTACATCTACTTGCATATAGTGAAACTTTTAAGAACCACAGCATATATTAAAAGACTTATTCAACTACATTTATACTAAAAACTCCTTCTTTTCAAAATATGATGTCTCAACAGTTTAATTTACTTACATATCCACGTGCTTATCGTTCAACGAACATTATTCCTTGTGATAATATTCATTAGATCCTTAAAAATACCATTTTTGCATCTTTAGATAGAAGTTACACTATTTGGTGAAAAGTTATTAAATAATAGCAACTAACCTTAAAGTTATAAACTGATTAAGTTATTCTTATTTATCTTTAACTTATATGGTATGTATGGAATGATTAAATTTAAGACATAAAGTCAAACACATAAGATGTAATCTTTTGTATATCTTGTAATTGTGATATTTGCAAGTTTCTTCCTTGCAATATCATTAATCTTATAGGCTTTCTATGACTGACTATTTATTTTATTGCAATAACAATTTATTGTAAAGTCTTTTAAACAATTAGTTAACTTATTTCCTTATTTTCATTATAAAGCTCATTGAAATGCTTGAATAGATGCTAATATATTTGATTAATCTCGATCATTTCACTAGCTTTCTTTGATTTATATTTTGTGATTTCATATCTCATTTGTGTGTGTGTTTTTGTATTATTATATTTTTGTTTCTCGCAAATTGTTGTAATATTTCTCTTTTACTTCATTTAATAACCCAAGTTAGAAAGAAAGACACTTATCAAGAAAAAAGCCTTTTGAGGTATCATTTATATTTGCAAAAATATTAAATCTAGTTGCCATTAACAAAAAAAAAAAAAGTGTTATGGTTTTTCACAAGTGAAGTTAGAAAATGGAATAACTATTTTAGAAAAGGATAAAGACTTACATTATTTCACTTAGTGTCTCTTATCTCTTATGACTAACAAAATTATTATGCATACTTGTAACAAGAATATACCATTAGTAAATGCTAGTCCATAAATTCTAAATAAATCCTATTATGAAGTATGGTAAACTTCAAATTTTGATTAATGAAATGAAAGATAGGTCATTACAATTAACATTATATAACTAACAGATACCTTTGACAATTAAGGAATAAAATAGATTAAGTAATGCTTTAAGTTACATAAAACATAATTGTTATTGTTGGTTGATACATGTAGTTATGAAATAACACACTAATATGAAGCTTAGGGTATAAGTTAGGATGATTGATTTTAAAGTTCTAAGTGGTACTACTATTTTGCAATTATGTGGAAGTTTACTATCAATTTCTCTTTCCCTTTAAAGTTTTAAAAATTGTTATGATAATTGCAACTTTTAGTCTCTAAAGTTAAACTAATGTTGTCATTGCTTTTTATACTCTAGTTTGTATTTGAACAACTTTGTAATTCAAATATCTTCTTTTATAATTACATTACCTAATTATGTATTAATTCAATGTTTAGTTTCAATTTCAATTTCATATATAAAAAAACTATTGAAGTAAATGCTAAATATTCAAACTTTGTATTTTAAAATTCTCTTATATAATCAGGATATAAGTAATATGCAAGGATAACTAAGCTAATGTTACAATGATCTCATTATTGTCTTAGATTACTCTTTTCTGCACTTTTTTCCCATTGGTTGGCCTTATTGTTAACATTTTTTTTGAAACTAAAAACTCTTACCTATACCTAAGCTTGTTAAATTAAAACCTTTAGATTGGTATCAAAGCATTAAGATCCTCCTGTAACTTGTGTATATAGAGAGAGAAAACTTAAACACTTGTGAGGAAAAACAAACACTAAAGAGACAACCTTTATAGACCAAATAGGCATTTTTGCATGGCTTTAGCAAGTTTTTCTCCTTTTGCTCGTCTAAAGTTTGCTGTTAACAATTACACAAAGTGAATAATAATAATGATAAAAGCTTATTTAAGAGCTTTAATCTTTAGCTGGTAACATAACAAAGGTTCAAACTACTTTTTTTACCAATAAATCCAACAATGACTTAATTGAAATAACATAGTGAATAGGTTTTTAGATAATATCACTTACTTGTATACAAATGTTCTCATTAAACCTATTTTTAGTAGGACTAAGGCTAGTGAAATATTTTAGGATAAGCTAAAAGAGGGATATAGTGGCAATCAAAAGATTATAACTATGCAATTACTTAATTTAAAGAAAAAATTTGAGCTTTTAAAGATGGAAGAGATAAAAATAGTAAAGGATTATAGTAATAGTTTATTAAAGGTTGTAAATTAGATTAGAGTAATTGGGGAAGATTTCCATGATAGAAATATTGTTTAAAAAGTCCTTATGAACATTCTAGAGAGGTTTAAAACAAAAATATTCTTTTTAGAAGACTTAAAGGATTTAAACATAATCTTCTTGGCTAAGTTAATTAGTTCTCTTCAAGCTTAAGAAAAAAGAAAAGACTTTTAAGGCAAGAAGTCATAGTAGAATGGGCTTTTCAAGCCAATTACATATAGAAAAGTTAGCAAAAATAAAAGCAATGGAGCAAGTAGCATAAAAAGAACAATAAATCCAAGCAAGCTAGTGGCAAAATGTGGTATGCCTCTTAAAAGCATTACCAAAAAAATAAAAATCATTTATCAAAACATTATTAAAAAAGACTATACCTTGTTTACAAGGTATGCAAAAAAAAAAAAAAACATTATAAAAGGACTTGTTGGCATAAAGATAAGCAATAATAATAGGAAAAAAAAATCACATTAAGTTAAAAAAAAGGCATAACTAGTTAGTAAAGATTAGCTAGTAAAAGAGTAATTATCTTTTGCAATAGCTTGCACTAATACTCTTGACCTTAGAATTTGGTTAGTGAATAGTAGTTATACTAACCTTATATTACCAAATCTAAGGGCTTTCAAAACTATTGATAAATCATTTAAGTTTAAAGTAAAAATTGGCAATGTATAACTTCTATAAGTCTAAGGAAAATGTGCAACATATATGTATATAAACTAAGGTACCAAAATTATTTTTTAATGTTTTATTTGTTCCATACATTAATCAAAAATTATTAAGTGTTGACTAGCTTCTAAAAAGGAGTTCTCTCTATTATTTAAAAACAATTCATGTTTTATTTATAACTTTACTAGTGCTAAATTAATTTCAATGTCTAAGAATGGAAAAAGTTTCTATTTAGATGCCAACATAATGCAATATTTAGCCTTGCCTATTACCACTAATGACTCTATCTTGTAGTATAAAAAGAAGTTTAATTTATAACTTACCTATTATAGATCAAACTAATAGTATTTGTAAAACTTATCAATAAGGAAAACAAACAAGACTTCCATTCCACACAAATCAATTTAATAAAGTTGAAATAAAGTTTTAATAGATTCATTTAGGTATAAGTAGGCTAACAAGAACAAGCTCATTAAATAGTAGTCAATATTACATTATTTTCATTGATGATCTTACCATATTTTGTTGAATTGCTTTCTTAAATTGAAATTTAATATAGTTGTAATATTCCAAAGTTTAATGTTTGGATAAATAAGTAATCAAGCCATATAACTGAAACAATAAGAATTGATATTCTAAATACACGTTAAATACCTTCAAGAATATCTATTCCTCCTTTAGTATTCAATAATAACTGACATCTTAATCATCCTAACAAAATAAAGTGAGTAAATAGAGGAATTAGACCATTGTGGAGATGATTGGATGCCTTTTAATAAAAAAGGACCTATACAAAGAATTATAGGCAAAAGTTATTGCAATTGTAATTTATCTATTAAATAAATTATCTATTAAAGCTATAACAAATTTCACACTTTTTGACTTAGCCATTAAAAGTGTTTAGGAGCATTTGTTATGCTTATGTTTCATAATATAAAAGAAGAAAGTTAGATCATAAAGCTTCAATTGTAAATTTAATTAACTATACTAACATTATTAGTAATTATGGGATCTTTGACATTAATACTCATAAGGCCTTAACTAGTAAAAGTCTTAAATTTTATGATAGGAAAAGGTGAAATTAAAAAAAGTTCATAGTTAAATAAGCTAAGAAGCAAAATGTTGGAAATTTTTTGCCATAATGTCTAGTGTCAAACACCTTTAATGAGAATATTAATGATCCTTCTGTTAAAAGAATAAAGACCTTAACTAACATTTATGAAAGAAGCCTTAAAGTAAAATTTATAACCATAAATTACCAAGAAGCTTCACACCATGTAGCATGGAGAGATGTAATATAGGAGATAAAGCCTATTCAAAAAATCTAAACTTGGATTCTGTTTCCTAAACTAATAGATAAAATATCAATTGTAGTCAAGTGCATCTACAAAATTAAACTTTATATAGATAGCACCATAAATAAGGTAAAAGCTAGACTTATAGCAAAAGACTTTGCTTAACAACTTAGAGTAAACTATATAAAAACATTTGTACTAATTGTTAAGCTTGACATTATAAAGCTTTTACGTACAATTGTTACTTAAAAACATTGATTAGTGCATCAATTAAATATTAAATCAACTTTTCTAAATAGTAAACTTTAAGAATAGATTTATGTTAATTAACTTGAAGGCTTTATAAAGGTAAAAGAAGAAAATAAGGCTTCTTTTTTAAAAAAGGCACTTTATAAATTAAAATAGGCCCAAGGCTTAATACTTAAAGATCTATAAGTACTTGATTAGTGTTAGATTCAACAAAAATTCAAGAGATGCTACACTTTATGTCAATAAAAAAGTTCATCTTTTTTATATGTCAATATATGTAAATGATTTTATAATCATTAAAAATTCTCCCAAGAAAATTTCTCAATCTAAAAAGTAATAATGAATCATTGAAATGACCAATTTTAGTCACATGAGTTACTTTCTTAGCTTAGAAATACAGTAATCTAAGTAAGGAATTCCTATACATCTAACCAAGTATGCCAAGTAAGTACTTTAAAACTTTAATATGATGGAATATAAAAGTTCTTTTGACTTTTAAAAACAATTTTCTAAAAGAGGATGACTCAACTAAAGAAAATAAAAACTTTTACAAAAGATTGATTAATTACTTTATCTTCTTTCCATAAGACCAAACTTTATATATTCAATAAATCTACTCTTTAAGATTTATGCATTTTCTTTAAGAATTTCAAAAGCAATCAAGAAAATTCTCAAATATATTAAGGAGACTATTAAACTTGGTGTCATGTTTGAAAGTAAAAAAGAAATTAAACTGATTGGTTTCATTAATAATAACTAATCAAAGTCACTTAAAGATATCAAAAGTACATTTAGTTATATGTTATCTCTTAGATCTAAACTTTGTAATTATAGTTTGAAAAATCAAACAACAATGGCACAATTCATATCTAAAGTTGAATATATTGTAACACCTTAATGATAAACCATGTCATATGAATTAAGAAGATATTTGCTAATTTAAAGCTAGAGTAAATATAAGTAACTAGCATTTTTTATGACAATCAACCTATCATAGTAATTTTAAGAAATCTAATACAATATAAAAGACAATATTTTAATGTCAAAATGCATTTTGTATGAGAATAATCAAGTTAACTTGTATATTGTAACACAAAAGATGAAATTGCGAATATACTAACTAAAAGTCTACATAAATCAAGATTTAAACAATTAAGATATACTTTAAGAGTACAAAATAAGAGCACCAAGAAACACTTAAGTTTCCAACTATTTTGCAATTCCATACAAGTTTGCTATCAACTTATATCCTTCCCTTCAAAGTTTCAAAAACCATTGTGACAATTGCAATTTCTAAAGTTTTTGGAGTAGAACTAATTTGATTGTTGCCTTTTGCATGGCTATTTGTATTTGAACAACTTAATTTGTAATTCAAATATCTTCTTTTGTAAATACATTAATCAATTATGTACTATTCAATATTTAGTTTGAATTTTAATTCCAATTTGAACATAAAAAAACTACTAGAGTAACAATCAGATATTCAAACTTTGCATTTTCTAATCCAGTTATATTATGAGAATGTAAGCAATATAAATGGCTAACTAAGTTAACATTACAAGGATCTCATTATTGTCTTCTCAAATTACTCTTCCCTGCACCTTTTTCCCATTGGTTGGCCTTGCTGTCAACATTTTTCTGGAACCAGAAACTCTCCCTTGCACCTGAGTTTTCTTGAGCCTTCAGATTTCTGTAATTCTCATCTGGATAACCCTTCCATGACATTTACATCAGAAAACTCGTCAATTATTCTCAGCTTTTTGAGGATTAGTCTCTCTTGCTTGATATCTATAGTTACAGGTAGTCAAGTCTGTCAAGAAATTAAAAAAAAAAAATCATTCTTTTCAATCAGCCCAGACTCCATAGACAGAAATGACCATGAATCTCTTTCAAAAAAGTGTAGCTGAGAAAGCAATGATCTCTACACTTTCAACTCGTTTTGCAGATAATAGTAGAGCATATATGTGCTCCTGCCATAAGAACTCTACGGAGGACAAAATCAGAACCTCTCTGTTTTTCGTTTTTCCTTTTGCAGAGTTAGATTTCTCAATACTATGCAAAGTTGAAGGTAGACCCTATGCGATTTTTCTTTTTTTTCAAAAGCAATTTGACAGGCATTAAATGAATTCACTAGAGCAACAGCCATGATTAGACACATTTGACAACTCATAATGCTCATTTAAAGTTATGATGCGTGCATGCACGAATCAAAGCTTCTAGATTATGCAATTTATGGTCATGCAAGTGCAAGTAGGCAGTAAGGATACATTCCACATCAGGGTTATTTGTGAAATTTGAGTGTAAGGCATTCCCCAAGTTGTCCACAATGGCTGAAGCAGTCATGGATGATTCAATGCATAAAATAGCCATGATAGCATCCAGTCTAGTCACCTCATCTCTGAACATAAGTCTTGCATGGGCTGCAATTTGGGATGGTCAAATTTTATGTAAGCATAGATGAACACTTAACAGGACTGAGGTATACCTTGAGCTAAGCGTATCAAACTTTCCAGCATACGCACAGTTGTCCTTGCTGCATATTTAATAATTTATGGTAAAAGAAATTACAATAACAATAGCATTAATTTAGTAAACAACAATTTACAATCTGGGGAACCTGCATTATTAGTTGCAGATCTTCTTTGAAGTTGATAATAACTTGAGATAACGTTTTCAGCTTCCTTTGTGAGGACTGGCCTGAAGTATCCTTTCACAAAATGAATATACCTGATAGTTGTTCCAAAGAAGCTCATAATATGCATTTAAAATAGGAAAACAGCCAAAGAGATTATAGTTACAAAGTGTAAAAACTGAATTTGCTGGGTGCATCAGAAGCAGAAAAAAGAAAAATATTATTTATTGTACCTAATACAAAGAAGCAAGGAGAATTTGAGCTTAACCAAAAATTTTTTCAGATAAAAGAACTAAGAGATTCTCACTGATCTGTCAGTTTGGGATTATCAATCTCTTTTATTTTCCCATTTTTTGATTCTAGTTGATACCAGATACTTGGGTGATGAAAAAAGAGTGCATGAGGAGGAGCCCATCACTTAAAAATCCCCTCGTTCCTACAATAATGGTCTGTGCCTAGAGTTTCAGAATTACTAAATGAATCAAAACCTGGAAGTATAGTGCAACAGACTATTATATAAAGCACCATTCCTGAATAGGCCATGCAAACAAATTATGCTAATAACACTCTTAGTTTATCAGCAATTAGATGCTGTTCCGTTTTCTATTCTACTTCCATAATTGTCTGGCATTATTTGAACTAAAGTGCATTCCAAATTTCGTTTATCCTTTGCAATATTTAGTAACAGGTGGGGCTTTTCTTAATCTAAAATTGCATATTTGAATTCACCTTCAAAAATCTTATGAAACATAACTGAATTAAAAAGGATCATCTGGGAAAATGGATACTCTCTCTACACTAGGCCACAAGAAGACTAGTACTGAAAGGTGGAAAGAGAAAACGAATATAACAAAGAAACAAAATCAGCACATCATATCACATATCTGCTTCTGAACCTTCCAAATTGCTGTTTAGGGGACCTACTTATTCAGCAATGATTCACATGCCATCATCAATGTACTCTTCAAACCAAAAGATAACGTACCTACGAAGCATAGTCAATGTCCAAATGTCAGTCAAGTCTTCATCGTGATTTCCTCTATCTAATTTTCCCTGCACATTGGTTTCAGAAAACAGTTGGGGTTTAGATCACTTGACTGCTTAATGACATGACAACACCAGCTAAACAATGGATTCATAGAATACCTCAGAAAGAATGTGAGATGACACAACTGCATCCCATTCTGGATTCTTTGTATCCAAAAGAACCAGAACTATATCGAATCTGCTCAATAATGGACCAGAGAGTGCCGTATTGACAGAAAGCGCTAGATTGGGTTAAGAATGATGACCACATGATCATACACATGACACACATGCAGATGCAGTGATTACAAATATAGCACATGCAGACAGTATTTCAAGCCAGCATCCAATGGGCAGCAGAACAAGAAAAGAGAACATTTATATACATGCGTAAAGGCTAATGAATTTTCTGATTGAATGGGATACATTGATCACGATCATACTGTCCTTTGGGATTTGTTGCACCAAAGACAATTGTCCTAGTACTGAGAGTTGTTACAAGACCAGCCTGAAGAAACAAAAAGCAAACGCTTTTTTATACCAGTGCTTAGAGCAGCAGCACAATAAAAAATGAAGTTCAAGTATTTTATACAATCTTAAACAGACAGATGAACATATTATACAGGACCATAGAGAGTTCACCCATTTGTGTAGTGTGTAACCATTATGATACAACACACACTCCCATCTAAAATTCCACAAGATGAGACATGGTTTAGGGAAAAAAAGAGACCAATAATAACCATTGCATATAGGAAACATTATGCTAGAAAAAAATATTTCATAATCATTGATGGTGCATAACTATGCTCTTCTGACTAAGGGAATTGCTAGAGGAGCATATACTAAAGGTAAAGGTATTTATGCTGAAAAGCCCACGAGCCGAAGGCTGCTCCTAACATATGAAAGATAAGCCCTCTTTTCACTTTCTTGTTCTCCTCTTTTCCTTTGCATTGCAGCCCACATCAATCCTACTTCAAACCAGTGGCACTCAAGGGTATGCCAAAGACCAATGGAGCATAGCCACACAGATTCTCTGCCACTAGGGATCAATTTACCATTGCATGGTTAATGCCCTCAACAATCAATTATGAAGATGCATATCCAAGGTATGCAGCATGATGGGGGACTTTCTTGAAGAGTAAAACTATTTGCCACCTGAAGTGCTTGAAAATTTGATAGCAATTGTGTGTGTATTTCAACTCTGATTGATGCAGAAGCATCTTGGCAAGAGACCTCTAGATTAACTGATAATTCAAAACATCAACTGCAAATGCTGCAGCTTCAGACAAGAGACAATACAAGAGTTACACCTGCTTTCTGAATATCTCCATATGACACGGTCACAGTTCATTATTTAGCATTAAAAAATGACCTCAATTGTCTTAAGTTTTCGGAGGTGGCCAAGACATTACAGCAATTTCATTGATAAAGATACTGAATTAGCCAGCAAAGCCAACGTTTTGCTTGGTGATTATTAGCCACAAAGGATAGGGACATTTTAAGGCATGAAAAACAGGTTCCTGATATGAAAAGGCATACTGGCAATATTACCATTTACCAGTAGGTGCTACAGGCCCTCTATAAGACACTAAGTAGAAAATATACAAAAAGGGAAGCAACCTTGGCAACACTTATGGTCTGCTGCTCCATAGCCTCATGTATTGTTGCCCTGTCATGTTCCCTCATGCTGTAGAACAAAAATTAGTGTTTCTTAATAATAACATAGATATATGTACAAAACCTGCATTTATCTTGGTTGATGAATTTGATTTCCAACATTTTATAGAAATAGGGATACAAATATTCACTGAAGAAGCTCTAGTGATTTATGAGTACCTATCAAATTCATCTATGCAGCAAAGCCCTCCATCTGCTAGAACAAGGGCCCCAGCTTCCAACATCCATTCTCCTGCACATTCCAAGGATATGATTAAGCCATGGATTTGTAAATTGGATAGAGACAGTGATAAAAGATAAAATGGATGGCAAGAACCAAACAGAATCCATGGAGTATGTGTTCAACAATCCAAATTATAACAGAATCTGTGGTATGGATGGACAGGCTAAGATGGCAGTTTTTCGGCTACATGCAGAAATAAATTCCACACATTGAATCATTTGTTGAGGAACAAAAGTTGACAGAAATACCTCCATCCTTGACTGCAGTCACTGTTAGCCCAGCACTTGTGCTCCCCAACCCGGTGGTTATAACAGACCGATTGCTCAATTTTGCAGCAAATTTTAAGAACTGAGACTTGCCAGTACCTGTGAGATTGTCTCATATCTCAGCGCATTAATATTTATAATGCCATACAATTCAAAAGATTACTACAATATAATTCATGCAAGAGTATTTGACTAATATAAATCAATGATATCAAACACAAAACAATTAAAACTATAATCAGATTCACTGTTCACATGAGGATTTAGAACATGCAGCACTTTCACTTGCTAGTATGCAAAAGGATGATAATAAGGTAACAGTTGAGAAAATAAACACTATCATAAGTAGAACTAACACCCAAAATTCTTTGCAGGTGAGAAGGCCGAACAAGCCATTTTTCCTGGAGCATATATTAGGCTGGGACTTTATGCTCATGGTCATCTTTGCTTTTACTTTCCTGTGTACTGGAAGCAGAATTTTTAACATCAATGGCAGGCCTACTGATAAACCGTCCAGAAGAATTTAATGATTAAATTAAGTAGTTCTGGAAGGAAGAATGAGGCAAATTGTATGATTCAGTGGAGATACACTATATTCCAGTTTTCTGGTGTATTGCAGAGAAAATTGCTGTAAATTTCAAGAATTGATATCTGAGCAGAACATTTTCGTTTGATCACTCTATGGTGCTCTGCATATGGGTACTTACTGTTCACTTAAGATATCCAATGGGATTGTAAAGCTGTTTTTATTTTACAAAATGCTTGTTGTCATACTTTACTTTGCATGCATCTTCTTTTCTCTTCATAATATTTCTTATGTTGTTAAGAAGAAAAAGAAGAAAAAAAATGAGCAACAAGCAACCCACTAGAAGCATTGGTCTAATATTGTTCCAACATTCTCCCCTTTCCCATTGTTTGTTTAGTAACAGAATTCAATGAGTGCACACCACATAAAAGCAATTGGATATATGTTGTCAGAGCGATTGAACATCATCACAATCACAAGAAGCTATATACACAATTGATTACTTTACAACAAAACAATCATGTCAAGTTTATTCTCATTTCAGGAGCCAATGCAAGAAAAGACTGTCACAAAAGATTGATGAACATCAGGCAAGCATGCAGTGGTCACCTGCCTAAGCTGCTGTTGTGAAGATTAGAAGACTACAAGCCCTATCATTCAACAGACAAAAACAGAACACCCTCCACACTAAAAATATCCCATGGAAAGAATGCCCAATTATGCTCCCCAGAAAGTGTGTTAATGGCCATTCAATGAAAGCAGAACAAAATCCTGCCTTAAATTGGCACCAAGAGAGTAAATCTAGACATAAGGGTCACCTGGATCACCAACCAGAAGTAAATGTGACTCTCCTCGAATCTTTGTACCAGATGCATCAACATGTTGGACACCTCCAATAAGTGTTAATGCAACTAAGTTGAGGAAGAAATGTCAAATTGGCAATTGAGTAAGAAATGATATATAATGCTAAATTAAAAGAATGAGAAAATGCCTTTCATGTGCTGTTTATATTGTACAAAATGAATCCCCACCCTTACAAGTCAAAGAAAATGAATTCCAAATGCCATCTCGGAACATCTAAATACCATGGTACGAAATCTGCAATGTACCTGCAAGCTTCACAGTGAAAAGTCCAAAAATCTGTGGGCAAATAGCTCGTAGAATGGCATTTCTCCCTGATTTAGTATCAAAAAGCTTCACAATTCCAATTAAAAAAAAATCAATGGGCACAAAATTTATTTTTTGGGTATTGCCAGTAACTGTTACCTTTTAAGGGAGTCTCCTTGAAATCTGACCAGAACTGCTTGAATTTCTTGATAACATCATCAGGAATATCTATGTCTAATTTCAACTCATTGGTCCTCCTGAAGACAACAAACACAATCAAAGAGATCAGGGGACAAGGGTTTAACATAGAACAGACAAATTTAAGAAATTGATGGGGAGGACCATGTGCAATAAATTCAAGTTTAATAGCTAAAGCTTGGCATAAATAAAGTATGACAAGAATAATAGGAAATAGAAAACCAAGTTCCAGTAGGGATGGAAGTAGACACTATATAGACAATAAAGAATTCAAGGGTGTCAGTAAGTGTAATTCGTTTGTTTTATTGCACACTTATAAAACATACTCTAGAATGATACTAAAATGATCACATAGCAATGGAATAAGTGAGCCTATAAGTGCCTATTGATTTGTCGATATAGACCAAAATAAAGCCATATATTGACAAATCACTAGGCAGTGATAGACTTTCTTATTCTATTGCTATGTGATAATTTTAGTTCCTACTTATTATTCTAGAGTATGTTTATAAGTGTATAATAAAACAAACAAATTACACATATTGATGCCTTGAATACTTTATTGGCTATAGTGTTTACTTCTAGCTTTACCAGAACTTGGTTCTCTATTTCCTCACATACTACTTTCTTGATTCTCTGCATGTTATTCTTATTCTTGCAAAACAAGGCCGAATGAGGAGAAAGTATGCAGTTAATTCATACTGAACTGCCATTTACCTCACATGATTAGCAATTAACATAGGATCAAGGTTGCAGCGAACATCTTTTAAATCAGGAGACCACTTAGCAGTCAAGATCCCAGTAATAATGACATCATCTGCACGCAAAAGATTCCCCTAATGGACACTTCTATAAAAGAGATTTCACAGAAATGTAGACCAATAAGAGTAGCTTACAAATTTTTAAAAATTAAAAAATCAGCACCTCATTTATGAAGATTAATGAAAATTTAGATAAGTAATGTGGATTTAGGAATTAGAAAGAGAAAAAATAGTGAATAATAAAAATACTGAGTGAAAGGTATGTATATGCAAGTATTGCCTGGGTTAAAATACATTATAGGAAGATTTTGTTTTGGGCATTGCATTGTTTTAAATTAAACATAACAAGCTTATGAGAACTAAAGAAATTAGATAGGCCACTAAAGTCATATAACTTTATAACAGTCCTCATTTTGGTTTCAAATTTGTCTACAGCAATACAGTGTGGTTGGAGAGATAAGTCAAGGAATTATGTCTACATAATGATAAAAATTTTAAGCTTTGCAGAATGTAGTACCTCCAGCTTTAACAATGTCAACAAGATCATCCTTTAGAATCACTGAAATCGAACGAGGAATGACCCCAACTCCCAATACCTGTGTACTTTCTTGGATCTTAATTTCCTGATAATCATGGCGTACAACACTTTCTTCTATACAGTCAAACCGTGTGCCTTCACAGGGTTTAGATCTCTGACATTAGATACAATGAAGGTGATCAAACTCCAGCATTCTTATACCAAAAGATAAAAAATCAACTAAAAAGAGCCAACTAGTGCCTCATTCAATCTAAGAGAATATAATCTAGCCCGTAGTGATTCTTTGATTTGTAAATTTGTAATATAGAACAAGGATGCTCAGTCCAAAAAATAAAATTTGTGAACTTTGATGATATGGAGATAATTCAGCTAAAGACCGGTATGTTGCCATCAGCTAGGTGCAAAACTTGGTATAAAATCGATATAAGCATGTATTGCAGACCTGAGAGGGGCAAAATGATGGTAGAGTTATAGAGTTCCTACTTTCCAGCTCAGGATGAACTGGGAACCTACACAAGAATATCTAAACTTAATTGTTGGAATAAAAATCTTGTCTCCAAGTAAATCAATATTGATATCTTTTCATCCTTTAATGAGATTCAATATAAACACCATGATATTCCATCTTGAAACACCAAATAAGGATAGGGAAAATGTCCTCATGGAGAATGAAAAATACATGATCGTAAGGTGCTAAGTTATGTACAATGCAAACATTACAAGGGCTAGGAAAAATAATACTTTGTACACAGCACAAGATACGGGAAACATGGAAATGAATAAAATAAATAAACCTGGTGAACCAGCATACTCTGAAGTAAGTAACAATATGAGGCACTTAGGATATGGGAAGATTTAAATGGAGATTGTAATACAAGTATGCACCTACATGGAAAACTGATGCCAATCACCAATATTCACCTCTCTTCAGGCCAGAAAGTACCACTCATGCTTAATTGTTGGCAAAGATCAAACTTGTTCAGAACCTAATCAAGCTAATTTGATGCCATGTCAACTACTCATTCTCATGCATGAACCTAACCACCAAATGATCACCAATTATATCATAATCATAGTCTTATCTGACAATTTCAATAACAGGTTGTTCATCTAAAATTCTTAAAGGGGTGATGTTCCCATAACCACAAGAAGTATCTAGCAAGTTTTCTCACCCCCCCAAAAAAAGGTAGAAGGACCAAATACATATATAGCAAGTCCATTATTTTCTTGTTAGATGAGCATAAAGCCCAATCAGGACTTCATTCTGATCTATTAAACAATAGTAAATACTCATAGTCACATAGGAAACTGCTCTTCCTACATGATGACCCAGGACAAGAAATCAACATAATGGCTTCACCTGTTTGGTTTAATTTCTAGGCCTAAAACAAGAAAAATCATGCAATTGAAACATGGATGAATGCATATATTCACACAGCTTCCCATGTGACTTAGGGTTTAAGAAACCCACTCATGCTTGCATTTTTGACAGCGATACATCCTTTCCCCTTCGTACATCTTAATTGCTCCAGACCTGATTACTGTCCCTTTAAGGGTGAGAAGCATCCCTTGGTGTTTCACCCTAATGTGCCCAATGCTTGGGAAAGCATCTGCATCTCACACTGAGATATTCATCCACAATTTTTCTTTTGAAAGGGGGGAGGGGCAAGGAAAGAAAAGGGAAAAAACAAGGAAGCATTGACAACTGATCTGGCAAGAGG
This sequence comes from Ceriops zippeliana, assembly GCA_037897445.1. Classification (NCBI taxonomy): domain Eukaryota; kingdom Viridiplantae; phylum Streptophyta; class Magnoliopsida; order Malpighiales; family Rhizophoraceae; genus Ceriops; species Ceriops zippeliana. Next base: position 1,107,722 of record JBAPLH010000228.1, read on the forward strand.
ACACAAACCTGGCATTTCAAGTGGGGATCCATTGACATTAACCCGAACATGAATGAACTTTTTTTCAATTCCCTTGTCACCACAACTCAGATCTGTCAGCACGATTTTCTACATTCTCCCAGACGGAATACCCACATGGCAACAATAGTTAACAAACTTTAATGTTAACAAATCCACTAAATTAAGCAACGATCAGAAGGTGCAGTCACAAGAGCACAAACAAATACACAGACCATATAACAGAAGCTGTATGCATAACCATGCTGCGTTCATTTTTCCAGAATCATTAAGCAAGTGACATTGGCAACCCGAGTGGATGAACATAACACATGACAATAATGCATTCAAACACAGACCAACCTGCAAAAATGAATCTTGGATAGATGACGTTACTTGCACAATAAGATCAGCATCACATTGATCATTTTAAAACCATGTACACGAATTCAAACCTAGACCCATAACAAATGCCGCCACAACAAACAGAGAGAGAGAGAGAGAGAGGTGTGTATAAGAAAGCTGCGTACATGGGCCCAGAGAGCAGCTCGGTCAAAAAGGCGCAAGCAAAGGTTGGGTTGGGAGAAAAGGAGACGGGCAAGTAAGAGATTTTCGTCCGCTAGGTCTGCAAAACTGAAGCCAAAAGCACAGAGAGAGAGAGAGAGAGAGAGAGAGAGAGAGAGAGAGATAAATGTTATTCATTTTGGGAAAGTTAAGAATTGAAGAATAGAGGGATTTTGGGCGAGGCGGGGGTGGTTTGGTGGTTAAGGAGATGGTAAAAATACTCGATGTAGAGAGGGTAATGGAGGTTGGAGTCGGGAGATAGGAGGAGGGAGCGGAGCTGTGAGGAGTGGTGCCGTATCAGAAACTCCGCCAATGCTTTCACTTGATCTTCCTCCCCGCCTTTTCCGTCTCTTGCTGACTCCATTGCTTTTGCTGCCTGCACAAACACAAACACCACGCACAGCGAGCGAGCGAGAATAAAAGAGACGAAAGAGAGCCCCCGCGTAGAGGGTTGGGGTGCCCGCAAGACCGATGGTTTTTGGCGGGATTTTGCCTCTTTTTTTTTTTTTTTTTTTTTTTGGGAAGTTTTTGCCTGCTTTGTTTTCCTGGGGACGTAAATCTCAACCTTCCATTCAGTTTTCGATATGATATTAAGATTATTAATTAATCATAATTACACCATTTCCGTTTTTAAGGTTTATTATCTCTTCTTTTTATTTTTATTTTTTTAAAATCGGAAGAAACATTTTCACTTTCCTCTTTGTAATGTCAAATATCAGTGAACTAACCGCAGGCCCACAGGTTAGCTTTGAAGCTGAGCTCTGTATGGAGAAACACAGCACCCGAAATGGAGAATAATAAAAAACAAAGTGCACAAAGAAAATAACAGGAGAGGTTTCTCTGTCCTCCCCCCCCCCCCCCCCGCGCTTTTTTTTTGGCCTCCAAACCAAAAATTCCCCATCAGGGAAATAATCTGGAACCATTGTGCTGAAATTGCAACTGAAATCTGGTTGTAACCCCACAGCAGAAGATAAAATCCAAGCAAAGCCGCAACCATGGTGATGAGATAACATATGTGAAAAATATCACAAAGATGGAAAGCTAAAATGTTCACCACAGCAGTCTTCATTCCATAGAAATACCACTACGAATAGGAAAATTAGGAAGCAAAAAGCTAAAATACCCAGATGCATGCAACGTAGCCCGACATAACGCCCGTATGAGGGCAGAAATGAACTACAGCAACTAAAGAGAATTGCAAAATGTCTGTTTCTGTGTGATTGCCTCGGTCCTCTATTGGCTGCAAACAAACATGGTGCAGCTTAGATGAACATCGTCAGCTCAGGTTTACTATATACATTATGCTGTTCATCTTCCAGCACAGGGTAAGCTGCCACAAGGGCGTCTTGAGATCCAATGTACAGTGAGTTGTAGATCTTCCAATACACTTCCCTGACCTTCCTCGCAGGATGGAACAACCCCTGGAGACAGTAATTGAGAACAACAGCCGCACCCAAGGCCACCCTCATTCCTTCAATTGCTTCCATGACAGCATTAATAACATGAGGGGAAGTTTCGAAGATATTTGGCCACACATAGTTAAGCAAGTGGACCAGAGCATCCTCACAACCCAATCCAGCAACACCCAAAGCCATATGCTTAACAGCAGAAGCTGCAGTCTGTCTGTGAACTAGATCTCTATCCATCAAGGCATCTTCCAACAATGGAGTGACTGCATATATATAGTCCTTCCCCATCTCGCCAATGTACTCAAACAAGAAAGAGAGGGACTTCAAGACTCCATTTTGCACATTAAGCTCCGGAACACGATACTCGTTCATCAGTGCAGGCAAAACAGTAAAAGGAGAACAGGTTTCTGCAACTATAGCAATTGCAACTGTTGTGCAAACACGATTCTGGCGCTCTTGGACCTTAAGATTGTTCAACAGAGTTGCCAGCACATCTTGAGGCCCAATTGCTTTAGCAATATATCCAAAAGTGTTCACAGTTGCCCGTCGAATACCCTTCTTGTGAGCCTTCAGCATCTCTAGGAGCTCAAAACATATCCTCATCCATTCCCTGGCTGGAACAAACTCAGCTCCACGGTCAGCAATACGGCCAACAAGGTCAATACAATTCTCCTGCACTTTCTCATGCCTGTTCTTCAGGATTGGTGTCAAACGTGGAAGTAAATCCTTAATGGGAGGAGTCATTTTTGTCATACCAATGACATTAACAATTGCCTTAAGAGCCCCAAGAATTGAGCCAAGAACTTCTGGATATTCTTCTCCCAAATACTCGTACAAGACAACACCAAGATGGCCCATTAGCTGCTCCTCATGACACTGCTTCATGACAACAGCTATTCTCGAAATAAGGTCAGCTGCTTGTTGTCTGACCTTGGCACTCTTGTTGTTCAAGCGCCACTTTATGGTACCACAAATTTGGGGAAGATAGGGCTTCACCCTCTGACCAAGAGAATTTACAACTGCACCAAACCCATTAAGCATCACATTGGCATCATCACTAGTTTGCTCTTGAAAGGCATAAAGAATACCATCAATCAAAAGCTCTTCTAATCTAGCATCAATATCAGATGCACCTAAGTTGGAAACTACCTTTTCAACTGTTTCCATGACCATTCGCCTGTATGGTTCACTCTCATCTTTAAGATCCTCAACTATTCTTCCAACAATATCTTTGACACCAACCTTGTTAGCAATCTCCACTGTTGTGTCCACAAGCTGCTTATAATTTCTCCTATCCAAGGCCATTCTCCTAACCCAGAAATTCCTAAAGAACTCAGGAAGAATATCACTACGAATATAGTCAGCTTCCACACCCTCAGTGCTCACACATTGCTTGACCACTTTCAGCACAATTTTCTTCATTTCTTCATCGGGAGACTGAAACTCACGTATCAGAATAAACATGACTTCCTTGGTGTAGTAATTGGCATATACAGCATCCATCAGAGGAATAATGAAACCAATCGCCTTCAGAAAGGCAGCCAAGACCTTGCCACGATGTGATCTAATACCCTTCCACAAAGGCTTCAAGACTGAGTCAAAGCTTTCAATACCATAAGGAGCAGCAGCCTCAGCAAGAGCAGCCAAGGACAAAGCAGTGATTGTCCTCACCTTCTGATTCTCATCACTGAGACCATGTTCTATGATTTCAACAAGAGACCTCAAATGAGGAAGAACAGCACAACCGATCAATATAGCAATCTGCTGAACAATCTTTATTCCTGTATGGCGAGCTTGCCATGATTTTTTACTCTGACACACAGCTTTCAAGAAAGGCAGAAGGGCAGGAATGCCAAGAGCAGAAGCAACAACACTAAAGGCCCTAGCAGTTGTATTCCTAACATACTCATCAATGTTATCAATGTCAGGACGCATAGCAGCAATCATGGTTGCTAAACCAGCTGCCTTGCTCAGATTAGAAATTATTTCTCTACCTTCCACACGTGCATAATAGTCCTCATCAATCAACAGTGGCTCAATAACAACAAGAATCTTGTGCACATAAGGCCTAACCAACTCATCCAATTTGTACAAAACCCTATCAATTACCTTAACCAAAAGATGCCTCTCCTGATCTTCCAAAGTGGGTTGCATAAGCAATGGCAAAATCCTGTTAAACAATGGCCCAGCACCAAACTCTCTTGCCTTGTCAGTCAACTGCCTCAAAGCTGTCTTCCTCTGAGGTGGGGTCCCATTCTTAACCTTCAATAACAGCTTCATAATCTTCCTCTCCTTCTGCTCCTCTGGGGACAATTCCTCCTCATCTTCCTCATTCAACAGAGCTCCAAAATACTGATAATCTTCCGGCTTCATAAATGGCAACCCACCAGGTGCTTCCTTTGGCACATCAAACTGCTGACCTCTATTCTCCTCAGGAATAGAATAAAGTGGAGTTCCGAGCGGTGTAGGAGTTGCCAATAATTTCCTTGCAGGAGTCCTAATAGGCACGTAAGAAGCTGGTGGCTCCAAAATTTTGTATCCTTCCTGTGGGAACATGGCATCTAGTTCCTCATCAGTCAAGGGCCTGTTCCTTTCCTCAATATCCTTCTCCCACCTCAACAAATTGTACTGCTCGGGCGTAAATGCACCTCGCATATTAATGGCCCCTGGGGTTGGAGTAGCCAAATCAACCCCACCAACAGGAGTAACCCCAGGAGTATAAGCAGCAGCCGGGGTCGCCCCAGCCATGGGGGTTGCACTTCCCATAGTGGCGGGCGTTTCATCCCAACGAGACCTCTGTCGTTTTGGTGTAGGAGTGACCAATCCTTTGGGTGTGGCATCCCAAGTCACACCCGCTGGGGTAGCCCCAGGCGTGACCCCACCAGCAGGAGTAGCATCAGAATCTGCTAATCTGCCAGGTGTAGGAGTCTCATCCCATCTATTCCTCCGACCCACAGATGGGGTAGCATCGGCAACCCTCCCAGGCGTTGGAGTAGCGTCCCATCTTCCAATTCCCGGCGTAGCATCCGGCAAATCCCAATCCGAACCAGTCTTAGCCTTCTTGGCAGCAACAGCAGTAGCTCCATCATCCTGAGACTGATCCCACCTATTCCTCCTCTTGGAAGCACCCGCTGGTGCTGGAGCCGCGGCGGCGGCGGCGGCAGCGGCAGCGGCACCATTCTCTCTCACCTCCTTAGCAGCCTCCTCTTCCTCCTTCTTCTTCTTGGCAATAGCCTTCAAAGTTTCCTCCTTCTCCCTCTTCAACGCCTCCTCCCTCATCACATCCGCGTATGTCCTCACAGACGGATCCGGAGTCTTCTCCCCGGCCGCAAAAGCGTCGTGCCTCTCGGGGGAAATAACCCGGTTCAACCTCCGCCTCCGGTAATCATCCTCCCTATCGATAATCTTCGAGGGGCGCTTGAACCCACCGTCGTCCTCGTCCTCAACGCCGGCGCCGCGAGGCAACTCTTTGAGGAGGGATTTAGGGGCCGTGTAGGAGGCGAGCTTCCGGGCGACCTCATTGTCGAGGTCAGGCTCCTCGTCCTCGTTGACAGGGATGGAGGTGACGTAGCCATCGCGGTCGGCGCCGCCGTAGAGATCCGTGTCGAAGGTGATGTTGGTGAGGGAAACGAGCTCTTGCTCCATCCTCTTGCGTTCCTCTTGGCTCTTCGCTATCTCCGCGTCCATGATCAAGACCGGACCGATTTCGTTCTGTAGGGTTTATAAAAATGTATGGATGTGACGTGGGTGGATAATTTAGGGTTTCGGGCGGAGGAAAAGGGAGACTCTGTTAGAAATGACAAATGACTTGGATTTGGGATTACCGATGATTTTATCCCCCCCTCTCTCTCTCTCTCTCTCTCTCTCTCTCTCTCTCTCTCACACACCCTCCCGGACGCTGGTTGGCAGTGGTGGCAAACTGGCAATTCGCCGATTGCGGGTCTGCGGGTGTGGATTGTAAACATGAGAAACAATTCGGGCCGGTTTTAGCCTTGACTAGTATTATTATTATGATTATGATTATGATAGGGCGAGGCTTGGGTGATTATAATATTAAATAATATTTAAGATATGACAATGTGTAGAAAGAATAAAATAGACTTAGGTAACCGTGTCCTGATGATCTGATCTCTTAGTAACCATTCCGTCCTGTGTGTTTTTGGTTGATACGAGACAGATAAAATAATAATATATATCAAAATAACTTTTTCTTCATTTTAAATGACTAAAATTAAACGGTAAAATCAATTTTCATTTACGCCCCTTCCTATTCTATTATCTCTATAATTTTTCGATTTTTCAGTTTCACCGTACATAAAACACCTTTAATTAAGCATCTGTCAAATTCTATTCTTCTTTAAGTGCTCAATGTCCAATTCCATGAGCATGCCCAAATATATTAAATCTTTGAAATTCTTTTTCGATGGATAAATCTTCAAAACCCTTTTTTTTTATTTGTTTTATTTTTTTGGCTAATTGAAGCCACTGATTTAGAACCATGTTAAGAAGAAGAAGAAGAAGAAGAAGAAGAAGCAGAGAGAAGAGAGACGGAGTACGATTGAATTTGAGAATGCCCAGGAATGCATCGACTAAAGAGCCGAACACAACACGGTCACCATTGGAAGCACCAAGCCCAGTCTCCAATCACCGAAAAAACATTTACGTACCTCAACCAAAAAACCAAAAAAAAAAACCTAGTTAACCACGCTGTAATCGACATATACAAGTCACTGCATAATAATACAGCCCATGTTTCTAAATTCAATTTATAAAAATAACTCATTTAATTATTAAAATTCATTCAACCTATTGTATAAAATTCATAAAAATAACTTATGCAATGTCCAAATATGGGCTACTAGCTCCAACTTACTTCTTAACCTTATAATTTTCATATTTTTCCATAAATAACATAAGTCCGAGTGAATCCTTATCATCCTTAATTCATACTTAATAATTTCTTACAAGTAAATGTTACATAACAAATTATTAATTTTTTTTATTTTCTTTAACCTTACTCTTATTATTAGTTGATTTAAGTAAAAACAATATGAATTCCAGCATTTTCTTTCTTTTTAAAATGATTTATTCTCAAATTAGCACTTATATAATTAAAAAAATCAAAAATATTAAATATTGTACTCATATTATACTTATCTAACAAGTCAAGTTTATATACTTTATCATTAACTCTTAACACCACTTAAAAAGGATCATCTCCCCTTAATTGTAACTTTGATTTCCTTTACATAAGAAATTTGTCTTTCTACGAGTCTATTTAAATCCAATTATTAGGTTCAAAAGTAATATACTTATGTCATTTATTAGTTTATATTTCATACTATTTAGTCTTTCTTTCAATGTTAAGTTTAGTTTTCTCATAAAATTATTTGACCACTTCAACTTTTTTTTTCTCATCTAAATTAACTATATCTTGTATAAGCAATAACACTAAGTCTAAAGGAGATAATAAGTTAAAATCATAAACAATCTTGTAAGGAAAATAACCTATAATACTATAAACAATATAATTATATGCAATATCTACAAAAGACAAACATTCTTTCCAAATTTTAGAGTTTTAACCAATAACAACGTGTAACAATATACTAAGAGTTCGATTTACTATCTCAATTTGTTCATTTATTTGTGGATGACAAATTGTAAAAAACAACAATTTCATTTGAAACTTACCCCACAATGTCTTTTAAAAGTAACTCAAAAATTTTTAATCACAATTTGAAATAATATTCTTTGGCATTTTATATATGTAAATAATCTCTTTAAAACATAAGTCTACAACATGTATGACATTATCCATTCTTATTAACTACAACAAGAATACCATCTTGACTCTTCTTGAACCTAGGTAATCCAAGAATAAAATTCATATAAAGGTTAGTTTAAGATTTATGAACAATTTTTAAAAGTATATCCTTACCATGGGACAAAACCTTAAACTTAACTTATTTATATGTGATACACCTAGTTCCCTTTTTATATGTGACCAAAATAAATATTCATTCAAAACATCAAAAGTTTTTTTAATACCAAAATGTCTAATTAAATCACCCCATAAGCTTTTCTCATAAATGGCTCTCTCATAGACCCTTAAGGAATACAAAATTTATTCTCTTTAAACAAATATTCCTTACTTTTATAAAATTTAGCAAAAACAACTTTCTCACATGCAACATATACATTACTTAAATTAGTAGCATTAGCATACAAATTAATAATTTGCTCAAATCTTAACAACATAACACTTAAAGTGCTAATTAATATGTCTTTACATGACAATACATTAGTAACAATATTTTTCTTACATGATTTGTATTGAATCACATAAGAAAAAGTTTCAATAAACTCAACTCATTTTATATGCCTCATATTCAACTTAACTTATTCTTTTAAGTATTTTAAAGACTTATAATCAGCATCAATTACAAACTCCTTAGTCCAAAGGTAATATTACCATGTTTTTAAAGTTCTGACAAATGTATACATTTAATTATCATAAGTTAAATAATTCAATATTATTCCATTAAACTTCTTACTAAAGAATGCAATATGTTATTTCTCTTGTATAAAAACTTCCTTAATTCTAATGCTCGATGCATCACATTCAATTTCAAAGATTTTATGAAAATCATGCAAAGTAAGAAGAAGTTTATTAAATAACTTAGACTTAAGCAAATTAAAAGTATCTTGTTGTTCCTTACCTTACTTGAAACTTATACTCTTTTTAATCACCTTAATCAATGATGCAATTATGGTACTAAAATTCTTAATAAACCTTTTATAAAAACTAATCAAACCCTAGAAACTCCTTACATTACTTATACTTTTAATTATAAGTCATTTTTGGATAGTCTTCAACTTCTTTTTATCAACTTCTATGTCATAAAAAGATACAATATAATTAAAGAAAATGACATGATTTTTGTAAAAATCACATTTCTTTAAATTAACATACAATTTCTCTTTTTTCACCATATCAAGCATATAATGCAAATGTTTAATATGTTATTTTAAATTTTGATTGTATACTAAGATGTTATCAAAATAAACCATAACAAATTTATTCAGAAAAAGTTTCAAAATATGATTCATTAATCTTATAAAAGTGTTAGATGCATTAGTCAAACCAAAAGGTATAGCTAACCATTTATATAAATTATACTTAGTTTTAAATGTAGTTTTATACTCATCATCTTTCTTCATCTTAATTGATAGTACTCATTCTTAAGATTAATTTTAAAAAAGTCATAAATATCATATAATTCATCAAGTATATCATCAAATCTATATATAGGATATTGATACTAAATTGTTATATTGTTAATAATTTTGCAATCAACACACATCCTTCAAGACTCATCTTTCTTTGGCACAAATAACACTAACATTGTATATAGGTTCATGTTCTCCCTTATATAACCCTTCTTCATTAACTCCTTAACTTGCCTTTAAAGCTCCCTTATTTTCTCAGAATTACTTATATATGTTGACTTATTGGGAATGAGAGCTCTAAGAATAAGATTAATGTGATGTTCAATCATTTTCCTTAATAATAAGTCATTTAAAATCTTTTCAGGGAATATATCATTATAATCCTACAATAAAGATAAAATATTACTAAGCAAAGATGAATCAAAGTAAGTATTAAGAAAATAAAAATTTTTGTAAGGAATCAATATCATTTATTATTTACCTTGAACGGTAGTTCTAACATCTACTTTTTTGTATACATACTTACTTATTTTCTCTTATTTTCATTCCTTTAAACTTGATCACTCTTATTTTTATCACTCTCAAGCATTTTCACTCTATTATTTTCACTCTTTTAAACCTAACTATTCTTATGTTTATCACTTTTAAATATTTTTACCTTATTTTTCTATTTTTCATTTTTTTTTCTCTTTACTCTTTATTTCTTTTCACTCTCTCTCCTTTGCTTGTTCTTATGAAACTCACTTGATCTTTATACACTTATTTTGGTATAAATAAAGTAAGTGTGAGTATTTTTTCATCCATGGTAAAAAAATAATAATTCTTATAACCATCATACAATATTCTTTCATCAAATTGTCAAAAATAGCCTAATAACAAATGTCTTACTTGAATACATATAACATCATGAAACACCTTATTCTTATATTTACTAATGAAAAATGAAAACACAACTTGTTTAGTTACTCTCACTACTCCACTATTATTCAATCATCGCAAGTTATATGGTCTAAGATATGTGGTTGTAAATAAACCTAACTTTTCCATTAACTATGTACTAACTACATTAGTATAAATATTCTTTTTTATAATCAAGTTACAATTTTTATCTTACACCAAATACCTATTATAAAAGATATTCTCTCTTTGTATCTTAACATTATCTATCTCTTTAGCTTATACATTAAAAACTCTTTATACCATTAAAATTTTCCTACCATAATTTGGGTACTTTACTCCCTCATCAACATCACTAACATATACTACTGGCGGCATATGAATCTCATCACTGGACTCACTTCTAGTTTCATATTTACCATCATTCCTAAAGATCATAAACCTTTTATTAAGGTATTGGAACACTATCTCATCTTTACCTAAACATCTAAAACATTTGATATTTCTAGTTTTCCCTTGGATGCCCTCTAATTTATCCTTAAAATTGACCTTTTCAAGGTTGTCTCCACTAATCTTAAGTTTATGTGTATTAGTTTTAACTTTGAAATTATTTTCTTTTCTTTCTTCCCCTAATTTAGCTTTTGAAAAGATAAACTCGAGTTCTGATTATATATAAAAATATTCTTTTCTTTAAGTTATCTCTTAATTTTCATAACAATGTGTACTATATCTTCAAATTTTATATAGTATTGCAATTTCACCATATTAGTTATGCTTATATTCAACTTTTGGAGGAATCTAGTTATGGTTACATCCTTACCTTTCATTACATTTTCCTTAACCATAATAATTTCTATTTCCTTATAATGTTCTTCAACACACTTAAAACTTCACGTAAGGCTCTATAACCTAATATATAAATCCCTATAAGAAGAACTAAAAGCAAACCTCATCTTCATCATAGTCTTTAACTTATCCTATGTTTTTATTAGAATTTCAAAATTTCTCCTTTTAATAATAATCTATTGATCTCATCATATTGCTACATAATCAGTAAATTCAATTATAATTAATGAAATTAGTAATCTATTAAACATTGTAAGAATAGTTTAAAATTTCATAACCTTTATTCTCCTTCTTTCTATGTAAGAAATTGTCTTCTTTATTATTAGACATTGTACTTATAAGATTATTTTCTTTATCATTAGATATTATACTTACAAAATTGTTAATGAATAAAGAATAAGTTTCACAAAACTTACTCACTTGTTTTGTTCTCTACTCAATTACAATAATCATCAACTCTCGTACTTCACATAATAAAATGTAATGTCACACTCTATGAGCTCTTTCAATAATTTTAAGTAAACTAAATTTAAAAGAGATCAAATCTTGAATATACCAACCTTAGACCAATCTCTTTATATAAGTGGCACAATAAAAAAAGTAATCAACAGAACTAAGACTCAACTATGGCTAATAAAAATAAGGAATGCAATGAATCTGATCAACTTATCAAGGCAAAAAAACAGTTAATAGAAACACTAGTTGGAATTGTACATCACACAAAAACAAATTAAGATTTAACTTTTTTATTATATGAACATTAAATTTTCAAGAACAATAATCCTATAATTGATAGTTAATAATTCACTACACCACCCAATGCAAAAGACCTAAAAGACAAAAAATAAGGCATAATTTATATTTTTTTTAATGAATTAACAATTAAACATCAATGAATAACAATAAAATGAATTAAAATAAGAATAACTAACTTGAATTAAAATTGAACTTTAATACCAAATGATACAGACTCCGATTATATACAAATAAAACCTAATACCAATGTTAATATAAGCTTATTTTAACATAAGTTAAAGATTAAAGTTCTAAATCAACGATTATAAAACAATCAAAAACCAGAATTGTAGAATTTAAATGTTACTCTTAGTAATAACAATGTTAAAAAAGATTAGTATTGAACAACACTTTTAAATATGAAAGTTTAAAATTAGTTATCAAAAAATTAGAAAAAATAATTTATTCATTCATTCATAAAAGGTTCTACCTCCTCTCTAGTCATCTTTTTTTTCTTTTAATCTTTTAATATGTTAACCATCAAAACCCTAATTAATTAATTATTTTGAACTAAATAATTTAGTAATATAGAAGACACTGAGATGAGTTTATTAATGAAATTAGTCCATTATATAACAATAAAAAAATATAAAAATAATTCATTTAAATGTTAAAATTAGTTTAACTCACTACATAATAATAAAATTTATTAAATAACTCATTCAAATGCCTAAATGCAAGTTGCTAGCTTCAACTTCCTTCTTACAATCATAACTTTCATATTTCTCTACAAATGACATATTTACAAGTCTTAGTAAACCCTTTCCATCCTTAATTCATACTAAGTAGTTTCATTTAAAACCTTGCCTTTATTATTAGCCCTTTAAAATTTTACAAAGTATTAACTCCTTATTGATTTAAACTAGCACAATATGAATTCCATAAATAAATAAATAAATAAAGCACTTCATACCATACCTTATAATTTCTTGAAAAGACCATAACATCTCTCAATAGCATTTTTTGCCCCAAAATGCTTAACATTAAAATATTCTTTATGATTTTAAGGCACACTTGCATTTAAATTATCTTCTGATAAAATATCCCTCTTTAGTTTAAAACAATTCGTCATCTCCCTTTTTTATTATATGCATATCTAATTTTGGCTACTTCCCATTTTTCACCCTTCCTTTACATTTCTTGCTCTCTAGATTATAAAGCCCTATGTTCACTATTTTTTTCCTTTCTTTTTTTTATTTACTAGATTGTTATCATTGCTCTCACATTTTATCAAACCAATGTTAAGTAACTTTAACAACTAAAATTTATCACCTTTAAAATGCTAATAAAAAAAATCAAAACAACTACTTTAGAAAGATTTAAACTAGTTTTTGGGTCTCTTTGCAATCTAAAAGCAACTTCTTCAAGAACCAAAATGTCTCTCTCAACAACCTCAAGGACTTTAGAAGGGCCAAGTATGAATGTTCTTTTCTTACGAGAATGAAAAAGTAGTGATTATGCAATAAAATGGTAACACAATAATGCATGCACACTAATGTGGCTAAGTATAAAATGTCATACCATTTGACTTTTGGGTTCTTTGAGCATCAACCAATTCAAAACTTCAGTCAAATAATTTGTTAATGGTTCTATAAATAATAACACCACACAACATATGCTCAATAGCTCAATAATAATGAGAATAAGGAGACATTATAAGTCAGCTCTGGCATAACTTCATATCATGTTCGGAAAGTTAGATTGGAAGTTGCTCCACAAATTTTATGCCCTGTTTGCAAGACAGAAATTTATGATGAATACAGTTATTATTGCTGGCTTAAGAGCTTGTACACTAACTTTAATTAACTATTAACAAGCATATCATTATGGCAATGCAACCTACTACTAACACTTATGGTGGCATAAAGTTTTTACACGAGGGCCATAACTACAGTTTAGCCAAAAACTCTGAAAGAGCTGATCTTTCCCATATGCTGTCTTCTAGGGGGAATAGAAGGAATATCATTCAAGAGGACATCACCCTTGGAAGATGCCTCTGACTGAGAATTCTAGCCACCACTAGTCCTGCTGCCAATGCAGTCCCAAATAAGGTATGCAATCTCACGCAATAATACTTTGCCATGAATATCTTCCCTTTGTCCTGTAAGAGTTAATTAAAAAACAAAAAGGTTACCATAAATAAGTACATTGACAAGGCTTGTTTACAGCATGACTCCTGAATCTTCCTTTAAATATTTGTCTTATTGGCATCTCGCATTTTTTGTTTAGGTGAGAATTGCAAATTATCAATTGATATCAAATTCATAATTGAATTAAGAGAGTAGAACCTAAACTGTTATGGATTCAGCAAGTTGGAAATATGTTTTTCATAATGTATACACTCATATTTTCAAATTAATACTTGCTAGAAATGGGGTGATGACACAACTTTTGGAGTTAGAAAACAGAACCAACTAGGGTGTTGTGGTCTAGTAATGACACACTGACTTTAATTTGCTTCAATATTTTAATTCTTAATCTCACATGTGTATTTTGTCCAAACTTCAAATTACAAATCACTGAAGAGCCACATTTCAGAATGAAGTCTAAAATGTAAGGACCGCAATACAGGTAAAATAAACAAAAAGGTTTAAGAGGCTGAAGATTACAAGTTTATAGCTGACCTTGTGATTTTCTTCAACATAATTGATTACCAGTCTTCCCATGGGTAAAGTCAGAGCACAGAGAAGCTGCAATACAAAATTGGATTGCGATGAAGGACAAAAAACTTTACTACAAAAGGAAAGGCTGAAATCTGGAGAGAAACCTCTACTTGAGAATTAGAATAATAGAATCTGCTTTTACCACTTTAACAGAGACTTACAATGCAAGTAAAAGGAATAGCTCTGCTTAAAGCAAAAGCTAACAAAAGGGAGTAGAGTGCCATGACTGACACTCTTACTATAGCAGAACCTCTTTCTGTCCCAAATCTGACCTGCATAGAAAGCAAGAAAGACCACGGAGTTAAAGTAGCATTAATATAGATTAGCCAGAACAAGTCGGGCATACAAACCAAAGGCGACATTTTTCCAACAGCTCTGTCTCCTTCCACCTGAGTTGGACAATAACTGCATGTTATTTTGTTGCATTCAAGGATAGGATTGTTCACATAGATTTTTCAATGACTATTTACTTTAATGGGTAATTTACATTTTAGGTCATCAAACTTAGCACTTGTTTTCATTTTCATCATTCAACTTTAATTTATTACAATTAAATCACTCTATTTCAATTTTGTTTCAATTTAATCACTATGTTACTCTAATAGGTAAAAACTTATAAAATTCATCCTTTAAAGAATATATGTTTGTGCAATTAAGTCCATCAATCAATACATTAATAGGGGTTAGGAGTTAGGTTAAAATTTTCGAATCAGAACGCTACAGCTAACGACAAGATTAGGGAGTCTAGATAAGTCAGTAAGTGTCTCAAGAAGAGTTATCTTTCCTGTTCAACTGTTTGCTTACCCTAGAAATGACTCAATCTGTTGGATGGTTCATTGGCTAGAAGAACACCACAATTCACAAGAAAAGTTATATTGATAGGGTTGTTCACATAGATTTTGCAATGAATCTATACTTAAAACTGTTAACAAACACATATTTCTCCAGGATTCTCTTAACACCTTCCTTTCATAGTTCGTTACCAAAAATGAAGCTATGGAAAGAAATATAAATCCAGAAGGTTACCTGATGAAAGTGACTACAAAAGAGTATTAGAGATGTTGTGATACCAACAAGGACCGATACCGAAAGAATTGTGCCAGTTAGCGGAGGATTGAAGATTTCACTGTCAATGAAAACGGAAACCTATATTAGTAATGAGTCAAAGCTAAAGAAGATCATATTAAAGATTAAATTTATAAGTTAGTAACTAGCATAACCTTGTGCTGCCCAGAAGCAGGTAAAATGCAGCAGTAGCAAATGGGCCAAATGCTGCAAAGCACAAGGGCTCTCCCAATCCATGGTAACTTAATCGAAATGGTGGACACTGCAATAAATGCAACGGGATATATTCAGAAGTTTCCCACCTTGAGAAAAAGTTAATAGTATATTGGAGTCAAATTACTATTAAGATGGCAAAGTAAATTATAACAGTTGGGATCTCAATCAACACCTGATAAATATAACCACAAATGATGGCACAAGCCAGTAATGAAATTGCACGAAAATTTCCAGCCACTAAAGATGTCCAAGTCAGCCCCATGAAGCCAAGACCCAGTGACAAGTAAGCACCGATAAGGGTTCCTGAACGACTTCTCAAAGACACATTAGAGCACAAAAAGCTTAGGCCCTTTTTTTAAAAAAGACAAAAAGGTAAATAAAGCCTTGCTTACAATGACCAAAAAGATAAAAAGTATAACTTACCTGCCAGCCAAATTTACAACTGATTCTCGCTTGTTCTTGTCAGCTCCGGTATCAAAATCATAAACATCATTGCTGCAATATAGCACAGATAAGAATTTGAACATTTAAGTGAAGAAAGAAATTAATGGAATCTATTTAAAGTTTTTCATAAAGTTAGAAGCTCATCTTAAAATTTACATCAGAGATCACCTCAAATTGAGCCAAGTTATAATGAAAACCGAAGACACCAAGAGCACAAAATAGCGACCAGCTGAAAACAAGCCTGTCTGCAAATAAGCAGCCGCACCACCTACCTGTTGCAAAAGCTAGAAAGTGTAAAAATACAAAATTGGATTGGGAGAAGCTGGCAGGTAGTAGCACGTTATCAATATTGAGGTTTCCAAGAGATTCGGAGCCACATCAACATTGTAGTACTTTCTTGAATCTACTTTATTATTCATCCTCTTTTTTGTATTGATGGGGTCATTAAGGACTTTTCATCTGTATCAACGTGAGACTGATTAAACTCTGAATACTAGAATGAGTTCATGACTTCATGGTCAAAATTCGTCAAAGAACTCACAGTGAGAGGAACCAAAGCAACAGAATAAATTGGCAGTTTGATTGCCCTCCATATCAAAGTTGCCTTTGTAACTTGCTCCTTTCTTTCCCCTCCATGAGTGTTATAGAGATTCTCTGCTCTACTCTCAGAAGCTTGTCTACGCTGGCTTTGTTTCAAAAACTTTAACTCTCTTCCATGAGTCCAGTGGGAAAATCTCTGTGCTCTATAGCAGAACTGTGATGATTTTTTGACAACATTTGAAAGAACTCTATTATTAGATCTGAAAATCAAACAAATTCTGTCATTACACAAGACCAAAAGGAAAGGCCACTGCACGCATAATAATAAGGTGTGTATTTCTCTGCTCTGTCCTAAACCAAGCGGAAGCGATAAAGCAGGCCTCAATTAAAATATGAAAGAAAGTGACTAAGAACAGTTGTTTCAAAGCTATTTGCAGCTATGGGTCTCAAGAATCAAGCACAAATTCCAATTTATATTTCATTTTGCATGATCTTTTAGTACGGTTAGGGTTCAGTTGAACTTGCCAACAACATTCGAAGCATAAAGAATACCAATAACCCCCAAGTTAGCTGGTTGTTAGGACCAACCATTCGGCATAGGCAGCAAGGATAAAAAGGACAAATTTGTGACATAGCTTAGGAGAACCGTCGATACTTGCCTTTCTGCATAGCACTGCTTGGCATGGTCCTTATCTACTTTCTTCAGACCACCCAATACAAGGCCAAAGTTGCAAAATGCTGCTGCCATGACTGGCATCAAGGATGTCCTCTGTGAACAATTCCCCGTGTCAATGCCCCCCAACCTTTTTTTTTTTTTGTCAATTTAAGGAAGTAGAAAATAAATCCAACAGTTCAATTCTTACTTTAAAAAAAAAATAAAGGCATAACCCATTTCAAAGGCAGCTAAAAGGATTACTCGTTTGCTTAAAGAGGGTCAGTGGGGTGTAGCTTGAAGGGTTAACCTTTGCTCCCATGCAGGCCGGCAAACTTTAAATTAAAATGTCATGTAACTGGACCGAGTTGGCCGACAATGGTAAATTGCAACGGAACAGAAGAGGGGTTTAAGCTTCGTGCGTACCTACCAAGCCCTTGTCCGCGGCACTCGAGGAACCACTAGAATATCGCCATGGAAGCACAGGGATTAGGATTTTGTTTGCCAGGCTGGCTCCGACAATGTCAACATGTCGGACGGGCCGAAACAGAAGAACCAAGGTGCCTGATGGTTTTGATTTGGGACTTGGAACGAGGAGATGGAGGAAAGGGGCCAGTTGCTGAAAGTTCAGCACAGCCCAACTTGTTGACTCAGATTGCTACTGCTTGGGCTTCCTCGTGTCATCGAGAAGGGCGGGCAGATAGCTGCTAAGCCGCCACCCATCTAAGAATAGACCCGTTTGGGCCGTGCGTTTTTCATTCGCATGACTCGAATTGTATCCATCTCTTATATCCGTGTACGGAAGCTCAAACAATAAACTTCCAGCAGTAGATTAGAGAAGAACGAGAAAAGGGAAGAGGGTAGAGATGGGAAGGGAAAAATAATATAAAGAAGAGGGAGTGAGAAAAAAAAAAAAAAACGTGGAAGTCATTATGTTTAAAGTAATTGCCGTAACAACATTTTGTGCGTTTTCTCTCCATTTTCTGTAGCGCACACGCATCACTCCTGCATTTTCTGCACCATGTGACTCAATTGTTCTAGTCCTTCAAAGTCTCTCTCTTGATCTCCTATCCTTGTAAAGCTCTTTTAGGGCTTATTCACACACATCTATTACTTTATGAATTTCATCCATCTCATGACTCACTTCATTTACCTCTTCAATTTAAACTCTTTCGCTGCGATTTTCCTCAGCTTCCTCCTCTACTGCACCTTCTCAGTATCATTATTCTGTCTCATTTTCTTCATAAACGCCAGGGGAAAAGCCACATGCAGAGGAGCGAGTCCGATCCATAATCCACAAAAAAAAAAAAAAAAAAGAAGAAGAGGTCTTTGTAATTATTCCAGAATATTGAAGGATAATTTTCAAACCCCCACCACCCCAACCCCACCAAAAAAAAAAAAAAACAGAGAGAAAAAGGGACGAACAAACAAAATTCAGACTCAGTTATGTTTAATGAATGTACGTTCCACCAAAATAATTAAGAAAATAATACGACATTGGTTGGCGGTAGTGTTTGAGGCTCTTTTTTATTTTCAGTTGGCACTCCCTGAAACTCAAACTAGATACACTCCCACGTACGTAAAAATCATTGTACAGAAGATCTGCGTCTGCATGCAATTGGTTAGGAAAACAATGAAGCTACTAAAAATACATTAATGTCACTTAAATAAAGGATAATCGTACAAAACAACTTCCATAAATAAATAAATATATATATATATATATATATATTGCTTTTTAAGACAAAGTCTGAATGTAATAAATTAGATGTTTTTTTTTTATTAGTGTATACTCACAAACAAACAAAGAAATAGAGACATTATAAACGCTATTAATTTGATAGTACGATATATATTGCAATAAGAAAAAAATATATATTAAGATTTTTTTCTTAAAAAAATTAATCTCTTTTATATTGTTTCTTTTTTTAATACATCTTGAACAAATGCAGATTAAGATTTTGACTTTTTCTATATATTTTTAAAATCGGCTCTTTATATTTATTTTATCATCTTTTTATATTTTTTTCTGTTAATTTTTTTATTCTTCTTATGTGATAGTTTATCCATCGCCACATCATTTTAATTTTTTTTAGTTAAAATTCACATTATTAATTTTGTAATGTCATCGTAGTAAATTATTTATGAAAAATTTTAAATTTTCTAAAAATTTATATTTTAATTTTAAAGAGCAGAAAAATTTCTACATCAATTTCTAAAAAACAGGAAATAATCTAAAATTAGAAATTAATTTAAAAGTAAGAATAAATCATAAGTTAATTTTGAAAAACAGAAAAAAAAAAAAAAAAAAAGGGTGTGGTAGCAATGTTATCTCCGGCGTTGTGGGAGGAGGAGTAGAGGCGGCTGTCTGACAAATAGATATTGCGTTGGAATCGGCGACCATCGCGTGGTTGTTGAAAATTTTCAAAATTAATTTTTATTTTTCATATTTTTTAAAATTAAATTATATTTTTCATAATTTTTAAGAACTGTCTTTCATAATGTTTTAAAATTTTTTAGAATTTTTTTCCATAGTTTTTTTTAGAATTGTTTCCTATATTTTTCATAATTAATTTCTATTTTCAGGACTTCCTTCTATTTATATAAGTTAATTTAAATTTTTATTTTTAAAATAAATTTCAAGATTTTGAAAAAAAAATCTGAATTTTTTAAAAATTAATTTTTAATTTCTTAAAAATAATTTATTATTAAGTCATCACACAAAATTATTGACGAGGTATTATGTAAACGACCACGTGATAAGAATGACGAAGAACTAATGGAAAGAAAAATATTAAAGAGTAACAAAATAAAAATTAAGGTCGAATTTTGAAAAAAATAATAATGGATAAAAATTTTAAAATAATAATTAAAGATTGCCAAATGAAATCTTTTTTTTTTTTTTTCCTGTCCTGCTATAAGGGCCAGAAAAATTAAAAGAGAAAGAAAAAGTTGATTACGCGAACACGTGCTTAGCACGCCGGTGCCTCCTAGCCAGCTGGAAAATTTCGCCGGGGCCGCCGCTCCGCTCCAAGACAACGGCATTTTGGCGCATCCTCTTCTCGATTTCATTTTATTTCGTGGTCGGGGGGGGTGGGGTAAAGTAAGGGTAAGTTAGCCCAAACAGTGTGGGGGTGCCCGTGTTGGGACACGTGGCGCTTTTATGGTCTCTTATTTCTGATATTTTTTTATTGTCTCGAAGCACTCCCCGATCAATTTGGCGTTTACCTGGTAACGTAGGGCAAAACGTGGGCGGCCGTGTTGGGACACGTGGCGATTTTATGGTCTCTCATTTCTGACATTTTTATTGTCTCGAAGCACTCCCCGAGGAATTTGGCGTTTACCTGGGGCAAACGTGGGGGGCTGTGTTGGGACACATGGCGCTTTTATATTGCCCAGGCATTTTCTGAGGTCACAAGGGCTAGAACGTGGAACCCACCTCCTTTTCTGCCGGAGAAAATTTTATTTATAAACAAAAAAGTTATATATATATATATATATTATATTAAAAATAAAAATTTTATTTGAAATATCTATAAAATAATATTTATTTTATATTTAATATAAAAATTTTAAAAAAACTTGTGTATATGTAAATGGTTAAAATTTAAATTTGATGGGAAAAATTTAATACAATTTTACACATTTATAAATTTAAAATTTTATAGTCAAATATATTAGTTATTTTAATATTAAAAAATTAATTATTAAAATAATAAAACCACACATTATTACTATTAAATATTATTTTTATTTTATGAAAAATTAAATTAAAATTTATATAAAATGAGATTATTCTTTTCTCTTTAGAATATTATAAATATTTTCTTTTTCATTTAATTAAAAAAAGATATTAAATATAACAAGTTTAGGATGCCTCCGTTGCCTCGCTCAAGTTATATATTAATGAAAAAATTTGTTATATACAAAAAAATAATAATAATAATTATCCTAACTAATTGTATTAGAATAACTAGTTTATAAAAAAAACTAAATTATCTTTCAAAACAACAATTTTACACACTTCAATTTTATATTGTTTTGTGTATTCATTTATTTATTTACATTCAATTTATAATTTCATTCTTTGTGTATATATATATTTTTTTTTTTTTTTTTTCTCCTAACACGTATACTTGACCCTAATTCAGTTCAAATCAGTGATTTTGGCTTTAGTACGATATTTTAACAAGTTTTGATTCGAATAACTCTCTCTTATTAAAAAAATAAAAAAAGAGAGAGAAAAACAATAGACAATGCTTTGTTTTTGTTTTGTTTTTTTTTTTTTTTTGGGGGGGGGGGGGGGGTTTTCATTTTTGGAACCGGTTATTGTAGATCCAGTAATTTTGTCAGTTTAGTTGCTACAAATCTCAAATCTTAGCCGGTCCATACTTGAGGCCGATTTTGATTCAATCCCTCTCTCTACCAGTTGATGACGACGCAATTAGCGACTGCCGTCAGCATCCCATCTCTCCCACTTTGTCACGACTCTGAATACATAATAAACGGTGGAAAATAAGAGACGTTTGTTTGCTTTCAATAACGACAGAAAGTCCCATTTGAATAATTTCCCACAAATTTATAATATGCAAAAGGGTGGTCTACTGGGTTAAGTTGTTGTCCTCAAGCATGCACGAACAAGGTGCATTATTGTTGTCAATAGCGTATGGTTGATTTCTATGACACAGATTGATCTTCGTCCGTGACTGTTTCCAGATGCCCTTCTAGAATTGATGCGCTTGCTGCAAATTGATATCGTCCATAATTTCTTATATAACGTGCGTACTAGTAAGCCCTCTCTCACTCACACCAAAGCCCGCCATGCCTCCTCTTCTTCATCATTTTCAGCAACCGTCTACCATGACCGCACTAGAAGTAGGAACCATTCATCCAAAGCCGAGCAATGGAAGAGGAGAAGGCCATCAGTTAAGTCCCGAGGATGTTTACTTGACTTGGGAGGACTTATGGGTGACAGTTTCCAGGGGAAAGAAAGGCAGCAAGGCCATCCTTCAAGGTCTCACTGGTTATGCCCTGCCTGGGGAGGTCTTGGCTATAATGGGTCCTTCGGGTAGTGGCAAGTCTACACTTCTTGATGCATTAGCAGGTCGGTGATGAATGAGATTTGAGTCTTAATGTCGAATTTATCACTGCATCATGCAACTGGTTGGGAAATGATATTAAGGAATCCCCTCTCTATCGATATGTAAAGCCTATCTAAGTGACAGAATCTCTATGCTTCATTAACAATTTTTTGAGGAAACTTGTAACTTGAATTTTTGTTGCAGGGAGATTGGGTTCAAACACGAGGCAAAGAGGGGATATTCTAATCAATGGTCAAAAGCAAGCACTGGCTTATGGCACAGCGGTAAGCCGAAAAAACGTAAATAACAAGGACAAGTAATGTTTTCATCTCAGTCCTTTTGGGCCCCAGGCAGATATCAGAAAAGGGTCATTACGAGGTTACACTTGTCCCATTATGCTTAAGAAACCTGCTAATTTTGCAAGCTTTCTTCCAATAGCTTATGTATGACTCACAATCTACGAAGAAACTTATCAACAGGCCGGAATCCTCTTGAACCACACCATCTAAATTGACATGGGTCGCCATATATCACATCATACCAGAACATAGTATTACACTTATCAAGGGTCAAACCTGTAAAGTAGACACCGGAAAGGGAGATAACGAATGGTACATATAAACTAAAACCTAGGAACGGTTAATTATCAATTTGTTCCAAACGTGTTTCTTATCTTCTGAACTCAGGCATATGTGACCCAAGATGACGCCTTAATTGCCACCTTAACTGTTGGGGAAGCCGTTTACTACTCAGCTCAGCTTCAGTTGCCAGAATCAATGTCCAAGTCAGAGAAGAAGGAGAGAGCAGAGATGACAATAAGAGAAATGGGCTTGCAGGATGCCGTGAACACAAGAGTGGGAGGGTGGGGAGCTAAAGGGCTTAGCGGAGGCCAAAAAAGGAGATTGACCATTTGCATTGAGATTCTCACCCACCCAAAACTTATCTTCCTGGATGAACCCACAAGTGGCCTTGATAGTGCAGCGTCATATTATGTCATGAGCACGATCGCAAAGCTGGATCAGAAAGATGGAATTAGAAGAACTATCATTGCGTCCATTCATCAGCCTAGCGGCGAAGTCTTTCAGCTTTTCAACACTCTTTGCCTCCTTTCTTCTGGTAAAACAGTGTATTTTGGCCCTGCTTCTGCCGCCAATGAGGTGCATGATAACTTCACGATTTGCGGACTTGATTGATCAAAACTCATTAACATGGATAGTTCACGTAACAGACTAATTCCTCTTGCTTTCTTTTGCTTGATGCAGTTTTTTGCTTTGAATGGTTTTCCATGCCCGCTTCTGCAAAACCCGTCTGATCATTTCCTGAAAACCATAAACAAGGATTTTGAAAAGGTTTGAGTCTTCTAGTCCTCAAGAAATCCTTTGTATGCTCTTGTATAATTTTTGTTACGGTGTGGTAAATGTATCGAGATCTGATTGTGTTCTTTACAATATGTCATCAGGACCTTGGAAAAGGTTCAAGTAATGCTATGAGCACAGAAGAAGTAATTGCTACGCTTGTGAGTTCATTCAAATCTTCGGGCAATTATCAACAAGTTCAAGCACAAGTAGCAGAAGCACTCAAATTGGTAGGAAATGATAAACAATCAAGTTGTAATTAATTTACAATATGGATTACAGACCACAATGAGATAATTTGCTGTGGTTGTAGGGTTGTGGAGCTAGAGCAGTGGAGCAGGAAAGACCCCGAGCTAGCTTTCTCACTCAGTGTCTTGTCCTTACAAGCAGGTCGTTCAAAAACATGCATCGAGATAAAGGCTACTATTGGTTGCGTCTTGCCATCTACATTGCAGTAGCTATAGGCCTTGCCACTGTGTTTTATGAAAAAGGTTTTGATCAAAATACAATTCAGGTAAGCAAGAGAATATATAATTAATAAACTGGAATGCTAGAAATGAAATCTGACATTTTTACATCAATGTTATACAAGGATACAGACTGTAAACTAATCCTAAATGGTTGCATCATGCCAGGCGAAAAGTTCACTGCTTATGTTTGTTGCCACCTTCTTAACATTCATGGCCATTGGCGGATTCCCTTCATTTGTGGAAGATATGAAGGTATGCCAGTTGTATATAACCATTTTGCACAAGAAGAATGCTTCAAATTGTACACGCTTTTTAAGGGTTGCCTAGCTGATGTGAAGTGCGTTTTGCCACTCTAAATCCAGGTTTTCCACCGAGAAAGATTAAATGGGCACTATGGTGTCACTGCTTTTGTCATTAGCAACACACTTTCTGCTATCCCATACTTGTTATTGATATCTTTGATTCCCGGGGCTGTAGCTTATTTTTTGCGGGGCTGCAAAAGGGAGGCGAACACTTTCTCTACTTTGTTCTCGTCTTGTTTGCTTGCATGACGTTGATTGAGAGCTTGATGATGACCATAGCGAGTATCGTCCCCAATTTCCTGATGGGTATAATCACAGGAGCTGGAATTCAAGGCCTCTTGATTTTAGCTGGGGGCTTTTTTAGGTTGCCAAATGACCTTCCCGTTGTATTCTGGAAATACCCCATGTACTACATTGCCTTCCACAAGTATGCATACCAGGGACTATTCAAGAATGAGTTTGAAAGGCAGACATTCCCGGGCAATCTGACTGGTGATCAGATTTTGAGGGAAACATTTCAAGTTGAAATGGGTTACTCCAAGTGGGTTGATCTGGTCATATTGCTTGGAATGGTGATTGTGTATAGACTTCTGTTCTTGGGTATTATCAAGGCTAATGAGAATGCTGAGCCCAGGATCATAGCTCCCATATCGGCGCCTCACAACCAAACAACACAGACCATGGAGAACCTTAATGAAGCGCCTGCAGATGTGGAGATTGTGTAGAATATGGCTTTCTTTCTTTCTGTCTGTCTGGTTTGGGGAGGTTAGGGGGGTCAGGGCAGCTTTGTTAGCCCATCTGTAATCTAAAGCCTGATGCATTCAGACACTTTTCTTTTACCTAAAGAAGATGAATTGGCTTGGTTTATCTCTCCATATCACAAGATACTGAAGTCATGGATGTAGCTATATTTAGATGAAAATGAGTCTGATATGCTAATTGTCAATCCATACTATACAGATACTGTACTACTGTTACTGTTTATTAATGTCCTCTTTTAATTTGCAAACTTTTGGCGTAGATTTGCGGCACCAAAAAAAGCAAAGCTTTTGACATAGGCCACTTTATGTTGTTCGAATTCAATGACTAAAAACTAATTTCGAGCCGCGAATGTTTTGAGCCATAACAAAAATTTTCTTTTCAGTTTGAGTTGAACAAAAATCTTCTTTAACATACAAATGTTGGAAGAACTTGTTATTTTCAGATGAAGACAGGAATGCAATCAATGGGGTTTGCTTTCAAAAATAATGCGCACACACACATATTAGTTTTCTCGCAGTTTGGTTTGAAATGCATATAGGTGGCAACATCATACAACGAGGAAAGTAAAATCATTTCATTCGATTGAAACAAGAATGAACATGAAAAATAATATATTTGAAGTGCTATAATGAATAGTTTGCACTTATGGAAATCAAACTTACCAAATCATACACATAGGGGGATTTGTAAACTTTGGTAGTTTGAGACTAATAATCTATTGATTAAAAGCAAAAAAAAAAAAAGGTGCAGGGGGGGGGGGGGGGGGGGGGGGGGTGGGTGGGAGGAACCCAGTCAGCCATGTCACTAGACTAGCAGTTGGTAGTCTAACATGCGATTTTTAATCCCTCCCACCCTCCCGCCAGTGAAAAGAGAAAAAAAAAAAAAAAACAACCCCCGGTCTCCTTTTTCTGTTGTTTTGCGTGCTTCCCACTTTCCAACTAAATAATATAAAATAAAAAAATAAAATAAATAATAAATAAATAAAATAAAACAAATTAAGCAAAGGAATCTCAGATAAAATCGCGATACACATAAATAGACAAGGAGGGTCACCAGTCTAAAATCAGTGCCGCCTCTTGCCTCCTCACACAGTTCGCACGCACTCTCTCGCACGCGCGCACACATGGACGGAGCCGATGTCCACATGGCTGGTACAGAGAGCAATGAAGCTGAAGCGGTTCTTTCTCCCACACATTCGTTATTATTGATTGGATGCGTACTTTAGTTTTGATTAATTGTTGAGTTGTGTTCTCTTTTTTTTTTTTTCTCAACTGAGTTCATTCCGAAACCCTACCCTAAATGGGTTTGGATTGAAGGATTTGGAAACCCATTCTAATGTTGGGGTTTTCTTTCTTTCTTTCTTTCTTTAATCTTTTAATTTAAAATTGCAGGAATTCGACGACATGAAGAAGCGGTTAAAGGAGATGGAAGATGAAGCAACGGCTCTCCGTGAGATGCAGGCCAAGGTCGAGAAAGAGATGGGTGCCTTACAAGGTATTTATTTAGCTCTCACTCTCTTTATATATATATGTGTGTGTGTGTGTGTGTGTGCGTGTTATGGCGTTGGGGGTTAGCCGATCGGTTGTTCTTTGTCAGTATAATTCTCATTTAGCTGTTTTTCAATTGAGACCGAATTATGGAGCTAGGCCTCATGTTTTACGTTTTCGCCTTCTCATGTGGTGTGGGCTTACTTGGTTTTAAATTATTTACCTTTTCGTTTAATTTTTTGAGTTTTTTTTTTAAATAAAATTTCAGTTGATGCCCTTTTCTGGCTTTTACTTGGCAATTGGGAATCATTTGAGTTTGGCCCTGTATTTGTTTGAAATTGTTTGATTGGTTTGGGCTTTGTTGGCTTCACTATATATGAAAGTTCTAGATTATTGGAATGCTTTATGTTGCAACATTTGCTGGGTTGGTATCTGTTTGGTATTTCATTGGCACTTATGAACTTACAAGATGCTGCGGGGAAAGTTGGATCAATACGTGATGTTGTTTTTTGAGGTTCTGAAAAAATCGACAACTGATCTCAAAAAGTAGGTTTTGCTGGGGTATGAGATTTCAGTTGTGGCTTCAATGAAGACATTGCCTGCTTGAATTTTGTGTAAGATTTGTTGAATGGTTATGGCAATTAGGAGAATTCAAATTGTTGACAATTGGATGAAAAGTTAAATGTTTGTTATTCAATTATTTAAGGTTGATCTTCTCCATTGAGTTCATAACACAACAACAACAAAGCCTTAATCCCAAATAAAATTGCACTTAGAATTGTGGGCCAGAGAGATCTGTAACAGACTGATAGCTGCTTCACTTGCTTTTACAGCAGCTAACGTAGTGACTCCACCAAGGATGCCATGAAGGATGCTCTACATTGATAAATTGGCCTTCATTCATAAGATTAACTGAGGCATTTCAACTATACCCCACAATGCCACTTTGCTTTACTAATGCTGCCATTAAGTCTATCATATTGGTTGGAGGGATGACATGACAACTTTGACCATTAACAAATCCTTTTTGATTGACATGCACTTCTGCATATGCTGCTGCCCTTAATCCTACCTCATGTTTGATTTTATGTGAAATTAGATCCTGCTGCTGCTTCTGCGTCTCAAGCAAGTAGAGAGGAAGTAGATTCTCGATCCATTTTTGTTGGCAATGTGAGGCTATTTCTTTTCCTTGTTAACTTTCCTAGACTGCATTCATGAACAATATTTTGGGAGTCAAATACTTGAAATGTGAATTATGGGCTGCACTAACTGTTGAGGGAAAACAGAAAATGGAATTTTTATTGTCTAATTTTAATATTTTAGCTATTAGTCTCACTTATTATTTCTCATGTGGCTGCTTAATTTTATGATTCTTTTGAAGAAGATCGATGCATTTACATGCATTCTGTATTAGTGCCCTTAGAAAGGCGTATCTCTCATCCATTTAAAATGGTGGATTAAATTCATTATTTGACCTTATTGAATTAAAACTTCTTGGAACCAATGCTAATTAATGCCTTTTTTTGTGATTGCACAAGCACATATCATGTTTCAGTGTTTGTTTTTCTGGCCATATGCAGATCACTTTTCAGTTTCTCTAAAGTTCCAACTAATATTGTAAGTCCAAGGGCTGAACTTGATCTATATGAATGTGCATCTCCTATTGGAACTGGAAGATGCTTAATGGCAGGAAGTTGTGTGAAATCCTCAACACTCCTCTTTGATTTCATCTTTATTAATAATTTGTCAAATAATTCTTTGAAGAAATATGTCGATTAATAATGTTGTCCACATGGTGCTGGTTATACACATCACATTCTCTTTGAGAATTTCGTCTGTTATGTGAATGGTAGAAAAGGAAATTCATATGATTTGTAGGAATGAACCCTAATTGCAAAATTGGAATCTAAAACAAAAGAATGAGATAGTTTTGATATGCATACATCTGTAGGGTGAGCCTTTTTAGCTATCTGCTGGATGTTTGTGAATCATCAGTCGCAATTTCTGCTGGACTACTTATCTCAATTCATACATACTTCTGGGAAATGCTTGGATGTTCGTGTTTATCTAGTTGATGGCCCATGCGGCTGTGCCATATATGTTCTGTAATGGCTGGTGAACTGTGGGGCACCTTTGATCTTAAACAGCTTCCTGTCTTGTTAGATTTCCTTGGAGGCTGAAGTAATTGACATCATTTTAAAGGTGGTTGTAATGAAAGAAGGGCAAGATGCTTTTCTGATTGTCATTAGCTGTCTATTTGATTCATAAGTTGGCCTGTCTCCTTGTTTTCAACTTTAAATTTAACTATTTAGCCTTTAACTTGCAGGTAGACTACTCATGCACACCTGAGGAAGTGCAGCAGCATTTCCAGTCATGTGGGACAGTAAATAGGGTCACAATTCGTACAGACAAGTATGGCCAACCAAAGGGTTATGCCTATGTGGAGTTCCTTGAGCCAGAAGCTGTTCAGGAGGCACTCAATCTGAATGAATCTGAATTGCATGGCCGCCAATTGAAGGCAAAGATCTGTTTTCTTTATTTCTTTTGGGCAATTTTGCAACCAACATTCTGTTCTGTTTCTCCCTCTCTCACACACACACACATACAAACACAATCAATCTTTACATCCAATTCTGTTTTTTTCAAGCATTCTCTTCTTGCAGGTAACTGCTAAGCGAACCAATATACCTGGCATGAAGCAGTTTCGTCCCCGCAGACCTAACCCGTATATGGGTTTTCCACCTAGGGGCACATACATACCCCCCTATTTCTATGCTCCTTATGGCTATGGGTATGGTTCTTAACCAATTGTCACCTACTTCTATTTATAAATGAATTCATAGATCCATATATGTTCTTGCCTTTCATTCTTCTAGTTTTTTGAGATGCAATGTGGACCTTTGGCCTTTCCTCTGTGCTGCAGTAAAGTTCCAAGGTACAGATTGCCTATGCGATACAGCCCCTACAACTGAAGGCTATTTTGCTCAAGACCGAATTTCTGGCTGATAGGTTCGTCTAGAGAAAATTTTAGCTTCTACTTCATCGTGGATTGTGACATTTTGGAGAGATCAATGGATTATTTTTTTTGTCACCTGGATGGTGTCACGAAAGGTGATATTTTAACTAAAGAACATGACTATGGTGCCTGCATCCACATTATTATTCTTGCTAACTCTTGCCTGTTACAGTATTATCTGGCCGCAATACTGTCTGCATTATTGTAGCTTCTTGTGGTTGCATGAACTAGCTTTTCATCCTCAAGCTCCGTATGAACAATGGCAGTCTTTTTGAAACGGCAGAATGCTGGATCTAAGTATAGAAACGTTGCGTCTTAACCCTGGCAGCTTCAAGCAAAGTGATTTGCTCAACAAGAAATTTAAGGGTCCCTAAGCAACTAGAGCGCTGGTTCAGCTTGTTTGGTAATGCGAAATTGTTACGATTATAACACGGGAAATTGAGTGAGGGTTTAGAATAAACGGAAAAAGCTTTGCGAGGGTTTGCTTGTTACCTAATGGCCATCAAATGACAAGATGTTGAGTTTAAGCACTTGCCGCGTTGATGTGTTTTTTCTTCCTTTTTGTCCATTTCCAGCAACTTTTGCTTGATAAACAGAGTATACCCGCCGCGAAATTAGAGGATGGCCGAGGAGGGGGGCTCCAAAATGGCCACCGAATCTGAAATCAAGATGCCAACTGCAAACAAAATAATAGGTGTTCTAGGTATTGTCGAAAATGGCAGGTAAAACTTCAATTGAAGATTTGCTTAGGGCTCGTCACCAGTGGTTTTTAGTACCACGTGCGTGGAATTCCAGACACTGTGTACTGGAAGACAGGCAGACTTCAAAAAAAAAAAAAAATTATACACAAAATAAAAGTACTATGAAACATGGAATATCCGGTACTTGTTTGATGTCTTCTGATGCGATTGGGCTGAGAGAGACCGTATTGCCCCCTAATTATTTCAGGCAATGCAATGCAATGCCCGAGGAAAACTGGAAAAGTTAGGATGCATTTTAGTAACAAGTGTCTCCTCCGCTGTTGCATTAGACTTTTTGGTAACCATCCCTTCAATCCTTCAGGTGCATCCAAATGCTATAACCACCGCGGCGCCTCCTCCTCTAAGGCCAACCACAACCACCACCACCACCACCGTTGCATTTCCTTCCCTACCTTCAACATTAAAAGACGAGTTATTATATTAGAATGTTGACATCATAACTTATTGGCTCACTCACAGGGGTTTGCCGAAAACAGGTCACGAGAAGAGATCTTTAAACCTGAAGAGAGACACTTTAAGCATTGCTGTCATCATTGCATCTCAGTAGTAATCCTTTTGCATTTTATTTATTTATTTATTTTTTGGTGCGAATCAGTTTGATCTTTATCCTTTGGAAACGATGAGCTGGTCCCTTACCAGAAAGGAGAAAATAACGACAGGTGCATCTCATCATTTCCCTATTGAAATAAGGTTTCCCTCCCCTTAGCATCACTCTTAGACCCCCCCCCCCCAAACTTCTTTTGTAAATGACCCCAACGAATGAACAAAACAAAGTCTTAAGGTTCTCAAAAGAAGAAGAAGAAGAAGAAAAAAGGCCAATCCCACTTTACAATATAATTTTAACGTGCAATTATCCGTTCCTTGTGAATTAATTTTCTCCCCATTCTGGTTTCTTCAAATTTTACATGTCATGCAAAACGACAGAAACCCCTTCTAGTGTCGTCTTCTACTGAGGAAGACAGTAGAAACTCATTCAATATATATACTAGCTACACTTATTTTTCGAACGTAACCCCAAAAAAAAGAAAAAAAAGGAGAGCCCAAGTAGCTACGACAGTCCTCCCATAACCATTTCAGCCGCGTGAAATATGTCTGAGCCACGGCCTGTCATCACATATGGGTCATGCATGTAGTTTGCGGGATCTCTCTCACAGTCCACGCAGCGGGGGTATTTCCGTCCATTTTTATCCTATGGGTTGAAAGCAGAAAAGTTAGCTGAATTCATTTAAGAGGGTATGCGGCAGACAAAGAGGGGATGACTTAATTGTATCTTTCTTGTCACCACAAATAAAGAAACTTATGGACGTTCTCCTACAAATAACTTATGCCCCAATAAATGTGGCCAGATAATATATATATATTTGGATATTTGGGTCTTTGCAGTGCCATGTAACTTGAATTGAAGCCATTTAACGTGAAATGAAAGTTAAGAGATTTTTTTGGTTCTTACTCTCCCTCAATCCCCAAGTCAATCAAATTTTGAACTTTTCAACCGTCTCTTCTTCTCTTTTAAGTAGTTTTCAAATATCCCACTAACAATTTTAACTGGTGTCTGACGAGGAAAGTGAACATTTCTTGGGACTAATGAATACAATTTATCCTCGTCAGCATAGTATTTATAGGCATAAAACTCTTGAATTTTCTCCGTAATAATAACGAAAACAAGGCCAAATTTGAGAACATACATAAAACTCCACTTATGATTATTTCTCTATCGTTAGATCTTATAATCAATACCGTAAAGCTCCCACTTTTTTGCGTAATCACAATTAAGCTCAAACAGATCCAAACTGAATCACCCAAAATAGCCCAAAAATGGTTAGACCAATCCGATCAATGTGGGTTGATTTGACGAAACTGGCTTCGCAATCAATAAAAAGCTGACCTTAGAAGATGTAGGAGGAATCAAAGAAAGTTGACGCGGTAGCGAATGAAAGATTACGTGATACTGATGTGGAGTCAATGGGAGATGACTTGGCTATGAATAAACGTGGCATCATTTTCTTCTTAAACACGTTCGACAATAAGTGGGGCGTTTAGAACCCCTGGTAGACAACCAGAGGTGGAAGTGGTCTGAGAGTTGAAAATTCGGGCAGTGCCAGATGTCGCATAGATTGTCAGAATGAGGTTGATGACGTTTGATCCACTAGCTCTCGTAGAAGGGATTTCCATTAAGCTTGTTTGGACGGAAACCAAAGGAAACAAGACGAACTAGAAGAACAAAGTACAAATTATTGTGGATAAATTGGATACTTTGCTTCTCAATGTAATGTGAAACTTGATGATGAAGTTAAGGATGATGATGATGAGCAGAATTCAAGATGGAGAGAATCATCATTCAAATCAAAGAAGGCCAGTAAGAAGACTGACAATCCATAAAAGAAGAAGAGATGTTCATTTAAGAGTTGTGTAAGTCAGATAAAAGAAGCTGACGAGGAGGAAGATGAAAAATTATCAGATGAGCATGTCTTTATGACATCAACTCAAGGTGATAATTTAATCTCTGAAGAGGAAGAGGAAGTTAATGAAGAAGAACTAAATCTTGAAACTGAGTTAGAAGCAGCTTCAAAGGAGATAATTAGAAGGGCTAGAACCATAAAAAGGTTGAAAGCTCACATAAAACAAGTTGAAACAAAGTCTGAGGAAGCTGAAAGTTAAAAGGATGAAATAAGGACTTAATATATTGGCTTGAAGAGAAGATTTGAGGAACACATCAAAACATGTAAAGACCTTACAATAGAGCTTGACTCAAGGACTTCAACAATCGAAGAAATGGAGATAGAGTTGTTGAGACTTCAACAACAACTCAAACAGAGTGAGGAGAACTTGCAAAAGTTTGGAATGATAGAAGAAACAAGTTCTACAAAGGAGAGAAGAATACAGATAAAGTGCAACAATCTAAGGCTGCATTGGCTAAAGAAAATAAGAATGTGTCACAGAAGTTGAAAGAAAAGGTTGTAACTCAGACGAAGATAGTTGAGAATAAAGAAGATCTAAAGAAGCAACCTAGGGTGGCAAACAAGAAGGAAGAAAAGAAAGTTAGCCAGTAGAGGGCTATGGCTGAACAGAAGAAGGTGGCTGAAATGAAAGTCACATAAGCAAAGAAGCTAGCTACGTTGCCTACACAACAAGTGATGAACAGAAGAAGACAAGCTGTGATTAGACCCAAGAAGAGGCAGTTTCAAGGTTATTGCCTTTATTGTAGAGTTTAGGGTCATGAGGCAAGTAAATGCTAGTGGAGAAAGCCAGTATATGTTTCCAACTTGAGAAGATATGATGTTGCATACAAGGGGAGACAATAGAAAATTCAGAGGAGAACACCTGTCGCTAGTTCTTACATATATTGTAAAAGACAAGGACACATTGACAAGGAGTGTTGGTGGAAGCCCAAACCAGTGGTTTCAAAGAACAAGTTTGTTATATTGGCAGACTTGGAACAATGTGAAAGGTGCAGGCAGGATGACTATAATGCCAAGAGATGTATGACACTTCTCCCTGAGCAAGAAAAGGTACTCAATGCCCCAATGAAAACAAACGGTGCAGTCAAAGTTGAGAAAAAGGAGAAAGTTATCTTCTAATTAGTTCAAAAGAAGAAATATAAAGCTAAAAGGGAGGTGAGTCATATAGTTAAAATTGCACTCAAAGCTAACTACAAGGATAAGCAGTAGATCCTTGATAGTGGATATACTTCACACATGACAGGAGACAAGAGTAAATTGTCAATACTAAACAAGTCAAGAGAAAGCAGAGTCAAGTTTGGCAATGATGATTCACTCAACATCAATGGTTAGGGGTCAGTAAACATTGGAAGAGGAAAGCTGAAAAATGTTCTGCATGTTGAAGGACTCAAATATAATCTAGAATCTATCAACAAATTATGCAATGAAGACCATAAGGTAATATTCATAAAAATAGGTTGTCAAGTAAAGAGTAAAAAAGGCAATATTGTTGTAGTCGGGAAGAGAACAATTGGAAATTTGTATGTGATTGATGAAGAAAGAGATCCTCTTGCAATTAAGACTGTGCAAGAAAGAAAGCCAAAGAAAATGTGGACCAATATTCATCAAGAAAATCAAATCATAGGTGATTTATCAGTAAGAGTTACAACAACAAGAAGAATTGTGGGAGCTATTGCTATACTCTCACAAGTTAAACCTAAATTTATTGAAGAGGTTACACAAGATTTAACTAAATCTCTATCCACAGAGTTATTTGAAAAGCACAGAATGAGTCTGTCTGTGCGAATGCCTCATCAAGTTTGAAAATCAGGTGAATCCTCCATCTTTACTTTGTGAGTTTTTCAAATTTTTAATTAGTTGGCAAAGGGGGAGAGAAGCAATAATGCAGGGGGAGCTGTGAAGAAAGGGAGAGTGCATATTTAGGGCGAGTTGGAACTGCTGCATAGTAACTTTTGTTATGAGTGTTGCCAACAATTACAAATGGAGAGATTGTTGTTCCCACAACCTTGTATGAGTTGTAATTATTGTCAACTAGGTTCAAGTAAATTCAAAAGTAAAGTCATATGAAAGGACAAGAAGGTAAAAGTCATATGGAGGGATAAGAATGTAAAAGCCACATGGAAGGGCAAGACAATAAATTTGCCTTATTAGGGTTTAATGGATTAGTATATAAAGGTCAACATAAAAGAGCATAGTGTAGCCGTCGACGAGAAAGAGAGGTCAGCAAATTGAGTAAATCAGAGCAGACCAATGGAATGAAGGAGAAATCCGACGACCAAAAACAGATGGTCGGCAAAAATAGAGAAATGACTGAAAGGGGTTGGACGATTAGACAGCAGAACGAAGAGTGGACGACAAAGAGACGACACAGCAAAGAGGTGGACGGAAAAACGAGTCGACGGCAAAACAGAGTGGACAGTGAGATAGATCTGACTGGACAAAAAGAGAGGGAGATTGTCGGCAGAACACGAGAAAAAGAGAGAAAAATTGAGACATCCGTTGGAAGAGAGAGAAAAGAGGTATATGGCTAGAACAAAGGAGTCGATAGGAAGGAAAGAAAAAGAAACCCGACAGCCAACCAAGTGAGCACGACAAAACACACCACCGGTTGGATCGAGAGAAAGAGAGATGGATGAAGAGAGAGATACCAACGGAAGAGTAGACAACAGATCTGCAATGATGTGAGATAAACAGACGACACGACAAAGGAGAAAAAATCAGCTGAAAGAGAGAAAACTAGAGACGGAAAGAGAAATAGCCGACGATAGAATAGGGGTGGTCGAAGGAAAACAAACCATCGGTTGGACGAAAACCAAAAATGGATAGGTGAGGGTAGGTCGTGAAACAGTAAAACCATGAGACAAGGAGATGGGTGAGACCATGAGACGGTAAAAGTAGGAGTTATGTGAGATAACGTAGAGAAGGAATTCGGTGAAGCATCTGAAAGAACTGAATGTATTTCTAAATTTCTTCAAGAGAGGTTAGAGGGCATTGCGGTGAACTTTTAAACGGCAATAGAGTAACCTTTCAATTTAACAGAGGCAAGATAAGTTAGAAGAAGGGTAAACATAGTAAGTGACACTCTTTGTATTGTACTTGTTTAATAATTGCAATATTGAAAGGAGCAAAGAATTAAGACATCCATTATAACTATAATTCTTAAGTATAATGGATAGTTTCGGTAAGGGAGATTCCCTACCACCGTGGATGTACGTCATGTTGACGGAATCACATAAATCTTGTGTGTCCTTAATTTGCTTTATGTTCTGTATTTTGAATTGAGTTATGAATGCAGCTAAAGTATCAGTTAACCCATAACCTAACGAAGACTTAAACAAGAACATCTGCATTGTCTATTAAGTAAGGTGTCTGAAAAGTGACTTTGGGGACTATTATGATTAGTAGATAGCAATAGATCTACCTTAGTCGAGTATGAAAAAGAGTTCGCTTTTAAGAAGATGTTGAAGTTGTACATTTACCTGCGAATTATGAATTGTGGTGATACTGATTTACCCCTCCTCTCAGTATTACAAATTAGTAAATTCTTAGGTGAAGTCGGGAACTTCAGTTTTAATGATGTCTATGAGTTAGTCTTTTATAGGTATTTCAATGTATAATAAATGTTAGTAACTGAAAGAAAAAAAAATAAACACAGGTTTTGATTAACAAATTTAAGTTCATTAATAAAAAAGAGTGATGTGGAATATAAAAATAAACTCCATATGAAGAAGTACACATCTAGTGTAATTTGTGAAATGTTAAAAGATATTAAGAATTTAAGAAATACTAGGAACATGTCTTTAAAAGAAATTGTAACCATATTTTTATACATATTATTCCATTATAAGAAAAATATATTAGTCTATAATTTCTTTGTTGGGAGTAGGAAAATAATAAGTAAGCAATTTAATATTTGTTTAAAATTTGTCTTAAAACTACATCATTAACTACTTAAGAAGCTTACATTAATAAAAGATGATTATACAAATGAAAGGTGAAAATATTTTAAGGTATATATATACCATTTCATGACTAGTAATAACATTTTTTTAACCTATTATTTATGAATCTTTTTAACTCTTACTCTCTCTCTCTCTCTCTCTCTCTCTCTCTCTCTCTCTCTCTATTTATGTAGAATTGTTTGGGAGTTTAGACAATAATTTTGTTAGTATGTATGTAAATTTTAAAAAATAGCCTAAAATATCAAACAAGAAAAGTAAATTTTGTAATAAATGTTTTAGGATTTTGTTGTCTAAAGTTGTAATTTATAAAGTTTTAATAAAAGGGGTTAATACATAATAGTCATGTTATTTATAAACATTATGGTTTAAAAGTTCCATAAGATTACTTAGAACTAATTATAATGGAAAAAGTTTTTCAACTTTAATTTATGAATACATTGTACTAAAACGAATATGTATCAATATGCTAAAGTTACTACTATTTAGTTGATGTCATATATGTCAATAGTGAGAGATTTCTTACTCCATATAAAAGAAAACATAGTTATCTTAATGAATGGAGAAGAGACAAGCAACCACATAGTACAAAGATGTATTTTAATATGAAATGTTCTAAGGCCAAATATGTGATAAAAAGATACTTTGATTT
The DNA here is from genome assembly GCA_037897445.1 of Ceriops zippeliana. Classification (NCBI taxonomy): domain Eukaryota; kingdom Viridiplantae; phylum Streptophyta; class Magnoliopsida; order Malpighiales; family Rhizophoraceae; genus Ceriops; species Ceriops zippeliana. Next base: position 1,145,347 of record JBAPLH010000228.1, read on the forward strand.
GCTTAAAGGATAATAGATAATTCTTAAAAATCTTTCATTTTATCCTATTTGAATCTAAAGTCACATTATTATGATGCGTTGTCTTTTGCATCACTTGATAAAAAGATTGATACCCATAAACACTATGAAGGGATTTCATGATAGCAGAGATATTGGAAAGGATGATAATAATGTCATTGGGCTTATAAGAGTTTTTTTAACTTTTAAACATTGTACTAACTTTCAAAATGAATTAACTTAAGAAATATTTAATAATTGAAGGATTCCACGTACTTAACATTTTATTTTAATTTTATATAATTCTACATTATTATTTTGTATATGTTATGTCTTTTTTATGTTTTTACTTTTTTTTTATAATGATAATAGTTATGCTTTATGAATTCAATAATTTTATGTGTGAATCTTATTTGTTGTGTGCTTTTACTTTTTATTTAAATTTACAATATTAATTGCTTTATAAATATTATTTTGTTTAACCTTTTGTAACATTTGTTGAGATGGATTTTATAAAAAGTGGTGAAATTACTTGTGATAGAGATAAATAGAAGAAAATGGAGTGCTTAACAAGATTGCATCTTGATACAATTTCTACAATAAGTAGTTATGGATCCTAAATGGAAAAGCAAAAGTAGTGAAAAAAGAAGGATATTTACTTCAAATGGATGAATTGATGTATGAGAAACTACTTTTGTTTGGATTAAAAGTTCTTCTATATATTAATTATAAGTGAAAGACCTTAAAATTAAAGTATTATGTAATTTGGTTTTAACTAACACATTATCACTTATAAAATAATGTGAGTAAAAAAAAATAGTTAATAAAATTAATTTGTGTTGAATAAGCTACTTGAAATAAAAGGTTTTATATATGTTGAAGCATTAAAAGTTGTTCATATCCTTATAGTATAGCCAAACAAATTTAAGGTATTTTATCAATCAAATATCAATCTTTTTTTAATATAAAGTTACATTAATGTATAAAAATAGGTATATACTTGCACTAAACCAATATGTAAAATGACATTTGGTGCAAATAAAAAATATAAAATTTTTTTGCACTAAACCAACAAGTAAAATGACCTTTGATGAAAATAAAAAATACAAACATTTTTAAATAATAGACCTTCAAATCTATACCACTAAATTTATGTGGTGGGTCTTGCCTTATTTAACTAAGACATTTGCAAATTGATTACATTCCTAGGATTAAAAGATAAAAGAAACTCAATCTATCTCTATTATAGATATCATAAAGCATCAACAACTTCTAAGGTATTCCTTCCCTATGATTTATCCATACAATTATAATTTAGAAGACACCTTCCATGATCAATAGAGTCCCGTGTGCATCTTGCAATTAACTCTAAATATCAATTGCTTCTCTTATTGCAAGCAATTTAACCTTATAAATGTTAATAGCTCTAATCACTTTGGAGAATACACAAACCAACTTTTGGTTTGCGGCATCTGTGTTGAACTTGTATATATCCTATGGAATTAATGATCAAATTATGTCCTATAGGAATTTCTTTCCCTTTTTGACAAAGCGAACACTTATAAAATTCATTGTAAATGTATTAAATGTAAGGTTACAATATGACCATTTCGCTTATAACTACTACCACAACCTAACTTGAACTAGATCACAAATTCTATCAACTAAAAATGGTTTACTTCAAAAAATGTTGTCATTTCTCTCTAGCTAAATAGATTACATTATTGCATAAAATCTCATTGCTTATATCTCTCTTGATATGTAGTTGTAGCCCAATCTACACCATGTCTCCTATATATCTTTGATTGATCACAGGACCACCCATAAGAGACCCTACCATTACAAATGCATACACTAGACTGACCATACTTAGGGGCAATGAAGCAGATAATTAGCTAATTTTGGCCTCACAAAGCAAAGTGAGTAAGCCATTTCACTATCAGGACTCCTGACGAGACATAGTCTTTTTATGACTAGGAGGTGATCTATAATCAATTACCGCCTAAAAAAGTTCACTTTAGGCAAAGCTAGCCCTTACTATATACTCAATGTCCTACCTTATATTAAACCATAGAGGCAATCTTGAAAGTCATAAAAGGATCTCATTAAGAATTATCCATCCATTGTTTAACACCATATAAATTTATCTAACTTATTTGTTGTTGGTTGATAGGTTAAAATAAGGTTTATGAACTTAACACGTAGATTCTTTTCCTAATCAAACAACATTCGCTACTAATGAAAAATCCATGTTCACTGATTATTCTCTTATTTGCTAAAATTGTTTATTGGACCCACTTCACAATGTGAAAAGCCTTAAAAATTTAGTAACTAGCAGTATCTCATTTATCCAAACTTTATTCTAAAAATTTACTTTTCCACCATCACTCACTAAATAGCTATAGTGAGACTTCATGGTTTTTATATCCTTGTCATCCTTTTACCACGATAAGTAAATATCCTGCCACACCAAAGATATTTATGAGTATCGTGACAACCATTTCTAAGGCCACAAAAAACATTCCCTATATTAGACTTCAAAGACTTTGACCCAAAATGCATTATCAATATTCTTCACCTTTCATAACCACTTTAACATTAACCCTATGTTGGTATTGTAGAGGTTGTTAACACCCAATGCACCTCATTTTTCTATTGATATACAAGGCCTCGTCTAACCTAGTGCATTTGCTTCCTACAGATTTCTTTACCCTAAAAGAAAGGATCACTGAATTTTTCCAATACATTCCTTCGCACTTCACAACATCTTAAATAGAAACATAAACTATACAAATAATGACTTTAAGTAAAATTTTAAGAGTAATACCCACTTGACCTTTGACAAAAACCATACTTTCCATTTTGTCAATCAACATTTCATTTTTCCAAGCAAATATCAATCTTAAAAAACAATATATGTCTAGTCTTCTTTAGTCTTCTTTACTTAAATGCCGTTGCATCCGGTTTTAAAAACTTTTAAATTGAATTAATAGTTGTTATTTATTTATTACTTTTTAGATATTAGTCAATCTATCAACAAGTTGTTAATTTATGTTGACAAATAATGTTCAGTTTGTTCATTTTCAATTCCTAATGAACCAAGCTTAAAAAAATAAATAAAAAAAAAAGAAATTAATTCTGATTTCAAGGTAAATCTAGGAGAATTTGGTTTTATTAACTATTATATTTCCATTTTAAATTTTAATTCCAAAATATAAATGAAATGATTTCTTATATCATTTGACCATTTAGAGAAATAGAAGAATCAATTGATACTTGATTATTATACGGTGTCTAAAAATATATTTTACCATAAATTATGCGTCATGAAACTTGTGACTATTTTTATGGTTATAATGCAATGCACATGCCTTTAGTGTATTATTTATGATCATAATTGATCTAATCTTTTGTAATATATTTAGTAAAATGGTTGAAATATAGAGAAAAAAAATATAAATGTGAAAGGAAGAATATTATTGTCTAGTATTTTTTTTACATGGATTTATGGTTAGTTATTTGTTTATTTAATATGAATGAAATATAATTATTAATACATGTGAGGAAAATTAAACTTAATTTAGTTTAAGAGCAGTATGATGAATTGAGATTAAAATAATAAAATATACTTCGGACACAATGATACACCATATTTATGATATTTCTCACTCATAATTTTTCAAAGGTTGAAATTGGTATGTATCTTTAACAAGTAGACAGCATGTATTGTAAGTGCAGCTATGTTTATAGGTCACATTACCTATTTGCTTGCAAGAAAGAATTTACGAAGAGATTAGATGTTAGGAATTTATAATAATGATTGGGATCATTCCAACTCATTATGTGCAAAGGGCAGATACTAGTGTATTTAGATTCAGTCGGTTTGCCTATAATGATTGACCCGGCCTAACTCAGCAATGGTGGTTGAAGAAGTCTGTAACTCCTTACCACCACAGAGTCATTCAATCATTAGTGAGGAGCTACGAGTTAAAGGCTATTGTCATTGTTTTATAAGAGGGAAATGGGTTCCTTATAACCAGAGGCTTGAGGTTGTGAAAAATAAAGCGTCCCTCGATCTCATACCATTCATGAAACTAACAATAAATCCGATTTAGCATACCTTAAAGGCTTTCAAGAATAATCATCTCCGTCTCTTTTTACTTCTAAAACATAGGGCCTGTTTTTTCCTTTTCCTTTCAATTACCTGCGAAGAATGGTCAACGATTGCGGATGACATTATTCTCGAGGGTTGCAAACATGGGTCTCTGGATAAGAGTTTTCCTTGTCCACAGCAGTACCTTGTCAATGTCTGAAGAGGATGAAGCTGAAGTCCAAATCATTAATCATTTTTTAGTATTCAATTGGGCATGGTTCAGGAGAAACGTGCTTTGGACAAGGTAAAGACAATCGGACTAGAAAAAGCTAAATTTGAAGTTGGTAAGATTTCATATCTCACTGTCAATTTTGGCATAAGCTCAGTTATCATGTTACGTTGGTTCCCAGTTGAAAACAGATCGCCAAGACCTGGTGCAACATTTATCAGAGCAAAATTTTTTTTTGAACTTTGGTGGGGGGGTGGGGTGGAGAAACTTTACAAATATTATATAGGAGTAGTATAGGACGGCCGCCCCTTATATTTGGTTTCCAATCAGAATGTTTGGGTATTTTATCCTTGGAAATGATGAGTGAAAAATTATCACGGATGCACCTCAGCCACTTCCCTCTCCTCTTCCCTCCTCCCCTCCCCGGGGGGGGGGGGGGGGGGGGGGGGGTAAACATCACTCTTTTCTAAATGTCCCCAAAAGCAAAGTACGACCCTTTTAAGGCTGCTGCTTCTTCTTATTCTAATAATTATATAGTAATCTCCTTCAATTTTGCAGCAATCTCAAGAGACAATTCCACTTTACATACAGTAACTACTTTTTTTTTTTAACTATTTATATTTTTCTCTTCTTTTTTTTCACATTGGAGGACAACAAAGAAAAAACATGACAAAAAAAAAAAAAAGAAAATAGAAAAGCAGAAAGCCACTCAACCCACCCTCCCCGCAAGACCCATATCTAATAATATCATTATTCTTACGTTTACTACCCGAACCCGAAGACTTTTGGCCACGCGGTACAATCTGACAGGAAAACTGGCCACGTGGTACAATCAGAGAAGCGTCTTGCATGCACTTGTTTGCGGATCCCACATTGCAGGCAACAGGTATTTCCGCCCATTGGCGCCGTACGCATTGAAGCTAGCCCCCGTGGTCTTATCCACCAGGACCCTACCCGGATAACCCGGGTACGACCCGGATCCGAATATGCCGGTGCACGCCGAAACCGCCTCCAGAGGCGCCGTGGTCGGGCCCTGGAAGTAACCATCATTAAACGGGTTGGTAACGGTGTTAGCGAAGAGGGTGGCCAAGTTGATGATCATGCCGTCGACTCCGACATCTCCGTTGGGCGCCACCAGCGGCGGGGTTTGTGGGCCGTAAATGGGCCGGTGGAAGGGCCACGCGCATTGGCCGGGGCACTGTACTTCGGAGTTACCGACCCAGATGTAGGTCCCACGGCTCGCACCTCGCGTCGACGACCCGTGGGTTCCACACTTACTCATGCAGAACCCGTCGACGGCGACGTCACTGGCGGTCAAAACCACGTTAATGGAGCCCGGCGCGAAGTTGATTTTGGACGCCAGCGCCACTAAATGGTTAGCCTTTAGAATTTTCCCAAGCGTGTATTGTTCATTGAGAATTTGATGGCCCACCTTGAGGGTGCGTGAGCCGCCGCGGTACTTCGAGGTGGTCTTCCACCAGGACGCGGCGGAGGGGAGCGGGGCCCTGACGAAGCTCAGAGAATTAACAAAGTCGACAATGATTGACCGCTGGACGGGACTGAACTTCCCGTACCAGATGAGATTAACAGCGATGTTGCCATTCAAGAGAGAGCCGTTGTGATACTTGAGCACCAGGGGCTGCTCTTGGACTAAAGCAGCGAGCTTTCTACTGGTAGAAATTGAAGGTCCGATGAAAGTGAAGACGAGGAAGACCAGGAGAGTGGCAAAACGGTAAATAGAGGCCATGGCAGAGGAGGGAGAGGGAGGGGGGTTGGGGGGGAGGGAATACCGAGCAATGGATAAGCGTGTGGGAAATGGAGCCGCGGTGTTGTTTATATATATCCATAGGGAGAAAGTTGGGGGAGGGGGTGGTAGCGGAGACAGCTGGAAGGGGCGTCGTTTTGTTTTGATTTGATCGTCAAAGGGTTGCCACGTGGAAGTATGTGATTGGGTTAAGGGTGAGAAGAGGGAGTCTTGCCAGGCTGTTTGGTTCTGAGAACTGGCGTGGTCTGGTGTTCTAGTTCGGGGAAAAGGGAGTATATCAAGGGGAGAGGGTTGTCCGTATGGTTTTGGTTTGGTAGCTGCTGAGGTATGATAGGATGGGGGCGAGGCTATGGTTTCAGGCGGATTCTCAGAAGCAGACGTGGATGTGAAGCGCCATACTTTGGTGACTTAATGCGTGATTTTGACATAAATTTTGATATTTCTCACATTCCAATATCAAAATTCAATTAATTATGAGGAAAGTCTTTGGTGTTGCTAGACTTTTTTTTTTATTATTATTATTATTTTTACATTAATGTAAATTTAGGGTTTTTTTAGATACTTTAATTTTCACAAATAAAAATTTATAATAAAAATATGATGTTAAATTTTAAATTTGTTAGTATTAAAATTAATAATTTTTTAAAATTTAATAATACTTGAATGGTGGATCTTGAAATATTAATTATAACTTTAACCTTAATTCACGAATGATATAATTAATATTCTTATAATGTATGTATGCGGGGAAAAGAGAATAGCAAAACATTTAACATGAATTTTCTTTTTTTTTTTTTCTTTTTTGAAAAAAAGCAAGTTAAGGAAGAACAAATGAAAATAAAACCATACAGAAGGGGGGAAAAAAATAACAGTTTTAAAACGAAAATTTCTAAGGCAAAGACAATCATATTTATATGTATTCAATGATTTTGTTCACCTAAATAAAATTATTATAAATTGTGTTGAAATCTTTTTCTAAAATTTATCTATTTTTCTAGTTTAACAATCAAATGATATTTAATTTAGTTTATATTATGCACATTTTGGTCAATTTATATTGAGAGGAAGAATTTAATAAAGAAATTTACCTTGTAAACTTTCAACAAATTAATCATTAAAAAGCGAAACTTTCTAATTAACATGTCTTAATTCTAGTTAATTATATTTTAAATGATCAAAATGAAATACAAAAGACAATGTTATAACAAAAAAATTCATATATCCAAAGGCAACTCTTGACTAGAAAGATAAGGCTGTGTTTAGGACTATTTTGTATTTATTTTTTTAAAAATGAATTTGTACCACACTGTTACGAACGTATGAATTTTACTCATATATCCATATGTAATTAGAAAAATCAGCTTGAGTTTAGTACCTTTTGCATTTATATTTTTCCAGAGAGAGAGAGAGAGAGAGAGAGAGAGAGAGAGAGAGCTATACATTGTTGCCGTTTAAGAAGACAATCATTACTGTAAAATTATGTATTATCGTCGTGTAAGAATGAATGATAAGATCATTGTGTGGGAAATTACAACCAGAATTTTCATGTATAGTGGCGTGTACCTTAAAAAAGGCTTTAAAAAACGATAAGATTGTTGGACCATGCTACTAACCATTTCATTCATTAAGTATCTTTAAACACTAGCACTTATTTTTTTACAGCATCTTAACATCATCTCTCTGTTAAAACCTAGATGTCATTAATTTTACCATATTAGCATATCTTCTCAACAGTTCAATACTACTTTTGATGTCATGTTATCATTTGATCACGTAATATTTTTTTTTTAATTAAAATTTTTAAGAATTTAAAGAAAATAAAAAAATTACAAATTTGAAAATGAGATTCAAAAAAGTTTTTAAGAATTCATAAATTTAAAATAAAATCTGAAAATATTTTTAAATTTTTGAAATGTTTACAAAGTAAAAAATTTTAAAAAAATTAAATAAAATCATAAATAAAAACTCAAAAATTTTAAAAACTAAAAGTAAAATTCTAAATATCCTAAAGTTTAACAATGGACAATTTTGAAAAGTATTTTGGAATTCTCACTTTATTTACGTTTTTTAATCGTCAAAATTTTTAGAATTTTCAAATTTCCAAATATTTTGAGATTTCAAGGAATTTTTAGAATTTATTTTGAATTTTCGGATTTTTTGAAAATGATGTTGAATTCTTTTTTGAATTTATATATTTTCATTTTTGGAATTCTTAAAATTTTAATTTTTTTAAACAACATTACCTCATTATAAAAAGAAAAAATGTGGATAGAAAGAAAGAAGAAAAAAAAAAAAAAAGAAGAAGAAGTGGATGATTCAATTAGATTTTTGTTTTTTTTTTTTTTTTTTTTTTGTGTTTTTTTTGGTCTAAAGTTAATCACCCAATTATGGGTCTTATGAAAGCATAATGATAGCGATGCATACACGTATTGACTACTCGTGATTTTGAACGATCGTTCACCACTTCACGAAAAAGGAAGGATACTACAAGACTATCTGTAAAATGCAACAATCTTTTTTGTACGAACAAATGATATGAAGATTACGACAAAACATGACACTGGAGATCCAATTTTATATCCATACCACCACCACCATTTTACTGTCATCATGAGCTTACTTTTATTTTAATTTTTTTTATTTTTAAAGAATTTATGTGTCGTGCGGTAGCTTATATATCCAAAACATGAGAAATTCACCGTCAAAACTGCACTCTTGGAATGGTCCCACTCACCCATCCAAATCATACAACGCAATCTCTCTATATATATGCATATATATATATATATATATATATATATATATATAAGAGAAATGTCAGTCCACAAACTCGGGACCACAGATTTTTCTTACGCATCAACAGTTTGTGGACGGAACATACCGGAGTCTAAGGTGTGATCCACAGTAGGATGATGCCTGCCGTGCTAGTTTACAAGTGCTGCATAATAATTGGGGAAGAAGGCCGGGAAGCCCACTGCGGAATTGGTGGCAGCCGCCATGATCACGTTAGACCTCAATTGGTGCTGCAAGAACTTTGAAAATCTTCTGGTTCGTGCAATGATGGGATTACCAGCTGCGATTCCCGAGGTCTCCACCCGTGAGCGACTACCTAATGGGCCCAGGTGCGCAGCTTTGAAGTGACGAAGAGCAATTTCCAAGGGACCCTACACTTGGCAAGGAGGACAACCTTTACAGGGCCCCAGAATAAGAAAAACTACATGACGTTGATCGACTCGATTCAAATTTATCCAACATTTATATATATATATATATATCTAACTCGATTAAACTTAAATATGAGATGAATGAAAAATAATTTAACACACATAACTAAAATTTAAATTTGTTAAAAAGCATATTTTAAAAAAATAAGATTAAAATAAATAAATAAATTTTATGTATTTAAAAAATTAAAATAGTTTATATTCAAAATTTTGTTATTTTAAGAATTCTAAAATTATGTAATAAAGATGTCTTTTTATATAAAAAAATATGACAATTCAGATAAATTATATTTATCTTTATGTAATATTAATTAAATTCCTTATTACAATAATCTTTTAAAAAATAACTATTACAATGTAATTTAGTGTGACATTTCTTTAACAATTAACTATGAAAACAAGTTGAAAATGTATACAACCTCAACTTCTTTATAATAATTAATATGTCTATTGAATTCTTTGCACGACATATTTTTACAAATAAAGAGAAAATTTCAGTTTAGTCAATATATATATATATATATATATATATATATATATATATATATACTAAAATTACTTCATAATTAACCTTGCTTTTAATCTCGTTTTATCATCATTTGTCTTTGACTTAACAAATCTAATTATTGTTCAATTCCTTTTTACCCTTTAATAATTAAGTTAACTCTTATGTACCATTTTTTTTACAATAAATTCATTTCTTTTTCTATGATTAACTTTGAATTAACAAACTTTAATTTGCATCATTTCATCAAAATATTTTGGATCAACTCTATCAATTAATAATAAATAATACAAGAATAAAGAGAACTATTATAATGCATAGATATTTTATTCTATTTTATCACATGTACTACTAATGTATAAGACTCTATTATGCTAAAATATTTTCAAGGTTTTTTAAACTTTTCTATTTGTATCATCTTTGAAAATTTCTTCTAACTTAAGATATTTCCCTTTTTCCTTTTCTAATATGCTTTCTTATATTATTAGATTTTGAACATGTCTAATTTTATAAATAATATTTTCATTGAATATAACATCTTTACTTCTAATAATATTTTTATTTTAATCATCCCAAAGATAATATCTAAATTCCCTAATTCCATACTCAATGAAAATACTTATGAGATTTAGAATTTAATTTATCTCTCTCACAAAAATCCATATACATGTAAGAAACACAATTAATGACTTTCAAGTATGAAATATTTGACTCTTTACATGTTTAATCATTCTTTAATAGTTCTTCATTAAAGAGAATAAATGGTTTTTGATTCATGTCTTTATAATTTTTTTCTTTATTTAAATCTGATTAATAACATAAAAGTCTTTGAATTCTTTTACTATTATACTCATTGTCATTATTATATCTCAAGCATTTTATTTTTATATTAAATCATTCTTTACTTGATTTTTGAATTTCTTAAAGTCATAAATATATCAGACTTAATCTTTAAAAAATAAATTCATACCTTTCAAGTTATTAATAAAAGTGAAATAATAGAGTGAACTAACTAAAGATGTTATTAGAGAGAGACCCTAAACATTAGTGTGAACAAATTCTAGCTTTTGCATCCTAAGTGTTCTTTTAACTTTGGAGAAATTGACTTTTTTATATTTCTTGAAAATACAATTCTTACAAATACTAACATCTACAATTTTATTCTAGATAACTTGCTCTTTATTATAGCTACCTTTATTCTTTTCTCACTCATATGTTCAAACTTATAATGTTAATTTTAAAATTAATCTTTAACTCAATAATTATTGTTAAATCCTTTATACTTAAGGTTATATGGAGTATCTTAGTTTTGTTTCCTCCTACGGTCACCATTATTCCTTTGGTAATTTTTTATAACCCATCAATAAATATTGTAGACTATCTTTCTTTATTAAATTGCCTTATATAGACTAAATTCTTTTTAAATCCTAAATGCATTTTATGTTCTTAAACTTCCACATATATCTACTTGATATCGCTACAACAATTAGGTTAAGTAAAGGATACCTTAAAGTTTAAAATCTAAGACTTCATTACTTAAAAATCAAAATGTTTTAGATATGTTTAATTACTATATTCACAAAATATTTATCCTAATATCTCTCTTAAAATGGCTCTTACCATTGCAATTTCAACATATAATACTAGATTTATTACTTTTCCTAAATTTTGATATGCCCATATCATCATTATATTGAATTATTCTTCCTCTACCTTTAATACTAAAGGTAAAATCAAAGTTAAATAATATACATAATTTTTTCATACAAATATCTTTGCTCAAAATTAAATTATGAATTGTGTTGAATTATAATTGTTGTAAACTAGATTAACTACTTACTATAATTATAAGTAAAATTATAATTGTAAACTATATATATATATATAGCAATAAGAATAATAAAAGTAAAGTATTAAGCTATTTATCAAAATTTATATTCACTAATTCAATTAGCTATAAATTAAATTGAATTTATTTATATGATTTACAATAAAATTAGTTTCTTTCATCTTCTAATTTTCTCATCAAATATACTTTGTTAGAAGTAAATTTCTCACATGTATAATTCAACACCCTTATTAGTTTTGTAATTGTGTCCTTCATTTATATATTGAAATTAATGTTTTAGGCTAGTATCAAGCAAATGGCTCTTAATACTCTCAATGTTACTTATCCATTTTAGTTTTTTTTTTTCTAAAAAAGGCTAATGGTTAGAAACAAATATTTATACCATTTAACTTTTTGATCCTTGATTTTTATTCTTTAAATGTCATCACTCTTATTACTTTTTTGATCCATTTAGAAACAAAACTCTAATATCAATTATTGCAAAACAAAATATTTAAAAAAGAATAAAAACAAAACAAACACAAGACATTTATATGTTTCAAAACTAAAATGTTCATACATCCACAATCACAATAAAGTTTCACCATTCCAGAAAATCTAAAATTGCATAATAAATATATCATTTTATATAAGAAGATAGTACAATTTTTATACGAAGATAAATTATATATTTATTCTCATATAATATTAATTATACTCGACTCTTATAACAAATCTGACCTAAATTATATTATTTTCTATTGGAATTAAAATTTTTAAAAATATAAACATTTTGTTATTTAATATTTTTTATATTCTAATAAATACTTTATTTATTTGTAAGAAGTATATATATAAAATACACATGCACACTATTTTGTTTTTAGTATCTATTTTTATTTTTTTAAATTAACAATATCATAAAAATTTCACCCACATATATAAATATATTTATATATGTAAATATATGTTACATTATAAATATTATAAATATATATAATGCATATAATATACTTTTGTACTTTTAATAAAAGTTAATATAGATTTTTTTTCACTTATTCTAACTATAATAAAATAAAAAATAGTAATTTTTTAAAAAAAATTAGCAAGTTAACCACTAAACATAAGTGATAAACTCAAAAAATAGATATAAAAAATTAAAATTATATATTTTAATACAAATTAATATCTAAAAGTAAAAATTTAATAATAATATTTTCATTAATTTTACTATATGATAAAATGAAAATTAGAAAAAAATTAAAAATTAATTGTAAAATAGTAACTTATTGATCTATAGGTTGACCTGAATTAGCCCAAATTCAGAACAATTAATATTTGAACTTCCTAAACCCAAAATAATTTAAACATAAAAGGACTTAAAAAGCAAATAGGCTCAAAATTGACTTAAACTCATTTGACTCAACCAATTTGACCTCCTAGTTTTCTCTTGCTAATATTTATTTGGGTTAAATGTATTTAAAATTATTATGGTTTAGTTGTATTGTAGTTTATTTTTTTAATTTTTAAATTATATTATAAATCCTTTTAGTTTCTAATCTTGCAAACTATAATGCTTTGTTATCATTTTATTAATTTTATGACTCTTTTCTAATTATAAATAATTTTATAAAATTCAAATATACCATGGAATTTACTTTTTTGATGACTTAATCTTATTATTTTTATTTTTCAAAGCTTTTCAGAATTAATGATTAAAAAACTAAAGAAAATAATTATGATGTGCAAAAAAGATTGAATTTCATAAATATTTAAATTTTAAAAGAATTTTTAATTAAAAAAACTATAAAATTAATGAAAACATAATGAAAATTTTCAATTATTCAAATTAAAAATTACAAAATTCTTATAGAGTAAATTAATATTAGAGGGAGATAAAACACAAAGTGGTAATAAGTCTATTTATTTATATTTTGTTGTAGAGTATTAATAGATTAATACTATTAATATGTTGTGTTTTAGATGAGGTTGTATTATAGTATTATAATTATTAGATACATATTTTTAATTTTCATCATTAATCATAATTATGTATATAAAAATATTGAAAATATACAACAATCATAATATTATAATGCATAAATTTGCATTTAAAATATGGCTAATCGCCCCATCCATGTAACTATTTTTGTTGGTCTTTTTGCTAGGAAGTTTATCGAACTTGGAACACAGGGTTGACATCTTTCTACATCATGACTTCTCATATTGCACAAGAACATAACCTAATTTAAACTGGTTCCATATATACTAGTGATGATCCATTCAAACGTTTGATAAGTAGGAAGAAGGAGAACATCTCTAGATGGTCTTTTAATTTTCAATCATGGTCTTGCAAGAAGTGTCGGTGGAGTTGCTTTTTTTTTTTTTTTTTTTTTTTGGTAGTTGGGGGGGGGGGGGGTGTGGGGATGTTCTTGAAACAAGAGATAGTAAAAGTTGTGGCTCTACAAAATAGAAGTTTGAAATTCTCCAAACAGTATTTCTTTTTGAATTTTGGGAATCTGGCTGCCAAGCACGGCCGCTGTGGGCTGGGTTAGGTGCATACTGTTCGAGCTTTGCAGCACGTGATTTCTACTTTGGCATGATTTACACATTTTTAACTCCTGGCTGCATGTGCTTGCAGGTGGACGCATATGGCGGTGCAAACTATAGATACGGTAATGATAACCCCCCAAAGTGTTGGCACGAATGGCAAGTATGCGAGTTTTTGTGTGGTCCATATTTTTCACGGTATGGTAATTCTCTTATTGTGTATATATATATATATATATATATATATATATATATAGCCTATTGTGGTCTATTTTTAATGAAGAAGCGGGGCTATTAATTTAATGTGCATACACCATCTCAAAATGTCAACAGAATTTCAAACACTCTTAGCACAATGAAGGTGGAAACAAGTAGTGTGAAATGTTCTTGTATTTCTTTTTAATTCAATTAAAAGTTTCAAATTTGAATATTCTATGAATGAGATGGGAAAGCAACGAGAAAAATACTCTTTTAATGTCACGAGGTAGGAATAACCGCTAGGAAACTGGTTTGTCTAGCACAAGTGGGCATTTCCGAATCCCCCAAGCATCATTCGGCTCTATTATTCTAATACTGGGACTAACACGTTGTTTGGTTTTTGAGAGAGAGAGATGAGAAAAAAGAAAAAAAGAAAAAAAGAAAGAAAGAAAGAAAGAAAGAAAGGGCTTAAAAAAGAATGATTCATTGTTTGGATGCTATATTGAAAAGAAAATGATTAAAAAGTGAAAGAAAAATTTTCTTTTAAGCCCAACAAAACTTGTCGTAATAAAAATATAAAAATGTCCCTAAGTATATAAAAAAAAGTACGAATATTGCACTATCTTTAAGAATAAACAAAATTGTTAATTTCACAAATTTAAGTTTTCTTTGGCAATACTTTCTTTCATTTTATTGAAACAATTCATAAGAATATTATTTTCTTTCCACATTTCTTTTTTTTTTTTGCTTTTTTTCTTTTTAGTTATTGTATATTATCACCAATTAATGAGGAATTGCGTTTCGAAGGTATTATAAGCATACAAAAAGTTTTTTTTTTTTTAATCTCTTTCTACTAATATGTTATGCTAAAAAAATTAAATAAGATATATCAATATAAACAAATGAAGAAATAAATAAAAAATGACAAGAAGCTTGGGAAAGAAGAGTTTTGGGTAACATGGAAGGGAGAAATTATAAATAGATATGATAAGATGAATACTGCAACATTTTAATTATGAAAAAACTAAAATATAGATACATGAACATGATTGTACAAATATATATATATATATATTTTAAAAATATTAGTATTTTTTTAAAATTATAATTTATAATAATTATTATGCTATTTTATGTTGTAATTAGTATTTTGTTAAAAAATATATATTACATATATATCTAACATAATATTTAAAGAATTAAATGTAAAGTAATCAATACAACTAATAAAATAAAAAATATTTATTTTTTACTATTACACCTCGGTTATATTTATTAAAAATTATTATTTATGTTACTATTAAAAATTAAGAAATTAAATTTTTATGTAAATATATATTTAGTATATAATATCTAATACCTATTATATATATATATATATTAATTTTCCGAAACATGAATTAAAGGTATTTAATAGAGTATTTACAATTTTTTATCTTTTATTAAACATATTTTAATATATTTAACACATATTTAAAAAAACATTAAACGAGATATTCAACACAAATATAATTTAAAAAAAAAAAAAAGAAAAAAAAGAAATACAGGTGGTACATAGCTTGGAAGTCAAGTTTCACGTGCCCATCGACACAGAAGGAGACAGGCGCGGAGGTCAAAATTGGAGGATTGACGGTGGATGCTTGTTAGGGAGTAGAATAGGGATGGCCGCCGTGCGACTAACCAGCATTGTTCTTTTAGAATCATCCCCGCAGGGCCCACAGTAGACGTGCGTGCGTGTGTACCAGAGTCAGAGAATATAGGGTCGGCTCTGGCTCATCTTCCACACCCGCCCCCACCCCCCAAGTTGCAAGCCATGCGGCCCAATACCCGATCAAAGGGCACCGTACCCTTTGGTCTTCCTGTCCCTCTCTCTCTCTCTCTCTCTCTCTCGCTCCCTCCCTCCCTGTGCTTCTACCTTTTCTTATAATTCCTTGCTTTTACCAGCCAATAAAAATAAAACTTTTCTTTCCTTTTCTTTCTTTTTTTCTTTTTTTTTTCCCAGCAGCCCCAAAATAAACTTACATTAATTGTTTCCATACTATAAAATACGGAAAATTCAAAAATAATACGTATCCATATTAAATGTTTTACTCGTACAAGATATCTCAAATGCATGTCTAACAAAAAAAAAAATTAAAAATTTAAACACCTATATTATATGTTTCTAATCAACACATTTTCAAAATTCATATGCATAACAATTTCTTTTTAAGAAATACTAATATATATATATATATATATATTATATAACAATTCTTAAGATTGATACACAACAATTTTTCTTAAATAACATGTTATATATACATACATATATAATAGTTAACATAATGTTACTTACAATGAAAAAAACAAGACAAAAGTTTTTATAGATTCTACGTTAAAAATATTAAATTCACTACAAATATTTTTTTAAAATATATATATATATATATCTACATATAATACTTTATTTTACAACCATATCTTAAATGTTTAAATGTATCTTCGTACTTGAGTTGTAGTGTATCTACATTATTATATTTTTGTCCACGCATCATAGTTTACATCAACTTCTACGACTATGTCAAATCGTACCTTGTGGGAGTTGACTCGTAGTATCGAACATGAGCATAAAATTCCTGGCATAGGTCATCCTGGTAGGCCTGGCTATAAAATTGAATTTAGTTAACATGGCAGAAAAAGCAGTACAAAATTTTCTGGTCAGGTCATCTCGGTAGCCCTACTTTAAAAATTGAATTTTATTCAGCAATTGTACGAGCAAAGTCGGAGGTCCAAAGTTCTCTCCTTTATTTAAAAGATTTGCTTGTTAACTAAATTATGTAAAGTCTAATCGGTTATACAAACGAAACTCTTGGAGCAAACTGTAAGTTGTCCAACTCAAACTCTCCTTAATTTTTACAAAATGTAAATTTTAATTTTGACGAACTAAAAAATAATTTCATTTGTTAGAAAAAAGAAAGATGTAAGGAAGGGAACCTTACATATTAGGTAGGTTAACCTGAAGAATTTTCTTCGTAGTTTTAATATTTTTACATTTGTTTTCTTTTGACGGATTGGGTGGTCACGAGAAGATTAAGGAACACACCATGCAACAAAAAAAAATAAAAAATTAATAAATAATAAAAGAAAATGTAATATTAGGCATCATCAATTTTAATAAAAGAGACATCGGCCTGGCTGGTTTCGTTCCCTCTCATAACAGCATGTATACGTGTGTGTGTGTGTGCGTGTGAGTGAGGAGCAAGGAATTTTCCATTTTCTTAGCTTTCAGCACATACCATTGCAATTAAGCAAGATAGCAACATTTATCAACTTCATACTTAAACATACTGCAATCAAATAATTTTCAAACCCCAGAGTTGTCTTTTTCATCATCAATTTCGCAGGTCTCCTGATCAGATGCCAGGGATGCAAAAATTGTTATGGCCCTCTCATGCTACCGCTCCAAAAGAACGTCCCTAATCATTGGCCTACCAGGGAAGGCCGTGGTGGGGGGGGGGGTGGGGAATTCATTTTTTCTTCTTAAACGTCATGGACCACTTATTGGATTGGAAGAGAGAGAAGGGCCGAACGACGGTATCAGGACATTTTTTTTTTTATTTTTCCATATTTTAAAATTACCATTACACACTCGTTTAGCTCCTTTCACCGACACAAGTAGGAAGGAAATGGGGTTTTACAGCCTAAAAATATTATGCACACTCTTGTAAGATGAGGTAAAGTTATATGGAAAGAGAAAGAAAATAAAATAATAATAAAAAAAGGAGTGCTACCTTTTTAAGTTATTGTAAATGAGTATTTACTCAAGGACGTTGAGAATGAAATATAATTCTAATCGAATCTTATAATGCAATACATATATAACAAAGAATATTGAATTTCAAAATTTCAATAATTTGCTTACAAAAATAGAAATACAACTCAAATAGTTTAGCATTCACTTACCATTCATAAAACAGTTTGTACCAATCAAATGTATAAAAGCCTATATATTGACACGATTATAATAGAAATAGAAAAAACTACACATTTATGTATGTATATAAGGAAAAAAGAAAAAGAGTATCATGAGCTATCTTGACAAAAGTTCTTATACATTTGAAACATGGAATAAAAAAGAGAACATATATTGTAATGTTATTCTTATCCATATGATGTTTCTTATGGTGGGACGCAGTTATTTGAAAAGATACATAATTATACTTAGATAATTTTTAAATACTTTTGTGTAATTTATGCCCTTGTTTCGTTGCAATAGTAGCACTGGTTGATGGTGGGTTCGATCAAAAGCCCCGCTAAGCTTGAATTTGACATTGATTTTAGCAAAGAATGTTGTTAAATGACAAAAAGAAAGCAAAGAATGCACGGCATTGAGGTCGGATCTATGGTTTGATTTCGTGAAAAGAACTCGAGACGCTCATGCGGACATGCCTTTCAGTTTGGAGGTGTCCCATCTTGGCCATTAATGCACATTTGACTATTTTAAGTGTCATTGTTGGGGCCATTCCACGGCCAGCAAGACTCAAACCAACCACCGTCCACAGCCAGCTATGTACGATATTCGTTCTGGTCTCAATTTATTTGCTTCGAGGCTTCCAAAAAACAAAACAGTTTAAGAAACTGAACAAGCAAGGGGTTGATTGTTTGAATGCCTTTGTACAGTGAAGTCTCCTCTAGCCATCAGTTGTAGGCCCAGTCGCAAGCTGCAACGATGTCGTGACGTGCAGCATTTTCTGACTATGGTTGGAAAAATCACATTCATTTATATTCTGCTTTTCCTTGTTACTGTTAACTTGCATACAGGGTTGTGCATAATACAGTGCCATGAATGGAACCGTGCAATAGCATATCATTGCAATCTACTAGGATATGTGCAATGATTGGTTCAATTTTACAGATGTGTGAATGTGAGTATTTCTTGACCGGTAAAACTTTATTAAAGATTTCCCATTTATTAATAATTGCGAAAGATCTTTAAATTTGAGCTTCACGCGATTCCAACCCCTGTCAAGCTCAGGACCTTTTAAGTAATTGCCAGCGACCAACTCCAATAGCACAAGAAAACGAGAGAAACCAAAGCATATGCACATTCGCACGCAATCTAACCCTTGAATCTGCGTGTGCAAGTGTACAACCCCTACACTTGAGCTGGGCGGCCAATGTAATACTAATCAGGACAGAGTTTACAACAACGTAGTGTTGTAAATAGATAACTATAAAATTTTTAAAATATTATCAATATAGAAAATAAAAAGATAACTAAATAAAATAAATAAATTAGCATTAATATAAAATAATTAAATATACATAATAAATTTAAAATTATACAAATTGAATCTAATATATATTTGTATCCATATAAATAAAGTAATAAGTAAAAATATAAAAAATATTAATTCATAAATTTATTTTGTTTTTATAAATTAGTGTTCATAAGATTTACAGTAATAAGAACTTATTTTCTTTAATACATAAAATCTATAATTCATATATTATAATTTTAATTTTAAGTTTATAATATGATCCCTAGTTTGTGCAAACTAAAATATATACTATAATCTTTTATTTTACATTTCTTTTCTCTTTTGAGAGAAAAAAAAAAGAGTTGCTTTGGTTAAGTTGGATTTAATCCTTAGTTTTTGAATTATTTTAAATTTAAATTATTTGTAGATTAAACTACTTTTAAATCAATTTAAAATCAGTTTTTTTTTTTTTTGGGACAAAATCAATTCAATTTATCTCCTCGGGTCACATTTTAGTTACCTCTCTACTCATGCCAGCTTTGGTTTGATGCTTTAGGTTAAAGGGCATAATTGGAGTTATATGCCAAAGCGTAAATCAATCCAGAGTCAATGATACAATTAGTAGGTCACACCCCCAAGAAAAGTCATGAGATTAACTGATTAATTTAGGTCTGCGTACATGTCCGAGTGTCTTGTTATTTTGTGAGAAAGTCAATCTGGGGCAGCCGACCTGTCGCTGTGAATCAGCAAGACATAGCCCTGTTTTCTGGGTTCCTCCCGTGATTGAGAGAACCCTTTGGCTGCCCGTCAAAGGTTCCATTATCGATTGTGGATTTTAGTAAAGGTTCAGTCGGTGTTCTGTCCAACTCTCACCTGTTACTCTTACTCTTTCGTTCAAATTTGAAATTTAGGCTTATGACGATGATGACGAGGTCTTTTCCTCTTAAGCAAAGATCCTGATTGGATGTGCGTGTGCGTATGCGTATGGTCGAGATGAGCAGTTCATGTGTAACTCTAAAATTGATACCTTTACTAATGTTTCAAAATATATTTTAAAATTTAAAAAAAAACACACACACATATATATATATATATACTTTTTTTGAAGTTTCTGAGATTTTTGTAATCTTCAGATTTTTTTAATAAATTTGACATTTTTTTTTGAGACTATTAGTTTTCTCAGTTAATTTTCATTTTTTTTTTTTTAAAAAGTTTGCCTTAGAATGCGAGTCGGTGCAAACCAGGACACGTGGCATCGACCCGACGTGAGAAAACTGGAAAAGGGCCGTTTGGTGTTATTACCCAAACATAGAGGATGAATTTTGAAAATAAAAAGGAAAGTGGACACAAATCCGAAAATACTGAAACGTTGAGACTAATTCTTGAATTTTGCCTAGAATAACAGACTTTTAAAATAGTTTAGAGCAGGTAGGGTAAGATTACGATTATTATCACGGTATCACTGCCATGTAAACAACGAATGCGTGTCAAAATATGAATTTGCTATGCTGTATGTTGTTGTGAAGAAAGGACTTTCAAAAATCTTGATTTCATTGTGATGAAGGGCAATAATTCTTTTAGAATATCGTAATATATAAGTATAACTATTTCTTCTTTTAAATTTTAATCAGCATATAAGTCAAATATTATAATGTCAACGTATTAAATTTACAATATTCCAAATATTAGGCATAAAAGTAACTATAAAATACATACAATTTGTGCTTAATAATACAGAATATACTGGTGACTGGTGTTTTAGATGCAAAACATTTCCACAGACCGCAAGAGAGGATATATTAAAAGGAATAAAATAAGACATAATTATATAGTTGCAACGTAATAATTGTGGTGAAGAACGAAGAACATATACTGCCAGAACAGACTCCCCTAATAGTCGTGCTCATTGGCCAACGTCCTCATTGTGAGAACACTTTGTCCAATCGCCTCCTTTTGAGAGCCCTTTTAACCAGAGTGAAATGAATGCACTCATCATCACTGTCCATTATACATGTCTGGTCACTTGGAACATTTGCTGAACATTTTAGCGCCAAATGGCTCGCAAGTTTGTTTATATATCTATTTAGTTCTACAAAAGAAGAAGAAGAAGAAGAAGGAAAAAAAAAACATTGGAGTGTTGGATATTTGAATGGAGCAACACAAAAGTAAAATCGTGTCCTTAAAAAATAATGCTGAATAGAGATTTACTCTTTGGTCAAACCAAAATGACCTACTGATCGATGGTCCCCAGTCGAGCTTTCTTGGGGGTTGGGGGAAAATCATTATTGGGATTGCTATTCTGCAGGTAAGGGGTCCAATTCGTGAGTTGTATCCCATTTCTGTGCATATGCTAATCACAAGTTGGCGCAAGAAGAAGGCCAAGTCCAGCCAATTTCGTTGAAGGAGTAGCAACCAAGTCTTTTGGTATTATCCTGATTCAGTACGGCAAAGCATTCAAAGTCTTTTTTGGTAGGGCAAAGCCATTCCAAGCCACAGAAAAACAAAATAATTGATTTTTCGAGTCAAAATCATCATAATGTTATCATATTATAGTGTCGTTATTCTGTATTTTATTTTTCTTTGCTTTTAAGATGGGGAGTCAAAGATATGCTTGCCACTCTCATTTATCTTTATAATTATATGTTCACATTGTAGACCGAATCATGTGCTCTCTCCTCCACCTCCCTAAAATACAATAATTAAAGTCTGACATATCTTATTTTAGGCAAACCATGAAAAAAAATTGCAAATTCTAACCAATTATTCTATTAGTAGATGGCATGACCAATGACGACTGACATTTTTCTTTTGTCGGCCTTAACATTAGGGGAGCTTTACAATGATATTGTTTTTTTTTTAAACACCTTTTTGAGAAGATATTTTTACCTTGATCTTTATAGTAATTGAATAAGATAACAAATGATACGGTATTTTTTCAAAAGAAAAGAAAAGAAAAGAAATATAAGTATACAGGGATAAAGAAAACAGAGTCACGATGAATAACTTCTTTAATCAATACAATACAAGTTCTTTAATCAAACAGTCAGATATTGCTCCATTTATATCGATGCCGCACGATATGAAATTGAATGTAAGAACCCGGCCAGAATCAGGGTCTTTGTGACTGTTTGTCCGAGAGGCGCGTCTTTGAGGAAATATGTTTGTGGGGAACAGTGTGTCCGCCGAATGAATTTGACCATTAAATTATCTAAGAAAAGCCCATGCTGCTGAAGGGTTGTTAACTGCGGCCGCTAGCTTATGTCAGTACGATGAATGCTCTATACCCGAGTCCATGGCCAATTAGGTTGGTGGCCTTGGATGGTGCATAGAAAATTTATTCATGGGCCGAATGTTTGATTACTGACTAATAGTCGTAAGGGTCACCAAAACGTATGAGAAATATTGGACCGCCGCTTTGGTAACGAGCAAATTCTTATCTTACAAAGATAACGTTGATTCTACCTATTCATAAAACTAAACTTTTATGAGCTGCCAGCATTATTTAGTCCGTTACTGCCTACGGAAGGTTCCATATGCTTGTAAGAGTATCTCTATTTAGAAACTTCTTGTAGAATGCACTACAATTATCTAGAGAATTTTGGAAAGAATTATATTAAATGCTTATTTAGAATAATTCTTATATATATTGAAAATATTTTATTTTAAGACTTTCTTTTAAATTGTATAAATAAGTTACTCATCTCATTTGAATAGTACAAATCCTTTCTGAATACTAGTTTACTTGCAAAACTCTCTTGTGCTCTCACTTTTGTTCTTTTAAGTACTTCCAATTTGCTTATATGCCTCTCACACGCCTTTCGCTGATTCATTTAAACTCTCCAAAACTTACTTATCTCATCTTTCTCGCAAGATTGACTAATTACCGGGTTAGCACGATTCGAGTCTAACTTCGTCATAGGTGGTATCAGAGCACGGTTGAATCCTTACTTCAACTTTGTTCTTGTTTGAGTCGTGAGTATGACAAGTAAAGAAGGATTTGTTAAGATCACTTTCGATGAGCAACAAGTGGGCAAGAAGCTCGTGGGCGTAAGGAGCAGCATGCTCCAGCCAAACGTAGCAAGTCCAAGGTTTTAGCAAAGGAAACCATGGACTTTTGTGTTGGCAACTTAGAAATAAGTGTCATCGACATAAGCTCCGTTGTGGGCGACCTTAGTGATCAAGTCGATAACTTGATCCATGAGAATGTAGAGATTATACGGGCTGCCAAAGTGATGATCGAAGTGTTTGGCTGCTCGTTCAGGGGAGAACTACGCTCCCTGAATCAAGGTCTGTCCAACCTTTGTGAGTTTGTACAGGGAGAGATTCATGACCTCCATTGGGAAATGAAGTCTCTGCACTGAAATAACTCACTTGCTAGTACGACTGCCACTACTAGCACCATTGTGGTACATGGCTTGAAGGTCCTTAAGTCTATCATGTACAACGGCACACGCAATGCTACTACCGTGGAAAAATTTTTGTTTGGCCTTGAATAGTACTTCTAGGCCATGAGGGTTGTTGATGACCTGGCTAGGATAGGCAACGTCCCAATCTTTCTAAGGGATGCTACTTAACTCTGATGGAGATAGAAGCATTTTGAATGGGAGAAAGACTTATATATCATCGACATTTGGAAATAATTTAAGGCTAAAGTGCATAGGTACTTTGTACCTCACAATGCAGACAGTGAAGTTAGAAGAAAGTTACGTTGCCCATGTCAGATAGGTAGTATTTCTGACTATATTAAGGAATTTGCTACCCTCATGTTTGAAATTGAGATGTCTAATAGGAAGCTTCTCTTTTACTTTAAAAATAGCTTGAAGGATTGGGTGAGAGTTGAGCTGGATAAGTGTAATGTGTAGACCCTGGATGCTACCATTACTGTTGCCGAGACCTTCATCGATTACTCTGCTCACTCCAAGAGTAAGAAGCCGAACTCTTGCAAAAGTGGGGGAGAGAAAACCGAGCATAAAAACCAGCATTCTAATTATAACGAGAGTGGACAATAGAGACCCTCAAGTGACCGTTCCAAGCATCATAAGAAGTCTGTGGGTAAGTACAACTCGGCTAATCCTCATAGACCTTGTTTCATCTGTGACAGACCACGTTGGGTAAAGGACTGCCCTAATCGTAAAGCAATGAATGCTATGATGGTAGTACTCAACATAGAAATGGCCGACAAAGAAACCCAAGTAGACATGGGATCTATCCAACAATTGGGTAATCTCTTGAAGCATTTTTCACCAACAGTCGCTAAGGAAAAGGGACTATTGTATGCTGATCTTGCCATCGAGGGAAAATCAACTTATGTGATACTAGACATGGGGGCAACACACAACTTTATAGACATACAAGAGACCAAACGTCTAGGCCTCAAACCAACGAAGGAAAATGACACCATCAAAGTGGTAAACTCGGAAGCTAGGCCTATCCAAGGTGTGGTAAGTGGAGCAACTGTCCAAATTGGCAAATGGGCTGGTAAGTTAGACTTTACCGTCGTTCACATGGATGATTTCAAGGTGATGTTAGGTCTTGCATTCTTTTGCGAAACTTTGGCTTTTCCTGTTCCTGCTTCAAGTTCTCTTGTAGGTACTCACTCTCGTAAGATCCGAGTAGTTCCTTTGAAGCGTAAGGAGAGGTCTCAACTATCAATGACTCAGCCTTGCAATTCAAATGGGGTCTTAAGTCGGGTCCTGACTATGTCGCTACCATAAGGGAGTTAAGCAATGGGGAAGATGTAACAACACCAACTCCCGCATTTCCGCAACCCATTCAGGCTGTCCTTACCAAGTTTAAGGAAGTCATGGCTTCTGAATTACCGAAGAAACTTCCACCAAAGTAAGATGTGGATCACCACATTAAGCTAGAACATGGTGCTAACCTCCCTACCATGGGTCCTTATCACATGGTAGCTCCGGAGCTCATTGAACTAAGGAAGCAACTCCATAATTTGATTGATTCAGAATGCCAAGCTTCCTTCGAGAGATTGAAGCAAACAATCTTTGAGAAACCTGTTGTGGTACTACTGGACTATGAAAAGCCTTTCAAAGTCAATACCGATGCATCCGACTTCACCATTGGAGGAGTCTTGATGCAAGATAGGCATCCCATTGCCTACAAAAGTCATAAACTAAATGACACCAAGCGATGCCCAAAAGACTATGTAACAAGAGACATGGTGATGGTGAAGTTACTGCCCAACCAATTCAAGTATCTATGCAAAGAACATAAGGGCTTGGTACGGAAGTACGAAGGGCCATCTCCTATTATCAAGCATGTGGGAAAGCCCACCTATCAAGTCCAATTCCCTCTGAAGCTGAAGATCCACAACGTTTTCCATGTAAGTCTTCTAAAGCCTTTCCCTAGAGATAAAGAGGATCCAAGTCAAAACGAGTGCAAGCATGCACCATCGGCTATGGTCACCAAATTTAACAAGGAAGTACAATGCATCCTTGTTGATAGAGTGATTTGGAAAAGAGAAGTTCCCAACTACATCAAGTACTTAGTGAAATGGAAAGATTTGCTAGACCAAGAGGCTAGTTGGGAATAAGAGGACTACCTTTGGCAGTTTGTCGATCACATTCGGCAATATAATGCTAAGAATGTGACGAGGACGTCGCAAAATTAAGTAGGGAAGGATGTCACAAGGATACGTTGATCCGACTCATTCACATATCCTTAAGGTGCAAATTCAAGCCAAGACCAAACCTCTATAGTCTACCAGCATTGTCCGGCACCATTGCTGCCTACAGAAAGTCCCAGAAACTTGTAAAAGTATCTCCATCTAGAGACTTCTTGCAGAATGCATTATAATTGCCTAGAGAATTTCAGAAGGGACCATATTAAATATTTATCTATAATAATCCTTATATATACTGAGAATATTCTATTTTAGGACTTTCTTTTGAATTGTATAAATAGTTTACTCCTTTCATTTGTACAGTATGAATTCTTTCTGAATATAAGTTCACTTGCAAAGCTCTCTTGTGCTCTCTCTTTTGTTCTCTCAAGTACTTCTAATTCACTCACTTGCCTCTCACACGCCTTCCGTTGATTCACTCAAATTCTCCAAAGCTTACTTGGCTTATCTTCTCTCGTAAGATTGACAAAGTGCCGCGTGGGTTAGCACTATCGGAGCCTAACTTTATGACAGTTAGCTCTTCATCCACACGCCACGAGCAATAGCAGGTGTAACATAATTTGTTATACATAATTTGTTGCCGCGAGCAATAGCAGGTGTAAAAGGGGCATAACTGTTTTGGTTTGAGCACATGAGGATTCGAGAGCCATCTTGTAAGGATACAATTACTTGCTAAGTCTTGGTGTTATACGAGGCAGAGTTGCTCCAATCTCCTATAGATTGTGGGTGATTATTATGGCAAAGGGGAAATGGGGGAAAGGCATGTGTTTGGTGGATGTAAATACTAATCATGAACTCTGAGATTCCAATAAAGTGACTTAAAAAATGAAAATGGTATCTACGATATCCCTTTTAAATGTGGTAGCATAATCTCTCTAAGTTGAAATCGATACGTTAATCGAGTAGGAGGAGATGATGTGGGTTTAGAGGAGGGTCTAGGGTTGTTTAGCTTTGCGAGGGAGACCAAAAATACCAATCCTTTCCATTCAAAGGCAACACAATGGCAACCACATTACACGCGTTGTCGATGTCGGGGGGGGGGTTGGAGTCTGAATTCTGATGTTAATAATGTGGGTGCCTTCAACTTCATATTATAAGTAGTTTTTTTTCTCTTGTGGTCCCCTTAACTTGTTATTGATGGTCAAATTCAGTGTAAACTAGGGTTACAGTCTCCATGAACTCTAGTTTGATTAAGGCTTTTTACTAATGAGCAGATTTAACTGGCACTCAACCAAATGCATCCTAATAAAGTTTTTTAGGCCTCGATGGCATGCCAATAATTATTTAACTAGACAATTTAGCACATGGTGGGTGATGACGTGGTTAGTAAAGCATTGGAAATTCTTAATCATAAGGGTGATCTTAGCTTCATTAATCATACTCATGTATATCTCATAACAAAAGTATCTCCTCTAGAGACTTGTAAACAGTTTAGACCCATAAGTTTATGCAATGACATCTTCAAAACCGTCTCTAAAGCCATTGCTAACTGGTTGAAGGCTATTCTTCCAATGATTATCTTTGATTCTTAAAATGCTTTTGTGATGGGTCGATTGATTACAAATAATGCTCTCATTGCTTTTGAAACCTTTTATTTTACGAAGCACAAGCATTATGAGAAAAGGGGTTACATGGCCCTTAAATAAATATCAAGTAAAACTTATAATTTGAGTGGAGTGGATTTTTTAGAGAAGATTATGCTTTAATTGGGCTTTACTGCTAAATGGGAAAAGTTAGTAATGATAGATGTGTGACAACGGTTTCCTACTCTTTAATTGTTAACTTGATGCCAAGGGAGTCCTTTGTGCTGTATAGAGGTTTGAGGTAAGGTGATCCTTTATCGCCATACTTGTTCTTAATTTGTGTAAAGGGACTTTCATCTTTAATGAAATCTAAAAAAGCAAGGGGTTTGATATACAGGTTTTGCATCTGTCGGAGAGCTACATTATTGACTCATTTATTCCTTGCAGATGACTGCCTAATATTTTCCAAAGCTTTTCTCTCAGAATGCCAACAACTTCAACATATCTTGTCATAATATGAAGAAGCTTTAAGGAAAAAGGTCAACTTGGAAAAGACTCAACTTTCTTTCAATCGCAATATGGGAGAGATGGAAAAAAATGCAATAGAGCCTTGCTTGGGAGTAACGGCCGTAGAGAGTCAGCAGAGGTATCTTAATCTATAGATAACAGTAGGCTATTCTAAGAATAAAGTCTTTAGTCTTATGCTTCATAGGTTGTGGAAAAAACTTGGTCGTTAGAAAAAGCATACCTTATCTCATGTTGGGAAAGAAGTACATGTTAAAGCTGGAGTCCAAGCAATCCCCACATATGTCATAAGCTACTTCCTTCTCCCTAAGACCATATGCAATGAGTTGTCTTTGTTGGTGAACAGATTTTAGTGGGACTATCTTTGACAGTAAGAAGAAAATTCATTGGGCTTTATGGGACAATCTCACTACTTTCAAATCTAAAGGCCAATTGGGATCTCAGGACTTCAACAAAGCTATGTTTGGTAAACAAGCTTAGAGGCTTGTATTTAGTGAATCCTTTTTTTTGTTCGACATCCTTCAAGCTTGTTACTTTCTAGGTAAACCCTTATTAGGGCCAATCTCATTTACAATCTAAATTTTACTTGGTGAAGCATAATGGAATCCAAGAAACTTTTGCAACGGTGATGTGGACTAGATAGCTGAAGAGTATATGAACAAGCGAGAAAAGGATAAGAAGCTGTGATGGGCTTCTTCGTAATTTTAGTTAAATTTTATGAAACAGGATTTTTCATAATTTTAGTTAAATTTTATGAACTATATATATTTTAGGGTTTCTTAATGAGAGGCAGAACGTCTTATACTTTAACCTAATTGAGAGAACTTTTCTTTAAGGCGGCTTGTGCCTTTTGTTCTTTGGAATTCAGTCATTGTCATTGATTTCCTATTGTTAATTACACTTTCTCACTGCATTAGATTGGTATCAAAATTAGGCAATTTCCTACGAAGATGTCAGTCAATCAAGGTATTTATGGTGGTTATGTTCTTGACAGTGTTCAGGATGCGGGAGTCCAAGGGGCAGATCAATGTGTTCCTAGGGCAGAGTTCAATGCTTTAGATAAAAGAATCCAATGCTTAGAACAATGTTTTGAAGACTTGATTGAGTGCTTTGACTCGATAAATATTAGTGGTAATAGGCTTAGGGCAAAAGATGAGTATACTAATCTAATTAATGGACCTAGAGCTATTAATAGGATTGTGCAGATCTCAGACGATGAATCTGCTGAGGAGGATAAATTTATGTATGGAGCAAGATAACCACAGAGATGAGGTGGTGATGTAGGGTATCGAAGGAACTACTATGGGTATGATCAAGGAGATAGGGGTACCGTTTAAAGGTTGATATTCCATATTTTAATGGTAGTCTTAACATTAAGGAGTTCCTAGATTGCTTAGCAGATGTTGATAGGTTCTTTAACTACATAGAGATACTAGAAGATCACTAGGTTAGATTGGTGGCCTGTAGATTGAAGGGTGGAGCTTTTTCTTGGTGGGAGAGGCTGTAGACCAGGAGATAGAGAGAAAGGAGACATCCAGTGAGAACGTGGTTCCATATGAAACAACTGCTACAACACGATTTCTTACCATTAGATTATAAGTAGATATTGTTCCTGCAGTATCAACGATGTCGTCAAGGGCCAAGATCTATTTATGAGAATACCGCGAAGTTTATGAGGTTGGCGGAATGAAATGACTTAAGAGAGAGTGAGGGTCAATAGGTTGCACGATATGTAGATGGGTTGAAATTACAAATCAATGACAAAATAGGAGTTACAGTCCTGAGGAATTTGAATGAGGTGAAAAATATGAATTTTTAAGCCGAGTTAATGTTACAGGAGCAAAGTAATAGATATGCAACTAGAAAAAGAGGGTTTGTGAGTGATGTTGCTAGTGGTAGTAAAGTGCGTGTTGAGAAGAATAAAAATGTGTTGAGTAAATTTGGTAAAGATAATGCCAAGAGGGATGAAAGGGCTGAAGAGAAGAGGCTTATAGAGTTTAAGGGAGTCCAGAAGCAAAATAACTTGTATGCCAGACTAATTTTGGGTAAGTGCTATCATTGTAATTAGCTTGGTCATAGATCTATGAGTGTTATAGTTGAAGGAGTGTTAATATTGCAGATAGGGATGATGAAGAAGAAGTCTGTTGTGAGCTTGATGGAAAGGATGAATATGATGAGGAGAAGGATGGTGAAGTGGAGCCAGCTTGCGTGATTAGGTGAATGATGTTAGCACTTAAACAAGAGACAAATACCCAATGACACCAGTTGTTCCGTACTAGGTGCATGATTGGGGGAAAGATGTTTGACTTGATTGTATATAGTAGGAGTTATGAAAACATCATCGGGAGAGAAGTTGTTAAGCAGTTACAGTTGCCTATTGAAAAATATCCATACCTATACACTATTGGGTAGATTAAGGTGGCTGAGAAGATTGACGTGAAGGAGAGGTGCAAGGTGCCATTTTCTATAAGGAAGTATCGAGATGAAATCTTCTGTGATATTGTTGACATAAATGCATGTCATCTACTATTTAGGAGACCTTGGCAATTCGATATGAATGTCCAACATGCAGGTAAAGAGAATGTTTATAAGTTAGAGAAGGAGGGTGTGAAGTATATCTTGTTACCTTTGAAGTTAGAGGGTCATTTTAGAGCCCATAGGATAGAGGGGCGCTCTTTCTTGACTATTGCCCAGTCAGAGAAAGAGATGATTGCAAATTTGAAAGAGTCAAAGGTGACTTATGTGCTTAATGTCAAGAATA
This sequence comes from Ceriops zippeliana, assembly GCA_037897445.1. NCBI lineage: Eukaryota > Viridiplantae > Streptophyta > Magnoliopsida > Malpighiales > Rhizophoraceae > Ceriops > Ceriops zippeliana. Next base: position 1,176,428 of record JBAPLH010000228.1, read on the forward strand.
TGATAGTTGAGGATGAAAATGTGAGTGAAGAGGTCTATGAAGCACTTAAGGGAGTGTTGGAGGAGTATAGAGATGTGGCTCATGATGACCTACTTAAGGGACTACCACCCTTGAGGGATATCCAGCATTAAATAGACTTGGTACCTGGAGCAAGTCTTCCAAATTTACCACACTATAAGATGAGTCATAAGGAAACTGAGGTCCTACAGGAGAAGGTCCAAGAGTTATTAGACAAGGGGTTTATTCGAGACAATATGAGTCCTTGTGCTATACCAACTTTACTGACACGTAAGAAAGATGGGAGCTAGAGAATGTGTGTTGATAGCAGGGCTATCAACAAGATCACCATCAGATACAAATTCCTTATACCACGATTAGACAGATTGAGCAGGGCTAAGGTATTTTGCAAAATTGATTTGAGGAGTGGTTACCATCAAATCAAAATCCGGCCTAGGGATGAGTGGAAGACAACATTCAAAATCAAGAATGGGTTGTATGAGTGGCTGGTAATGCCATTTGGTCTCAGCAATGCGCCTAGTACCTTCATGCACGTGATGAATTAGGTATTAACCCTTTAATGGTCGCTTTGTAGTAGTATATTTTGATGATATACTAGTATTGAGTAAGTCAGAAGAGGAGCATATTGAACACTTGAGGTTGTCTTCGCTTTGTTAAGGGAGAATAAATTATTTGCTAATTTGAAAAAGTGTGTCTTCATGTAAAGGCGATTGTTATTTCTGAGGTTTGTAGTTAGCAGTAAGGGTATCATGGTGGATAATGAAAAGGTGAGGGCAATTAGGGAATGACCTATTCTTAAAGCTGTTATTGAGTTGAGGAGTTTCCTAAGATTGACTAGTTTTTATAGGTGATTTATAAGATATTTCAGTACAATTGCCGCTCCATTGACTGAGTGTCTAAAGAAAGGGAAATTCTAATGGGGCGAAGAGGCTGAAACGAGCTTTATGAATTTAAAGGAAAAGTTATATAGGGCCTTCTATATTGGCACTACTTGATTTTGATAAGTTATTCAAGGTTAACTGTGATGTTAGGGATTGGTGTAGTGTTGTCATAAGAGAAGAGGCCAATAGCGTTCTATAGTGAGAAGTTATATGAGGCCAAGAGGAGTTAGTCGACTTATGATAAGAAGTTTTATACTATTATGAGAGCTCTAAGAGTATGAGAACACTATTTGGTAGGAATGGAATTCATTTTATGCTTAAACTGTGTAGTATTAAAACATTTGAGTGGTCAGACCAGGATAAATAAGGATATGCATGCTAGGTGGATTCAATTCTTGCATAGGTTTCCTTTCAAGTTAATGCATAAATCTAGTGTGCAAAACAAAGTGGCTGACGCTTTAAGTAGAAGAGCTGATTTCCTATTCACCTTAAGTGCTAAGGTTGTGGGCTTTGAAAGAATAAAAGAGTTATATGAAGATGATGATGATTTCAAGGAGATCTGAAGGAAATGTACTACTAAAGAGCCTTGTGATGATTATCATATTTATGAGAGGTATTTAATGAAAGGAAATCAATTGTGCATTCCTGAATCCTCTTTAAAGGAGAAGTTGATTAGAGACCTTTATGAGGGAGGTTTAGTAGGACATTTGGGTCGAGATAAGACTTTAGCTGCCATGATAGAGAGGTATTTTTGGCTTCAATTGAGAAGGGATATTGGTAGGATTGTAGAGAGATGCTACATCTGTCAGACTTCCAAAGGGCAATCTCAGAACACTGGGTTATACATTATTACCAGTACTTGAGAACATCTGGGAAGACCAATCGATGGATTTTTTCTTGGGTTTACCTCATACCCAATGAGGTATTGACTCTGTGTTTGTTGTTGTTGACAGGTTTTCTAAGATGACTCATTTTATTTCACATAGAAAAACTATAGATGCACAATCCATTGTTAGGATATTTTTTAAAGAAGTGGTGCGCTTACATAGTGTTCCAAGGTCCATTACTTTTAACAGGAATAACAAGTTTTTTAGTCACTTTTGGAAGACATTGTGGTTCTTATTTGATTCTTCATTAAACTTTAGTATCACAGCTTATCCACTGATTGATGGGCAGACTGAAGTGATCAACAGAACATTGGGAAATCTGATCAGGAGTATCTGTAATGAAAAGCCAAGACAGTGGGGTTAGGCATTAGCCCAAGCTGAATTTGTTAATAATAGTTCTATAAAACTATTAGGAGATCACCCTTTTCAATGGTTTACACCAAATTGATTTGACATTATGATCGTATACGGGTGTACACGGTAAAGAGTGCCTACTACTCTCTCACAGTTGGAACAACATTCACCTACTCTTGATTCGATGGTGAAAACACGCGGTTGAAGGACATTTGATCTTTGTAGGTTCCCAACAAAGTCAAACACTTTGTGTGGCGTTTTGGTAAGCTATTTGCCAACAAATGAATAGCTATCCAGCAAAGGTGGTTTGTTTGATCAACACTGCTTTTTGAGTGTGGAAGCTTGGAGACTCTATCCCATGTGATGTGTTCTTGTTCGTGGGCAAAGGTAGTATGGTTTCGCAGCACAGATTTGCTGTTATGGTCATGTGGGCTTTTTGGGGGGCTATAAACCTGTTGGTGATGGAACGACAGCATGGCATCCTCAAGTGGTGATTAACATGGCTAAGAGACTTTGTTCTAACTGTAAAAATGAGTTGCTAAAGCCGCAAGAGTCGAGGCCAAACCAGGTACCCCGCCGTTGGATGCCACCATTGGCTGATTATATGAAGTTTAATACTAACGCTACATCGGCCCATGGAAGAGGAGGCAATGGAGTACGCCTTCAGGATCATAAAGGGAAGTTAGTATTCACCCTTCACGAAGAGACTTGAGGACAAGTTGGTTGTTCATGCTTTAGAGCCCTTGGCCATTTGCACGATGTTTCAGAAAAGCAATTGAGTTATCTTTGCCCCATATTGTGGTGTAATCCGATAGCTTGGGAGCCAATTTTTCAGTTGACATAAACGATTTTCCACTTAAAATAGAAGGAAAGCTAACAAAAAACTATCCTCAACCAAATCTCTTTTTTGACAATGCTAATGGGAAAAGAGAGCCCCTTGTCATGAGGAGCTTATTAGCTTTTGATTTTCGTTAAGTCAAATTAGAAAAAACATTAGAAAATCCTTTTTTACTGTACCAGATACATATCAATCTCGTGTCAAATGTGCATGGCATACCACTTCATTAAGCCATGAATCATCTACAATTATTTTAACCAAATCTTTGAAGGAAGTTAAAAGTTTTAAATTTCTTGATTTCTAAGCTCCCAATAATAGGGATTACGCAGCACCTTTCCTTGTTTATTATAATAATGAAGGACCTATATTCTTTTGACTTCTATATTTACCATTAATACTTAATTGTTAGCATCGAACTTTAGTTGAATAGTATTAAAGTCATATCTAGCTATTTAACGGTAAAAATATAAATGCGTTGAGTATTCTGAGACTTCAAAAAATGTAATCTTCATTTTGTAATTTGTAATATTGCACTCCGATAATTCTTCAGTATACTACCATGTTATGAATCACAGTTTTCCTCTTATACTTGTAATTTCTTTTTCATCACGAAAAATACTTTGTAGGCAAAACCCAAGATAATTATCACAGTATGTATTAAAATAATTTCCATTTACTTTATAGTTTAATTCCATGGTTTATCAAATTTATAGCCTAACACCTTATCATAAAGTCTCAATTTTTCTTTTACAACAATTATATTAATAACTAGATTACTTAACTACACTTTGTGTGGGATTAGTAATGACATTTAAATTATTTTTAAAATTTATTAAAATATTTTTAAAAATAAAATATAATTAGAATATTACGATAAAAAGTTGAAAATATTTAAGTTGTAAAATTCATGAGTTAAAATATTAAAAATAAATAATTGCATATACTAATAAAGATTGACCCATTAGTATTTCACTAGCAATGTAATGTATCAATACCCAAAGAAACATTAATTTAGCTCTTAAAATGTCTCGCATGAATATACCTTCTTTTTAGATGTAATTAACTAATTTTTCATAAGTCAATTAATCATATAAGATTGAATTTTCAAAGGTATTTCGAAGAGTATTTCTAATTCTTTCTTGTAAGGGAGTTAGATGGTTTGGTAGAAATTTTTCTTTCTAGAATCTTCACAAAGTATGATTTTGATAAGAAAAGTAATTTTGTAATTTTAAAAATCACTTAATTTTCTACATCTAAGATTATTGAGATATTTTGTATTTTTATTTTAAAAATCACTTAATTTGTAATGAAATGCAGAGATTATAAAAATAAGATAAGTCACTTTATTTTTATTGAGTTTCTTAGGTTATCAAGGATAAAGACATTATATTCAGTAGTTTAGATGGATTAAAAAATTTTAGATTTTTGAGAGTTTATAAGATGGTAATCCTACCATTTATTGGGTTGACCTAAAAATCCCAAGATAAGGTATTTAACAACAATTTTATTTGAGATTTGGTTTTGAATTTTATAGGTATTCATAACCATATTCATCTGTTATAGAAAAAATAAAGATGTTTTATTTAGATATATCATCAATGTTTCATTCATAGATATAAGAGGTATTAAATTTGTATTGTGTCAAAGTGTTTAGTTTGTTTTGGATATCAAGGTTCAGGGCAATAAAACCTGATATGGGTTTGGGTTAGGAGATTTTGTTGAATTTTGGATTTTCTAAATTAAAGGCTTCTTTGTTGAAGTTTTGATCAAGGGTATTTACAACTTTGGGTAAAGAAGTTTTAGAAGAATTTAGTTTTAAAAGATGAGATTTTATGGTATTGATGAAATCTTTGTTGTTTGGGAAGGGCTTCAATATAGGTTTGTAACTTGATAGGGTTTAAAAATAAGATTTTTGATTTTTGAAAAGGTGTTTAGAGAGTTCAAGGATTTGATTAAAGTGTTGGTTTTAACATTGATTTTTTGGAGATGATTTTCTATTCAAGTCAATTACGTGTTTAAGGTATGCAAATGGGTATTTAAAAAATTATTTTGTTAGATGATCATTTTGAAAAGCTTTTTAAAATCATTAGTTTCTTGAGAAATTTTATGAAGTGTAATATCAATTATTTTTTTTAATAAGTAATTTTCAAATTTCTCGAAGGTTAATGTTCTACTTTAATAACATTGTCATTAGAAGTAGTTTGTTTTTTGATTTTGCTTTTGGAAATAACAAGTTTTAAAGAATTTTGAAAAGGATAAGTAATGTTGTTTTGTATAAAAAGGAGGTGGAAAGTAAGGTGGCTAACGCCTTTTCTAAAAGAAAAGAACTAATACAAAGCAATGCTAGTTGTTGCTATACAATTTCAATACATATTCCAAAATGGTCAAAGGAAGTCATTAACAATTATGATTTAGATTCCTTGGTAGTTAAGTTGCTTCCAACTTTAAGTTTTTTTTTTTGTAGATTTCGAGCCTCCTTTTACTTTGTATAATAACGTATTTAGATATAAAGATAAGGTTTATATTGGTACTTATAGAGACTTAACGCACAGGATGTTAAGTAGATTTCACAATTTAGCCTATGGTGGACATTTTGGTATAAAGGCCATATATCACAAAATCAAATAATGTCTCCATTGGCTTGGTTAAAGAGGGATGTACAAAAGTTTATTCAGTTTTGTGAAATTCACCAAAGCTGCAAGGGAGTGTATGTTAAACATCCTAGGCTTCCATAACCTTCATTAGTTCCCACTTAGGCTTAAAGAGACATTAACATGAATTTTATTTAGTGGTTACCAAAATCAAAATGAAAGGAAATGATTGTAATCATGATTGATCATTTTAGCAAGTACAGACATTTCATTGCTCTCAACCACCATATCATTGGCCTTTTCATTACAAAAGTCTTCATGGAACAAATATTTAGACTTCATAGAATACCATAGTTTATTGTGTTGAGCTCATCTTTAATGATTAATGTTGGATTTGTTGTCAATACCATCTCACATGATTATATGTGTTGATTTGATATTATGAATGCTTTTGAAATATAGTGAGATCATTGGGAGAAACCGGTGATGATAGGTCAACCCTAGTGTTGAGGAGTCAACATTGACTGTGACCCTAAATTTTAGGGGTCAAGATTGATCATTGAACATTGAACCTAAATTTTAAGAAGTTAATGTTGATCATTGATCTTAAATTTTAGGAATCAAATCCAGCCATTGATTGTGGGGCAACTTGTGGGAATTAACAATGAACATTGATGATTATGTAACCTTAATCTTAAGACTCTATAAATATTGCTATGCGTCTTGCAAGAAAGGTGTGTACTGTAAAAAATTAAGAGAGTTAGCTTGTCCTTGTAGGTCCAAGAGGGTATACTAGCAAACTAGCAATATGTCCCTGTATGTCTCAGAGGGTATATCAGTAGCAATAGATATCTTTGCAGGTCTAAGAGGGTATACTAGCATTAGTAATACATCCTTGCATGTCCAGAGGGTATACCAGTAGCAGCAGCATGTCCTAGCATGTCCAGGAGGCTTCCCAACAGCAACAGCACATCTAGGAGACTTTCTTGCAGTAGGAACACATTCAGGAGACTTCCTTACACTAACAGTATGTCTAGGAGGACATACCTGTACCAATAAACACCACCAAGACAGCAGTTACACCAACAAACCCTTCCTAAGGCAGGAGTCGACACCAATAAATCCTTACCAAGATAGTAGTTGCACCAACAAACCTTCATTAAGGCAGTAGCCACACCAGCAAACCAACAAAGTAGCCAAAGAAGACAAATCAGAAGGAAACAGCAGCAGTTTGTGAGTCCAACAGGAGGTGGAGTAACAACGGTGTGAGAAGACAATTGCAGCATACAGAGAGAGCAGTAGCGGTGCAAGAAGATAGCTGTAGTGTGTAGGGATAACAGTAACGGTGGCGCGAGCCGACAACAGTAGTGCACTTGGATAGTAGGAACAACGTGTGTGGATAGTGGAGTGCATGTTGACATTAGTAACAGCCTGTGTAGATAGTATTAGTAGTGTAAGTGGATAATAACAACTACGCATATAGACAGTAGCAGCAGTGTACGCAGATAGCATTAGCACTGTCTACAGATAGCAGGCACAACTTATGCAGACAGCGAGCATAAAGAGTGTGGACAATAGGCGTAGAGAGCGTGGATAGCAGGTGCAGAGAACGTGGATAAAACATATGCGAATAGCATTAATAGCACACACGAATGACAGTGGATAGATGTGACAGTGTGTGCAGAGAGCATTAACAACATGCGCAGACAACTGTGGTAATGCATACAGATAGCATTAGCAAAGCGTTAGACAGCAGCAGCAATGCTTGTGGACAATAGCAACAGTGTACGCGGGCAGCACTAGTAGTAGGTGAGATAACACTGATAGCGAAGGAAGGAGAAGATCTATATTCTTCTTTAGTAGATTGTACATATTGAGTGATTGTTCTCCAGGAAAGGTTTTTTTATAATCTTTTGATAGATTTGTTGAAAAATAGGGTGTGATACGCTTGAAGTGATTGAGAAATCATTATAAATGGTTAAGGAGTGATCCTTTCATAAATGGTTAAGGAGTGATCATTCCATAACCAAACTATATCCCTTGATAACAAAGTGGATTGTATGATTTAGGAGGGATCCTATCACATTGTGGATGTAGTTTACATATTGTGGGTGAACCATGTAAAAATTACTATGTGTGCTTGGGTGTTTATGTATTGATTTATATACGTATGGTTGCGTTCATATAAAGGATAAAGATAAAAATTGGATCATCGGCTTTAACAAGCCACTGATGTTAAATTTGAATTGATTTGTAAAAAGAGGATATCTCATATTGATCACCCCTTTCTCAGTGTGAGACCTACAATGGTCCTCATCAAGTGGTATCAGAGTTAGGTTCCTCTGTTGATCCAATTTTTTTTCTTTGAAGTGAAGTTGTGTATTGTTGTATGAACTTTTATCTTTACTATTGCTTAAGATCACAGAAGCATGAATAGTGTTAATAGCAAGTGCATTCTTAAATTTTGATGGACAGAACTATCAATTATGGAAGGATATGATGCTCCTATATTTAATGTCCCTTGGTCTTGATGTGTTGGAATCTGCTATTAATGGCTTCATCCCTATTAATGAAGGTGATCCTATAATGCCAGCTGATAAGAAGAACTTATAGTGTGATGGAAAGGCAAGAAATGCCTTATATGACTTCCTTTTAGATAAAGAATTCACTAAGGTGATGGGGTGCAACACTGCCAAGTAAATTTAGGATAAACTGAAGAACATCTATAAAAGAGATAAGGTTATAAAGGAAGTCAAGCTACAGATATGGAGGAGTAGATTCGAAGACATAAGGATGCTGAACGATAAGATTGTGGATGTATTCTTTATAAAAGTCCACGAAATTGTGTGCTCCATCAAAAGCTATGATGAAGAGATCTATGATGCCACTATGATAAGAAAAATATTTAGATCCTTGTTAGAAGCTTATAATGCCAAAGTCTCTTCTATAGAAAATAAAGATATGGATAGACTACTTTTAGATGACCTGTACAGCATATTGGTGGCTTATGAAATAAAATTAGGCCCAATGAAGAAAGAAAAGAAGTTTAAGGCAGAAAATGAGTTAACTTTCAAGGCAATAAAGAAGTTAAAAATTAAAGACCAAGAAGAGAGATACTAATACTCAATTGGATAAAGTCATGATATACATCGCCAGGAACTTGAGGAAAGGAAAAGGGAAGTACAAGGAAAAATTACCCTTAAAGTACTTTAGCTGTGGAGAAATAAAGCACTTTGTTGTGGATTGCCTAAAGAGAATAGAAGCAAGCATTAATGATGATGATAAGGTTACCCTAAGGTGGAGAACAAAGAAATCCAGTTGTCCTAAAGCTAAAAATTCAAGTGTCAAAAGAAAAAAGTAATTCTTCAGATCTAAAAGAAGAAATTATTTAAGTAAGCTGGATAAAGAGAATTCTAAAGAAGAAGTTGATGATGATTCTGATGATAATACTACAAAGAATGTACTGGTTGCTTAAGTAAATGATGATCAAGAATCTTCAAATGATAAGGAATCAACAAAAGAAGAAGATGATAAGTTAGTGTAACAACTTAAGAATAAGTTGAGAACTTGTTTGCACAAAAATAAAAATCTTGAAAAAGAGGTAAATAATCTCAAGAAGATGTATAAAAATTTTGTTATTGATGAATCTAATCTCCAAGTGGAAGAAAAGGAGTTTAAAGCAAAAGTGGAGGTGTATTTGAAGAGGACTTAGGAGATGATTATACTTGAGGCAAAGTAAGGCAAGATATATGAAGATCTTGGTACTATGGTAATTGTATAAGAGCAAGAGGTGCTCATTTTGCAAACCAAGCTTCACAAGGCCGAGTTTGAGCTAAAGAAGCATGAAGAAATCTTTATGTAGGCCATAGAAATAAAAAGAGAGTCATCATCAACAAGTGCCATTAAAGAGGATGCTACCATAAAGTTGGATGAGTGTCTAAGCAATCAAAGAAATCATTTCTTAGGAAAGAAAGGACTTGGCTACATTGAAAAGCTAAGTGAGGAGGAAAAAGAAAAGAAGAAAATTATGTTTGAATCTAAAAACAAGCATAATAATGTGATGGAGAAGTGAGACCCACCCAAGTTAAAATGGGTTAGGAAAGATGTGGTGGAGACTCCTATCCACAGGAGACAAATTGTTAAAGATAGAGAGAAGGTTGCCACATTAGTTGCTAAAGAAAGAAGACATGGACTTGGTAAGAGAAGTAAGTATAGGTTCAAAGGATTTTGCTGGAGCTGTGGCAAGTATGGGTATATGGCTAATCGTTGTTGGAATATTCACCTTATAATAAAGAGGAATGTGAGGCAAGAGTCTAGGGGGAGACTCTATCAAGAAAGGAGATAGTCTCTAGGAGGTTTCCTAGCAGCAACAACATGTCCAGGAGACTTCCTACCAACAACAACACATCTAGGAGGTTTCTTAACAATAGTAGCATGTCCAGGAGACCTCTTTGCACCAACAACACATCCAGGAGGATATACTTGCACCAGGAAACCCCACCAAGACAGCAGCTACACTAGCAAATCCTTACCAAGATAGCAATTTGATGCGAAAACCCCAAAAAAGATGTGGCTTAGGGACCCAACGCACACAAGGAATCAAAGAACAACCAAGAAAGCTAAACCAAAGTTTAATATCACAAACCCTAGACCCACCCTTCAAAGGAACACGAACCTAGAGCATTTAAGAAGGATATGGATGCCACAATCCAGAAAAGAAAGGAATTGAGAGTGATAAGTTGATTGGAATGCCACAAGAAGAAATATCTTTTGATAAGTTCCTTAGTCTTTAAAAGAACCGAGAGGAAAAAACCCTTACTTTCTATTTCACTCAAAGTTGTCTGTCTCCAGAGCTTACAAGGGGTTTTATTTATAGGCTAAGATAGCAATCCTAAATAGGCATAAATTCCTACTTAGGACAAATCCTTAATTTGGAAGAATTCTTAATTGTGGAAAAATTCCAACATAAATAATAAATTCTTATTTAGGAAGAAAAGTTATTACTTATTCTGACCTATTAAGTATTCTAATTATATTAATTATGCTTGGACTCCTTGTCAAACTTGAATTCGCACCATTTGAAGCTGGGTTAGCTTGAATGTCCTGAATCAGCCCATTTAGTGCTTCTTTAATCTTTTTGGCTCTAGTTCCTGTTATTGGGCCTTCTGGAATGTGCAATGGACCTCTTGCAACTATTGAAGCCTTCCACCTATCATCTCTATGGTTCTCATCATTTTCCCTCTCCTCAAAAGGATTCATCCCTGAATCATCACCTACATCAAAAGGGGAAAGATCAGAAATGTTAAATGTTGCACTCACATTATACTTACCAGGAAGGTCCAACTTATAAGCATTGTCATTAATTCGGGCTACAACTTGAAAGGGACCATCTCCTCTGGGTTATAGCTTGGAATGCCTTTGAGTTGGGAACCGTTCCTTATGCATATGCACCCAAACCCAATCACCAGGTTCAAACACCACCTTCTTTCGTCCCTTGTTGACATGAGATGTGTGTTGCTCAGTTTGTTTTTCAATATGTTGTCGCACCTTCTCATGTAATTTTTTTATCATGTCCGCCTTGCGTTCCCCGTCTAAGCTGGCATACTTATTGATAGGTATAGGTACCAAATCCAAAGGAGTCAATGGATTAAAACCATATATGATTTCAAAGGGAGAGTAACTAGTAGTAAAATGAACACTCCTATTATACGCAAACTCAACATGTGGTAAACAATCTTCCCATGTTTTCAAATTTGTTCAAATAATAGCATACAAAAGAGTAGAAAGAGTTTGATTAACTACCTCAGTCTGCCCATCAGTCTGTGGATGACAAGTAGTTGAAAACAATAGCTTAGTACCTAACTTACCCCATAAAGTCTTCCAGAAGTACCTTAAGAACTTTGTATCTCAATCTGAAACAATGCTTCGTGGCATGCCATGGAAACGTACTACTTCTCTAAAGAATAAGTCAGTCACAATGTTTGTATCATTAGTTTTATGACATGGGATGAAGTGTTCCATCTTTGAAAATCTATCAACAATAACAAATACAGAATCCCTACCTTTTTTTGTTCGTGGCAATCTTAGTATAAAGTCCATAGATAAATCAACCTAGGGATTGTTAGGTATGGGTAGAAGGGTATACAAGTCATGAGGTAAAAATCTAGATTTAGCTTTTTTGCATGTTATGCATTTTGCACATATCTGCTCAACATCTCGTTTCATTCGTGGCCAAAAAAAATGTTCATTTAGGACATCTAGGGTTTTCCTAACTCCGAAATGACCCATTAGACCACCCTTATGAGCTTCTATTACAACCAACTCTCTTAAAGAACTCATATGCATGCATAAATGATTTTCCCTAAAGAAGAAACCCTTATGCCTATAAAACTTCTCAAAGGCTGACACCTCACATGCTCTATACACATTAGCAAAGTCAGGATCATTCACATATAAATCCTTAATGTGTTTAAATCTTAATAAGCTTGCAATAAGTGTAGAGATAAGGGCGTACCTGCGAGATAATGCATCAGCTACCACATTTTCCTTACCTTTTATATTGGATGATGTAGGGAAAGGTTTCAATAAATTCAACCCACTTAGCATGTCTTTTGTTCAACTTTCCTTGTCCCTTCATGTGCTTTAAAGATTCATGGTCTGTATGGATGACAAACTTTTTAGGCCAAAGGTAATGTTGCCATGTCTCCAAAGCTTGTACTAATGCATACATCTCTTTATCATAAGTAGGATAATTAAGGCTTGCTTTACTTAACTTTTCAATACCTGAGGCATCACACTCAATCTCGAAAGCTTTTGTGAAGTTAGGTAAAGCAAGTAAGGGTGCAGAACTTAATTTTTCCTTGATGTAATTAAAAGCTTTGTCTTGGTCACTATCCTACCTAAAACATATGTTCTTTTTTATAAGATCAGTGAGTGGTGTGGCAATGGTACTAAAGTCTTTAACAAAGCGTCTATAGAAACTAGCTAAACCATGAAAGCTACGTACGTCACTAGTTGACTTAGGTGTAGGCCAATCATGAATTACCTTAACTTTTTCCTCATCAACTTCAAAACCTTTAGCACTGACAATATAAACAAGAAATGTGATCTGATCAGTACAAAAGGAACATTTATGTAAGTTAGTATACAATTTCTCAGAACGTAAAACACTTACAACGAAACGTAAATGATCAAAATGATCTTCTAGGGTTTTATTATAGACCAAGATATCATCAAAATGCACAACTACAAATTTACCAATAAATGCACATAAAACATGATTCATTAGTTGCATAAAAGTGCTTGGTGCATTAGTGAGACCAAATGGCATAACTAGCCATTTATACAACCCATACTTAGTTTTGAAAGCTATTTTCCACTCATCTCCCTCTCTCATCCTAATTTGATGATATCCACTTTTCAAATCAATTTTAGAAAATACACATGACCCATGCAATTCATCTAACATGTCATTTAATCTAGGTATGAGGTGACGATACTTTACAGTGATTTTGTTGATTGCTTGATAGTCAACACACATCCTCCAAGTCCCATCTTTTTTTGGTACAAGTAGGACAGGACCAATACATGGACTCATGCTTTCTCTCACATATCCTTTGGACATAAGCTCCTCAACCTGCTTTTGAAGCTCCTTTGTCTCCTTAGGATTACTCTTATATGCTGGTCAGTTAGGGATGGATGTACTTGTGATGAAATCAATTTGATGCTCAATTCCCCTATTAGGTGTCAATCCACTGGGATATTGTCAGGGAATACATCTTCAAATTCCTGCAATAATGCAACAACAACACTAGGCAAAGATTGGTCAAACTTGTTAGTGTTAAAATAAGTCTCCTTGTACAAAAGTACAATCATAGGCTATTTGGCATAGAATGTTCTTTTGACATCACTTCCTTTTGCATAGAGATTTTCTCTTTTCTTTTCTTTCTGTTGTGTCCTCACGTTTTCTTCTCCTTTTTCTCTTTTATCAATCTCTTTTTTCCGTTCACTCTCATTTTTAATCCTTCATTGATCCTCATATGCTTGTTGAGGTGATAATGGTACAAGAATGATAGGTTTTTCGTTCATTACAAAGGAATATCGATTCTTGAAGCCATCATGCATAACTTGCCTATTAAATTGCCATGGTCTTCCTAATAGAATATGTCTCGCATGCATAGGTACAACATCACATAAAACTTCATCATGGTACCTTTTGATAGAAAATGATACGAGCACTTGCTGATTTACCTTCACTTCACCACTCTCATTCAACCACTGAAGTTTATATGGTCTAGGATGCGTCATAGTAGGTAAATCCAGCTGCTCAACCATAGTTGTGCTAGCAATGTTAGTGCAACTCCCACCATTAATAATCATACTACATAACTTATCTTTGATGAAACACCTTGTCTGAAAGATGTTATCTCGTTGCACCTCATTTTCTTCTTTTGCTTGCACATTCAATGCTCGCTTTGTAATGAGAGCTACTCCGTTAACCGGATACTCCTTTCCATCACATTTACCCTCTGATAGTGGCATAGAATCATCATCTGATTCACTTTCAGTTTTAACATCACTGTTACTTCTCAGGATCATTGCATGCTTATTTGGACATTGAGATGCAATGTGACCCTTGCCCAAATACTTAAAACATTTAACATTTCTATTTCTACTCGGTTGGGATTCAAATTTACCTATCTCCTTGTAGAACCCACATTCTTGTACTTGGGTAGCTCTAATTTGGACTTGTAATTGGCCATCTCGTCCCTTTTACTCCAGTTTGGCTTCCACGATGAGGTAGAACCTGAATTCTGCCTAACTTGTGTGGAGCCCTTTTGTTTAAGTTGCCTTTTAACTTTCATGGCCATATGCACCATGTCTTCTAATTCCACATAGTACTACAATTCAACCACATTTGTATGTCCCTATTTAGCCCTTGCAGAAATTAAGCCATGGTTGCCTCTCTATCTTCTTCTACATTGGCCCGAATCATGGTAATCTCTATCTCCTTGTGGTAGTCCTCCACATTTTTGGTGCCCTGAGTGAGCCTTGCAGCCTTTGGTACAACTCCTTGTAATAGTGATTAGGGACAAACCTCCTTTTCATAATAGCCTCCATCTCCTCACATATATCAATAGGTCGCTTATGATTCCTTCTCCTAGTCAAAACAAGTTGATCCCACCAAATAATAGCATAATCAGTAAATTCAACGACAGTAAGCTTTACCTTTTTCTCCTCAGAATAGTTGTGGTAATCAAAAACCAATTCAACCTTCTTTTCCCATTCTAGGTATGCATCAGGATCATTCTTACCTTGGAATGAAGGAATTGTCATTTTAATACTACCCAAATTATGGTCGTAGGTGCCTTGCCTCCCAAATTCTCTTCAATGCCTTCTATTGTTACCAGTTCTAACCATCATAGTTTGATCGTCAAATTCATCACCATTTAAATCATCTTCATGGTCATAGGCACGTGTCAACTGCCTTCTTGCTTTGGGAGCCTCATATTCCCTATGTCTCCTTTGCAACTCTGTTATTGTATTAGCTTGCTCCTCCATTCTCTCCCTCATATAATCAAATCTGGTATTCATGCGCTCAAATTGTTGTTGCATAGCTTTGATCATGAAAGACACATCACTAGCTCCCTCTTGAGCTACACCTTTGTCTTTGGACGTCATAGTCTTACTTTTGCACAAAACAAATCAGATACCTCACAAAACACTCCCTCATGTGTATCACTCAAAAGATTATGTTACAATCCCTCGTGTTTACACTCTTTATGGTTTTTTCTTTATATGAACTTTCACTCTTACCTTTTACCACTCAGATTTTCCCTTTCAGCTCTATAAAGAACTAAACACTGTAAATCAAGGGTATTGATTTTGAACAGAATAAGCTAAATGGCATAGAATTGAACAAATTGGAGAACAAAGAATCAAGCGAAAAAGGATGTCAACATAAACGGATTTAATGAACGAAACTCACAAAAATCAGGATAAGGGTAATATAATCTAGAGGAAAACTTGGGTAACAAACTAGGAAAACAGATGGTAGAATTGGAGTTAAGTAAGAAAACTTTATTATTATTGTGGCTAATATGACCAAACTGTTAACCTTATCAATAACTTTGAATTTGATGTTTTCTTTCGTTTGTTCTTTTCTCTGTTTTTTTTTTCTCAACATAAAACGATATTAGGATACTTAGACATACCAATCGAAATTGAATTAGTATGTTTATGAGCTTTAAACAAACAAGCAAAGAGAGAATGATTGCAAATACATAGATTTGTACATTTGAATGATAATGCACATAATAGACAAACTAAACAACAATAAATAAATCAAAGATAGAAAATTGAAGAGTGAGTGGATTCAACCTGATTTAGAACTAAGATCTAATACCAACTGATGCGGAAAACCCCAAAACAGACATGACTTAGGGACCCAACGCACACAAGGAATCAAAGAACAACCAGGAAAGCTAAACCAGAGTTTAATATCACAAACCCTAGACCCACCCTTCAAAGGAACATGAATCTAGAGCATTTAAGAAGGATATAGATGTCATACTCTAGAAAAGAAAGGAATTGGGAGTGATAAGTCGATTGGAACGCCACAAGAAGAAATACCTCTTGATAAGTTCCTTAGTCCTTAAAAGAATCGAGAGGAAAAAATCCCTTACTTTCTATTTCACTCAAAGTTGTTTGTCTCTAGAGCTTATAAGGGGTGCCTATTTATAGGCTAAGATAACAATCCTAAATAGGCATAAATTCCTACTTAGGACAAATCCTTATTTTGGAAGAATTCCTAATTGTGGACAAATTCCAACATAAATAATAAATTCTTATTTAGGAAGAAATGTTATTACTTATTCTAACCTATTAAGTATTCTAATTATATTAATTATCCTTGGGCTCCTTGTCAAACTTGAATTCGCACCTTTTGAAGTTGGGTTGACCTGAATGTCCTGAATAAGCCCATTTAGTACTTCTTTAATCCTTTTGGCTCTAGCTCGTGTTATTAGGACTTCTGGAATGTGCAATGGACTTCTTGCAACCATTAAAGCCTTCCACCCATCATCTTAATGTTCTCATCGCAATCGCACTAGCAAACCCTCACTGAAGTAGTAGCTGTACCACTAGTAAACCAACCAAGTAGCTAAAGAAGACAAAGCAAAATGAGGTAATATATGAGTGCAGCAGGAGGTGGAGCAGTAGCAGCATGGGAAGACAGCTGTAGCATTCGGATAGAGCAGCAGCAGCAGTGTGGAAAGACAGCTGTAGTGTGTGAGGATAGTAGTAATTGCATAAGACAACTATAACATGCAAATAACAACAACGGCGTGAGAAAACAGCTGCAATGCATAGGGATAGGAGTAGCAGTGCGAGTAGACAATAACAGCATGGGCGAATAACAACAGTGACATGAAGCAATAGTAGTAGCGCACTTGGATAGTAGGAACAGTGTGTGTGGACAGTGGAGTGCGTACAGACAGTAGTAATAGCATAATTGGACAATAGTAGCTATGCATGCAGATAGCAGCAACATCACGCATAGAAAGCAGGCACAATTGATGCAAAAAATGGGCACAATGTGGGTGGAGAACGATCATAGCACGCGTAAATAGTGGGCACAAAGAATGCAGACATCAGATGTAAAGAACATGAACAAAACGACTGTGGACAATATCTAGCAGTGACAGCACATGTAGATAGCATTAACAATGCATGCGGACAACAACGAATAGACATGGTAATATGTACAAATATCATTAACAGCGCACAGACAGTAGTGGTGGTGCATACAGATAGCATTAGCAAAGCATGTGGATAATAGCAACAGCGTGTGCGAACAGCAGATAATGTGCATGGGCAGCACTGGCAGCGAGTGAGATAACACTGGCAGTAAAGGAAGGAGAAGATCCATATTCTACTTTAACAGACTATACACATTAAGAGATTGTTATCTAAGAAAAGTTTTTCTATAAACTCTTGATAGATTTGTTGAAAAATAGGGTAGGATGCCCTTGGAGTGATCGAGAGATAACTTCTTGATTAGGAAATCATTGTAAATAGTTAAGGAGTGATCCTTTCATAACCAAACTATATCCTTTGATAACAAGAGTGAATTGTGTGATTTAGGAGGGATCCTATCACACCATAGACGTAGTTTGCATATTGTGGGCAAACCACATAAAAATTGTCGTGTGTGTGCTTAGGTACTTGTGTATTGATTTATATTCATATGGTTGCATTCACATAAAGGAGAAAGATAAAAATTGGATTATCAGCTCTAACAAGCTATAGAGGTTAAATCCAGATCAAATTGTTGAAAAAAAAAATATCTCATATTGATTCACCTTACTCTCAATATGAAACCTATAATGGTCCTCATCATATTGTCTTTGACATAGATAAGATTTTTATTAGTTTTTTTGGCAATAGCTTTTCAAGCTACTAAGGATTAAATTGTACTTAAACATAACCTACCATCCTCAATTTGATGGTTAATCTAAAAAACTTAATTAATACTTAGAAACTTATTTGTGTTACATGACTTTCTATAAGCCTGAACAATGATACAAGTGGTTGCTTAACTAAGTGGTGGTACAAAAGTTGCTACCATTCTACCTTAGAGATGTCATAATTACAAGCCCTTTATGGTTATACTCCTCTTTAACTAGTTGAATTACCACATAATGAATCTGAGGTGGCTTTAATGAAGTTTTTGGTTCAAAAGAGACAATATACAGACAAATTGTTAAAAGAATTGCTTTTAAAGGCACATAATGTCATTGAAAATTTGTAGATAAACAAAGAATAGAACATACCTTTTTTGTGAGAGATTGGATATTTCTTAAACTATAACTATACATATTGATATCAATAGCTCTTCATAAGAATTTGAAATTGGCTTCAAAGTATTATGACCCTTTACTAATTATGGCTATTTGGGCAAGTAGCATATAAACTTTAATTGCCACAAGGTTTTCCATCCATCTCATCTTTCATGTCTTCTTATTAAAGTGTTTGATGGGTCAGAAGCATTAAATAATGCCTTAATTGCCCTTGTTAGGTTAAGATGGTCAACGCTTTATAGAACTTGTAGTAATATTCAATTGGCACATAATGAAGGGATATAACCAAGTTGTGACACAAGCATTTGTCCATTGGTCCAACCTTTTTCTTATAAATGCTAGTTGAAAAGACTGGTCTTTTATTATATTAGTTTCCTCAATTCCAATTTTGAGGACTAGGCTTGGCTCAAGAGGTGGAATTTGTTAGGGTTAGAATGGATTGAGTAAATGTTATCAAGTTAAATATTAAATTAATTGATTGGTTCTTTAAATTTCTTTTTTTTTTTTGGTTGAATGTTGTTAATAAAGGATATTGTTAATCTTAAACAAGATCTTGCCGCTATTGCCATTAACACCAATTGTATTTATTACAAGAAATGGTGCATTTGATAAAAGCCAATGGAAGGAATTTATAAGCAATATGTTATAATGCGGAAAACCTCAAAAAGACATGACTTAGGGACCCAACACATACAAGGAATCAAAGAACAACCAGGAAAGCTAAACCAGAGTTTAATATCACAAACCCTAGACCTACTCTTTGAAGGAACACAAACCTAGAATATTTAAGAAGGATATGGACACTACACTCTAGAAAATAAAGGAATTGGGAGTGATAAGTCGATTGGAACGCTACAAGAAGAAGTACTTCTTGATAAGTTTTTTAGTTCTTAAAAGAACCAAAAGAAAAAACCCTTACTTTCTATTTCACTCAAAATTGTCTGATTTCCCATACCTTACAAGGAGTGCTTATTTATTGGCTAAGATAGCAATCTTAAAGAGGCATAAATTCCTATTTAGGACAAATCCTTATTTTGGAGGAATTCCTAAATATGGACAAATTCCAACATAGACAATAAACTCTTATTTAGGAGGGAATGCTATTACTTAGTCTGACCTATTAAGTATTCTAATTATATTAATTAGGCCTGGACTCTTTTGTGAAACTTGAATTTGCACCATTTGAAGTTTGGTTGGCTTGAATGTCCTAAATCAGCCCATTTAGTGCTTTAATCTTTTTTTGCTCTAGCTCGTGTTATTAGGCCTTCTGGAATGTGCAATGGATCTCTTGTATCTATTGAAACTCTAGCTTGTGTTATTGGGCCTTCTGGAATGTGCCATCGACCTCTTACAATAATTAAATTCTTCCACCCATCATCTTTATGGTTCTCATCATTCCCCCTTTCCTCAAAAGGATTCATCCCTAAATCATCACCTATATTAAAAGGAGAAAGATCATAAACTTTAAATGTTGCACTCATATTATACTCACCAGGAAGGTCCAACTTATAAACATTGTTATTAATTCAGACTACAACTTGAAAGAGACCATCTCCTCTAGGTTGTAGCTTCGAACACCTCTGAGTTAGGAACTGTTCCTTGTGTATATGCACCCAAACCTAATCACCAGGTTCAAACACCACCTTTTTTCGTCCCTTGTTAACATGGGATGCATGTTGCACAGTTCGCTTTTCAATATGTTATCGAACCTTCTTATGCAATTTTTTTATCATGTCAACCTTGCGTTCCCCATCTAAGTTGGCATACTCATTGACAGGTATAAGTACCAAATCCAAAGGAGTCAATGGATTAAAACCATATACGATTTCAAATAGAGAGTAACTAGTAGTAGAATGAACACTCCGATTATATGTAAACTCAACATGTGGTAAACAATCTTCCCATGTTTTCAAATTTGTTCAAATAATAGCATGCAAAAGAGTAGAAAGCATTTGATTAACTACCTCAGTCTGTCCATCAATTTCTGGATGACAAGAAATTAAAAACAATAGCTTAGTACCTAATTTAACCCACAAAGTCTTCTAAAAGTTGCTTAAGAACTTTGTATCCCGGTCTAAAACAATGCTTCGTGGTATGTCATGCAAACGTACTACTTCTCTATAGAATAAGTTAGCCACGTTGTTTGCATTGTCAGTTTTATGACATAGGATGAAGTGTGTCATCTTTGAAAATCTATCAACAATAACAAATATAGAATCTCTATCCCTTTTTGTTCATGGCAATCCTAGTACAAAGTCCATAAATAAATTAACCCAGGGATGGTTAGGTATGGGTAAAGAGGTATAGAAGCCATAAGGTAAAACTCTAAATTTAACTTGGTTGCATGTTATGCATTTCATATATATCCTTTCAACATCTCGTTTCATTTGTGGCCAAAAGAAATGTTTATTTAGGACATCTAGGGTTTTCCTACTCCAAAATGACCCATTAGACCACCCTCATGAGCTTCTTTTACAACCAACTCCTTTAAAGAACTCATAGGCATGCATAAACGATTTTCCATAAATAAGAAACCCTTATACCTATAAAACTTCTCAAAGGCTGATGCCTCACATGCTCTATACACATTAGTAAAGTCAAGATCATTTACATATAAATCCTTAACATGTTCAAATCCTAATAAGTTTGCAGTAAGTGTAGAGATAAGGGCATACCTACAAGATAATGTATCAGCTACCACATTTTCCTTAACTTGTATATTGGATGCTGTAGGGAAAGGACTCAATGAATTCAACCCATTTAACATGTCTTTTGTTCAACTTTCCTTGTCCCTTTAAGTGATTCAAAGATTCATGGTTAGTATGGATGACAAACTCCTTGGACCAAAGGTAATGTTGCCATGTCTCCAAAGCTCATACCAATGCATACATCTCTTTATCATAAGTAGGATAATTAAGGCTTGCTCCACTTAGCTTTTCATTAAAGTAAGTAATTGCACCTTTCCTGCATCAAAATAGCTCCAATGCCAATACTTGAAGCATCATACTCAATCTCGAAAGCTTTTGCAAAGTTAGGTAAAGTAAGTAAGGGTGTAGAACTTAATTTTTCCTCGATGCAATTAAAAGCCTTGTCTTGGTCACTACCCCACCTAATACTCATGTTCTTTTTGATAAGCTCAATGAGTGGTGTAGCAATGGTGCTAAAGTCTTTAACAAAGCTTCTATAGAAACTAGCTAGACCATGAAAGCTACACACGTCACTAATTGACTTAAGTGTAGGTCAATTACGAATTGCCTTAACTTTTTCCTTGTTAACCTCAACACCTTTAGCACTGATAACATAGCCAAGAAATGTGATCTGATTAGTACAAAAGGAACATTAATGTAAGTTAGCATACAATTTCTCAGAACGTAAAACACTTACAACGAAATGTAAATGATCAAGATGATCTTTTAAGGTTTTACTATAAACCAAAATATCATCAAAATGCACAACTACAAATTTACCAATAAATGCACATAAAACATGATTCATTAGTCGTATAAAAGTGCTTAGTGCATTAGTGAGACCAAATGGCATAACTAACCCATATTTAGTTTTAAAAGCTATTTTCACTCATATCCCTCTCTTATCCTAATCTGATGATATTCATTTTTCAAATCAATCTTAGAAAAGACACATGACCTATGCAATTCATCTAACATGTCATCTAATCTAGGTATGGGGTGACAATACTTTATAGTGATTTTGTTGATTGCTCGACAATCAACATACATCCTCTAAGTCCCATCTTTTTTGGGTATAAGTAGGATAGGAATAACACATGGACTCATGCTTTCCCTCACATATCCTTTGGACATAAGCTCCTTAACCTACCTTTGAAGTTCTTTTGTCTTCTTAAGATTACTCTTATATACTAGTCAGTTATGGATGGATGCACCTGGGATGAAATCAATTTGATGCTCAATTCCTCTATTAGGTGGCAATCCACTTAGGACATCATCAAGGAATACATCTTCAAATTCTTGCAATAATGCAACAACAATACTAGGCAAAGATGAGTCAAACTTGTTAGTATTAAAATAAGCTTCCTTGTACAAAAGTACAATCATAGGCTGTTTGACATAGAATGCTCTTTTGACATCACTTCCTTTTGCATAGAGACTTTCTTTTTTCTTCTCTTTCTCTTGTGTCCTCATGTTTTCTCCTCTTTTTTTTCTTTTATCAATCTCTCGTCTGTTCACTCTCATTTTTAATCCTTAATTGATCCTTATATTCTTGTTGAGGTGATAATGGTACAAGAGTGACAAGTTTTTCATTCATTACAAAGGAATATCAATTCTTAAAGCCTTCATGCATAACTCGCCTATCAAATTTCCATGGTCTTCCTAATAGAATATGTCTCACATGCATAGGTACAACATCACATAAAACTTTCATAATGGTACCTTCCAATAAAAAATGATATGAGCACTTG
The DNA here is from genome assembly GCA_037897445.1 of Ceriops zippeliana. Lineage (NCBI taxonomy): Eukaryota > Viridiplantae > Streptophyta > Magnoliopsida > Malpighiales > Rhizophoraceae > Ceriops > Ceriops zippeliana. The sequence goes on from JBAPLH010000228.1 coordinate 1,199,295, forward strand.
CTTATTTACCTTCACTTCACCACTCTCATTCAACTACTGAAGCTTATATGGTTTAAGATGTTTCATAGTAGGTAAATCTAACTTCTTAACTATAGTTATGATAGCAACGTTAGTGCAACTCCCACCATCAATAATCATAGTACATACCTTATCTTTGATGAGACACCTTATTTGAAAGATGTTATCTCGTTGTACCTCATTTTCTTCCTTTACTTGCACATTTAATGCTTGCCTTGTAATGAGAGTTACTCTGTTAACTGGATACTCCTCTCTATCACTTTCACACTCTGATAATGGCATAGAATCATCATCCGATTCACTTTCAGTTACAACATCACTGTTTCTTCTCAAAATCATTGCACACTTATTTGGACATTAAGATGCAACGTGACCCCTACCCAAACACATAAAACATTTAACATCTCTATTTCTACTCAGTTAGGGTTCAAATTTACCTATCTCCTTGCTAGAACTCACATTCTTGTGCTTGGATAGCTTGAATTTGAACATGTAATTGGCCATCTCATCCCTTTTACTCCAATTTGGCTTTAAAGATAAGGTAGAACCCGAATTTTGCCTAAACCATGTGGAGCCCTTTTGTTTAAGTTGTCTTTTAACTTTTATTGCTATATGCACCATGTCTTCTAATTTCACATAGTGTTGCAATTCAACCACATTTGTTATGTCCATATTTAGCCCCTATAGAAATCGAGCCATGGTTGCGTCTCTATCTTCTTCTACATTTGCCTTAATCATGGTAATCTCCATCTCCTTATGGTAGTCCTCTACACTTTTGGTGCCTTGAGTGAGCCCTTGTAACCTTTGGTACAACTCCTTGTAATAATGATTAGGGACAAACCTCCTCCTCATGATAGCTTTCATCTTTTCCCATGTATCAATAGGCTGCTCATGATTCCTTCTCCTAATCAAAACAAGTTAATCCCACCAAATAATAACATAATTGGTAAATTCAACTACATTAAGCTTTACCTTTTTTTTCTAGGAATAGTTGTGGTAATCAAAAACTAATTCAACCTTCTTCTCCCATTCTAGGTATGCATAAAGATCATTCTTACCTTGGAATGGAGAAATTGTCATTTTAATGTTGTCTAAATTATGGTCGTAGGTGCCTTGCCTCCCAAATTCTCTTCGATCCCTTCTATTGTTAATAGTTCTAACCATCGTAGTTTGATCGCCAAATTCATCATCTTCTACATCATCTTTATGGTCATAGGCACATCTCAAAGGCCTTCTTGCTTTAGGAGCCTTATATTCTCCATGTCTCCTTTGCAACTTTGCTATTGTATTAGCTTGCTCCTTCATCCTCTCCCTCATATCATCAAATCTAGTATTCATACACTCAAATTGTTGTTGCATAGCTTTAATCATGAAAAACACATCACCAGCTCCCTCTTAAGCTACACCTTTGTCTTTGGACGTCATAGTATTTCTTCTGCACAAAATAAATAGAAAACCTCACAGAACACTCCCTTATGTATGTCACTTAAAAGATTGTGTCACACTCCCTCGTGTTTACACTCTTTATAGCTTTTTCTTTACATAAACTTTCACTCTTACCTTTTACCACTCAGATTTTTCCTTTCAACTCTATAAAGAACTATAACGTAAATCAAGGGTATTGATTTTGAACAGAATAAGATAAATGATGTAGAATTGAACAAATTGGAGAACAAGGAATCAAAAACGAAAAAGGATGTCAAGACAAACAGATTTAATGAACTAAACTTACAAAATTAGGATAGGGGTAGTGTAACCTAGAAGACAAGCTTGGATAACAAAATAGGAAAATAAATGGTAGAATTGGAGTTGAGTAAGAAAAATTTATTATTATTGTGGCTAATATGACCAAACTGTTAACCTTATCAATAACTTTGAATTTGATGTTTTCTTTCTTTTTCTTTTTTTTTTCTTTTTTTTTTTTAACAAAAAACAACAGTAGAATACTTAGATATAGTAATTGGAATTGAAATTAGCACGCTTATGAGCTTAAACAAACAAATAAAGAGAGAAGGATTGTAAACAAACAGATTTGTGCATTTGAATGATGATAAACATAATAGATAAACTAAATAGAAATAAATAAATCATAAGGTAAAAAATTGAAGAGTGAGTGGATTTAACTTGATTTAGAACCTGGTTCTGATACCAACTGATGCAAAAAATCCCAAAAAGACATGGCTTAGGGACCCAACGCACACAAGGAATCAAAGAATAATCAGGAAAGCTAAACCAGAATTTAATATCACAAACCCTAGACCCAACCTTCGAAGAAACACGAACCTAGGGTATTTAAGAAGGATATGGACACCACATTCCAGAAAAGAAAGGAAACGGGAGTGATAAATCGATTGGAATGGACAAGAAGAAATACCTATCGATAAGTTCTTTAGTCCTTAAAAAAACCGAGAGAAAAAAACCTTTGATTTCTATTTTACTCAAAATTGCTTGATTTCCCAGAGCTTACAAGGAGTACCTATTTATAGTCTAAGATGGCAATCTCAAAAGGCACAAATTCTTATTTAGAACAAATCCTTATTTTGAAGGAATTACTAAATATGGACAAATTCCAACATAGACAATAAATTCCTATTTAGGAGGGAATGCCATTACTTAATTTAACCTATTAAGTATTCTAATTATATTAATTAGGCTTGGACTCTTTGCCAAACTTGAATTCGCACCATTTGAAGTTTGGTTGGCTTGAATGTCCTGAATCAGCCTATTTAGTGCTTCTTTAATTTTTTTTGGTTCTAACTCATGTTATTAGGTCTTATGGAATGTGCGATGGATCTTTTGCATCCATTAAATCTTTAACTTGTGTTATTAGACTTTCTGGAATGTGCAATAGACCTCTTACAACCATTGAAGCCTTCCACCCATTATCTATATGGTTCTCATCATGCTATACATCTATTGGGTTGATATGTAGTTAATAGTAAAATAATAATAATAATAACAAATATATTTTCTTTCTTAATAACTCCCTCTTTCTTCTCTCTTGATTTTTGTTTGCTTCTTTTTAAACCTTATTTTCTTTCCAATCTATCAAGGGTTATATATGTTCAAAAGGGATTGAGATTTAAGGTTGAAGATAAAAACAAGAGACAAATGTCTTTGAAATTCTATATTGTAATTGATTTAATGATTGGAAAAATGATTCATTTGATTGAGAGAAATTTATAGAATGATTATACTTTCATTGTTAGAAATTATGATTGATCTTAGAATTAAAAGAATGATTCAATTGATTGGGAGATAGATTTATATAATAACTATACTTAATGATTTCATTGTTAGGAGACAAGTTTTGAGTAAAAAAGATAAGAAGTTAGAGTTAGATAGAAAAGAGAAGCTAAATTTTTTATTTTATTTTATTTTATTTTTAGGAGGAGAGCATGAGATTTGCGAGAAAATGTGTTAGTTTGGTGAATATATGTCAAATATATATTTAAAAAAAAAGATTGCTTTTTTATTTTATTTATTTAAATATTGTATTTATCCGTTTAACTATTTACCGTCAAAGAATAGATTACTTTAGACTGGAATTTAAAGATTTAAGATTATTTTAAAAATTTTAAAAAATTAAGATCATATTATAAAATTTTAAATCGAGTCACTTATTTTTGGCTAAAACAGTAGGCCTCATAGTTATTGAACTGTGCCGAGGGCGAGCGATGAAGGCTCTCTCACGCCATATCCCTTTACCAAAAACAGTCTCAAAACGATTCCCATCGACATTTTCCCCTTTGTTTTATTGCCCCACGTTTTCCATCTTTTTTTGTTGTTTACCATAGTAGGATTGATTATCGTTGACAGAGAGTAAAGCACGATGCATCTGAAGAAGGCATTGTGGAGCTCGAGATCGGAGGAGAAGAGCTCAAGGAATAATGGGGAGGCAGAGGCAGAGGCTGCAGAGGTAGGAGAGGCGTCGACCACGGCAGTGGATGAAGTGGTCAACTCCCTCACCAAGCAGCGATTGTACAGAGAAGTCACCCTTGCCCTCCGCACCAGCCTCCGTGACGCCAGCGCTGAATTCTCCTTCCTCCGCCTCCGCGCCCTCCGCTTTCTGCTCACTTTCCTCCGATCCGTCGCCCAATCTGACCCCACCATCAACCTCTTCTGCCAAACTCAGACCCTCCCTCATCTCCAGGGTCTCTCTTTCCCTTATAAGTTAAATTTTGTTCTAGTTCTTATGAAAATTTGCAAACCCAATTGCAAAAAGGTTGCAACCTTAATAAATTCATGACGAGTTTTGCTTGCTGCTTTTTCTTTTTCAAAAAAATAAAGGCAACCCATTGGAGCAAAAATGAAACTTTTGGATTTTAGCTTGCTGTGCTTTCTTCTTCTTGAAAATTGGCAGCCCAAACAGAAAAAAGGATTCAAGTTTTTGAATATTCAAGATGGGTTTTGCTTGTTGTGTGCAGTTGTTCCGGTTTTGTTTCAACATTCACTCAAAGAGTCAATAGAGGATGATAAAGTTGAAAACTTGAACCATATATTTGGTGTGGAGCCTGTGAAGATAACCAGCCCTTCAACGGATGCCGAGGTCGCCCTGGCGCTCCGGGTTCTGGAGGGTTGTTGCTTGCTCCACGGAGAGAGCACGGCGTTGGCACACCAACACAATGCTATTCAGGTTTGTACCCATAGCTCATAGTAAAATATTTCATCTCAAATTTTTTAGTGCCAAACCATCATCAGAGAGAAATCTACGTTCTCTTTTTTTCTGTAACTTACTATGATTTTTTTTCTTCTTTAATTACCAAAGCTTTCTTGTTACTTTTTGTTCCCATCAGCTTGGACCAAAAAAAGAAAAAAACTCAAATTTATTTGTGCAGGTTTTGATGCATATATTATCAACTCAAGGTGTATTGGAGCAGGGTGCCTGTTTAGATGCTCTAATTTCAGTAATGCTGGATTCCTCAGCCAATCAAATGGTATGAGTTTCTTTTTATGAAAATATCTAGGTGTTAATTTGATGCAAATGTTAACTAAATGTTCAGTAATTTTCCTTAATTTCTGCTTATGCTCATGCTATATATTCAGAATGGCTCTCACAATGATAATGGCTGGAGGATCTGACTTTGATTTTCAATGTGCTCATCAAAATCAATTTGTCAATTCTTTCACGTGAACATTTAATTTTACTGTTTATAGAGTAAATCCAACTGTGCATACAAAACCAATAGACTTCTCAAAAGGAAACTAAAAGGTGCATCTGAAAAAGGTTATCATGTTGTTGAAAGCTGCATGCACCATCTGTTTATCAGCTTGGGAAAGTATTTCATCATTTTGTAGAAGAGGAAGTACCTTGAAAGCTTAAAATGACCTTTATTTAAAGGTAAGGACATAAGGCTACATAGTTTAGTTTAGGCTGGAATGACAGCTTGAAATCAGGACAAATTCAGGCCCAAGTGTCATTTTGATTCTTTGAACCATACTGTTGCATCTGCCTTTTCATTTCAAGGGTATTTAACTGCTGATTGCTTGCCAGATTTCAAAATAAAGATCTTAGAGGGTTTGGTGCAATGATGACAAGACTTAATTACATCTTCAAATTGCAGGTTCTTTTTGGTCGGAGAGTAAAGAACATTTCCAGGCATCATAGCTTTTTTTTATTTTTTATTTAAGCAGGCCTCATTAAAACTTCCACATAGATTGTACAACCCTTTAGCATCTTTTATATGACAACTTGAGATCTGTTGATCTTACCTGATAATTGCTTCATTTTTTGAAATTAAGGGATATTTATTTTTCATAGGATAATGAGATTGTCTTATATCTCATTGCAATGAAAATTGTATTTGAAATTTTGTTTCATTACATAATTTATTTTGTTTATGTGGCATCACAGTGTGCTTTGACTAATATTTCCTTAGGATTTTGAGGAGTACAATGTTATTGAGGAAGTAACAATGCTCATTAGGGACAAGCAAGAAGAAGAAAATCTTAGGTACTTCTTAAAGTTTCTCTTTTTAGCCCCTTTTCGTATGATTGTGTGTGCATGGTTAGAGATTTATCAGATTTGGTGAATTGTTTTGTGAAGTGGTGTGTTATACCTAAATCATTACCAGGGCTCTTTAGCTGGGAATTTCCATTTTTGGGTTACATGGCAAGATTAGTAAGGTAACAGGCTCTAGTACAAAAGTTCAATACATGGATTTCTTTTGGATAATAACCTGAAATAATTTGTTTATGGATCCTTAGAATTGTAAATTACTCCAGTAGAGTGATAAATGATTTAGAAATTCAAATTTTTATCTTAGCCTGCAAGATCAATCACAAGCACTTCTATGGTGATAACCAATTTTAGACATAACAGGTTCAGGTCAGAATTGAATGCACTAAAGGCTGACAGTTTGACTTCTGATTAGGTTGAAATGTGGGGAGTTCCTTTTGCTACTCCTTGGCCATGTTAATGGAAGGCAGAGATCTCCAATGGCAACTATACATGAAGACATAAAGCGACTTCTTGGTGAGAAATCAGCGTCTCTGATATGGGCAGCCAGCCAATTTTGGTCAACACTGGACCCAGAGCAGAGACTTACTGCCCTACAATTCCATGCTCGCAGGGTGCTTGAATCATTGGACCTATACTAACTCAAAAGGCAAGACTGTTCCTCTCAAAATTTATTGCTTTCTGTCTGCGTTACCCTTCCGACTGTGTTTTTCAAATTTTCTCATCTGGACAAATCATTACAGCTCACTTACCACTATGGACAAAATTACTGAACACAGTTCTGACATTAAGATTGGTATTTTGCAGCAGGCTCTCGAGGATAGATGAGCTTAAAGCTTCTTGATTGGTAGGATGGAAAAGTGAGGAAAGAGGGTTGAAAGTAAAAGAAGGGCAGGACATTTCCGAGTCTCCCATACTGTGAGGTAAAAATGAGTGGATGAAAAAGTAGTAGTTTTTCTGCGACCATTTTGTGGATGTTCTGGTGACTTCAAAAACATCAACAGGCAACATTCAAACTCCCATGCAGAGGGGCCTATTGAACACGATAAATATTTGAGATTCGGGTGAAGTTTTGGAGTCAAACTTTAATTTTTTCCCTTGTCAAGCAATGCGTGTCGTGTAGCTAATGAACGTCTGTTTCTAGAAACTTTTCAACACCGAAAGCTTTGTTTATTTTGCCAACGGCCCAGCTGCCTTACTGGCTAGGAATGTCTACTGGGGTTTTCAAGACCGTGTTCGGGGGTTAATGAGCGGAAAAGAAATTTACTGAAAATGGGAAAAAGCTTCTCTTGTTTCGCCGCGGAGTGGGGCCATTTCGGATGCTTAAAGGGTTAAATTCACGTCAATTGCACCCATTGGCATTGCCTTCAAATTGAGGGAAGACAAACGCGAGGTTGAAGACATTTCTGAAAGCCATGACAGGAACAATATTTATTATTGTAATTTCTAATTTTTTCTTAGAACTACAATAATATTTATGATTTTCTTTGTTATTTTTTTTATCTAATAAAATTTTGATCATGAATTACACATTACGAGTACTTTTTTCTATCCTCATAAATTATATCATTTTTTTTTTTCAAGATTAGAACTTAATATTTTGAGGATAAAAATTTGAATTTTTAATTAATTAGATGTTTTTGGAGAGAATTTTGTTATTAGATAGTTATGTAATTATTATAGATTATTTTTTAAAATAATTGCATAGAACTTTAGAAATAGAATTTTTTATTGGTATTATATTACAGATCAATAATGTATTTTTTGTTTTGATAATTTTCTTTATTTTACATTTTTTTAACTTAGTATCAAAATATTTATAATAAAAAAATTATATTTCAGTAATTTTGTAATTTGGCCACGTTTTTAACCTATTGAACTTTCACATGAAGGAATATATCATGCTTTAATATATAATTTATTTCTATACTTTAATCAATGGCATAAACTTATTGATTAAACAATTTCTTAATAAGATATCATAGGAGATTTTTGTAATTAAAATAGCTATAAAAAAGAATCACAATAACATCATTAAAGTTGTTATTGTGATTTAAGTATATATTATTAGTGATTAGAAATACTAAATGTCCACAATAATTAAAATAAGAGAATTTGTGAATATAATAATAATCAAAAGTAACTTATGTAGAAGAGAGAGAAAAAATTGTAAAAACAATTGAAAATGATAGAAAAAAGAAAAAAAAGAAAAAAAAATGATGAAGTTGAAACTTTGAAAAACCTTAGACCCAAAATTTTTTTTGAAAAAAATTATTAATAGAATTTAGTGTAATTAAGGCATAACGGCAGGGGATTAGGCTTTAGAAATAACTATTATTCCATAAACATATTAGGACCCAATTTAATCGTTTAGGCCTACATAATGATCTAGTCCAATAAAAAGCTCAAGTCAAGAGTAAAGCTTTTGATAGTTATCTTAGATGTCACCAATAATTATTACCATTATTAGGAAGTGTCTAAAATCTCAATTTTAGTATACAGAGGAAGAGTGATAAGACTTCATTATGATATTTAGAAATTGATTTTTTAATTAATAAAAATTTATTTTCTTCTTCCCTTTTATTAAATTTCAAATTCAATTTTCTATCTTTCTTTTACTTTTTTTTTTCTTTATCTCTAAATTTTACTCCATAGGAATCTAAGCGAAGTAATTCTATGACGTCGACGTGAATCTAGATCTTCTTGATTCAATTGGGACCATAGTTCCTAAATTTCTATATGAATCAATATCGATAAAAGGAGGTTTTCCAATCATTGACTCAAATCCATTGTTGAACCGTACTCAACGGAATATGGAGGTATTTAGGTTATGGCTGAACGGGCCATTGTTGAACCGTACTCAACGGAATATGGAGGTATTTAGGTTATGGCTGAACGGGCCAATCAAGTTAACTTAATTTTGACCCTTAAAATCTAACATTAAAGCATTGATTCTCAGTGCTCAACTTTGTTTAGTAACTTGACTTTATAATGGCTGATGATAATCATTTGAAAATGCTAATGAGTAGGTTCATAAGTATGAGCAACAGTTACAATCAGTTTGGAAAAAGTTACAACCTTTAGAGATTGTCCTAAGTGCAATTGTAGGCATTTAAGAGTTCTTAGGTTGAGACATTGACCTCTTTTAAGTAGTTAATAGAGGTCATACACATTCGAGTGCCATCGTAGTTGGAAGGATTCCAAAGGTTCCAATTATGGCATTAATACAAGGAATATTGTCTTCTTCACAAATTCAACCCTTGGATTCTTGCAAGAGTAAATTTAAAGCCCAACATTCTACAAGTTGCAACAAACTGACCCCAAAATGCCCAAAAACCAAACTTCATGTGTTTGGTATGGAAAATCCTTGTTGTTGATTGTAGAAATGTAATTGGTATTTGAAAATGTATGAAATAGTTGAGGAATCAAAGGTAAAGACAAAGTCAATCTTAATGGGAAAGTGAACGCATAATTTTAGGGTTAGATCACAATGAGGCCAAAGGCAACTTGGGCTCAATTTAAGGTGGATGTATGTTGCCATTTGAAGATTGTTCTATGCCCAATGTGGTGGAGGAATTCTATGAACTTTGACATTCTGGCTCTATGCACAACTACCAAGAACAATTCAAAGAGCTTTAGTCATTATTGTTAGCTAATAACCCCTTGCTCAATGATTCATTCTTTGTGTTTAGTTCCCTTAATGGGCTTAGAGATTAGATACATTTGATTGTGAAGATGCTTAAGCCAAGTCCACTAGAGTAGATTGTAAAACTAGCCTTATTATAGGAAGATCATAATTGAAATTTCTTGGAAGAAAAATAAGTGCAATAAGACAAATGCAAACAATAATACAGTAGGAATTTCTGTAACCAAAACCCTTGTTGTTAACTCTAAGCTAGTAGGGCAGCTAAATAAGAAGACCTGGGAAGAAATCAAGAAATATTGTGATTGTTATTAATATGGTTAGGGAATCAAAAAATACATATGGGCCTGAATCTAGCGATGAATCTAATACATCAATGGCTAAAAAGACAATGCTACAGGAGTTGATTAGGGAATCCATTGGTAAGATTTCCATGAATGTCATCGTTGAAAATACATATTCAATACCTTTAAATTGTTGGGTCATGTTGATCAAAAACACTTAATGGTACTTATTGACACCAATAACACTTATAACTAATGTTAAAATTTTTAATAAATTTATTATTATAAACGTTAATTTTTTAAATCTTAAAATTAAATATATTTATGTAAATAATATAAATAATATAATTGAGTTATTAAAAGTTGGAAATGTGTTTGGAGAGTTTACCTTAACATGATAATTGATTTTTCTCTTTTAACCTTTACTATAATTATACGCCTTTAGATAGAATTTTTATGTGTATTAAGAAGAGGACTCTGATCATATATATATACATAATTATGTAACTTAAATGAGACATGTCATCAATACTTAAAATTATAGTATTTAATAGTATAATAATATACAAAATTGATTCTTACTCATTAGGCTATATTATGATGGATTTCCTAATAAAATATTATTTTAAAATATTCTCACATTCTTAATAGAGAAAATATTCTAATATTCTCCCACTTGGCATAATTATAATCTATTAACAATTATACGTAGATGTTAATAACAATCTTTTGCGATCCCATCTTGTGATAATGATGTCATAATATGATAAAATGTTAAGTATGAGTTATGGTGGTTATATTTTATTTATTATGAACACTCTTTTGCATATACTACAATACTTGTAATTTCCCATACATAGCTCATAAAATATTTATGATTCTATATTATAATAATGTATTATAGAGATATTTTTATTAATTTTAAATAGTAATGTGTAAATGATCATAAATAATAAGAATCAAATATTGTATGTTAAAAACTGAAGTTCCCAACTTCTCCCTATGATCTATTAGTTTGTGATACTGAGAAGGAGGTGAATCAATATTATCATAATTCGCAATTAGCAGGTAAGTATACAACTTTAACCTCTTCTTAAAAGGGAACTCTTTCTCAAACTCAACTAAGGTAGATCTATTGCTACCTGTTAATTACAATAGTCCCCAAAGTTACCTTTTAGACACCTTACCTAATAGACAATTTGGATGTTCTTTTTTAGGTCTTTGTTAGGTTATTCATTGGCTGATACTTTAGTTGCATTTACAACTTAATTTAAAACATAGAACGTAAAGCAAATTAAGGACACAAGAGATTTACGTGGTTCCTTCAACGTGACGTACATCCACGGTGGTAGGGACTCTCCCTTATTGAGACAATCTATTATATTTGAGAATTCCAATTATAATGGATGTCTTAATCCTTTACTCTTTTCACTATTGTAATTACTAAGCAAGTATAATACAAAGAGTTTTACTTATTATGTCTACCTTTCTTCTAATTTGTCTTGCCTCTGTTGAATTGAAAGGCTGTTTTACTGCCACTCAGAAGTTTACCGCAACGCTTTCTAACTTCTCTTGAAGAAATCTGGAAATACGTTGAGTTCTTTTCGATGCTTCACCAAATTTCTTTTTTATGTTGTTTCACACAACTCCTGCTTTCATCGTCTCACGATCTCACTCATCTCTTATTTCACGATCTCACTGTCTCACGACTCATCTCACGTACGTTTCTGATTTGCCCTTGTCCATTTTACACCTCCTTTGGCTGTATCAGATTTTCTCCCTTTTCTGTCTGTCACTGTTCATTGGTCGTCCACCCTTTGTTCTGGTCGTATCGGGATTTTCTCTCCTTCCCTGTTTGGCCGTCGGGTTTCTCTCTCCTTCTGCCGGTGGTGTGTTTCTCTTCATTTGTTTCACGGTTCTCTCCTTGCCGTGTCATTCGTTTGTCTCATGCCGTTGCAGATCTGCTGTCTGCTCTTCTGGTGGTGTCTCTATCTCGATTCTGCCGTGTTGTCTCCTCGCCAACTGTTGGTGTGCCGTTCCTCATAGATTTCTCTCTCTTGTCATCACATGGTTTTCTCTCTCTTGTGTTTTCGACCGACCATCTGTTTTGGCTTTTGGGTTTCTCTCTCCTTCTGCCGGTCTGCTCTGATTTGCTCAATTTTCCGACCTCTCCTCTTTTCCCATCGATAACTACCTATTTTCTCTCTTTTCCCTTGTTCTGTCGATGGTGGTTTGCTTTTCTTTTTGGTATCGTGTTTTAGGTGTATTGGTGCGGTGCCGGTTTTCTCTTTTTTTTGGGTCCTTTTGTCCACCCACTTTTATGTTTTTCCATGTATTCAATTGTGTTGGCCTTACCCTAATTTTGCTTTCCAAGGTCTTTAGATACTCTCTTCCATGAAATCCTAATGAGGCTTGCGATGAACTTACTGTCTTGCCCCTTTATGTGGCTTTTACCTTCTTGCCCTTCTATGTGACTTTACTTTCTTGCACACTTAAACTTAGTTGACAACAATTACAACCCATTCAAGGCTGTGGGAACAACAATCCCCCCTTTATAATTGTTGGCAAAACTCATAACAAAAGCCACTATGCAACAGTTTCAACTCACCCTGAATATGCACTCCCCTTATACTATTGCTTCTTTTCCCCTCTACCAACCAATTACAAATCTGAAAAACTTGAAAAGTAGAGATAGAGGATTCACTAAACTTCAGGCTTGAGGAGGCATTTACATAGATAGACTCAATTTGTGCTTTTCAAATAACTCTGTAGACAGAGGTTTAGTTAGAATATCTGAAATTTGATTTTTAATGCCAACATACTCCAATTGAATTGTATCATATTCCACTTGATCATTGATGAAGTGATACTAGATATTAATATGCTTGTTCCTAGAATGTTGAAATGGATTCTTGCTGAGATCAATAGCGTTTTGATTATCACAAAGTACACTCACTGGTAACTTCACTTCAACACCCAAGTCTGCCAATTATTTTAGCATCCATATCACCTGTGTATAAGTTGCGCAAGCAGCCATATACTCAGCCTCATCTATGCTAAAAGCAACATTGTTTTGCTTTATAAATAGCCATACAACACACTTTGAACCCAAGTAAAAACTGTAGTCGCTGGTTGATTTTCTATCATCTATACATCATGCCCAGTCTGCATCAATGTATGCTTATAGTTTAATAGAATCCATGGCTAGATACCACAAACCCATTTCCAGTGTTCCTTTAAGATACCTTAGGATTCTTTTCATTGTCAAACATGAGACTCTTTAGAATCAGCTTGGAATCTGCTGGCAACGCATATAGCTTGCATAAAATTAGGCCTTGATGCTATAAGTTACAGAAGGCTTATTATCATCTTCCTGTACTCTGTTAGGCTTGTACTCCTTCTCTCTTGATCTTTTGTTAACTTGTAGCCTATTTTTATAGGGATACAGATAAATCTGTTATCCTCCATGCCAAACCTTTTCATCATCTTTTTGGCATATTTCATATGAGAAATAAAGATACCTTATTCACACTACTTTATCTGTAATCCAAGAAAGTACATCATTTCTCCAATTAATGATATCTCAAATTCCTCACTCATCTTCTGTGCAAAATCTTGGCATAGCTTAGAGTGATCCCTTCCAAAGATGATGTCATTTACATATATTATGGTAATCAGTTGGTCTTTCTCTGAGTTGAACACATACAATTTATTATCAACCGTTCCTCTTTTAAAGTTCAACCTTCTCAAGTACGCATCCAGCCTATTGTACCATTCTCTTGGAGCTTGCTTAAGACCTTCTGAGGCTTTCTTTAGCTTGCACACATATGTCTCATCCTCACTGATTTGTATTCCATCGGGTTGTTCAATATACACTTATTCTTTTAGGAACCCATTTAAAAAGGCGGATTTCACATCCATCTGATAGACTTTATACCTCTTATGTGTTATCAAAGTTAAGAACATTCTGATAGTTTCTAACCTTTCTACTAGTGCAAAAGTTTCATCAACATCTATCCTTTCTATCTGAGTGTAGCCTTTGTACACCAACCTGGCCTTATTCCTTACCACTTCGCTGTCTTTATTGTGTTTATTCGTAAACACCCATTTTGTTCCTATGACATGCTTATTAATGGGTCTTAGAACCAGCTCTTATGTATTATTCTTCTCAATTTGATCCAACTCCTTATTGATAGCTTTGACCCAGGCTTTGTCTTGAATAGCCTCTTCAACAAATTTAGGTTTAACTTGTGAGAGTAAAGCAGTAGCTCCCATAATTCTTCTTCTTATTGTAACTCTTGCTGATGGGTCACCTACAATCTGATTTCCTTGATAAGCACTGGTCCATGTCTTCTTTGTCATTTTCTCTTGCACAGTCTTAGTTATCAGATAATCTCTTTCTTCATCTTCAAACTTACTCTTCTCTGAGTCTGAACCTATTTCTTGTTCCTTTTCTTTAGGTTGGTCTGATTCTTTATCTATCTTGAAGTCATCTTCTTCATTGTCCTCAGCTTCTCCATTCTGCATTGTTTTCCAATTCTCATCTATTCTCACATCACTGGACGCGATCACTTTTCTGAACTTGTGCAGGAAAACTCTATAACCTTTTGTCTTTGCTGAGTATCCCATAAAGATGCCTTCATCAGACCTAGCATCGAACTTTCCCAAGTTTTGATCCTTGTTTTTTCACAAAACATGGGCTACCAAAGACTCTAAGATACTTGACTATTGTCTTCTTCCCAATCTATAGCTCATATGGAGTCTTATCAGTATTGGACCTCAGTAATACTCTGTTTAGTAGATGCACAGTTATAAATGTTGTTTTTGTCCAAAATCTTGTATGAAACTTGGATTCTAGCAATAGTGTTCTTGCCATTTCAACCACATCTCTATTTTTCCTCTCTGCCACCCCTTTCTGTTAAGGTGTTCTTATTGCTGCCATCTGATGGTGAATACCATGCTTTTAAAGGTAATCTTAAAAAACTTCATTTGTAAATTCAGAGCCTTAATCTGACTTCAATACTTTGATATTTCTTTCATTCTCATTTTCAGCCAATCTTCTGTATCTCTTGAAGCAATTCAAAACTTTTAACTTATGTTTGAGGTGTATGATGCAGGTCCTTCTTGAATAATCATCAACAAACAAGATGAAGTACCTCTTACCATTCAACCCTTTTATTCTCATCGGTCCATACTAATCAGTATGCACAATGTCAAGTACTGTTTTAGAATTGAACTCTTTGGTCTTATACTGCTTTCTAGCATGTTTTCCTTCAGAACATGCTGAGCAAGCATACTCTCTCTCTCTCTCTCTCTCTCTCTCTCTCTTTCCTGAGATCAGGAATGTCTCTAATTGCATGAGTAGTGGTTAGTTTCCTCATATTTTTCTGTGATAAGTGTCACAGCCTCCTATGCTAGAGTTGATTTTCTTCTTTTTTGGTGAGTAAATAGTTGCTTGTCTTGTCCTCATCAATCACATATAAATTTCTAGTTGTTCTCTTCTTGGCTGAAACAGTATTGCCTTCTTTACTCTTATCTTGGCAACCTATTTTTGTGAATATCACTTTGTGGTCGTCATTGAATAGTTGGCTGACAGATGGTAGATTTCTCAGTCCTTTAACATGCAGAATGTCTTTCAGCTTTCCTCTTCCAATATTTACTGGCCCATGACCATTGATGTTGAGTGAATCATCATTGTAAAACTTAACTTTGCCTTCTCTTGATTTGTTTAGTTTTGATAATTTACTCTTGTCTCTCGTTATGTGTGAAGTGCATCTACTATCAAGGATCCATTGCTTATCCTTGCAATCAGCCTTTAGTGCAATTTCAGCTATATTAGCCACCTTTATTTTTGCTCTATATTGCTTCTTTTGAATTGACTGGAAGATAGCTTTCTCTTTTTTCTCAGCTTTGACTGCATCGCTTGTTTTTACTATGCCATTGAGTGCATTCTTTTGCTTAGGGAGAAGTGTCATGCATCTTTTAGCATTATGACCATCATGCCTACACCTATCATACTGTTCCAAGTCTGCCAATACAACAAACTTGTTCTTTGAAACCATTGGTTTGGGCTTTCACCAACACTCCTTGTCAGTGTATCCTTGCTTTTTATAGTATGTGCAAGAACTCACGACAGGTGTTCTCCTCTGAATTTTGTATTGTCACCCCTTGTATTCCGCATCGTATCTTCTTAAGTTAGAGACATATACTAACCATCTCCACCAGTAGTTACTTGTCTTATGATTCCAAAATCTACAATATAGGCAATGACCTTGAAACTGCCTCTTCTTGGGTCTGATCACAGCTTGTCTTCTTCTGTTCATCACTTGCTGTGTAGGCAAAGTAGCTGGCTTTTTTGCTCATGTGACTTTCATCTCAGTCACCTTCTTCTCCTTCTTTTGTTCAGTTGTAGCCTTCTACTAGCTGACTTTCTTTTCTTCCATCTTGTTTGCCACCCTAGGTTGCTTCTTTAGATATTCTCAACTATGTTCTTCTGAGTCACAACCTTCTCTTTCAACTTTTGTGGCACATTCTTATTTTCTTTAGCCAATGCAACCTCAGATTGCTACACTTTCTCTACATTCTTCTCTCCTTTTGTTGAACTTGTTTCTTTTATCATTTCAAACTTTTGCAAGTTTTCTTTGCTACTTTTGAGTTGTTGCTAAAGTCTCAACAACTCTTTCTCCATTTCTTCAATTTTTGAAGCCCTTGAGCCAAGCTTTACTATAAGGTCTTCATATATTTTGATATGTTTCTAAAATCTTCTCTTCAAGTCAATATGCTCAGCCCTTATTTCATCTTTTTGACTTTCTGCTTCCTCTGACTTTGCTTCAACTTGTTTTATGTGAGCTTCCAACCTTCTTATGGTTCCAACTCAGCTTCAAGATCTGGTTCTTCTTCATTAACCTCCTCTTCCTCTTCAAAGGTTGAACGACCACCTTAAGCTGATGCGATAAAGGCATGCTCATCTTATGAGTCTTTATCTTCCTTTTCATTAGCTTTTTTTGTCTAACTCATATAATTCTTGAATGTGCCTCTCTTCTTTTTCTGGAGGTTAGTAGTCTTTTTGCTGGACTTCTTTGATTTGAATGGTTTTCTCCATTTTGAATTTAGCTCATTATCACTATCCTCATCTTTATCATCAAGTTTCACTTTGCATTGAAAAGTCAAGTGTCCAATCTACCCACAACGATAACATCTCAAGGATAACTGTCATTTTCCCTTTATAGACTCCTTTTTGAATTTTCATGTGAAGTAAGCTAACACTTCACCTTCACTTTCTTCCTCATCACCATCGTCATCCTCACTAGATGATTCTTCCTCTTCTCTTATCTTCAAGTGTCTCATAGCTTTGAAAGCTACCTCCTTTGATACCTTCGATGTTGAGGAACTTTTTGTTGACTTTATCCTTATCTCATATGCAATGAGATTGCACTGGAGATCATGCAGAGACATAAAATTGAGATCTTTACTCTACTCTATGGTTGCTACCTTTAAGGCAAACCTCTCAGGTAGAATTTTCAAAATTTTCTTCACAATAGATAAGTCCTTCTTGTTTTTCTCATAACTTCTCAGATCGTTTACAACATCAATAACTTTGGTGAAGAACTCCTGGATTGTCTTATTTTTCTACATTTTGAAAGATTGATATCTCTCCTTGAACACTTAACGCTTGGCCTCTTACATTTTGCCATTACCTTCATAAACTTTCTGCAATCTGTCCCATATCTCCTTGGCAGATTTGCAGTCCATAACTTTAGCATATTCAGCATCTGTCAATGCTGAAATAATGATGTTTGAGGCCTTCCCATTTATCTCAAACTGCCTTAATTCCTCTGGGGTTGGGTCTTTACCTTCTTCCGGAGTCATAAAACCCTTTTGTATGCATTTCCCCATGTTTATGCCCATGGTTACAAATACCATTTGCATTCTTGCTCTCCACATATGGTAGTTGATTCTGTTGAAGATTGAAACCTTCTCATTGTAAGTGGTGCTAGTACTAGTACCGGCTTCTATTTCTCAGTATGCTGAACAAGTCAAACTTCTAGATCCTGTCAAACTAGTACACCAAGCTGTTAAGTTTCAAACTAGTGAACCTGTGATTTGATACCAATTGAAATTCCCGACTTCTCCCTAGAATCTACTAGTTTGTAATACTGAGATGGGGGTGAATTAGTATCACCACAATTTGTAATTAGTAGGTAAGTGAACAACTTTAACCTCTTCTTAAAAGTAAACTTTTTCTTAGACTCGACTAAGGTAGATCTATTGCTACCTACTAATCACAATAGTCCCCAAAGTCACCTTTCAGACACCTTGCCTAATAGACAATTTATATATTCTTATTTAGGTTTTCATTAGGTTATGGGTTGGCTGATACTTTAGCTATGTTCACAACTCAATTCAAAACATAGAACATAAAGCAAATTAAGGACACACAAGATTCACGTGGTTTCGTCAACGTGATGTACATCCACGGTGGTAGGGACTCTCCCTTACAGAGACAAGCCATTATACTGGAGAATTCCAGTTACAATGGATGTCTTAGTCTTCTGTTCCTTTTACTATTATAATTACTAAGCAAGTACAATACAAAGAGTGTCACTTATTGTGTCTACCCTTTTTCTAACTTGTCTTGCCTCTGTTGAATTGAAAGGCTGCTTCACTGCCGCTTAGAAGTTAATTGCAACACTCTCTAACCTCTCTTGAAGAAATCTAGAAATACGTTGAGTACTTTCCGATGCTTTGCCAAATTTCTTCTCTACGTTGTTTCACATAACTCTTGCTTTCATCATCTCGCAGTCTCATTCGTCTCCTATTTCACGATCTTACTATCTCACGGCTTGTCTCAGGTACATTTTTGGTTTGCCCTTGTCCGTTTCATACCTCCTTTGGCCGTATTAGATTTTCTCCCTTTTCTGCCTGTCACTGTTCATCGACTGCCCACCTTTTATTCTGGTCGTATTGGGTTTTTCTCTCCTTCCCTATTTGGCCATCAGGTTTCTCTCTCCTTCCACCGATGGTGTGTTTCTCTTCGTCTATTTCACAATTCTCTCCTTGTCGTATTGTTTGTTTGTCTCACGCTATCGCAGATTTGCTGTCTGCTCTTTCGGTGGTGTCTCTCTCTTCGTCCGTCTCTTTCTCTCGATTTTGTTATGTTGTTTCCTCGCTGATCGCTAGTGTGCCGGTGGTGTTCTGTTCCTCATGAGTTTCTCTCTCTTGCCGTTATACAATTTTCTCTCTCTTATCGTCACACGATTTTCTTTCTTTTTTCGGCCGACCATCTGTTTTGGCCATCGTGTTTCTCTCTTCTTCCACCGGTTTGCTCCAATTTGCTCAATTTGCCAACCTTTCCTCTTTTCCCATCAACGGCTACCCATTTTCTCTCTTTACTTGTTCTGCTGATGGTGGTTTGCTTTTCTTTTTGGTATCGTGTTTTGGGTATGTCGCTAGTGTGCCAGTTTTCTCCTTTTTTTTTGGTCCTCTCGTCCACCCACTTTTGTATTTTGTCATGTAATCAATTGTGTTGGCCTTACCCTAATTTTGTCTTTCAAAGTCTTTATATATTCTCTTCCATGAAACCCTAATAGTGCTTACTTGTGGCAAATTTATTGTCTTGCCCTTCTATGTGGCTTTTGCATTCTTGCCCCTCCATGTAGCTTTTACCTTCTTGCCCTTCTATGTGGCCTTATTTTCTTGCACACTTAAACCTAATTGACAATAATTACAACCCATACAAGGCTGTAATTGTATCATTACATTATACATCATCATTATTATTAACATAGCTAAAGTCCATCTTGAGAACAAGTTTTTTACATAATATTGATTATAAACTTTCATATTGATCTAGTATGAGATCAATTCAATCTTTATAGAAACCTTTTGTTTTTGAACTTTCTCCTTATTGACAAAATACTTTAATTCTCATTGAATATGGTACCTTTAAGTATTTGTTTTTTTAGAGAAAAAAAATACTACTATGAAATTATCACATAAATTTTTAGTGACTTAATAATGGCATTGACAACCTTAAGTCCTAAAGTAAGGTTTCATAACAATAATGCATGAATTATAACCTTTTATCATGTCACAAACTCTGCTTTTATATTGGATAAAGTCATGATAAACAATTTTTAATCATTCCACAAAATTGCTCCATTTTTTAATAGGAATAGATAACCAAATGGATGTATGATATCAATTTATTCAATAAAATCTAAATTGAATATCCATTTATATCATAGTGATTGGTTTTTCTATATATAAGTGTGTGTGTATATATATATATATATATACATACATATTTAGGTACCTCAATAATTTCTTTGCAACTTTTTAGTGATCTATTATAGGATGACTTTTTACACCTATATAATATTTTAACCACAAAATTGATATTTAATCTGATATAGACTAGTAAGCACATTAAGTTAGCAACAATAAAGTATATGAAATTGATTTTATTTCTTTACATTCTATGTCATTGTTAAAACATTGCATGAGGTGATGTTTATCACCTTTTTATATAGAAATAACCCTAGATGAACACATATTTATATTAAATTTCTTTAAAATTTTCTTAATATTTCTATTTTAAAACAATTCTCACTTATTGTGATTTATAATGAAATATTTATATTCCTATCACATTAAAAGTCTCTCTTATATCTTTTATTGTCAAATTTTTTCAGAGAAAATATCTTTAATCTTACACAATATACCAAAATATTAGCAATAAGTTAATATATAAGATTAGAAAAACAGACTTACTTCTATTGATCTTTTGATATATACATTGTTAATAGTGTTTTTTTCTTGAACCTAAAAGATGGTATGATATCATTGAACTTAATATACCATTGTAAGGAATCTTGTTTTAGTCTATATCTTAACCTTTTAAGTTTACACAATATTTGATTTTTACCTTCTATGGAAAACAAAAAACTTTTAGGTTGATTTATGTAAATTTTTTCTTTAAAATTTTCATTAAGAAAGGCAATTTTCACATATATCTGGCTTAACTCTAAATCATACTAAGTCACTAATGTCATAATGGTCTTTAATGAATACTCTTTATATAATATGTGAAAAAAGATTGGATTCTTATTAATTTCATTATCAAATTTTGATTTTTACAAATAAATTGTATAATTATTTGAAATAGTTGATCTCCTTTCATTTTGAAATCTTCTTAATATTATTCTTTGTGGTTTTATTTACATTAGTTTATATAAGTTAGTTTTTTAGGGAATTTTTCTTTATTTAAATGTTCTTTAATTCATAAATAATATTTAGTGTTATAGTAAACAAAGAAACTATTATGGGTTAGGACATATTTTTCCTAATTTCTTTTATATACATATTTTGTCATTGATTACTCCCACTTAATTCACCATTCTTAATGAATCTTACATTATTGTTTCTATAATTTTGGATTATGGTTATATACCCTTTAAACTTCTTTAGGTAACTAATAAAATAATCACATTATTTGATAGTCTAATTTCCTTTCATATGGATTCTTAGTTTCTCTAGGTAAATCCAAAATCCAAATGCCTTGAATTAGGTTTTTCTTTTATCCATAGTTTAATTTGAGTAATTTTGAATTGCTTTACTAAGAATCCTATTTAACAAATCACTTATGATTTTGAGTACATACATCCATTAAAATTTAGATAAATAAGAGTTATTCATTTGCTTCTAACCATATTTATTAATTCCTAATTATGCCTTTCTATCACACTTTTTACTAAGCTACATTTAACATAGTTTACCATATACATATGTCATAACTTTTGAGAAATTTTATAAATGGACTTAAAAACTGCTCGAATCTTTATATTTTTTATAATATTCACTATATCTATTAGATCTTATAATTTATACTTTTTAATCTAATTATTTTTAACCTCCTTTATTTATACCTTAAGGGTATCTAATAATTAACATTTTCATTAAACGAATAGACATAACTATAATATATAAAAAAAATCTATAAAGGTGATGAAATGTAATTCTTTAGTAAGGGGTAAAGTGTTAAAAGATCTATAGATATTAATATGTATAATTGTAGGAAGTTAAGTGCTTTTTATGACTTCTTTCATATTATGTTTGGTTTTATTATACTCAATGCATTCAAATATTAGTAAAATTTAGGTTTCAAAAGAATTACATTATTAACCAATCTCACTAATTTTTCTTTATATATATAATTCCAACAATTATGCCATAAAAAGGCGAATTTTCATTTACTGTGCTATGTTTAATTCTAATATTATGATACACGATAAGTAAGGATTCTAATAAACTTTATCATGTTTGAATTGACATGAAACATTAATAAGAATACATTGAGAAAAAAGTTTGTATTCTTATATCAATTGAAACAATTAGATCATAATGAATCCTTGCATAAATAATAACATTAAATTAAAATCACCAAGTATTATAAGGAACTTTAATTAAATTTAATTTGAAATATTTTGAGATAATTTAATTTACCTATCTTTTTTAAACCAAACCTTATGTTTTAAGTAATCCTTTTGATAATATTTAATTTTCTTTATAGAAGTAACACTTATCATCCTTTTGTTTCTTCTTTTCAACTTGAGTAATATAAGTAGGCTCTTTCATTTTTTAAATTAGTTAACTTTCACTGTCATTCCCTTTCCAATTTTCTTACCCATAAGATTAATAAAGTGTCTCACTTAACTTTTCTTTCTTGTTTCTTTTTGAATGACCTTATTATCCAATTCATCAACTTTTCATCTTTTTCTTTTATAGCATTTTAATGAATTTGAAATGGCTAACACTCAGAAGGTAGTGTGTTTAAAATGAAGTTTATAAAAAGAGTCATCTATCATTAACCCTAAAGTTTTAACTTTTGCTATAAAATTAGTCATTTCAATAATGTGCTTTTATATAATTTGTGACTTAATATAATTTATAGCCATAAGTTCTACCATAAAAGTACTAACAAATGACTTATTTGTCAAATAGAATTATCTTTTCACAAATTGCAAATAATTTTTTGCTTTTTCTATTTATGAAATAATTTTCTTAATGTTGTTATTAATAATTACTTTTATAATCATAAGCCTTAACTTATTGTTTCATTCTTACATTTATGTTGTAACTTATATTTCCTCATTACTTGAATTTACAATAGTAGTTAGATTTACTCATTAATAGTATAAGTCAATATTTATAATACATAAATGAACATTGACTTGTTCATAACATTTTAAGAAGCTCAATCCTTGAATGTAACAAAAATTGAAATTTGCAAGTGAATTACAATAACTATATAATTATAAATACTCATAACCAATCATAATTTGAATAAAACAATCAAAGTATATTGCAGTTTTCCTTTGGCAAATCCTACGACATACTATTATATATAATGCCATTAAATTTCAACAAATAATTAAATATTTTTTAATCAAATATATTTGATATCTATGGACTAGCAAATATGTAACCAAAATATTAATTTACCTCAATTATTTTACTAATCATGGAATAACAATTTACCATTAGATAAATCCTAAAGTTTCAATAATTAACAGTATCAATTTATCCAATCATTTTACATTTAAGGGAATTTCATTAAAATCATGGATAAATGACTTATTTATACATGTCGTTGAGCATATTGGTTCACTTTGGTGACTAACAAAATATGATCTTAATATATGCTTATAAAAATGCAACTTAATATTTATTAAAATAAAAATTAGAACATTTAAATCTATAAGTCTATCATTAAACATACTTTTTTTATTTTGTTTTAATTGGAATTAAAATTATGTTACATAAGGCTATAAATAACATTAATGATGGATATTTGCACATATTTAGACATGCTTATAATTATGTAGTAGATTTTTATTTAAATCAACATAAGTGTCAAAGTAAAAATTTAAACATATTTTATAACCTTTAATATAATTAATTCCTATTTCATGTGACATATATAATAACCAAAACATAATGGTCCACTTTTATTTATTTTTTTAAAATTATCATACATATTGCTCAATACATACTAACAATCAAAAACCAAACATCATCCTTCATTATATATAAGGTTATATTATTATTATTATTATTATTATTTTAAATTCCTTATAAAAGTCTAACAATTAATCATAAACTAGCATAAAACCTTATTATTTTCATAAAGTCAAGGAACAATTATTAATCATATATATATATATATATATATATATATATACATACACGTTCTTTATCATATGCAAAAAATATTTAGTCTCAAAACACATGCTCTATTACTACTTGTTAGATGTCTTAATAAATCTATCATCATAAACATTAATTTTTTAGATCTTGAAACTAATATATTTATGTGAATAATAACATAAATAATATACCTAAATTCTCAAAAGTTGAAAACCCTTGATGTATTTATAGAATTTGCTTCAACATGATAAGCAATTTCTCTCTCCTAACCTTTATTATAACACATACCTTTAGATGGAGTTTTTGTGTGTTTTAGGAAGAGAAAGAACTAGTCATATATATATATATATGACTTAAATTAGGTATATCCATTAATGTTTGAAATTATAATCCTTAATAGCACTATAACATACAAAATTGATTCTTATTAATTGAGCCACATTATGATTGATTTTCTAACAACATATTATTCTAGAATATTCCTACATTATTAATGGAGGAAATATTTCCTACATGGTGGTAATGATGGCAAATAGACAAAAAAATCATTTGTATGAAAAATGCCCTTGGTTCATATGAAAATGTAAGGACACAATAGTCTTATGCCATTATATGTAGTTTTAGGAGTGGACTAGTTATGCCACTATAACTTATTAGTATTTAACTTCATAGAGATGAAACACTTATTTACAGGGGATGGGCAAATTATCAAGCTTATGGATAAGACCAAGTGTTATATCAGAGAAGAGTTGTCCAAATTCCTTGCACAGGCCAACCCAAGTACTTAAGCTCATTTTGCATAACTGTATCAACACCAATCACTAGACTTATTCTAACAGCTTTACAACATCTCATTGAGGCATTTAAGGATTTCTTTGAGGAACTTCATACTCTTCCTCTAACTCTACAACATGACCATGTGATTTTCTTTGTTGTTGAAACTTAGCAAGTGAATGTGCTGATGTGTTGATACTCACACTATCTTAATTCTGAGATTGAAAAATAAGTGAAGAAGATGATAAAGGCTTAATTCATATGAAACAACACATGATCATTTGCTTTGTTGATACTTTTCATGAAAAAGGAGGATGGAAGGTAAAGGTTCTATGTTAGATACTGAATCCTTAACATAATTACAAGCAAAGATAATTTTTTTTTATTCCAATTATATATTGGATGAATTGTAAGAATCTAGGTTTTTCTCTATCTTGGATCCTTGCATTGATTACCACTAGATAAAGGGTTTGCAAAGAAAACGTAGCCAAAATAGCCTTTCAAAGACATCAAGGGTATTACAAGTTTATCACAATGCTATTTAAGCTCACTAATGCATTAACTACCTTTCTTCAATCTTTAATGAATCAAGTATTCTTGGAATACTTAAGAAAATATGTATCAATATTCTTTAATTGCTAGGCTCTAAAATTGCTTATTTAGGTAAAAGAAAATTAAATACCTTGGTCATGTAATTTTGCTCCAAAGGAGTGGCAATGGATCCAACGAAGGTTAAGGTAATAAAGAATTGACTTATACTTATCTTTGTTAAGGAATTGTAAGGGTTAATTGGGTTAATAAGCTATTACCAAAAATTTGTCAAGAATTATGGTATAATCATTCACTTATAAATAAAATTACTCCAAAAGGATAATCTCCAATGGGATTAAAAGGCCAAGATGTTTTTAAAAAATTAAAGAAGGTTATATGGTTGGCCTTTATTTTAGCTTTTTAAAATTTTAACCAATCGTTTGTGTTGGAACTTACATGTTCACCACCATAATAAGAATGATACTAATGCAGAATAAGCACCCTTTGACATATCTAAGCAAGCCTTTTAATTCCAAAAATCAAAGGCTATGCATGTACAAAAAGGAATTTCTAGTGATCATAATGGTCATGATTAAATGGTGAAATATATGATCAACACAAGAGAGGGATTAAGAATAAGGTTGTTAATGTTTTGTCTTGGTAAAGGGAGGATAAGTGTTATGTGATTTCAATTGTGGTGCTTATATGGATAAAGGAGATTTGATCTAATTACCAAAAGGATAAGTTCATTTTGGAGTTAACATAGGTAACCATTGGCTAGGACTTTGACTCCAATTTAAACATTGTGAAAGGAATTTTAAGGCATAATACTCAAACATATGTAAGTAGTCAAGGCAAAAAAGACAATAATTGATCAAAATTATGCATGATTCGATATTGGGTGGACTCTAGGATATGAGCCATACATAAAAGGTTTAAGTAATTCTTTTATTGGCCTAAAGTGAAGAAATCTATCCACAAATAGGTAAAGGAGTGTAAGGTATGTTAGTAGCGTAAAATAGAGATTATTCTTATCTTAGATGACTTTACCCTTAGTTGATTCTTGAGTAAGCCTGGTAGCACATATTGATAGAATTTATAGAAGAGTTGCTAGCTTTAGAGGGGAAGAAAGTAATTTGGGTAGTGGTAGATTGTTTTGTGAAGTTGGCTCACTTCATCAAATTAAGCCATCCTATCATGGCAACGAGTTTGGCTACGATGTTTCTTAAGTAAATCTTTAGGCTACATGGCTTACCCAAGTTAAATTTCTCTAATAAAGACTAATGATCTTAATATACTTAAAGTATTTGTTTTTGTAGTATAAAAAATGTTAATTTTCTATTGCCAATTTCAAAACAAATACATTTTAAGTGAAGAAGTCTATGGTATGATACATCATCAAAATTATTATCTATCATCTTAACAATTATATTGTAATTCCTATTTACAATAATTTAATCTAATAAAAAATTTTAATTAAATTATTTAAGAAATATATAAACTATTTAGATTTTTTTTTGATTTAGTTAGAATATTTTCTAGTTAATAATTAAATATTTTCTTGGTATTATTTTATTAATAAAAATATATGTAAATATAAGGACTGAAATCATCTCAATATCCTAGTATCTCAACATCTTACTTTTAATAAAATTAACTTTATCACTATTTTTGTCCATGAAAAATTTTATTTTGGGTGTCTAAATCGTTGTGACCCTTTCATTATATGATATTGGGGTGGCATCTAAGCTAGCCATGTTAGCTCTAAGCTTTGGGCAATGCACTTTAATCTTTGTTTACTGAGGTCATATTCGTTCTTTTTTCAATACTTTTATTCATCATGTTGGTAGGACATGAAAGTATGTGACCGATTATCTAACAAATTCATCTATTTTTGTGGTAGATAAGTAATAAAGAACAAGGTGCTATTCAAGTGTAACAAAGTAAGTATTCCCCAGATTCTTTGCAAAGAGTTATTGGTTTAATAACTAGGGCAAGGATAAAGAGGATGAAAAAGGGTTTATAAAGCTTAATCATGAAGCTGTATGATAAAGAGCTCTAGAAGATTCTAAGACTATTTTAAAAGTTTTCAATATTACACCTAGGATGATCACTTTTCTTTATATGCAAAATGATAGACAAGTTTTAAAACTTGAAGAACAAAACTTAGAGCCCACAATATAAGTCCAAACTGCATAACCAAGTTATGGAAAGGCCCAGTTGCATTCTAAGTTATATTAATGGGCCTAATTTTGTTTTAGGTTGTTGGATTTGAAGTTAAGGCTAAATTACATGTAAAAAAAAGGTTAACTTTTTGGGTTTATTTAGGTTTGTATGTTCAATTGAGTCTTGATACATTAGTTAGGGGTTTTACTTTGACTGTATATAATTAGTGGTAGTCTTTTTTAAGAATTTATAATCAAGGCAGATTAGGGATTCCTAATCAAGGTAGAATTGTATTCCTTAATTGGAGGGATCACTTGTAATAAAATTTTCCTATATAAGTATGTTAAGAAACACCTTTTTCTTATAGAATTGTAATATTTACATGGTTATATAAAGGCTACAATTATGTAAAATGGAATTAACAAGATTAATGTATTTTTCAGCAAGCTTTGCTTTGCTTTCTTGTGTTATTAGAAAAATATATTTGCTTGACTTATCAAAGGAGTGATTAATTTTTGTGGCATCTTAAGATTGAGGCTTTTAGGACTTAGTTTCCTTAAAGTTTTTATTTGATTAACTCAACTTGTTTCCTAACTTTCTGGGGTGTGTATAACAAATTGATTAAGGGTTTTTAGGGTAGGTTGCCTAGTGGGTTCTTTATTAGTTGGTATTAGAACTTTGGTTTTAGAAATAAGTTATGTATCCTTGTTTCATCTTTGTTTAATACTTTTCTTTATGGTTTATTCACTCTTTGTATTTCTTTGCTTAGTTCTTCTAGTTTGTTTAATCAACTTATTACTTTTGAAGTTGTGTTAATTTTATGGGTGATTGATTTGATTAAAAAGAAGTTGAAAAAAGCTATAAAAAAAAAACAGAGACAAGGTTGAAAAATAAAATAAAATAATAAAAAAAGGAAAAGAAGAAGAAGAAGAAGAAGTTATGTTTGAGTTAAGTAGTGCATTTTGATTCTTTTAATCTATTGTATATAAAGTTGCAAATTTTTTTTCCTTTCCAAGCCTAAAAGGGATATCTTGAATTTCTTTTAAAAGTTCTAATTTTGAGATTTGACATCATCTAACAGATTGCTCTTTGTAATTTATTGATATTAAGTCTTTTGAGAATATAAAGGAACTTAACTTGAATGGAAAAAAAATGCAAGAGTGATGAGATCATCATTAAGAAAAGCCAAAATAGAGTGAAACACGAGTGATAACAATCTAATTTAAGGGCAAACATGTGAGGGAGTGTGTAAGGAACAAATTTCTTTTAATTATTAATGTATTTTTGGAGGTTGTAAATATGAGTAATGAAGGAGAAGTGCATGATATATATGTGAAGATTTGGATAAAGGCTATCACCGAGCAATTTAAGATGGAAAATGTAAGGCTAGATAAGTTACAATCACTTAGCAAATCCAAATTCTTTAAAAGGTGTGTGATTGAGGAAGAAGAAAAGGAAAAGTTAAACTATAAAGATGAAGATTCTAGCATTTCAAGGGAATAATAATCCTAAACATTATTTAGAATGGGAAAGAAAGGTTAAGCATATATTTGATTAATATAATTATTCTAAGGAGAAAACAGTAAAATTGACAGCTATAGAACTAACTGATTATACAAATATTTGGTGGGACCAATTAGTAATAAATAGAATGAGGAATGGTGAGAGGCCAATTCAATCATAGGAAGTGATGAAATTGGTAATGCATAAGAGATTTATACCTAGCCACTACCATAAAGACTTACATAGAAAGTTGTAGGGGCTAATGTAAGGGTCTATCAATGTAGAGGACTATTACAAGGAGATAGATAGCTATGATTAGAACTAATGTAGAGGAAGACAAATAGGCTATTATGGAAAAGTTTATTAGTGGATTGAATATGGAAATTGCAGATATAATGGATTTGCAACACTATTTAGAGATGGAGAAGCGTTGCATAAGGTTATCAAGGTAAAGAAACAAATCAAGTCTAAAGGATCTGAATTTAGACCAGCTTTTAGTTTTACATGGAAGGCAACTTGGAAAAATGTTAAAATAGCCTTAAAGTTAAAAGAAGATGTAAGGTCAAAGGAATCAACTGTTGTTTCTAAAAGTAAAACATAAATGAAATCTTATAAATCTTGTGATATTAAGTACTTTAGGTGTCAAGGATATGGATATGTTGCTTTTTAATGTCCAAATAAAAGAGTTATGATCATGTTAGAGAATGGTGACATAGAAAGCATTACTTTAAGTGATAATGACATGCCACCATTAGAGGATTATTCTGATGTTGAAGTTGAAGAACCTGTTTATAAAGATATGCTAGTTGCAAAGCATGCATTAAGTATTCAACTTAAATATGATAATGATGAGGAGTAGTGTGAGCACATTTTTATACAAGATGTCATGTTAAAGGTATGTAGCCTAATTATCGATCATGGAAGTTATGCTAATGTTGCTAATACTTTATTGGTAGAAAAGTTAAATCTAGATACCTTTAAACATCCTAAGCTTTATAAGTTATAATAGTGGAATGGTTATGGAGAAATTAAAGTAACAAAGCAAGTTTTAGTTGCCTTTTCTATTGGCAATTACAAGGATGAACTTCTATGTGATATGGCACCAATGTATGTTGGTCATATACTTCTTGGGCAACCATGACAATTTGATAGGAAAATTACTCACAATGGTCATAAGAATAGATACTCCTTTGTAATTAATAATCAGATTGTTGTATTAACTCTCAAACCTATTCAAGCATATAAAGATCAAATTAAGATAATAAGAGAGTGCAAAATTAGAGAAGAATAAATGAAAGAATAAAGGGAAAAGAAAAAGAAAGTAAATAAGAGGTCAAAAGAAAAGAGAGAAAGTGAGGTTGAGGAGAAAAATTCAAGCAAAGGGTAAAGTAGAGAGAAAAGTTGGAGAGAAAAGTATGCGAAAAGGAGAGAAAAGTAAGAAGGTAAGTGTGTTTTTTTTAGAATTGTAAGGTTAATAGTGTTATGATCATAAGGCAATAACTACTTGTACTTATGTACAAGGATTTTTTTTTTTATCTAATGACTCTAATTCCTCTTTGCCTAGTGTAGTTGTTCCATTATTGTAGGAGTTTGAAGATTTATTTGCTGAAAAGATTCTCCAGGGATTACCTTCTTTAAGAGGGATTGCATACCAAATAGACTTTATACCTAGTGTTGGCATACCAAACTAACTTGCTTATAGAGCTAATCCAAATGAAATGAAAGTGATATAGAGACAAATGGATGAGTTGGTGCTAAAGGGATTTGCAAGGGAGAGTCTAAGCCCATACTATCCCTGTTATCTTAGTTTTAAAGAAAGATAGAACATGACACATATATGTGGATTACTAAGCCATTAATAAGATCACTATAAAGTATAGACTATTGAGCCCATTTTTTTATGGCAAATGTTGGATTTGTTGTCAACACCATCTCACACGGTTATATGTGTTGATTTGATGTTGTGAATGTCATTGAGATGTAATAAGGTCATTAGGAGAAATCGGTGATGACAGATCAACCTTGACATTGATGAGTCAATATTGACCATTAACCTTAAATTTTAGGAATCAAATCTGGTCGTTAATTGTAAGGCAACATGTGGGAATTAACGATGACCATTGATGATTGTGTAGCCTTATTCCCAAGGCTTTATTACACGTATTACAAGAAGGGTATGTGCTGTAAACAATTGAGAGAGCCGACCAAAGAGAGAGGTGAGCGATAAACCTAGGGGAAAAAGAGGTGAATGGCAAAAAAAAAAAAGGCAACTACTAAGCAAGGTGTAACCAGCCAAGAAAGAGAAAGAAAGAGGGCAAGGCAACCAGCCAAGGAAAGTGTAGTAGCCACTAAGGAGAAACAGCAAGGTGCAGCTAGCCAAGAAGGAAAAAAAGAGAGTAAGGTAGCCGACTATTCACACTAGCAAACCCTCACCAAGATAGTCACTACACCAATAAGCCCTCATAAAGGTGACATCAACAACCAACCACCATACTAACACATCCAGAATGCTTTCTAGCAGACTAGTAGCACGTCCATGCACGTCCATACTAGCATTAGCAACATGTCCTTACATGTATAAGAGGGTATACCAGCAGTAGCAGTAGCATATCCTAGCATGTCTAGGAGGCATCCCTATACCAATAGCACGTCCAAGAGGCTTCCCAGTAATAGTAGCATGTCTAGGAGACTTCCTAATAACAGTAGCAGCATGTCTCGAAAGATATACCAGCACTAGCAAGCCTTTACGAAGGTAACAATTGGCACCAACAAATCTTCACCAAGACAGTAGCCGCACTAGCAAACCCTTACCAAGGTAGTAGCCGTACCAGCAAACCAACAAAGCAGCTAATGAAGACAAACCAAAAGGAGGTAACAACAGCTTGCGAGTCCAATAGGAGGTGGAGCAGTAGTGGCATGAGAAAATAGCTGCAGCATATAGAGAAAGTAGCAGTGGTGCGAGAATATAGTTGCAATGTGTGGAATAGCAATAGTGGCATGAGAAAATAGTCATAGTGACACAAGAAGACAATTGCAGAGCACACAGATAGTAGTAGCTACTTGAGAAGACAACTGTAGCACGCGTAAATAATAGCAATGGTGCGAAAAGATAGTTGCAGCACACAAAGATAGCAACAATAGTGTGAGAATACAAGTACAATGCGCACGAATAACAACAGCAATGCGAGAAAATAGTTACAACTCATGGGGATAGCAGCAGCGGCACGAGTTGACAACAACAACGTGAGCAAATAGCAATAATGGCTTAAGCTGACAACAATAGCGCACCCGAATAACAAGAACAACGTGTATGGACAGCAGAGTGCATGCAGATAATAATAACAGTGCATATAGACAGCGGAGTGCATACAAATAGTAGTAGTAGCACAAATGGACAATAACAGCTATGTGTGTGAATAGTAAGAGCAGCTGTGCAGAGTGCGTGCAGATAGCAATAGCAGTGCATACAGACACGTGCAGACAACATTAGCACCACGCACAAATAGCAAGCATAACTTGTGCGAACAGTGGGCACAGTACGCAAGGATAATAAGTGCAAAAAGTGCGGATAGCAAGACCAAAGAGTGCAGACAAAATGTGTATGGATAACGTGTAGACAACATTAACAGCGCATGTGGACAGTAGCGGATAGATGCGGTAACATGCACAAACTGCATTAATAGCGTAGGCAAACAGTAATGGCAGCACGTAAAGGCAACATTAGCAAAATGTGCAGATAGCAGCAGCAACACATGCAGACAATAGAGGCAGTGCGCGTAGGCAATACTGGTAGCAAGTGTGACAACACCAACTGTAAAGGAAGGAGAAGATCCATATTTTGTTCCAATAAATTGTACATATTGAGTGATCCTTCTCCAGGAAAGGTTTTTCTATTAACTCTTGATAGATTTGTGAAAAATAGGGTGAGATACCCTTAGAGTGATTCGGAGATCATTATAAGTGGTTAAAGAGTGATCCTTTCATAACCAAATTGTATGCTTTTATAATAAGAGTCGATTGTGTGATTTAGGAGTGATCCTATCACACCGTAGATGTAGCTCACACATTATAGGTGAACCATGTAAAAATTGTTATGTGTGCTTGGGTGCTTGCACATTAATTTATATTCATACAATTGCACTCATATAAAGAAGAAAAATAAAAATTGGATCATTGACTCTAACAAGTTACAGAGGTTAAATCTGGATCAATTTGTAAAAAAAAAAAAGTATATCTCACACTGATTCATCCCCCTTCTCAGTGTAAGACCTAAAACGGTCTTCATTAAGTGGTATCAAAGCCTAGTTCCTTTGTTAATCCAATTTTTTGACTTTGAAGTGAAGTTATGCATTATTATGTGAGTTTTTATTTCTATTACTACTTGAGATCATGGATAGTATAAATAGTGTCAACAACAAGGGCATCCCTACGTTTAATGGACAAAATTATTAATTATAAATGAATAGAATGCTCTCATATCTGATGTCCCTTGGTGTTGATGTGTTTAAGTTTGCTATTAGTGGCTTCATCCCTGTTGTTAAAGGTGATTTTATGACATTGACTGATAAGAACTTAGAGTGTGATGAAAAGGCAAGAAATGCCTTATATGCCTTCTTGTCTAATAAAGAATTAACCAAGGTGATAGGGTGCAATACAGCCAAACAAATATGGGACAAATTGAAGAATATTTATGAACGAGACAAGGTTGCAAAGGAAGCCAAGTTACAAATTTGGAGGAATAGATTTAAATATATAAAGATATAGAATGATGAGACTACAAATGCATTCTTCATAAGAGTCAACGAGATTATGTACTCTATCAGAGTCTATAGAGAGGAGATCCATGATGCCACTGTGGTAAGGAAAATACATAGAACCTTACCAAAAGCTTACAACACCAAAATCTCTTTCATAGGAGATAGAGATCTAAATAGACTACCCTTAAATGACCTGCACAACATATTGGTGGCTTGTGAAATGATAATAGCCCCCAATGATGAAAGAAAAAAAGTCTAAGGTGGAGAAGGAGTTGATCTTCAAGGTAATGAAGAAGTTAAAGATTAAAGACCAAGAAGAAGAATTCAACAACAACTCTAGAGAAGAAGATGGTGATCCTCAACTGGATAAAGCTTTGGCATACATCACCAATAATATGAAGAAAGGAAAAGGGAGGTACAAGGGAAAACTACCTTTAAAGTGTTTTAACTATAGAGACATAAGGTACTTTGTCATAGACTACCTAGAGAGAATAAAAGCAAGTAATGATGATGATGATGATGAGCCTACCCCAAGGTAATCTAGCTGTCCTATAGCTGGAAATTCAAGTATCAAAGGAAAAAGGCAATTTTTTAGATCCAAAAAAAGAAATTATTTGAGCAAGTTAGATAAAAAGAATTTTGAAGAAAAAGTTGATGATGATTCTGATGATGATGTTGCAAAGGATGTGCTGATCGCTCAAGTAGATGATGACAAAGAATCTTCAAGTAAGGAGGAATCAACAAAAAAGGAAGAGTATGAATTGTTACAACAATTTGAGAATGAGTTAAGAGCTTGTTTATAAAAAAAACAGCTAGCTAGAAAAAGAGATAAAGTATTTTACGATGCTATATGAAAATTTTGTTGTTGATGAACCTAATCTTTAGGTAAAAGAAAAGGAGTTTAAAGCAAAAAAGGAGTATTTGAAGAGAATTGAGAAGTTGAGTGTACTTATGGTAGTGCATGGCAAGATACACGAAGACATTGGCACTAAAGTGATTGCACAAGAGGAAGAGATGCTAACTTTGTAAGCTAAGCTTCACAAGGCTGAGTTCGAGCTAAAGAAGCATAAAGAAAGCTTTATGCAAGCTATAAAAGTGAAAGAAGAGTCATCATCAACAAATTACCATAAAAAAAGATACTACCAGAAAGTTAGATGAGTATTTAAGCAATCAAAGACCTCATTCCATAGGAAAGAAAGGACTTACCTACATTAAAAAGTCGAGTGAAAAGGTAGAAGAAAATAAGAAGCTTATGTTTGTGTCCAAAAGCAAGCGCAATGACATAATGAAGAAGAGAGACCTACCCAAGTTAAAATTGGTTAAGAAAGACATGGTGGAAACTCCTATCCAAAGTAGACAAGTTGTCAAAGATGGAGAGAAGGCTACCACACCAATTGCTAAAGAAAGGAGACATGGACTTGGTAAGAGAAGTAAATCTAAGTTCAAAGGATTTTGCTAGAGCTGTAGTATGTATAGGCACAAGGTTAATAAGTGCTAAAGTAATAAGCCCAGAATGAAGAGAAATATGAGGCAAGAGTCTAGGGGGAGACTTTATTAAAAAAGGAGGCAATCTCAGGTAGATGGAAGTCATATTTCACTAAGAAATAGATTTGATTTATTGAGGGATATGTGGAAGATATGAAAGGGTTAGACACATTGTTGAGGATTGCTTGACATTACTGCCTAGTCAATAAGTGCAAAGGAGAACACACCAACCATTATTGCCTAATCAAAAAGTAGAAAGGAGAATAGCTATACATACTCTCATATTCGGCCAAAAAAGAAGAAGATGAAGAGAAACGTTTATGGTTGTAGAATTAGCCTTAAAAGCTTCTAAGAAAGAAAAACTATGGATCCTAGATAGTTTTTACTTTTCACACATGATAGGAAACTCCAAGATGTTAAAAGAATTAAAAAAAATATTGTAGAGGGTCCATTAGATTTAGCAATGATGATGCCTTAAAGATTTAAGGTATCAATACTACTGAAATTAGTACAGAAAAGCTGAAATCAAAGAAACTACTTTATGTTGAAGGGCTAAAATATAATCTTATCAGTGTTAGCTAGTTGTGTGCTAATAAACATAAAGTTATTTTCAACAAGAGTGGTTGCACAATAAAGAGATTAAAAGATGATGTTCTTATTAAAGGTGACAGAACAAATAGAAACTTATATCAAGTTTTCAAAAGAAAAAACACATGTTATATGAGCACTAAAGATGAGAATTTGTTATAGTATGGAAGATTAAAACATCTTGGACAAAAGAAGCTGAACTTAAGTATTCAACCATACTTTAGAGGTTGAGGTATTCTCTAACCCCTTTCCCCTTCTCTCTTCTATTATTCTTTGAATTTGTTATTAAAGGAGGAGATATTTTTTATAAATTCAAAGAGAGTATATATTGACAAAAAAGGGAGTAGCTTAATGGATAAAGTGGGAGAACTTATCAAGGGAGAGTTAAACCAGGTTAAAAGAGATGCATGTTTCAAGGGGAGTTATGAATAACAATGCAAGGGGAGCAGTAAATATCAACAATTGTTATATCTGCATTATTGGATTTAATATATTGCCAACAAATCCAAAAGGAAAGGTTATTGAACCCATCTTTAATGGCTAATGTTGGATTTGTTGTCGACACCATTTCACACGTTTATGTGTATTGATTTGATATTGTGAATACTGTTGAGATGTAGTAAGGTCATTAAGAGTGATGGTAAGTCAACCCTATTGTTAATGAGTCAATGTTGACCATTAACCCTAAATTTCAAGGGTCAAAATTGACTATTGACCTTAAATTTTAGGAAGTCAATGTTAACCGTTGACCCTAAATTTTAGGAATCAAATTTGATTGTTGATTATAGGGCAACATATGGGAATTAACGATGACCATTGATAATCATGTAGCCCTAATCCCAAGGCTCTATAAATACCCTTGGACTTACAAAATGGGTGTGTGTTATAAAAAATTGAGAGAGCCAACCAAAAAAAAAGTTGAGCGGTAAACCTAGGGAAAAAGAGAGGTGAACGACAAAAAAGAAGGCAGTCACGAAGTAAGGTGCAATCGACTAAGAAAGAGAAAGAAAAAGGGCAAGGCAGCAAGCCAAAGAGAGTGCAGCAGCCACCAAAGAGAAGCAGCAAGGTGCAGTAGGCCAAGGAGGAAAGAAAGAAAGCAAGGTAGCCAACCACCCATACTGGTAAACCCTCACCCAAACAACCACATCACCAACAAGCCTTTACAAAGGTGATAGTAGCAGCCAGCCACCACACTAGCACATCCAGAGGCTTTCTAACAGACTAACAGCCTGTCCTTGCATGTTCAGGAGGGTATACTAACAACAATAAACATCCTTGCGAGTCCAAAAGGGTATACCAACATCAGCAACACGTCCTTGCATGTCTAAGAGGGTATACCAGCAGTAGCAACACGTCTCTGCACGTCTAAGAGGGTATACCAGCAGTAGCAACACGTCTCTGCACGTCTAAGAGGGTATACCAGCAGTAGCAACACGTCCCAAAAGATATATCTGTACCAGCAAACCCTTACCAAGGTAACAACCATCACTAGCAAATCCTCACCAAGATA
The DNA here is from genome assembly GCA_037897445.1 of Ceriops zippeliana. NCBI lineage: Eukaryota > Viridiplantae > Streptophyta > Magnoliopsida > Malpighiales > Rhizophoraceae > Ceriops > Ceriops zippeliana. The sequence goes on from JBAPLH010000228.1 coordinate 1,236,721, forward strand.
GTAGCTATACCAACAAACCAACAAAGCAACCCAGGAAGATAAACTAAAAGGAGGCAATAGCAACCTATAAGTCCAACAAGAGGTGAAGCAGTAGCGACTTGAGAAGACAGCTGCTACATATGGATAAAGCAGTAGCGGCATGAGACAGCTACTGCATATGGATAAAGCAGTAGCAGCATGAGACAACTACTGCATGTGGAGAGAATAGCAGTAGTGCAAGAAGACAGCTACAACGTACAGGGATAGTAATAGCAATGTGAGAAAATAGTTGCAACAGTGTGAGAAGACAACTGCAGTGTGCATGGATAACAACATCAATGCAAGAAAATAGCTACAATGCACAAAGATAGGTAGAATTGTATTCCTTAATTAGAAGAATCACTTGTAATTAAGGTTTTCCTATATAAGTATGTTAAGAAACACATTTTTCTTATAAGATTGTAATATTTACATACCCATATAAAGGCTATAACTATGTAAAATAGAATCAATAAGATTGAGGTATTTTCTAGCAAGTTTTGCTTTGCTTTCTTGTGTTCTTGGAAAAATACATTGGCTTGACTAATCAAAGGAGTGATTAACCATTATGGTGTCTTAAGATTGGGGCTTTTAGGACTTAGTTTCCTTAGGATTCTAATTTGATTAACCCAACTTATTTCCTTGCTTTTTAGGGTGTGCATAACAAATTGATTCAAAGGTTCCTAGGGCAGGTTGCCTAATGGGTTCTTTATCAATAAGCTGGTATGATAAGGTGACTTTCTACCTTTTTTTTACATCCTTACTAAAATAAGATATATGTAATGCTTTATGCATACTATCAAAAACTAAATAATAGTCTAAATAGATTTAAAGCTGTGCCTATGAGAGATCAATACATTATCAAAGCTAGTAAACATTCAATGTTCAATCAACTTTTGCCATCAATATAATACCAAGATGCTTTGCATCACGTCCATAAAAAATCCTTGCAACTTGTTCAAAGGGAGGCTGGACATTGCGACTTGAAGAATAAAGTCAATAAAAAATATGCTACCAAAAATTTAACTTGCAAAATATATCCATGAATAATACCTTTAGATTTTCCAAGCAAGGTACATGGAGAGTAATACAACAAAGAGAACAACCAATACCATATCTCTTATCTATATCAATATGATATTTGGAATTTGATAGAGCTACTTGAGTTGATAGGTAGAAACCATTTCTTGTCTTGGAACATAAGGTTTAAATAAATTATGTCTATTTTGGAGCAAAAGGTGTAAATAAGTTCAAATATTAAAAATAGTAGAAAGTTTATAATTTCACAAATTGATTGTTGGTTTCTATCCATTAAATTGCCGCGACCTAATCTAGGTATAAAAGAGATATAAGAAGTGAAGTATGTTATGCAGGTAAATTCTTTAATGCCAAAGTTTTGCGTCTCCTAAGCATAACATATTATATTTTACAAGTAGAATCTAATCTAAAACTTTAATTTTTCTTTTTCTTTTTTTTATTTATGAAATCAATCTTTAAATGCATGACTCATCTAGAGCCCTAAAGTTTGTTGGTTTTGATACTAGACTTCACATGTTTTTAGTTTCTCTAGAGGTTTCGACTTTTCTTGTTTAAAACCAATTTTTAACAAATGTTTGACTTGTCTTTTTTTTTTTTTTTGAAGTAATATAGGGTACTTAAAGTTAAGTTCATCATTTTTTTTCTCTTCCTGAACTCACAATAGAGTGTTTTCAATTGCTTCGAATAGGTTGCAGCATTGGTAGAAAGTGAAAGTTTTCCTCAAACTGTTTATCTGTTTTTTGGCAGCAAAATAAAAAAAAAAAATACAAGAACAAGGGAGAGGAGAGGTTTTACTTGCTGGAAAATGACTTAGAAGCCATGTATTTTGTTTTCGGTTTGCGTGGAATAACTCTCTTGTATCTCTACTCTCTTACAAGTGTTTGCTCTATCTTCCTCTCACTCAACAGGTCACTAAAGGGATCTTGCTTCTTTGATACCATTTTATTGGTTTTGAAAATGAAAAACAATGAGCATTGAGGTGGCATAGATGCTGCAAGGTTGCAAAAACAAAAATTGCAACAAAGATTTTGAATGCTTTTTGGAAAAACAATAATAGAACAACTCGCTATATAAAATTGTAGTAAGAAGAAGAATATCAAAACGGGTTCTTTTATTTTCATTAATCTTTAAATCTCATTATACAAAGATGTTTTGTAAATTCAAATATCAACTTTAAAATTTTAAAAGTGACAGTTTTTACTTGATTGAACAAACATTTCAATACAAATTAAAAATATTTTTAACTTGAACATAAGAGCACAAAATGAGCCAATTACACAACAATAAAGACTCCTCCAGCAACTCTCTACCTAATTTAATAGAAAATTGAGTTTGGTGAAAGGCATGAACAAAACAAAATTTGAGTAAGGCAACAGCACCAATACTTCCATCAGTCATCCTTCTCAGCTGCGTAGAAATTTTTTAGGAGCAAACCCTAAAGTATTTTTCTAAGCAACTTAAAGCAGGAGATTTAACAACTAGTTCGTATGTTCATGCCCAAGAAATTACGAGATGTGTTTGCACTGGCCAAATTACAGTGGGTGATGGTAGCCACTCTTCAATAGAAAAAATGAAGTTCTATCTGCGGCTATCTCCTCTGTTGGTGAATCCACCTCGCTCCCCAAGTAATAAAAATCATCAAACCTCCTTCTCTAGCTCAAATACTATTGTGAATCCTGTGATAACTAATACTTGAGTGGGAGCTAATAGAGGAAAGAAAGAGCCATGGTTAACATCCAATTCTTGCCAGAGGAGCAGTGATGATATCGATAAAAAGCGAACTAAGATCTCTGCTTTTGGTGTGACAAAAAAAATAAAAAAATACGAATACGGCCTTAACTGCAAGGATAAGAAATTGTTCCTGGTCAAGGTAAATGATGATCTTAATATAGACAAGCTGGAATCTAGTAAGGAGTAAGATAACAATTGACAAGAAGAGAACTTCCATGTCTCTATGCATGTTATCACCGCAACGAGGTCTGAGGGTTGTCAAATTATGCAGGTTACAACCTACACAGGAAAAAAAAGCCTTGCACACCCTCGTAGAATTATGATCAACAAATAATTTTTTGGATTCCATGGCTGCATAGTGTTCGATCATCGAGTCGAGATGGCTGGCAGCAACTGTGTCAGTTGTGCTAGGTGTGCAACGACTTGTACTGGACTCTACAGGGTGGTGTTTTCTTCTCCGACATGTACAAGCGCTCCCAAAGCAGCTTTGATCTCATTTTATGGGTGCATTGTCTGGAAACATTGGGCGATATAAATTTGAACTTCAAGCAGTTATGGATGGAATTTTCTTTGAATGGAAAGCAACATGTCGTTAGAGGAACAACCAGGTAATGGTCCATAAGATGAACGACAAAATTGTCACAAAAAAACTCTAGCACATTATTTAAATCTATTTGCCATTCAATTGTGCAACCTAGCAGTGGATTGGGGTCTAGATTGCATAATAAATGCCTCAGGAGCCATGCAAGCAATTCAGAATCATTGAGTACGTGGGTTACAATTATGGCTGGAGGAGTGTTCATGGCACCTTAAACTACCTGCTTCTAGTTCAAAGTGTGGTATATTTTTCGTGCTTTTTAGTCCTGCTATTCAAATTCGTTTCAAAATTGAGCATAAAATATCTTAGCAGTTTTGAATCCTAATTACATACAGACATTAATTTTTTCGACTCTTAATTCTCAAGCTGTCATATTCGTTTCAAAATTGAACATGAAATATCTTGGCAGTTTTGAATCCTAATTACATGCAGACATTAAGTTTTTTCGATCAACTCTCAATCTGGATTTTGTCACTTCGCATCAGTGGCTACGGATGCTATGTAATGATCTTTACAAATTTTAGGTTCTTGCATTTGGACTGGTGCTGATAATCTGATTCATGCATTTGGGACTTTTCTTTTAGTTTTGGATGGGTGAAAGACGGGAAGTTTTACCCTGGAAGTGGAAGTCCTTTACTGTTGTCAATCCACCCTGAAAACCCAACCCAGTTCGTGCGCTTCCCTTTTCACTTTTCTCCTTTTCTTTCATATAACTTCTCTAGCTGCTTATTGATGTTAGTACGCTGATAATCCCCGAAAGGTTCCAATGACTACATTTATAAGTTTAAGGATCCCCTTTTTCCTTTCTAACATAGGACTTTATCACATTTTTTCTAACCAATTGTAAACCGAGGCCTCACTATCTATTCCCGGGCCTAGAACGCTTGATGGCAGACTCGAATTTAGGTCGGGCTGTTTCTGATACTACTTGTTACGTACCATTACTTTCTTTTTAAAAAAAAAAACCTATTGAGTATACAGTGCCACTTTATAATGCCCAAGGGTCCTCTTTCTTCTTTCTGAGACGGGACTTCGTCACAATATACTTGTTATAAGGCATCGAAATGTCAGGGAGAACGATGAGAGTTTAAAGCCGAAGATTGATGATCAAATGGTATTACATCTTACGTGTATGTATAAACTGCAACGCCCTTTCAAAGTTAGGTTCTCCATCTATCTCGGTCTTGAGGTGGAAGTTGATTATTAAACCTTGAACCCTGGTAATTTCACCATGGTAATTCTCACAATCACGGTAGTTTTATTTTTAATGATTTAGGATCATTGTTTGCAGTTGCTTGGCTTGGGTGTGAAAGAACTGGGATAAGAGAAGCGCAGCTAGTTTATTAGTACATCGACACTCTTTCATTTGAATGTATTTATGAGAAAAGGGAGATTAGGTTGAAGCTGTAACAAGGATTGAAATTGATTGGCATTGTCAAATCACCCACAAAACGAGCGACATGCTATGTGACTAATCAGGTCACATTTGGGAAGAGGAGAACCTAGAAGAAATGGAAGCATAAATTCATCTTTCTTTGAGCTAAGATTCGCAGTAGGCAGCCTCGCCTTCCTGGGTGGACAAGGAATCAAATATGCCAATTTAGATCAGAAAAGCTGTTGAGCTATCCGGACACCGAATAAATGCGATTGCATCTGATTCTCCAGAACAAAGGCATCAGTTGAAAGAAAATATTTCATACGGTAGTCACAGAACTCTTGCAGCCTAAGTTGTACCGTAGTTTCTTTTAAGTAAATTACGCAACCATGAGACAAATAAGGGTGTCTCTTAAGACTTTATTATAACTTTTACACTAAATTTGATGCGACTGGTTTCTTTTTTCCTTTTCTTTTTTTTCCTTTTTAGTTGTCTCGCATGTAGACTTTGCCACCTAAATTATTTAAAGTTGTCCCTTTGGAGACACATAATAATTAATAATTTAAAACTCCATTTTCGAGAAAACCCGAAAATAAATTATTTAAAGGTGTCCCTTTGTTAATTAGTTTCATTTTATCTTTTACTTGTACTTCTTTGTTAATTAGATATTTTTATTATAAATAAATTTATAGGCCTAAAGGCTAAAGCATTCATCATAAATATTAATTTTAGTAAAATATATTGTTTTACTCATTATCTCTCTATTTGAGATATTTTGTTTTCTAAGATTTAATTATGTATTAGCCTTATTATCTATCTCTTTCACTTGCAACACTTAACAAGTTTATGCCCTTTTAACAAGCAATTGTTTGCCAATGACTTTGATATCACTTGATGTAAGGAGTAGCAACTATCCTACTAAGGATAATCAAAGGATGTAGGCCATTTGATTAACCATATATGGCCAAAAGGCTATACTACAAAAGCTTGACTAGAAATTTAAATGTAGATTGGAAGCCACTAGAAATTGATTTGAAGTCTCAAACCGACGGGTCTAATAGAAACTAGGTAGATGTAAGAAATCAACATAGAGATTTTGCTTGAAGTCAACTTCTTGCTCAACCAATCCTTATAAATCCATATAGGCATTAGGTTTATGCAAGAGATTTGATAACAAGGTAAATTCTTGCAAGCATGGTTTTGATACTACACAAATTATTCCAAGTATAAATGACAATGAACCTAACATCATAGGATGCAAGTGAATTTTGACTAAATATAAATATTCATGTCTTAAATGATGAATTAAATATTTAAATTTTTATCAATTAATTAGCCAAAATAAAAAGGCTCTTTAATAATGGAGAAATACTTGATGAACAAAAAGTCAAATTCGTAAATTATCAACTAAAAGGAAGAGTATTGCTTGATGGAAATAAATAAAAAACCAAAACAAAAAAAACAAGAGAAAGATCTAGTTAGAGATTAGAATATAATAAAACAACTTCTAAAATAAGTGTTTCTTTCTACAAATTATGAGTAAATCTTTTTCTTAGTAATATCAATGTTGTAACCAAAGCAGCTAAATAGTTCGTTAGTACTTGTGAAATTTCTTTAAATTATGTGAGTGCAATAAGTTGATAGAATCAGAATGGTAATAAGGCTCGAGGTACTTAGATGGATTAAAACCAACTATCTAATATAAAATTAAAATTCAAATGTTATTGGATATATCTAAGGCTAAGAATTGGTTTTGAAAGTTGATATGATGCCATAAAAGAAAAACAAGGTTAAATCTTTTTGTAAGTTTTATTTTAATTATAATAAACTTGTTATAGAGAAATAAAAAATAAGGCCTGAAGCTAACTAAAAAAGGCAACAATTGACAAAGTTGTTGGCAAACAATTGCTTTTTTAGAAAGCTGTAACGTAGAATTCCAAACCTTATAAGAAGCTTATACTTGGCAAGTGATATAAATGCAATGAAATATATCATTTTATAATGATTGCCCATCCTAAAAGACAATGAATATAGTGAAGTGATAATTAAAATTTAAGATTATAAAGTCTATTATTGCCTATATGGAGCAAAAGGTGAATATATGAATAAGAGATCTATGAATATGGTGAAAGCTAATACTAGCTCTTGAATAAAAAGATTATACTCATAGAATAAGCTATTTTATACCAAGCATACAATCAATAATATTTTGTTGATTTAATTATTGATAATAGTAATCAAGAAAATGTCATTAGAAAAGAAATAGTTAAGATGTTCTAGCTACCAATAAAAAATAAACATCCAAGTTCATATACCATTAGGTAATTAAAATAGTTAAACCAAATTTGTGTGATGGAATAGTGTAGGGTTCCATTTTTATTTGACTAGTAAAGAGATGTCATTAAAGAATAAAAAATGATGCATGTGCTAGTGGTGAAAAGAAAAATAATCGATAATTAAAAGAAAAAAAACTCTAGAAGCAATTAAGTCGTTATTAGAAGAATTTAAGGAAATTGTACCAAAGGAGTTAGGATATGGGTTACCACTAATGTAGGACATTCAATAACAAATCAATTTTGTCTCTAGTGGCAATCCGTTAACTTTCCATATTGCTAAATGAATTCCAAAAAGAGTAAGATCTTTAAGGAAATTTTAAGAGTTCCTAAAAGGAAGGCATATCAACCTATATACAATAACCACTTTACTCAGCATAAAAAAGATGGTAGTTGATAAATATACATTGATAGTCAAGCAATCAACAAGATTACCATTAAATATAAGTCTTTTATTCCTAAACTAGATAACATGTTAAATTAGCTAGATAAATCCAAGGTATTTTTAAATATTAATCTTCAAATTAACTATAAACAAATTAGGATTAAACTTAGAGACAAGCAGATGCTTATATTCAATTCTCAAGATAAACTTTAAGAGTCACTAATTCTATCATTTAGTCTCTCTAATGATTCTTACAGTAGTATGAGGTTGATGAATTAAGTACCAAAGCTTTTTATTGGCAAATTTGTAATTGTCTATTTTGTAAAAAAAAAATTATTTATAGTTTATCAATAATGGATCATATTTTACACTTAAGTGAGATGTAAATGATACAATATGAAAATAAGTTGTAGGTAAACTTAAAGTACAGTTTCATAATCGATAAGTTATTCTTTTTGGGGTATATAATTAGTTCTGGTAATATTCAAATTAATGAGAACAAAATGTAAGCAATTTAAGATTATCAAACTCGTAAAATAATGGGGTAATATGTAATGTTTTCATGACTTAGCAACTTTTTACTAAAGATTTATTCCTAAATTTAGTACCATCATAATACTTTTTACTAAGTGCCTTAAAAGAAAAGGGCAAGTTTCAATGTAGAGATGGAGAATAACACTACTTTGCCCTTATTAAGGAAAATTTATATATCACTTTTATGCTAACTTTGTTTAGTTTTAGTAAGCAATTTAAAGTTAAATACAATGATAATGGAGTGAAAGTCAATGCTATTATCTCTCAAGAAAAAAGGTTAGTCACATATTTAAATAAGAAACTTAATGAGACCCAACATAAGTGGTCTATTTATAATAAGAAATTTTATGTAATTGTAAGACCCCTATAACATTAAGAACATTATTTAGTAAGATGTGAATTTATCTTATACTCATATTACTAAGCCTTAAAGTATCTATACAATTAAATCCAAATCAATAATGATATGCATGTTAAATAGCCTACTTTTTTATGAAAGTTCCCTTTTAAACTATTTCACGAAACTAGTCAATAGAATAAGATTGCTAATACCTTAAGTTAAAGATCATTATTGTTATAAACATTGAATAGTATAAGCTTTCAATTTCTTTGTAAATTGTATGAGTATGATAAGAATTTCAAAAAAAAAAGTTATAATAGTGTTTAAAAGTAGCTTACAAATGATTTTTATAAAATTAATCACTATTTAATGTGCAAAACTCAACTTTGTGTTTCTTAATCTTTATTAAGAAGAAAAATTATTTATAACCTACATGGAGGTGGTCTTATAGGTTATTTTTAAAGTAATAAGACCATTGTTGCTATCTAAAAGTGGTATTATTGTTATAATTGAAAAGAGATGAAGGGAAATTTGTCTAGACAATGTAACATTTGCCAAACAGTCAAGGTTTATGTGAAATACTAGGTTACATATTCCTTTACGTGTTCCAGATAATATCTAGGAAGACTTATTTCTCAATTGTATTTAAGCAAACCCTACAACCAATATGTCATGAATTTTGTATTTATTGTGCTTAATAGGCTTTCGAAGATAAGCCACTTTATTCCTTATAAAAAGACTTATAATGTCAATACACTTGCATGAAATGCCTAAATCTATAACATCCAACCACGATACCATATTTCTTAGCCACTTATAGATCACTTTATTGAAATTTTTTAATTCATTCTTAAAGTGTAATGGTATAACACGTACAAAAATAAATAGTCAGATTAAATCATTAAATAAGACTCTAAGCAACCTCATTCAAAACATTTGTAAAGACAAGTCAAAGTAATGAGATTTTACTTTAAGTAAAATTTACTTATAATAGTGTAATTTACAATGCTATAAGAAAATCTCTTTTGTTGTTTACACTAAATACTTGTACATTACTTTGGATTCAATCAAAGTTCTTATAATTCTATGACATGGCATTACAACTAAGAATTATACAATATATATATATATATATATATGATCTATTAAACTAAGATAAAAAAAAAAGTTAGAGATTACCAACAAAAAAGTTTAAGAAAGTTGCAATTAAACATCAAAAAGGAAAATTAGTCAAAGGAAAGTGATATAATTATGGTGTTCTTTCGTAAAGAGCAATTTTTAGTTGATTCTTATAACAAGTTAACAACCTAAAATGTATGGTGCATATTAAGTATTAAGGAAGATCAATGATAATGCCTATATAATTGGTTTGTCATAAGAATACGACATCTTTAAGACTTTGAATATTACAAACATCTAACAGTTTACCCAATTGATAAACTTTTTTTATTTAAATCTTAATTTGAGCTCAACGTTAAGTTTTCTTAAGTAGAGGGATTAAGGTAAAAATGGTAATATGAGATTTCATGTATTAAAAGGATGGAGAGAAACCTAAAAGCAAATTCTAGAAAACTTAGTCCTTAAGCATTTATAAGGATTATTCTAGAATACTTAATCATTAAACAAATATTTAATAGTTCAATTTAGTTTTCTTTTATCTTTACTTGGCCATTAACTTTACTTAATCAAATACTTCATTTGTTGGCTTCACATTTTCGCTATAAATAAGCCAACAAATTAGAGGGCTAATGCATCTATTAGAAATATCACTTTTAACAAAATATTTTGTCTTTTATGTAATGTCTCCCTTTGAAACATTTTGTTTTTAAAAACTAAATTATGTATTAGTCATGTTATTATACATTATTACTACATTGTAAACCATTCAAAAAGGAGAAGGAAAGAAAAAGACTCAAAGGCATATGTGCTAAGATTAGTAAAGGCCTACCTTTATGGGATATTACAGAGAATTTTGACTCTAACTTAACCTTTATTTTATATTTTAACTAAGGTGCTCCATTAAGTTTTTAATATATTATTAAAAAGTATAAATTATAATTTCAAAAATTAGATAAGTTAAATTTGTTCAATTCATCATTGCTTTTTTCATTAATCAATTGATATTAATGAATCAAAATTAATATTTAGTAATATATTATAATCACCTAAATACTAAAAATGTTAAAGGGGATTTGAATAATCTTTTTGCATATAATTTATTAATATAATTCAATTTTAAGTTTCAATTAAAGGTGTGCAATTAATGTATTGATAATGTATTATCTACTTAGTGAACTTTTTTTTAAGCACCAATTGTTGGTTTAATCATCTTTATAATTTAGTTAATAAGATCAATTTTTTAAGAAATAAAAATAACATGCATTGATCTTACAATTTTATTAATATTTCATTTTGATAATATATTGGCAAAGAGTACTTTAGAAAAAGAAAGCAACTAAAAGAATGCGGAAGAAACAAAAATAATTAAACACAAGTAATATTATTATACAATTTCTTCACATTTTGTTTCTCTTCATTAACTCCTTTTTTATATCATTATAAGGATATATGTATTATTTTATCAACTGCATCTATCATTTTTTCATCTAATAATTGTTTTGGTAATAAAAAAGTAATTATGATCTCATTATAATTATTTTTACAAATTATATTTATTTTATAAATTTTATTTTTAGATATATAATAAATATAAAATAAACAATGTATTTTATTAAATAAAAAAATAGAAAGTAAACAGTATCCGTATGGCATGTACTAACATTGGTGATGGTGCATTTAGGACATGCCAAATCGCATTTTCTACCGAAGGATCAGAATCTTGTATTTGTCAGAAAGGCTTCTGTATTTCGGCCCGTCAGTGTGTTTGACGGGACAGTCAATGTGTACTGGTCGGTGAAATAATTTAAGAAAGAGAAAATTCGGTCGGAACTATTATTGAACTATATAAAAAACATGAGAAATATAAATTAATTATATTTTTTTATTGTTATGAACAAAAAATAATATATATTATAAGTAGATAAAATTATTTTTTTATATTTATATGCATTTCAATAAACATTATTGTATAGTGAATTTTTTTTTACAAAATATTGATAATTAAATGAAAAGAAACATAAAAGAGACAAATATTAATTTTTTTATTTTTATTTTTGGGGTTTTAAAGTGTCTTAGCAAAAAAAAAAAAAATAATACATGTTCAATAAAGATAATAACATCTGCAATTTAGTATAACAGAATGTCTGATTATAAAAATGGAAAAGGAAACAGTGTCTTAACAAAGCGCGAGTGGGAGTAGAGAGTACAGCAATAATGGTAAAATAAGCTCAATCGATTCTCTATTGTCAGCGGGCCGGAAGTTCTGGCCCTTTAAAATTTCTTCCAACTAAACTCCCCTCAAGCTTTTCCAGCCCACAGCTATATATAGGTTTAGGCTTCATTCAGTCAAGGGGTGTTCCGCCGCGATGCAATCAAAAATAATCACAATATGAAAAGGGCTTTCCTACAGGGAAGAATTCTAGCTGGGATATCAAGCAGCTGCACCGTTAATTATGTGCCTAACTTACTCGCCGGTGAGTCGTCCTCCGGCATACGGCCGAGGAAGCGTGCGCTGCTTATAACAGTAACTTACAAGAACTCCAAGTATGAACTCCACGGAACTTTCAATGATGTGAAGAACATGAAGAAATTGTTGGTTAAACATTTTGGCTACAAGCGCAAAGATATTGTGATCCTCGCAGGTACCTTCTTCTTCTTCTTTTTTTTTTTTTTTTCTTTCTTTCAATAAAAGGGGTCATATTAGATGGCTTAAAATCATAGTGTAGACACGAAATCGTGCAAACAATTTGCAGAAAAGGAGTCGGATCCTCAATTTTCTCCAACAAAGGATAACATTAGGAAGTACATGAAACGACTGGTGGAGGGCTGCCAGAGCGGTGATTACTTGGTGTTCTACTTCTCGGGACATGGCCTAAGGCAACCTAATTTTAATGGGAGCGAGAATGATGGGTTCGACGAGACTATTTGCCCTGTTGACCATATGCAAGAAGGCATGATCACCGACGACGAAATTTACTCCACCATCGTTAGGCCGCTCCCTGAGGGAGTCACGCTTCATGGAATTGTTGATGCTTGTCATAGTGGAACCATCCTTGATCTTTCTTATGTTTATAACAGACAAGGGTACGTAGGTGTCTCGAGTTTTCCTTTTCGTGAATTTTTTCTACATCTTTTACTATGTTTACATCTTTAAAAATCATGGGACTAGCTTTTTTGTACGGTGTCATCAATTATCGTGCAAGAGAAGAATATTAAAAAGGAAAATACTCGGCAGATGAACTATTTAGTAGATAAAATTTAGTTATATAATAGGAGTAATATTGGGTATTATATAATAGAATTTTATGCAATATTAAATATTATTTATGCGATATTAGATGTCATTGACTTCCATCAAATATAAGGATAGCTTTTGATATCAATTTTTTATAACTCTCTTGTGGCTACTTCCTTGTGACCACCAATTATTATTATTATTATTTTTAATTAACTTTCTATGACTCCCCTATCAACTTTTTATTTTAAAGGTCTCTTTCTTTTTATTCATTTATTTTTATTTTTTTTATTATTTTAAAAGTTAACTTTCTATAACTCTTTTATAGTTACTTTCTCATGACCATTATTATTATTATTATTATTTTAATTAGCTTTCTATAACTCTTTTATTAACTTTTTATAACCATAGAGAGTCATACATTCTTTATTTTAAGAGTCTCTTTCTTCTCTCTGTTTTTTTTTTCTTTTTTATTTTGAAAGTTAGCTTTTTATGACTTTTATAGCTACCTTCATGTGACCACCTTTTTCTTTTCTTTTCTTTTCTTTTTCTGGTCGTCCAAAAATTAGCTTTTTATGGCTCTTCAATTAGCTTCCTATAGCTATATAAAGCGATATACCCTTTATTTTAGGGGTCTCCTTTTAGTTTTTTGGTTTAAAATTAGCTTTTTATGACTCTCTCGTCAAATTATAGAATGTAACTTCACCACAGAATACATAAAAATTGATATAAATATTTATGAATTTTTATAATTAAGTTTTCAATTTTTTTATATTTTTATTTGAATTCTATGATTTTAAAATTTTTTCTAAATTGGTCTATTTTTGGATGAAAAATGATCAAAACAATTAAGAATCGTACATTAACTAAATGAAATTATTAGAAACTTAATTATTTTTTTGTACTAAAACTATTAATTTGAAATAAATTTAAAAGGTGTAAAACTCAAATAAAAATGTAAAAATTTGAAAATTCATTTGTAAAAATTTATAAAAGTTTAAGATCAATTTTTTTTTTTTTACTTATTTTCTCTATTTAGTGACTTTTAAATTACAATGGAGTATTTTTATCATTACATCAAGACTTAACTTTCATGCAAGAAAATCTCCCAAGGACAAAATATGCACAATAATATTTAATGTAAAATTATCAATTTTGTTACATAGGGGTAATAAGAAGATACCAATTTGCAGGGGTCATAGAACAGAAGGAAAAAGGCCTGTGATGCTGTTCGAAAACTAGGAGAATACGGTTTGTTATAATTTTGTAGGAGATTCCATAGTGACTTACTGACTGACTGAGCCCGTCTTGAGTGAAACAGGAGGGAGTGGCAGTTACTTGTTTCTGAAGAGGGGAGAATTGATGGATTGGCAATTTCAATTACTGCTTGTTTAGATGAGCAAGTGGCTGCCGATACTTCTGTAAGAGAGTGGTTTAGTTTAGATTTTTCGTTTATGGGATACGTTTGATAAGATGTAATGCAACGTCATCAAACCTGAGCCTTCTTCTCTATCGTCACAAATGGATATGCAGACTTTCACTGGAAAAGAGACGAATGGTGCTTTTACCTACATTTTGGTGAAAAATGTCAAAGAATGCCCCGGGGTGACATATGGTGACCTGCTTGACTCGATCCACAATTCAATTGAGGAAGCTAATCGAGAAGGGTGCCTTCCAAAACGGATCTTAAAGAAAGCTTTCAACGCAATGTTATTACAGGTGACATTTTCTCTTATCAACTTACAATTGTTTTCATCTCACTTTATTCCATTGTACCTTTATTTTTAGCTGTTTTTTTAACCTCATTTCCTTGATTAATTCTAATTAATGTCGTGACGTTATCTATATTGTTTACCGTGCATGTGTGCAGAAGCCTCAACTTTCTGCATCTGAACCCTTCGACATTTACAGCAAGCGTTTTGTGTTGTGATGATATCGATTGGAATTTAAAGGGGATTACATTCTATAAGCATATGGATACTTTTTTTTCCAAAAAAAAAAAAAAAAAACTGTTTACTCATTAGCTCAATGTATGACTGGTGCTTGGACATTTGTACCCGCTTTTTGTTTAAGCAATTAGTTCCAACTTTCCTGGAGGATATGATCTAAAAACTTGCATCGAGTTAAATTTGGTTGGCCTTTGTATCCATTATTTTGTGTCAGACTAATGTGTAGCTGATAAACCCCGATTAAGGTTCAAATTGGATTTGTCTTACAAATCAAATAAAAAACAAAAAAAAAAGATTGAAATTGGAGATCTTGAATAAGGGAACAGAATTAGCACATACTAGTTTTTGCATTCAGTGCCTGACTAATTAGGTGCCATTTGGGATTGTAGTTGCATTCGTGAAGCATTCCCCCCCCCCCCACCTTTTTGTAACAGAAGGGAAAAAAACAAGAAAACTAAACTAAACACAAGGCTTTAATCACCTCTAGCAAAGGCAACTTCAACCACATCAACCTGAAGCAGAATCTTCGTGTCAGGTGGAGGCTTTAACTAAGAAGTAGTTCCCTTCTCGCAAAGTGTGCTGAAATCTACATCCCCAATTCCGCTTGATGAGTCCAAAACACTCAGCAATAAGTGACCGGTACGAGTTAAATTCTCATCCATCCTTTGTAAGTTTTTAAATCGGCTAGCTGGAAATCTATTTCCACTAAAATGTGGCGAAATCCCCTTTGCCAGGTACTGCTTTAAAGCCCTGCAAATGGTGTGAAGTCCTGCTCCAATAGCCATTGAAAAACCACCATGACCGGAAAAACTATAGACCCATCGATCATAGTTATCACTTGCCAGCCCACCATAACCAGCTAAAGTCGGAGCCCCCTTGGCACACCCATCGACATTGATCTTGAGGAATGGCGCAACCCACAGCATGAATAAGTAGAATGACATTGAATTGCCTTGTTGCAACCCACAGCTGGGTTGGAATTTTTCTATATGCTTCCACTCCAAAGAACGGACGTTCTACGGAAGAAACACAAACCATAATTAGGGGCTGGTGGAAATTTAGGGAACCAAGAGTTTCATGACGAAAAGCCCAATCAACTTTGTCAGGTATCATATATATAATACTATCAATGTTGGATGAAGAAAGCAAAGTGAAAAAAAAACAAATCAAAAGAAAAAAAAAATTATTAGGAACTTCTTATAAAATTACAAAGATACAAAGAGATAGTAAAAATATAAGACAGAGGAGGTTGTGATCGAATCTCAAGTAAACTCAGACTTGTCAATTCAGAATAGCTCAGGTTGAGACCTATATCTAAGTTTCTTTGAGAAGTCAACAAAGTCTAAGAACAGAACCCTGGCAAAGAGATAGGACTAAAACTAAATAGTGTCAAATTCATAAAACCCCCAATAATTATTATCTTTAACAAGTTGTATTATTGCTAGCAAGCTATAACAAGATCATCAAGCTTGTTCTTGTCACTTCACAGCAAATAAGAATTAGCCATCTGCGTAACATTTTGAGCCATTTAAGGGCAGTTTAAGAGGCTCTTGGGGGCAATGTAGGAAAAAAAATGCAGAAGGTAAGGAATAACCCCAAAAACCAACAGGAAAGACACCTAAAATCAAACCATTAGAGAGTTAAAACGCTAAAAAACAATCCATCATAAATAAAAAGCACACTTAAAATTCACTGATCCATATTACAAAGAAAACAACTAAGAGCCAATCATAATATATTTCCAAATTGTTGAAATCTCATAAATGAGTCGACGAGTAATTACCATTATAAATTACATATAAGAAGAAAAACAAAATAGAAATGACCTTGTTACCACTACCATTAAAGCAGAACTCAGAGCATTTTAATCCGTTGTAGCTAAATTTGGACTCATTGGTGGGACTGTAGTATCACGAGTGAGCAAAGAAAGACACCAGAAAAAAAATTAAAAAAAAAAAACTAGTTAGTATATCTAGGTCATTTAATTGATTATTATAGCATTAAATTAGACATTGTATGAGTTTGTGGATAAATGAAGAGTTTTTTTTTTTTTTTTTTTTTTTTTTTTTGTCTAAGGTAGGATTGGATTTCTTTTCTTATGTATGAATGTGTAAAGATTAAAAAGGAATAATAAAAAGGTTTATATAGAAAGGAAAAAAGAAATAGTGAAGACTGAATATGTAAAGAAAAAGACAGATAAAAAGACAAATAAGAAATTAAAGGAAAAAATAATAAAATAGTAAATGTTTTTTAATAATAAATAATAAATAAGACAAATAAAAATGGTTAAAAATAAAAAAATATGAGTCGACTCAATCAAATTGTAATTGATCCGATAAAATTAGGTTAAATTCGGCCTACACGGATCAGACCCAGTCAAACCCAATCAAAAGGACCAGATAAATTTTTAGTCTTTGACCCGACCTAACTTGAGCTCACAAACGCGAACGGATCACAAAATCCCAACATTGCAAAATCAAATAAGGCAAACGACAAAACACACTCCCCAATTCTTTTACATATTGAAGCTGTATTTTTCAACCCTTTTTTTTTTTTTTAATGGAAGGAAGGCAACAAAGCTAAATAGACCATTTTAAAAAAAAAAAAAAAACTCTAGCAACAAAAAAAAAAAGTATAAAATAGTAAGGAGGACTTTTAAAAGAAAACTTCAAAATATAAAAAAAAAATAATTAAAAAAAATTATGCTTAGATCCATGCGCTTACTTGATGCTTAGATCATGAAATCGAAGGCCTAAACTTTCCAAAACACGAACATGTCCGCTTTTGAGCCCTAAAAATGGTGGTTCTCCACTGAAACTAAAGTTAAAATTAGCGTTATTACATTACGGGTATCATGAAAACCAAAAAGTTGTGTTCCCAAGATTTGGCAATAAGAAAATGGGGAAATGGAGATATGGGATTTCAAAATGGAGCGAGAAAGGAAAATTGGAAGAGGGGGTGGGGGACTGGTGCTGTGAAAATGGGGTTGGCCTAAAATGATATATATAGGCAAGACCAAAACAATGTTGTTTCAATTTCTGAGTTTCTATTCTTCAGCTTCGAAACGATATCATGTTGTCATTTCAGCCTAGCACTGTTTATTCAAAATGACATTGTTTCGGCTCCAAACCCAACTCCCTTCATTTGAAACGGCGTTATTTTAACCCTCTCTTTTTTTTTTCATCATAAACCTTAAACATTGGGTTTGACTAGACCAACCTTTTTCTTTTCTTTTTGAGAAGGTATAACTTTTGAATGTTTCTAAAAGTCAAAAGGTTTTAACTTTTCTCAATTTCTCAATTTTCAATATTCTCTTTCTTCGTTCTTCTAAATTCTTTCATGTTAAAAATTCTAAAATTTCTATACAAATTTCTAAAGGTCATGTATCTTTCTAAATCAAATTTTTAAAAGGAAAAATCTTTCCATCCAAAATTCTAGAGTAACTCCAACTTTAAATTTTCCAAAGATCACTCAAATTTTCCTATTTTCACATAATAATAACAATAATAATAACAATAACAACAACAACAACAAGCAATAATAATAAAAAAAAACATAATTTTCTAAAATTTCAAATTATCCTTTCAAAAATTTTTCTAACGTGAGGAATTACTATAAAAAATATGTGAAATCTTTCAAATTTTACCTCAAAGTAAGAGGTCTTTGTTTAAAACATCCTATACTTTTCAAAGTTTTTTTTTTTTTTATGCAGGGATTATTGTAAAACAAACATTCCATCATTCTTAACTTTCTTAACATGTTATTAAGAAAGATAAATAAATATAAAATTCAAGTTGGAAGGAGCATAAAAATAAAATCAATGTTAAAATTGTAGTGTCGTCATTCAAAATGAGTGTTTGGATAAGTATTGACTTTTGTAAATGTAACTATACTATCGTGCTTTAAAGAATTTGGTAACATAGACTAAATCATGCTAGTTTAGAAAACAAAGCAATTCCTTGAATTGGTGGATATGGTTCCATCCCTATGCTAAAAGGTTGGTGGCAACTTTAGTATCCTAAGATTGATTTGAGGTGGAAAAACCTTGAATCAATTTAAGTATTACATGACTTAGATGAATAATGAGGACGAATTGTAAAGCACCTCACAAACATGGTTTGCCCTCGTCACTAGTAATTCATCAATGACTCCAACATCATAAGTTTGATTTAAGGTGGCAAAACCTCAAATCCATCTTAATATTGCACAAGTTGGACAAGTGGTAAATGTAAATTGGGTATAGCATTATGTAAGTATGGTTTGCTTTTACCATCAGTAATTTATTGTGTTAATGTTATAGTAATTATTAATGGCTTATGGCTCATTATTCATTAGTAAAGTCTTATATTAAAAATCATTTCCTTTCTTATCAAGTTGTAATAACTTAGTAATGGTAATAGTACTAATAATAAAAAAATTACATAATTTATTAAAATTTCAAATTATCCTTTTAAAAATATTCCTAATGAGAGGGATTACCTTAAAAAATATTTGAAACCTTTCAAAATATACTTTAATGGATGAGATCTTTATTTAAAACATCTTATCCTTTTCAAAGTTCTTTAATGCAAGGGATTGTTGTAAAATAAACATCTTAACATTCTTAAATTTCTTAAGATGTTATTAAGAAAGATAAATAAATATCAAATTAAAGTTTGAAGAAGCAAAAAAATAAAATCAATGTTAAAATTGTAATGCAGTCATTTAAAATAGGCATTTGGATAAGTATTGACTTTTGCCAAACATAACTATACTCTTATGCCTTAAAGAATCTTGGTAATATAAACTAAGTCATATTAGTTTAAAGAATAATGCAATTCCTTAAATTGGTGGATAAGGTTTTCCATTTACACATTAAAAGGTTAATAGTGACTTTAGTATCTTAAGATTGATTTGAGGTAAGGAAACCTTGAATTGATCTAAGTACTACATGACTTGGATGAATAGTGAGGACAAATTGGGTAAAGCACCTCTTGAGTATGGTTTGCCCCTACTTGATATGGAAAACCCCCAAAAGACGTGGCTTAGGGACCCAACACACATAAGGAATCAAAGAACTACCAGGAAAGTTAAATCAGAATTTAATATCACAAACCTTAAACTCACCTTTCAAAGGAACACAAACCTAGAGCATTTAAGAAGGGTATGGATGCCACACTACAGAAAATAAAGGAATTGGGAGTGATAAGTCGATTGGAAAGCCACAAGAAGAAATGCCTTTTGATAAGTTCCTTAGCCCTTAAAAGAACCGAGAGGAAAAAATCCTTACTTTCTATTTCACTTAAAGTTGTCTGCCTTTCTTCAGAGCATATAAGGGGTGCTTATTTATAGGTTAGGATAGCAATCTTAAAGAGGCATAAATTCCTACTTAGGAGAAATCCTTATTTTGGAGGAATTCCTAAATATGGACAAATTCCAACATAGATAATAAAATCCTATTTAGGATAGATAATAAACTCCTATTTAGGAGGAAATGCTATTACTTATTCTGATTTATTTAAGTATTATAATTATATTAATTAGGCCTAAACTCTTTGTCAAACTTGAATTTGCACCATTTGAAGTTTGGTTGGCCTGAATGACCTAAATTATCCCATTTAGTGCTTTTTTAATCTTTTTAGCCTTAGCTCGTATTATTGGGCCTTCTAGAATGTGCAATGGACCTCTTGTATCCCTTGAAGCCTTCCACCCATCATCTTTATGGTTCTCATCATTCCCCCGCTCCTCAAAAAGATTCGTCCTCGAATCATCACTTACATCAAAAGAGGAAAGGTCAGAAATGTTAAATGTTGCACTCATATTATACTCACCAAGAAGGTTCAACTTATAAGCATTGTCATTAATTCGATCTACAACTTGAAAGGGACCATCTCCTCTAGGTTGTAGCTTTGAATGCCTTTGAGCTGGGAACCGTTCCTTATGCATATGCACCCAAACCCAATCACCAGATTCAAACACCACCTTCTTTTGTCCCTTGTTGACATAGGATGCATGTTGCTCAGTTCATTTTTCAATATGTTGTTGCACCTTTTCATGCAATTTTTTTATCATGTCAGCCTTGCATTCACCATCTAAGCTAACATACTCATTGACCGGTATAGGTACCAAATCCAAAGGAGTTAATGGATTAAAACCATATACGATTTCAAATAAAGAGTAACTACTAGTAGAATGAACACTCCTATTATACGTAAACTCAACATGTGGTAAACAATCTTCCCATGTTCTCAAATTTGATCGAATAATAGCACGCAAAAGAGTAGAAAGAGTTTGATTAACTACCTCAGTCTGCCCATCAGTTTATGGATGACAAGTAGTTGAAAAGTACCTAACTTGCCCCATAAAGTCTTTTAAAAGTAGCTTAAGAACCTTGTATCCTGATTTGAAACAATGCTTCGTGGCATGCCATGCAAACGTACTACTTCTTTAAAGAATAAGTCAACCACATTATTTGTATCATCAGTTTTATAACATGGGATGATGTGTGTCATCTTTGAAAATCTATCAACAACAATAAATACCTACCCTTTTTTGTTTGTGGCAATCCTAGTACAAAGTCTATAGACAAATCAACCTAAGGATGGTTAGGTTGGGTAGATGGGTATACAAGCCATGAGGTAAAACTCTAAATTTAGCTTGTTTGCATGTTATGCATTTCGCACATATCCTCTCAACATCTTGTTTCATTTGTGGACAAAAGAAATGTTCATTTAGGACATCTAGGGTTTTCCTAACTTCCAAATGACCCATTAGACCACCCTCATAAGCTTCTCTTACAACCAACTCCCTCAAAGAACTCATAGGTATGCATAAATGATTTTCCCTAAATAAGAAACCCTTATGCCTATAAAACTTCTTAATGGCTAATGCCTCACATTCTCTATACACATTAGCAAAGTCAGGATCATTCATATATAAATCCTTAATGTGTTCAAATCTTAATAAGTTTGCAGTAAGTGTAGAGATAAGGGCATACCTACGAGATAATACATCAGCTACCACATTTCCCTTACCTTTTTTATATTCGATGATGTAGGAAAAGGTCTCAATGAATTTAACCCACTTAGCATGTCTTTTGTTTAACTTTCCTTGTCCCTTCAAGTGCTTCAAAGATTCATGGTCAGTATGGATAACAAACTCTTTAGGTCAAAGGTAATGTTGTCATGTCTTTAAAACCCCTACCAATGCATACATCTCTTTATTATAAGTAGGATAATTAAGGTTTGCTCCATTTAACTTTTCACTAAAGTAAGCAATTGGGTGTCATTCTTGCATCAAAATAGCTCCAATGCCAATACCTGAAGCATCACATTCAATCTCAAAAGCTTTTGCAAAGTTAGGTAAAGTAAGTAAGGGTGCAGAACTTAATTTTTCCTTGATGCAATTAAAAGCCTTGTCTTGGTCACTACCCCACCTAAAACTCATGTTCTTTTTGATAAGCTCAGTGAGTGGTGCGACAATAGTGCTAAAATCTTTAATAAAGCGTCTATAAAAACTAGTTAGACCATAAAAGCTAAGCACGTCACTAGTTGAATTAGGTGTAGGCCAATCACGAATTGCCTTTAATTTTTCCTTGTCAACCTCAACACCTTTAGCATTGACAACATAGCCAAGAAATGTGATTTGATCAGTACAAAAGGAACATTTATGTAAGTTAGCATACAATTTCTCAGAACATAAAACATTTACAACAGAATGTAAATGATCAAGATGATCTTTTAGGGTTTTACTATAGACCAAGATATCATCAAAATACACAACTACAAATTTACCAATAAATGCACGTAAAACATAATTCATTAGTCGCATAAAAGTGCTTGGTGCATTAGTGAGACCAAATGGCATAACTAGCCACTCATACAATCCATACTTAGTTTTGAAAGCTATTTTTCATTCATTTCCCTCTCTCATCCTAATATGATGATATCCACTTTTCAAATCAATCTTAGAAAAGACACATGACCCATGCAATTCATCTAACATGTCATCTAATTTAGGTATGGGGCGACAATACTTTACAGTGATTTTATTGATTGCTCGACAATCAACATACATCCTCTAAGTCTTATCTTTTTTTAATACAAGTAGGACAGGAATAACACATGGACTCATGTTTTCCCTTACATATCCTTTGGACATAACTCCTTAACCTACCTTTGAAACTCCTTTGTCTCCTCAAGATTACTCTTATATGCTGGTCAATTAGGGATGGATGCACCTGGGATAAAATCAATTTGATGCTTAATTCCTCTATTAGACGGCAATCTACTAGGGATATCGTTAAGGAATACATCTTCAAATTCCTGCAATACTGCAACAATAACACTATGTAAAGATGGGTCAAACTTGTTAGTGTTAAAATAAGCCTCTTTGTACCAAAGTACAATCATATGTTATTTGGCATAAAATGCTCTTTTGACATCACTTCCTTTTGTATAGAGACTTTCTCTTTTCTTCTCTTTCTCTTGTGTCCCTATGTTTTCTTCTCCTTTTTCTCTTTTATCAATCTCTCTTTTCTGTTCACTCTCATTTTTAATCCTTAATTGATCCTTATATGTTTGTTGAGGTGATAATAGTACAAGAATGACAGGTTTTTCATTTATTACAAAGAAATATCGATTCTTGAAGCCATCATCCATAACTCGCCTATCAAATTTCCATGGTCTTCCTAATAGAATATGTCCCACATGCATAGGTATAACATCACATAAAACTTCATCATGGTACCTTTCAATAGAAAATGATATGAGCACTTGCTGATTTACCTTCACTTCACCACTCTCATTCAACCACTGAAGTTTATATGGTCTAGGATGCTTCATAGTAGGTAAATCCAGCTTCTCAACCATAGTTGTGCTAGTAACGTTAGTGCAACTCCCATCATCAATAATCATACTACATACCTTATCTTTGATGAGACACCTTGCCTAAAAGATGTTATCTCATTGCACCTCATTTTCTTCTTTTGCTTGCACATTCAATGCTCGCCTTGTAACGAGAGTTACTCTGTTAACTGGATACTCCTCTCCATCATATTCACCCTCTGATGATGGCACAGAATCATCATTTGATTCACTTTTAGTTTCAACATCACTGTTACTTCTCAAGATCATTGCACGCTTATTTGGACATTAAGATGGAATATGACCCCTACCCAAACACTTAAAACATTTAACATCTTTATTTCTACTCGGTTGGGGTTTCAATTTACCTGTGTCCTTGCTAGAACCTATATTCTTATACTTATTTGCTCGAATTTGGACTTGTAATTGGTCATCTCGTCCCTTTTACTCCAATTTGGCTTCCACGATGAGGTAGAACCTAAATTCTACCCAAATCGTGTGGAGCCCTTTTGCTTAAGTTACCTTTCAACTTTCATTGCCATGTGCACCATGTCTTCTAATTCCACATAGTGCTATAATTCAATCACATTTGCTATGTCCCCATTCAGACCTTGCAGAAATTGAGCCATGGTTGCCTCTCTATCTTCTTCTACATTGGCCCTAATCATGGTAATCTTCATCTCCTTGTGGTAGTCCTCCACACTTTTGGTGCCTTGAATAAGCCCTTACAACCTTTGGTACAATTCCTTGTAATAGTGATTAAGGACAAACCTCCTCCTTATGATAGCCTTCATCTCCTCCTATGTATCAATAGGCTACTCATGATTCCTTCTCCTAGTCAAAATAAGTTGATCCCACTAAATAATAACATAATCAGTAAATTCAACGGTAACAAGTTTTACCTTTTTATCCTCTAAATAGTTGTGGTAATCAAAAACTAATTCAACCTTCTTTTCCCATTCTCCTCCCAAATTCTCTTTGATCCCTTCTATTGTTACCAATTCTAACCATCGTAGTTTGATCGTCAAATTCATCATCTTTTACATCATCTTCATGGTCATAGGCATGTGTCAATTACCTTCTTGCTTTGGGAGCCTTATGTTCCCCATGTCTCCTTTGCAACTTTGCTATTGTATTAGCTTGCTCCTCTATCCTCTCCCTCATATCATCAAATCTGGTATTCATACACTCAAATTGTTGTTGCATAGCTTTGATCATGAAGGACACATTAATAGCTCCTTCTTCAGCTACACCTTTGTCTTTAGACATCATAGTCTTACTTCTACACAAAACAAATAGGATACCTCACAGAACACTCCCTTACATGTATCACTCAAAAGATTGTGTCACACTCCCTTGTGTTTACACTCTTTATGGTTTTTTTTTTATATGAACTTTCACTCTTACCTTTTACCACACAGATTTTCCATTTCAGCTTTATAAAGAACTAAACACATAAATCAAGGATATTCATTTTGAACAAAATAAGCTAAATGGTGTAGAATTGAACAAATTAAAGAACAAAAAATCAAACAAAAAAGGATGTCAACACAAACGGATTTAATGAACTAAATTCATAAAAATCAGGATATGGGTAATATAACTTAAAGGACAAACTTGGGTAACAAAATAGGAAAATAGATGGTAAAATTGGAGTTAAGCAAGAAAACTTTATTATTATTGTGGCTAATATGACCAAACTGTTAACCTTATTAATAACTTTGAATTTGATGTTTTCTTTCTTTTGTTCTTCTTCCTTCCTTTTTCTTTTTTTTTTGTTTTTTTTTTCATTTTTTTTCATTTTTTTTCATTTTTTTCTCAACACAAAACAATAGTAGAATACTTAAACATAGCAATTGGAATTAAAATTGGCACGTTTATGAGTTTAAACAAAAAAGTAAAGAGAGAAGGATTGCAAATAAATAGATTTGTGCATTTGAATGATAATGCACATAATAGATAAACGAAACAATAATAAATAAATCAAAAGATAGAAAATTGAAGAGTAAGTGGATTTAACCTAATTTAGATCCTGACTCTGATACCAACTGATGCGGAAAACCCCAAAAAGACATGGCTTAGGGACCCAATGCACACAAAGAATCAAAGAACAACTAGGAAAGTTAAACCAGAATTTAATATCACAAACCCTAGACCCACCCTTTAAAGGAACACGAACCTAGAGCATTTAAGAATGATATGGATGCCACACTCCAGAAAAGAAAGGAATTGGGAGTGATAAGTCGATTGGAACGCCACAAGAAGAAATACCTCTTCATAAGTTCCTTAATCTTTAAAAGAACTGAAAGGAAAAAACCCTTGCTTTCTATTTCATTCAAAGTTGTTTGCCCCTCTTCAGAGCATACAGGGGTGCCTATTTATAGGCTAAGATAGCAATCTTAAAGAGTCATAAATTTCTACTTAGGAGAAATCCTTATTTTGGAGGAATTCCTAAATATGGACAAATTCCAACATAGATAATAAAATCCTATTTAGGATAAACAATAAACTCCTATTTAGGAGGGAATGCTATTACTTATTCTGACTTATTTAAGTATTCTAATTATATTAATTAGGTCTGTACTCTTTGCCAAACTTGAATTTGCACTATTTAAAGCTTGATTGTCCTGAATGTCCTAAACTAGCCCATTTAGTGTTTTTTTTAATCTTTTTGGCCCTAGCTTGTATTATTGGGCCTTCTGGAATGTGCAATGGACTTCTTGCATCCCTTGAAGCTTTCCACCCATCATTTTTATGGTTCTCATCACTACCACAAGTAATTCATCTCATAAATTTGATTTAAGGTAGCAAAACCTCAAATCCATCTAATCTTTGCATAAGTTGGACAAGTGGTAAGTGTCAATTGGCTATAGCATCTTACTAGTATGGTTTGCTTCTACCATTAGTAATTCATCATGCTAATGTTATAACAATTATCAATGGCCTATCACTCATTATTCATTAGTAGGGCCCTATATTGAAAACCATTTCTTTTTTTGTCAAGTTGCAATAACTTAGTAATCTTATTAGGGATATGTTAAGAGTCAAACTATTTTAACTTGATTTTATCTTTATATTTGTTGCTTCCTATTTAATGTTTTATTTGTTTATTCTACCATGTAATGTAATTTTATGATGTTATGTGCATTTATCCTTGGCACACACTCATAAAGGCCTCAACACCCTACTTATATTGTTAAGTTAAGTAAAAGCTAGTAAGGAATCTCTAGTTTAGCCTCTTACTTCTGTATGAGATCCTTATAATTTATGATTTAGATTAATAGAATCTTGAGACCTTTTATCTTAGCTATAAATTTTTAAATCACACTTCTTATTATTAAACTAATAAAGTTGTCATCCTTTTTAGATTCATCCCTTAGGATAAAGAACCATATGGATAATTCTTGCCAAAATTATGCAGGCTAAGAGTAAATTATACATTAACTCTTTCATTTTAACATTTATTGATTTTATTCTATGATTAAATTTGTATTTTTCATGTTAATATGTTTCCTTTTTTCCTTATATATTTGACAGGTCATTTTATTATATATAGGGCATCATTTGCTTTATGTTTATATTGACTTTTATTTTTAAATGAACAACTAAAATCATAATAGTCAAAGAGGAAAAGTTATCTATAGTTATAAGGAGATCAGAGGATATCTAAAGGCCAACTAAAAATTGTCTACCTTTAGGCTAACCTTTGCAATTAGTGCATTTTAACCTTAAGTTGCTTGATTTCTCTTTTTAAGTAGTTATGGCATAATTGGTTAATTCCCATAAAGCAAAAAGAGCTAATTTATATTTAAAAATATTAAGTATCTCTTGAATGTAGAAGTTTAACCAACCATCTTATAGATAGTTATTAAGTTTTAGGATTCTTCGCTTCAATGTTTTGCATTTCCTTTAATATATATGGTCCCTTTATTAGAAGAAGTAAAAATGTTATTAAATCTGTCCATTCCTTTTAAAGTTCCCAACTTCACCGTAAAATCTACTAGTTTGTAATATTAAGATGATGGATGAATCAGTATCGCCACAATTCGCAAATATGTGAACAACTTTAACATCTTCTTAAAAGCGAACTCTTTCTCAGATTCAACTAATGTAGATTTATTACTACCTAGTAATCACAATAGTCCCTAAAGTCACATTTCAGACACCTTGTCTATTAGGTCTTCGTTAGGTTATGGGTTGGATGATACTTTTGCTACATTCACACAACTCAATTCAAAACACAGAACGTAAAACAAAGTAAGGACACACGAGATTTATGTAGTTTTGTTAATGTGACATACATCCACGACAGTAAGGACTTTTCCTTTATCTAGACAATCCATTATACTTGAGAATACCAGTTACAACGGATGTCTTAATCTTCTGCTCCTTTTACTATTGCAAATACTAAGTAAGTACAATACCAAGAGTGTCACTTATTATGTCTACCCTTCTTCTAACTTGTCTTGCCTTTGTTGAATTGAATGACTGCTTTACTACTGTTTAAAAGTTCACCACAACGCTCTCTAACCTCTCTTAAAGAAATCTGAAAATATGTTGAGTTCTTTCAATGCTTCACCGAATTCCTTCTTTAGGTTATCTCACACAACTCCTACTTTTGCTGTCTTACAGTCTCACCCGTCTCCTATTTCACGATCTCATTGTCTCACGGCTCGCCTCACGTTTCTGATTTGCCATTCCACATCTCACAGCCTACCTCACGTTTCTGGTTTGACATTTCACATCTGACGCACGTTTTTAGTTTGCATGCTTTGCTGGTTTCACAACTCATACGTTTTTGGTTTGCACGCCTTGCTGGTCACATGCCTCATGCAAGTTTCTAGTTTTCCCTTGTCCATTTCACACCTTCAGGCAGCTTGGTTTGCTCTTCCAGTGGTCTCCTCTTTCACGGTTTCTCTTTTCTTCCTTTACGAACTGTGTGCTATATCCTTTCTTACCACTGGTGTGTTTGCCTCTCCTCTTATCGTGAGTCACACGGTTTCCTTCCAGCCATTGCCTAGTTTCCTTTACTGTCCAAGGTCTCTTTTGGTTTGCCATGTGTTCACTCTTGCTGTCCAACCGGTTTACTCTTCCTTGCTGTCCAACCATGCTCTCTTTATTGTCATTCGCCTTGCCTTGGCCATTCTCCTCCTTTCCATCCACACCTCTTTTACTGGTTGATTGCTTTGTCGTTTAGCTTATGTTGGCCAGTTTCTCTCTTTGGACAGTTTCCCTTTGTTTTGGCCGAATGGTTGGTTGGATGTCCTTTCTTTTTCAGCCAATGGTGGTTTTGTTGTTCACTATTTGGTTTTGGCATGTTGTTTTGTGTTTGGTCGTTCCACCTTTTTTGATTTGTGATTTGTCATCCACCCTTTCTTGCTGTCCAGCCGTGTACTCTCTCTTTACTGTCCAACTGTTCCTCCATTGTTTTCTATTTGGCCAATCACCCACTTTTGCCGTTTATGCTATTTTTTTCATGTAAGGTGGGGTTTTTCTTGATTGTCTCTTTGGTTGGCCGGTTGTATAGGTTTTTCGAATAGTTGAATTGCTGACCCCCCTAACTTTGTCTTCCAAGGCCTTATATACTCTCTTCCATGAAACCCTAATAAGACTTACATGGCAGATTTATGTTCTTGCCCTTACGTGGTGGATTTACTTTATTGTCCTTCCATGTGGCTTTACTTTCTTGCCCTTCTATGTGATTTTACTTTCTTGCACACTTAAACTTAGTTGACAACAATTACAATCCATACAAGGCTATGGGAACAACAATCTCCCCCTTTGTAATTGTTGGCAACACTCATAAAAAAAGCTATTATGCAGCAATTTCAATTCCCCCTAAATATGCACTCCCCCATCTTAACAGCTCCCCCTGTATTGTTGCTTTTCTCCCCCTTTGCCAACCAATTACAAATCTGAAAAACTCACAAATTAGAGATGGAGGATTCACCTGAACTTCACGCTTGATGAGGCATTTGCACAGATAGATTCAATCTGTGCTTTTTAAATAGTTATGTGGATAGAGGTTTAGTTAAAATATCTAAAATTTGATCTTTAGTACCAGCATACTCTAACTGAATTGTACCCTGTTCCATTTGATCTTTGATGAAGTGATACTAGATGTCAATATGCTTGCTCCTTGAATGTTAAACTAGATTCTTGTTAAGATCAATAGCACTTTGATTATCATAAAGGACACTCACTGGTAACTTTATTTTAACACTCAAGTCTGCCAATTGTCTTTGCATCCATATCACCTGAATATGTGCTGCACAAGTAGCCATATACTTAGCCTTAGTTGTGCTTAAACCAACACTATTTTGCTTTCTACTTAACCATGCAACACACTTTGAACCCAAGTAGAAGCTACAGCCGTTAGTTGATTTTCTATCATCTATACTTCTTGCTCAGTCTACATCAGTGTATGCTCAAAGTTTTACAGAATCCATAGTCAAATACCACAAATCCATTTCCAGTGTCCCTTTGAGGTATTTTAGGATTCTTTTTACTACTAACACATAAGATTCGTTAGGATCAGCTTAGAATCTGCTGACAATGCATACAACTTGCATAAGATTAGGCCTTGATGTTGTAAGGTACAGAAGGCTCCTTATCATCTTCCTATATTTTATAAGGCTTGTACTCCTTCCCTCTTGATCTTTTGTTAACTTGCAGCCCACTGTCATAGGGGTATTGATAGGTCTGCTATCTTTCATGCCAAACTTTTAGCATCTCTTTGGCATATTTCGTCTGAGAAATAAAATAACCTTCTTCACATTGTTTTATCTGTAATCCAAGAAAGGAACTAATTTTTCCAATCAATGACACTCAAATTCCTCACTCATCTTCTGTGCAAAATCTTGGCATAGCTCAAAGTGATCCCCTCCAAAGATGATGTCGTCTACATATACTATGGTTATCAGCTGGCCTTTCTTTAAGTTGAACACATATAGGTTATTATAAACTATTCCTCTTTTGAAGTTAAACCTTCTCAAATATGCATCCAGCCTGCTGTACCATGCGTTTGGAGCTTGTTTAAGACCATACAAGGCTTTCTTCAGCTTGCACACGTGTGTTTCATTGTCACTGATTTGTACTCCATCGAGTTATTCAATATACACTTCTTCTTTGAGGAGCCCATTCAAAAAGGCTGATTTCACATCTATCTGATAAACTTTATACCTTTTATGTGCTGCCAAAGTTAGGAACATTCTAATAGTTTCTAACCTTACCACTAGTGCAAAAGTTTCATCAACATTTACTCCTTCTATCTGAGTGTAGCCTTTGGAAACCAGCTTGGCCTTGTTCATCACCACTTTACCATCTTCATTGTGTTTATTCCTAAACACCCATTTTGTTCCTATGAAATTCTTATTAATGGGTCTTAGAACCAGCTCTCATGTATCATTCTTCTTAATTTGATCCAACTCCTCATTGATAGCTTTAACCCAAGCTTTGTCTTATATAGCCTATTCAACAGATTTAAGTTTAACTTATGAGAGTAAAGCAGTAGCTCTCACAATTTTTCTTTTTGTTGTAACTCCTGCTGATGGGTCACCTATGATTTGATTTCCTTGATGAGTACTAGTCCACATTTTCTTTGTCCTTATTTCTTGCATAGATTTAGTTGTAAAAAGATCTCTTTCTTCATCTTCAAACTCACTCTTCTCTAAGTATGAACTTACTTCTTGTTTCTTTTCTTCAGATTGGTCTACTTCTTTATCTATATTGAAGTCATCTTCTTTATTGTCCTCAGCTTCTCCATTTTGCATTGTTTTCTAGTTCTCATCTATTCTCACATCACTGGACGTGATCACTTTTCCTAGCTTATGCAAGAAAATTCTGTAACCTTTTGTCTTTGCTAAATATCCCACAAAGATGCCTTCATTAGACCTAGCATTGAATTTTCCCAAGTTTTGTTCCTTGTTCTTCATAAAACATGGGTTGCCAAAGATTCTGAAATACTTTGCAGTTGTCTTCTTCCCACTCCATAGCTCATATAGAGTCTTATCAGTATTAGGTCTTAGTAGAACTTTATTTAATAAATGCACTATTGTAAATGTTGTTTTTGTCCAAAATCTTATGTGAAGCTTGGATTTTAACAGTAAAGTTCTTGCCATTTCAACCATAGTTCTATTTTTCCCCTTTATCACCCCGTTCTATTGAGGTATTCTTTTTGCTGCCATTTGGTGACAAATTACATGCTTCTCAAGGTAATTTTCAAAAGCTTTATTTGTAAATTTAGTGCCTTGATCTGACCTCAATACTTTGATCTTCCTTCCATTCTCATTTTCAGCCAATCTTTTGTATCTCTTGAATCAATTTAGAACTTTTGATTTGTATTTAAGGTGCATGATGTAGGTCCTTCTCGAATAATCATCAACAAACAAGATGAAGTACCTCTCACCATTCAACCTTTTTGTTCTCATCGACCTACACAAATCAGTATGCACAATATCAAACACTGCTTTAGAACTGAACTCTTTGGTCTTATACTGCTTTCTACCATGTTTTCCTTTAGAGCACGCTAAGTAAACATACTCTTTCTCTTTCTTGAGGTCGGGAATGTCTCTAATTGCATAAGTAGTGGTCAACTTCCTCATGTTCTTCTATGTTAAGTGTCTCAACCTTCTATGTCATAGTTGATTTTGTTCTTCTTTTGTAAGTAAACAATTATTTGTTTTGTCCTCATCAATCACATACAAATTTCCAGTTGTTCTCTTCCCGGCTACGATAACATTGCCTTCTTTACACTTTATTTGGCAACCTGTTTTTGTGAATATTACCTTATGGTCTTCATTACATAGTTGACTGACAAATGCTTGATTATATCTGAGTCCTTTAACATGCAGAACATCTTTTAGCTTTCCTTTTCCAATGTTTACCGACCCTTGACCATTTATGTTGAGTTAATCATCATTGCCAAACTTGACTCTATCTTCTCTTAACTTGTTTAACTTTGACAATTTACTCTTGTCTCCTATCATGTGTGAAGTGTATCCACTGTCAAGGATCCACTGCTTATCCTTATAGTCACCTTTGAGTGCAATTTCAGTTATATTAGCCACCTCCCTTTTATCTTTATATTCCTTCTTTTGAACTAGCTAGAAGATAGCTTTCTCCTTTTTCTTAACTTTGACTACACTGCTTGTTTTCACTGTGCCATTGAGTGCTTTCTCTTTCTCAAGGAGAAGTGTCATGCATCTCTTGGCATTATGGCCATCTTGCCCACACCTTTCGCACTATTTCAAGTCTGCCAATATAGCAAACTTGTTCTTTGAAATCACTGGTTTGGGCTTCTACCAACAATCCTTATTGGCGTATCCTTGCCTTTTACAGTATGTGCAAGAACTCACGACAGGTGTTCTCTTCTAAATTCTATATTGTCTCCCCTTGTATGTAACATCGCATCTTCTCAAGTTGGAGATATATATTGGCCTTCTCCACCAATAGTTACTTGCCTTATAACCTCAAACTCCATAATAAAGACAGTGGCCTTAAAACTGCCTCTTCTTAGGTCTACTCACATCTTATTTTCTTTTGTTCATTACTTGCTGTGTAGGCATAGTTGCTGGCTTCTTTGCTTTTATTCACACCTTCTTATCCTTTTTTTTATCAAACGTAGCCCTTTGCTAGCTAACCTTCTTTTTTTCATTTTTGTTTGCCACCTTAGGTTGCTTTTTTAGATCTTCTTTATTCTCAGCTATCTTCTCCTTAATCACAACCTTTTCTTTCAACTTTCGTGGTAAATTCTTATTATCTTTAGGCAATACAACCTCAGATTGATGCACTTTCTCTCTATTCTTTTTTTCTCTTACAGAACTTGTTTCTCCTCTCATTTCATGCTTCTGCAAGTTATCTTCATTCCTTAAGAGGTTGAACTACCACTTTGAGATGATTCCATAAAGGCATGCTCATCTGATGAGTTTTCGTCTTCCTCCTCATCAGCTTCTTTTATCTGACTCACATAACTCTTGAATGAGCCTTTCTTCTTCTTTTGTGGGTTAGCAATCTTCTTGCTAGACTTCTTTGATTTGAATGATGGTTTCCTCCATCTTAAATTCTACTCATCATCATTATTCTTATCTTCATCATTAAGTTTCACTATACACTAAGAAGCAAAGTGTCCAGTCTACCTACAACAATAACATCTCAAGGACAATTGTCATTTTCCCTTTTTAAATCCCTTTTTAAACTTCCTTGTGAAGTATGTCAACACTTCACCTTCACTTTTTTCCTTATCATCATCATCATCCTCACTAGATGATTCTTCTTATTCTTTTATCTTCAAGTGTTTCATAACTTTGAAAGCTGCCTCCTTTGATACCTTCGATGTTAAGGAGCTCTCCGTTGACTTTATCCTCATCTCATATGCAATAAGATTGCACTAGAGATCATGCAGAGATATAGAATTGAGATCTCTACTCTTCTTTATGGCTGTTACTTTTGAGGCAAACCTCTCAGGCAGAATTCTCAGAATTTTCTTCACAATAGATGAGTCCTTCTTATTCTTCCCATGACTTCTAAGGTCGTTTACAACATCAATAACCCTAGTGAAGAACTCTTGGATTGTCTCATTCTTCTGCATTTTAAGGGATTCATATCTCTCCTTGAAAACTTGAAGCTTGATCTCCTTCATTCTACCATCACCTTCATAGACCTTCTGCAATTTGTCTTATATCTCCTTAGCAGATTTCTAGTCCATAACTTTAGCATATTCAGCATCTGCTAATGCTGAAATGATGACATTTGAGGCCTTCCCATTGATCTCAAATTGCCTTAATTCCTCTAGGGTTGGATCTTTACCCATGTACAGATTTCACCATGTTCATGCCTATGGTTACAAATACCACTTGTATTCTCACTCTCTACATATGGTAGTTGGTTCTATTAAAGATTGGAACCTTCTTGCTGTAAGTAGTGCCCTCTCTCTTTCAGCCAATGGTGGTTTTGTCGTTCACTCTTTGGTTTTGGCGTGTTGTTTTGTGTTTGGCCATTCCACCTTTTTTGATTTGTGATTTGTCATCCACCCTCTCTTGCTGTCCAGCTGTGTACTCTCTCTTTGTTTTCCAATCATTCCTCCCTTGTTTTTTATTTGGCCGATCACGCACCTTTGCTGTTTATGCTATTTTTCTGTGTAGGG
The DNA here is from genome assembly GCA_037897445.1 of Ceriops zippeliana. Lineage (NCBI taxonomy): Eukaryota > Viridiplantae > Streptophyta > Magnoliopsida > Malpighiales > Rhizophoraceae > Ceriops > Ceriops zippeliana. The sequence continues at coordinate 1,271,362 of JBAPLH010000228.1, forward strand.
TAGGGTTTTTCTTGATTGTCTCTTTAGTTGGCTGGTTGTATAGGTTTTCTGAATGGTTAAATTGCCGACCCCCCTAACTTTATCTTCCAAGGCCTTTATATACTGTCTTCCATGAAACCCTAATAGGGCTTATGTGGCAAATTTACGTTCTTGCCCTTATGCGATAGATTTACTTTCTTGTCCTTCTATAAGGTTTTACTTTCTTGCCCACTTAAACCTAATTGACAACAATTACAACACATATAAAGTTATGGGAAGAACACCTTTTAATGTTAATATTCACACCTTTAAAATAGAAACACGATATGTAAAGAAGTTATCAACTTTGATTAAAATCAAAAGAGATGATATTTTTAATCAAGTTAGATGTAAAGGCCTACTTAAAGAAAAGTATATTCTTACCTAATTTAGTATCAATAAAATAAACTACAATATAAATGTTGATAAACAAATAGCATATTTGGCTTTGCTTATCTATAAGCTTGGTTTATTTCCTTAAGTGACTAGTTATGTTCATGAGTAGGTCATTAAGTTTTTTCTTTAAGGTTGTTGAAAGAGTCAACCTTGTGTTTGCAATTGTGGCAAAAATGATTCTATCCTTAAACTATTGTAGGATTAAAAGGGAAAGGCAGTTTAAAAGGAGCTTAGTCTTATTTTATGTATGGCTTATAAGTCACATCAAATGGATGAAGGATAAGTTCTTTCATTGGTAAAAAACCTGATAATACTTATACTGAATTTTGCAAAAGATATTGGTTGAGCTTAGATAAAATTTTGGAATAGGAAATAACTTTTTTTTTTTTTAAAAAAGAGGAATGATTCTAATGGCTAGTTAAATAGGCATAATGAACTTTTATTTTGTATAAATATGAAAAGTATCCTTAGGTCTCACTAATATGCCTGAGTGGAATTATTAGTTATATGCCAACTTTGACTATGGTGTAAATGTATGGTATAAGGTTTGTTTTCATCCCATACAATATAGGTATAATGCAATTTGATTATCATGATCCAAATAGCCACAATTGACTTTAACGAGCAACTCGAGTATGAAATCATGTTTACACAATTTTCAATAGGCTTAAGCTTTGCATTAATACATTTGGTTATAAATGATAGTGCAAAGCCTAAAGTCTTGAGATTTATATCCCCAAAAAAACACAAGCTTATTCTTTTAATGGGAAGGAAAAAATAAAATGTGGGCAAGAGTAGGGAGCTCCACCAAAAGAAAATAATGTTGGCATTTTGGAAAACTATAAGCTTTACAATGAATTAAAAAGGATCAAATGAGCTTGCCATAAATTATAAAATCAATAGGGGATTAATGATCATCTCTTACTAATAAAAAAACATCTTATTAAGGAACTTAAGTAGTATAAAAAAAGGAATGATAGTATAGCTTCTTAAATGAAATAAGCTAACAAAAAAAAGGAAGGATATAAGGGCTGAGAATTTTCATCAAATATAAAATGCTTTATTTATTTCTTAAAATCAAGCAGAAATCCTCAAACAAAGAACTCTCCTAATCTAAGGATAATTATATGAGTTTAAGGTTAGGAATATTAAGTTATTTATTATAAATCAAAATTATAAAATGGTACTTTCATAAGTTCATATGCCCATAATTCAAAATCAAAATCTTTATAATCAAATAAATAAGTATAATGTTCAAATCCATTAGTCGAGTTCAATATAGTAAGAGTAGTTTAAATTAAATATAAAGTTTATCAAATTTGTCAACTAATTGAGACAGCTCATCTTATCTTACCTAAGGTGAAAGCATTAAAAACAAAAATTGTTCTTTTACATCTTTATAATGAGCATCTTGTTTGCTTTCTTAATGAAACGCATGATCACTATGACTTCATTGATTGTTTCTTTTAAAAGCCTATAATGTAAGCTCTTTTTGTATCTCTTTTAATTTATTTTAATATCAGAATCTTAACATTTACAAATAAATCACATAATCATTCGAAATAGTTAATTTTCTTTCACTTCAAGATTTTTTAATACTATCTCTTGTTATTTATTTACATTAGTCAATTGTGAGTTGATTTATTCAAAGAGTATATTTTTATTTAAATATTATTCAATTTTTTGAACAATATTTGGTATTATAGTAGACAAAAAAATTATTATTGGTAAAAAAAATATTTTCCCTAATTTCTTTTATATCTATATTTAACATTCACTGCTTTCATTAACTTTATCATTATTAATAAATTTTACATTATCAATTTTTACAATTCTCATACTATAGTTATATACTTTTTAAAATTCTTTTGATAACTAATCAAGTAATCACTAATCATTTAAGAGTTTCATGTCTTTTCATATGAATTTTCACTTTCCTTGGATGACCCTAAACATTCAAATAACTTAAATTAGATTTCCTTTTTATCTACAATTCAATATAAGTACCTTAAACTTACTATAAATCCTATTTAATAAATAGTTTGGCATTTTGAATACATATATCTATAAAGATTTAGGTAAATTGGAGTTATTCATTTTGCTTTTGATTATATTCATTGATATCTAATTATGTCTTTCTATTACTCCATTTGTTAAAGTATATATGATACCATTTACTTTACACATATATTACAACTTTTAAAAACTTTTATAAATAGATATAAACACTACTTAAATCCTTAGATTTTTTATAATATTCATCATTTATATTAGATTTTATAATTTTCACCTTTTATCTAATTATTTCTAATCTCCTTTATATAGATATCTTAAGGGTATTTAATAATTGAGATTTTTATTAAGTAAATAGAAATAATTATAATATAAAAAAATCTACAAAGGTGGTAAAATATAATTTTTCATTAAAAGTTAAAGTATTAAAAGGTTTATAAATATTAGATGCATAATTTTAGGAAACTGGTTATTTCTTATGACTTCTTTCATGTTGTATTTGGTTTACTTATACTTAATACAATTCATACAAGTTTTGAGATTAAAAAAATCTAAATTTGAAAGAATTTCATTATTAACTAATTTCACTAATTTTTCCTTGGATATATAATTCCAACATTTATACTACAAGTAAATATGAATTTTTATTTATTGTATTATGCTTAATTTTAATATTATCATATATGGTAAGTAAGGATTCGTATAAATTTTATCATGTTTTAATTAATATAAAACATTAATAAGAATATGTTAAAAATATTTCTATTCTTATATCAATTAATATAATCAAATTATAATGAATTCTTGTATCATTGCGGATATGTGAATAGTAACATTGAAATAAAATCACTAAGTATTATAAAATTTTTAATTAAATTTGATTTGAAACATACTAAGTATTTAATTTAATTTTTTTTAAACCAAACCTTACATTTTGTGTAATTTTTTTTTGAAAATATTCTACTTTTTTTTTTAAAAAAAAAAAGTGACACTTATTGCCTTTTTATTCATTCCTTTTAATCCAAGTCACATAAGTAGGCTCTTTTATTTTTTAAATTAATTGATTTTCACTTTCATTCTTTTCCCAACTTTGTTGTTCATGAAATTAACAAAGTGATTCACTTAATTTTTCTTTCTCATTTATTTATGAATAATGATACTGACCAATTTATTAACTTTTCACTTTTTTCTTTTATAGTATTATATGAAAATGGTTCTTATTTAAGAGGTAGTGAATTCAAAATAAACTATACCAAAATAAGTCATCTATCATAAATCTTAAAGTTGTAATTCATGTTGCAAAATAGTTATCTAAATAATGTGCTTTTACATAGTTCATGACCTAATAATCTTTATGATTGTGAGTTCTATCATAAAAATACCAGTAAATGACTTATCCGTTAAATGAAAATTTTATTTCATAAACTAAAAATATTCTTTTATACTTTTTATTTGTAAAATAATTTTCTTAATATTATTATTAATAATCACGTTTATGAACATAAAGGACAACCTATTATTTCATGTTTATATTTATGATGTGACTTATATTTCTTATTATTTGAATCTATGTTAGTAGTAGCTTACTTGTTAATAATACAAGTCAACATATATAACATATAAGTAAACAATAATTTGTTCATATTATTTTAAGAAGTTCAATTCTCGAATGAAATAATAATTAAAACATGTGAGTAAATTATAATAGTTTTATAATTATAAATACTCATAATTAATTATAAGTTAGATAAAACAATATTAATATATTGTAGTTTTCTTTAGAAAATCTTACAATATACTATCATAAGTAATACTATTAACTTTAATAGGTAATTAAAATTTTTCAATCAAATGTATTCGATATCTTTGAATAAATAAATAAATAAATTTAACTAGAATATTAATTTATCTTAATTATATTACTAATTATAAAATAATAATTTATTTTTAACTAAATTCTAAAATTCTAATAATTAATGATATCAATTTATCTAATTATTTTTCATTCATAGATATCATATAAACATCTTATTAAGTGTACCGTTGACCATATTAGTTTTGTTACTTTGACGACGAACAAATTATAACAATAACACGCATGCCGATTTAAATATTTTAACTTGATCACTTTAATGATAATTAAATTATAACCATAATATATATATATATGAAGTAAAATATAATAGTTTGGTTACTTTAATAATTAACAAACTATAACATTAACATATGCACGTATATATACAACTTTATATTTATTAACAACAAATACCAAAAAATTCTAACTGAAAGGCGGAATATTTAAACTTTTGTCTTTTTGGTTTCATTTAAGAACTAGTAGCTTGCGAGAAGCAGTGCACCAACGAGAATAGGAAGCAAGGAGATTAGGCCAGTCGGAGGATGGGCAATAAGTGAAGTGGTGAAGCCACAGTGACAGCACCTGCTCTTGCTCTTCTTCTAGTTCCAGCGTCTCTATGATCTGTTCCAATACTCCCTCTAACTCGGCCCTTTCGCTCACTGTAAGGGCAGGAACATCAGTGCCATTGCTTGCTCTGCATAACAATGGCAACCAAGACATCAGCATCTTCATCTTGGTCTTTCTTTGTTGCTCCCTCTTGCCTTCTTCGGTATCTTCCAGTCCCATGTCTTTGGCTTGCGTAAAGAGGAATGCTGGATACAGTTTTAGAGCCACTCGAATTAGTCTTATCAACCTAATTGGACCATTGTTTGATTTAGCAACTGATATATATTTGGCAACATACAGACAACAACTTCTTCTCAATTCCAAATTTAAATTTGAAAGCATACAAAAAAAAAAAAAAAAAAAAAAGAAAGAATCGATCAAATTACCAGTGTTTAATGGAAGCGACTAATAACCATTGGATAATAGTTGCAGGCATACAGTCCATCAAATCAACAAAAAATAAATAAATGAACAAATAAAATCAATTGAAGTATATACTATTGCAAAGTAATATAAGTACACTCGGCTTCCGGGCTGGAACGAATTGAAGATAAGAAAACGAGGACTCTTCTTTTTCTTGCTAGAAAAAGCAAAGGCCGTTTCAACCACAAAATCCTGGAACGCAGACCAATAATGGCCCTCGAGGCAAATACAAAGGCATGTACAGAATGATATTATTTATTTGCCTGATTTTGCGAGCCTAGTGTTGCAGCTGCATTTTTCTTGTTAGCGACCAATGGGAGAATATGTAAATTTGTCATTTTCACGCGGTCTACTTTGGCGACCCGATCTTGACTTTCCTACCATTCTAAGAAATGGTGTTCATGGAACACCCCCGGGCCTCCTCCTCCCCCCCCCCCCCCCCCCCCCGCAACCCAAAAAAAAGCAGCAAATGGGTTCTATTTTGATGATCATTTCCTACTTTCCATGCATATGAAGCGAGCAAAATTTAAGTTAATATGAGACATACCCGATGCTTTTACCAAGGAACCCTGCAGCCGTGGTTCGGCCGAAAGGGCAAGCCAAGCCAAGTTTGAAGCGGATGCCCATCCATCAACAGCTTCCTTCCCACAACCACAAGCCACCATTTTTTTAGCCAACCAAAGCAGCTCAGCCGCGAGCTTTTCAGCAGAACTTCCAGACAATCGGTTCACCCCATCCTTGTGCCTCCCAGCCCAGACCAAGGCTCCCTCTCCGACTGACCAAACCGCCTTCAACAGCCGGTTCAATCTAGGAACAGGCCTGGAAACCAACCCACCATTTTCCGCCCTGTCGAACCCCAAGTCCATAACGGCGGCTTCAAGCTGACCAAGAGTCCTCGTAAAAGCTGCCGAGAGAGCTGCACGGTTGACGCCACGTAAAACTTCGGCATCCTCCCTATTATTATCATCTATAAGCCTCTCGGCCAACGATCTGACGACGTCGTATTTCCGGGAACTGACGGGAATATCATTGACTATGGACAAGAGCTGAGAAAGCGCCCGGGCGATACCCGAATTGCCGCCGTGGCAGATGGGAGGATGGCTTTCGTTTTTGAGTGGCTTAAGGGAGGGATTGTTATGAAAATCACGATGATGGTGGTCAAAAGAAGGAAGAAAACGAAGGAAGAAGAGAACGAGGGTGGCGACAAGAGAACGAATATATTGGAGAAGCTTGTACCTTCGGGCTAAGTCGAGGAAGGACTTATCGGCATACACAAGCACGGAGCTCAGCATGTTCCTCAGCAGCAAAGGGGCTATGGCGATCACCGACTTTTCCATCATGCCCGTTTTCATCCTCTCTCTCTCTCTTTTATTTTTTGTTTTTGTTTTTCTTTTTTTTTTTTTTTTTTTTTGCCGCCGCGTGGGGGTTGGTTTAATTCTAGAGATTGGCTCGAAAAAGGGGAATCGTATGGTTTGCCTTGCCTTGCCGATTCGGGTTTCTGTGTGGAGACTCTCCCACCTATAATAATAATAATAATAATAATAATAATAATAATAATACTTACTAGTAGGGTAGGGTAGGGTAGGGTAGGGTAGGGTCCAATTGCAGCAAGTTCATCAAGGCAATCGTCGCCTCCCGCGTATATATCCTAGGCTTGGCTTGGCTTGATACTGTTTTTTGCCGCTATATGTTAAAAATTTTATTTAATTATTTGAGTGAATATCAAATTTCTTAAATGGTGTAAGCAATTCTCCAGAGTAAACGCTCGTGAGGCCTTTGGCCTCTCTCATAAAGGCGCCACGACGTAGCGCGCAGTTGATTGTGAATCTCCTCCTCCTTTACTGGCGAGTCATTAATTAAAATGCTTAATTTTATTATTATTATTATTGTTATAAAAAAAAAAAAAGAAAGAAAAAGGAGGGAGGGTGGGAAAAAGAAAAGAAAACAAACGAATTTCAATTTAAATTTTTATTTTCCGAGCTGAATGACAAAGTAAGTGTGGCGGCGGAGACGAGAACTTCTAATGGCTGTGAACGCAGAGAAAGGTCGCCAATGAAGACCCCCCCCCCGGGGGGTGGGGGATGGGGGAATTGGATTACGCCGATTGGCATTGGCATGCGTGTGGCTGTAAATTCATTTCAGCTCCCTCGCTCCAGTCACCTTTCCGTGTCTATGTGGACGTTCTCTTTCTTTTTTTACGCAAATACAGACACGGACACACAACTTTTTTTTTTTTAAAATAAAAAATAAAAAAGGGAGGCATCATCTTCTGCTTCTGCAGCTGTCATTTTCTTTTTGATCAGCAGCACTGAACATGTTGCCATCACCATCTTAATACCCAGACCGTGATATCACCTTAGGACCTGTCTTTTGCCTCCCAAAAAAACAAAAAAAAAAAAAAAAAAAACAACGATAAGGCAGCCAAACCAGTCCCCCGCCGTACGTCCCAAATCTCCGGAAAAATAGGGCAAATGCACACAGCAATGCAAGGCAAAAAAAAAAAATAAAAAAAAATTGCATTAAATAAGCAGATTTTGACAAGCAAGAAAAGGTCATTATTGCAAAAAGAATATTACACCTTTGACTGACTTCCATTTGTGTGGCAAAATGAGCGGGTGAAAGGATCAAAGCATCAACTCATCAGTTTTCTAAGTCTTTTTTCAGCTTGACTTGCAACCTTATTCTGTGGCTCGAGAACAAGAGCATGCTTGAAGTCTGCAAGCCCCAAAAACAGAACCTCCTTAGAAAGGGTGATAAGGGAAAAATACATAACCTCACCTACCAAAAAATAACAAGGCATATTTGTATTACCGTGCATGCATGTGTGTGACCGATTCAACCTGTACCAGAAAATGCAAGCTCATGTGTGCGTGTTTGCGTGCATACACCTAATTCCCATGGCTATAATGACTGGCCTATAGAACATGCAAACCTCTCCATTACTGGTTAATTTTTTATGTCAGCAATTCCACCGTTAAATAAGTCTAGTGTTCAGTGCCCTATAATGGATAAAAGGAAAGTTTTTCCCCATGCTTTGGTAATTTAATTGCATTTTACAGGAATGAGTGATAAGATGGGATCCTAAAGAACATTAGACGTTGCAAAACCTTCATAGGTAGGGGAATTTCTTCTCCCATCTAGAATGACAAAACAAGCCAAAATGATAAATATTAACAATAGTCCCCTTTCGGACCTGCAGTTTCATCACTGTGGACACTGGAATGAGTACACTAGGTTTTAATCATATACAGACCACCAATTGGTCCTTTTTATTTTTTTTTTTTTGGCTTTTTGTGCATATAATATGAACATTCTATGCATCAATAAGGATGACAGTCGCAAAAACACAACACACACAGCTCATTCAATGTATCAGACATGCAGGACTCACCTTGGGCAGCTTCTTTATAGCAGAGAAGTGACTCTCTGGCTGTTCCTCGCCTCAGATATGCCTTTACATTCTGCAAGGAAATGATACAGAACTGTAAATAAGTCATTTTATAATTTTCCTGTTCCTGTGAATATAAACACATGTCCAGTCTCCCCTAATATGGGAGATTAAGCTTGTTTCTGTGTATACACAAATTATGGTTAGAGGGAAGTGCAATCACAGATGAACAATCCTAAAGGCAAGTGGTAAAGTGAAACCTATCATTTGTACAGCAGTCTTTTGCATGAGGCATCTGGACCTCAAAAATTTTATATGACTTTGACCTTGATATATATACTAAGGACATGGAAAGATAGTAGCAAGCTAGTGCATGCCCTTCAATTCATATTCTTTAACAGAAACACCATATCAACTATTGGCACACTTAAATAATCAAATAAAAAAGTGTTCCAGATGGATATTAGTTCTATGTTGATGCTAATTCCTTAGCAGAAGTTGTCTCTTTAAGATCCTTATGTTCATCAAGCCACATGGAAATGCAGAAGAGCACAAACTGACGGCAGTTTTCAATCCTTTTTCACTGATTGCAATGATATAAAATAATCACAAGAAAATGGTCAACAAAAGGAAAAAAAACATAAGAGAGTTTCAAAGACCATCTATGTAGCTTTGTAGGCAACAAACAAAAGGACACTGAAACAAAGAAAAAGAGTTTTTCACCAAGACTCTAATGCCAAAAGTTTTTATTGTCACCTTCTTGTCAAGTGATATTGCCTTACTGCAGTCCTGCTCCGCTTGCTGAAAGCTGCGTAAATGGAAAGCAATTGATAAGGTCTAATTACTAAATGAAAAGCTAAACAGCAAAACTCAGACGAAATATATCACACCATCCCAATTCTAAGTAAGCTGCTGCACGGTTGCAATAGTAAGTTGCATTCATCTCATTCAATTTGATCGCTTCAGTGTAGTAATTGACAGCCTTATTCCATTGCTTCCCCTTAAATGCAGCATTTCCCTAAGACAAACATTAATTCATTAAAAAAAATAATTTTAAAAAAATAATAAATAGCAAAAGTGGATTCAGAATCAAAATAAAGAAGGCAAATAAATATAAGGTGCCAGTATTAATTCAGCTTGATTCTTTTCATGAATAATGACAAGGTCTTCTAATTAACTCTCATATTAGGGGCCTTAAAGTCCAATTCTTCTAGTAAAGGACAATAAGATCTATTTGACAACATTTAAGAAAAGACACTGACCAAAAATTGTATTTAGAAAAATGTTTCATATATCATGCATTAGATACCCTATAACAAATGGGGAAAGGTTCATAGAGAAACACAACATATCTGCCACTCTTATATGTCACGTGGAATGTCAGATGCAACCAGTTACTTTTTCTGAGAGAAATAGTAGAGAGAACAGAATGCATTATGGAAAGTACTATGTGATGAACCCATGGCAACACTTCAATGGAAACTGTTAACCAAGGCAACCGTACCAAGGTATACACATCACATAAGCTCCATGTATAGCCCTAAACAAAGGAGAATGGAGAAAAGGATCCTTGAAGTCAATCCCTAACTGTTTGGAACAGAGGCCTGGTTGATTTGAGTTGAACATACAAAACTCCCATGTTTTAACCCCAAATGTTTCCAAAGTAGTTTAAATCCTGATAGACCACTAGCCCTCTAATGAAGAGAATCAGTATCACTGTTTTATCAAAGCATGAGGCCGGTATCTTGTTACACCTAACACGTTCATTGGTTCCAAAATATATTTTATGATCGCATATGTCATCCAACATGCTGTACGGACCAATAATGCAGCATACCCAGCTAATATAAGACCTGAATTTACAGGACCTCACCAGCCCTCTCCCCTCCCCTACCCCCAGAAAAAAGACGAAGAAAATAAAAAGAAAAACTACAAGAAAAGGAGAGGAAGCAGCCCCATTCATGACTGTTGTTTCTTGTATTCATTACACCAATCACAGAACATAGTGAAAGACTATTTTATCAGTGGCAAAGGATGTCATATCTTTGACAAGTAGTTCAATCCCCCAAACAAGTTAAGTCTTCAAACCCACAATTTGTCTAAGTGTTAAGCAGAAACTCAAATAAACAAAATCAAGCCAACCCGAGAAGGTCCAGACAGGCGGTGGGAAGAAGAAAGAAAAGCAACAAGGAATTATACACCATTTTAAATTTCAAAAGTTTGGCACTATCGTTCAAGATAACAAGATATGGCTATTGACCAACCTTTTCTTTCAAGAGTTCAGATGTGTCTATGCTCCCATTAGTATCTGGCAATGGTGCTGAATTGGATGCAATGCTGGCTTGCTCTTGAAGAGAAGAATACATGTCCAACATTGTATCAAGAAGAAACTTATCTCCTCCATGGAACGATATAAATGAAACAGAGATGGGACAACCATCATGCTTTCCTAATGGAATTGCAACCTGAAGAAAGTTTTAAATAATACAAAAATAAAATTGTGAGCATGGTAGTTTCACTTTCACATGGATGAAAATACTGAAACAATAAGATACAAACTTACCTGACAACAACCAGACATGGTGGAAATGCTTGATATTAACAGTGCTCTGTTGTGAGACTCAACAGAATACACCTTCTTTATGTTAACCTTACACGGTGAATCGGCAACAGTAGGAATAACTAGTATACCATCATCCTGATGAGAAAACGGACAACAGACATTCCAATGTAAGATACAGCAAGCATGGTCGCATAAATTGATACATCAGCTTGTATACCTTGTTAAAGATAGCTACTAACAAGATTGATACCTTCAAGAGACTTTGAAGGGTAGCTCGCATCTGAGTCCTGACTTTATATAACATTTTAATGTTTTCATGCGTACTATTAATTGCTTCTTGAACCTGACTAGAGATATCAGATGCTAACTTAGGTTTCACAGATTTAACCCATTCTTCATGATTTGTCTTGAATTCATATCTGAAATTGAACAACACTTGATACAGATATTAGCCAAAGTGGTCCCAATATGAGAACTCATCAACACAAGAATAACACTTTAAAAAATGCAAGCATATGATTGTTACATTTACTTCCTCAGCATTGACCAATTTACTAGCACATAAACACAGAACTTTTCAGATATGATGTAGTATTGCAGTCAAACTTACTTTAGGTCAGTATCTAAGGCCCACTACAGCTTTGGGCCAAACAATTGTAGACACATACAACATGAAGCATATCATCTAGACTTCCTAGATGCTTGTAAAGACATGGGACCATAAACAAAAACATTCTAAAAAGAAAATTTCGTCATGGTAAGAGAATATTGAAATTCAGTCCTTCGGCAAAGCCTGTCATTAGATATACATATCGAGCGGCATAAAGGAAAACGCCAATGAGAAGAAAGAAACAATAAAGAATTACAGGGTACCTTTGCAATGAAATCATCACAGAAGAAAGAGCTTTTAGAGTAGATGTTCCATTTTGAAGATTTTCATTATGTTGACGAAATGCTTGGAGACTTGGAACACTAGAAGTAATATGCTGCCCAATATTTATATGCTTTGGAGGTTGGTCTGCCCAATCAACAAACAGCATAGAAACTTCATCAGGCATGTAACCAAAGAATCTCTATTTTTAGGTCAAGTCATCATTGCATTTGTCAATCAAAATTATCTGACAACAAATATTCAAGGTTAAGTCTTGAACAAACTAATAGTGAATCAAAAGCCCAGGACAAGATATATATCAGAGACTTACACCCAAATAGATTTTCAGTAACTTTGCTAATAACAGATAGAGTCTTCTGCTTAGGAACCTTATGAAGCTGAAAAAGGTCATCAGCAAAAATAAAGCGCCTTGTTCTTCTGGATTCTACCGTATTCAGCTGAAGTAAACTATGTACAACTCGATGTAATACAGAGGCATCGCGAGCAAGGCACCCTGATAGACATGGAATAAAAAAAAAGCATATTACGAATTCATAGAAGACCTCAGATGACTAGTAAACAGGAAAATTAAATATGCTACAATTATGAAAGTTATCCAAAAATAGAACAATTTTCATGAAAATTAGTTTTCTGACAGCATGTGTAGACAGGGAAACATAAAGGTGACCCTTTGTTATTGAGAATTGCCATTGACTTATTATTCCCAGTGTAGGTGTGAAACAAATAATTAAAATTTCCATTTGCTGCAGGACCTCATTAGGAATGCCATAAAGAAACATGATTTTAAATGATTACAGAAATGCAGCCAATTGTTTTTGCTTGATTTTCAGTCTAACAAGCCCAACTCCTAGGTGTCATTCACAGCTGAAAATAGCCTGACCTAGCTAAGCCCAATCACACAGTCTCAGCTTGGTGATGAGAAGCTTACCAACATTGTCTTGAGAAGGTCAAGGTGCGAAGGCATGCCTAAATTATAAGATGTCATTGTCCTCAAAAATAACATTGAGAAGTTAGAAGAATCCCACATCCTTGAAGGTAGGGAAGATCAGATAAGTTTGTTTTTTCCCTCCCTTTTTGTCTGTCAAAAGGAGCTGGATACCAATATTTTCAATAAAAGCACTATTTCAAAGAGTAGTAGATCAAGTTCCTCTCATCCCCCTCCATGACCCTCTCTTTTGAAAAGAAAAGGAAATAAATAAGAACCCTCAACCAGTCCATTTGAGTGCAGAAACAGAGGTCCATCCTCTGATATTTCTGTTCCCCTTCGTAGGTGGTTAATAAGAGATCTGCCCCACAACTAACTATACCTATTACCTAAATACATTCAAAATATAAATTATAAGAACATAAAGGACATCAAGGCATCTGATTATTTTGGACCAGCTGAAGCCTAACTCCTTAGCTCATCAATCAGCCAATATTTGAATATGACCTTCCATTCAGAAGCTTGATGTGTATTCAACCAAGCTCAAGCAAAATCATCTCTTAACCAACCAGATGAAACATCTCTATATTGGTTCAGCTTGGCTGATTTGAATAAATATCATGAAATGTACAAAACGAGGCAAACATATTTGTACCAATAGTGTCTAAACTTTGCGCATTGGGCAGTACTCCAATTGTAGATACAGCCCCATGAGAAGGTCGGTAACCAAGGATACCACAAAATGCTGCTGGAATTCTGATGCATCCAATTGTATCAGTACCTGTAACATTGCAGAGTCATAAACAAACAAAAGAAGAAACTCAAAGCAAACTCACTCCATAAAATTTTTATTTCCTCATCAGCTACTAACATACAGGTGAAACACTTCTTCTGTCTAAACAGAAATGAGGAAGGCAGGTTAACATCATGAAAGAGGTGGCTATTTGTATCTGTCTAAATTATGCAGGTTCAAAGGGAAGGTTTATAACAATTGACTCCTTAAGATATTCAAGATGTATAGAAAGAAGTTTCTGCTTCAGATTTCTCAATTGCACACTTTTTTTATTTCCATGGAAGTGACAGTAATTTTTTTCCTTTTGTGTTAGAGAGATAGGTTAAAATTGGAATGGAATCAAATGTTCCAATTGTTAGCCCGGTTATTTTAATAAAGAGCTTACAATTTCAAATTAAGGAAGGACATGATGCAGTCAAGGAAGAGGAAATCCCTTATGTCTAATGATCAATTCTGATACTTCCTTTGTCACAAAAAATTTCTGTACTTTGATAGTTATATAACTTTTCATTATAACACACTCCAAACAGAAACAGTAGAGTTAAATTAAAGAAGAGTACTCTCTAATATAGGAAGTTCCTACTTGAAAAGGAGCTGCAGTCAACTTTATTCTTATTTAGTTTTGATCTTATTGCTCACCAAGCATGAAGTGCACATAATGCAACAACCAAAAGACCATGCTAGACAAATCTACATAAAGCAGCCCAACAGTGGAAAATGTAGTGTTGTGCATTGAAAATTTGAAATTTGAAATTTGAAAGCTTAGGAGAGGTAGCCATTAAAGTTTGATCAATAAAGATTAGTCACGTTTACTAAACAAGATGAAAGGGAGAATAAAAAACTGTAAAATAATGAATCCTATGGGCACATAGTGGAATAGCTTACTCAAGATTCAACACTCAGGTACACACATAGATATGAATTTTCCATTTAAATTAATATGGAGATGAAGCTAAGTAAGGGTATTACACAAGAAGCTTAAATCAGATAGTGCACTGATAATATAAATTTAGTAAATTATTACTTAGTTGCTTCAATCAACAACATCAATCCATCTTTGCACTAGCAATAATGTAGATGACTCCTTATCTCAAAAAGAAAAAAAAAATGAAAAAGATAAAAAAATGTGGATATGACTTGTATCTTATATATACCCAATAAAATTATCACATCAATATAGTTATTACAACCAAAAAAAATCAAATTCTGTCCAGCGTCATCTAAGCTTTTAAGAAAAGGGGACAAGTTTGCACAAAAGGTCTTTTGCAAGACTACCAGAGTGCCAGTTACCCACGGTTAGTATACCTAATCATATTTGCAATTTGAGAGTAAAGAACTCAGCTTACCCAGAGCAAAATCAACAAGCTCAGCTGCAACGGCCACAGCTGAACCACTAGAAGAACCTCCAGGTACGTGTGATGGCATTTGCGGATTGATAGGAGTTCCATAATGCTTATTCTCACCAGTTATCCTGAAATAACAAGCCAAAAAGGAAGAAATCACTCAGCAAAAAATTTGCAAGATATCAATTCCTCCTTTTTTTCAATCCACGGGCATGAACAAGTGGAGGAAAGGAAAAGAGATCAAGGGACAGAGAGCAAACTGTGAGAGGGCATTAAAGAGAAAGGTTTTACCCAAACCCTAATTCGCCCATAACAGTCTTGCCAACACAAGTAGCCCCATTCTTCAAGAGAGCAGTCACAGCCACTGCTGTCTTCTCAGCGGGATCATGAGTTTTCTTCCAATCAGGATTCCCAAACCCTGTCACATAATCCTTCACATCCAATCTGCCGAAGACCCATAACACAAAATTCAATAGCAGCCCCAATAAAGAAGGATCAAAGTATAAAAAAAACAAAAATGGACTGATGACTAAACAACATTCCACCAAAGCTCCAAAATTACCGTTTTATCATTTGCATAATGCTATTTTTACGTTTATATAGAATGATTGACACCGTAAACATGAAGCTATTCAACTGAAAAGCTTAACCTTAACCTGGTGAATCAAACACCTTAATTGAGGCATGAAGGTCACCATTTTACAGTAATTTCTAAATCCCGATGTTACATGCAATCCACTAGAAAGCGCTGAAATTATGGAAATGAAGAACCCAATAATGTTTAAGCCACGAAAATGGAAAAGAAGCTAATGAATATTGACCAAGTACACGAAATTCATTTAGAGAGAAGACAATTACGTGTCTTTAATGGCAAATGTGAGGCCAAAGAGCGATTGCTTGGCAGCAGGAGGTGGAGGCTGAGGGAAAGGAATCATCGTGAATCTTTCAAGAAAGGCACCGAAATCTGCTCTATCCATTACCATCTTGGCTCTCCGTCTCCGCCTCCGCGTTTCCGCCACAAGCAAGATCCCGGCCACCGTGACGCCGATCACCACCCAGACCTTAGGGTTGGAGGCGTTGGCTTTGATAAGATCAAGTGGCTTTGTCCTCGTCATGTTTCGTACAGAACTGGAAGAGAAATGGGTTTAAATAAGAGAGAGAGAGAGAGAGAGAGAGAGAGAGAGAGAGAGAGACATAGAATAGAAGGGGAGGGTTTAGGGAGGGCTTAAGGGAACCATCGGCGAGGCGGCCTTTTTCAGTGCTTTTGTCCCAAGGGTGCTATCGTGCGCCGGGTCTAAGCAAGGTTGAGGCTGGTCGGGCCGCGTGAAACCAACGCGCCAGGCTTCCAAAATGTTCTCACCCCTTTCTCCGACAAAAAAAAAAAGTAATAATAATAATAATTCAGGTAATATTTTTTTTTTTTTGGAAACTCGAAAGCTATATAAATGTTATATAAATAATATAATTATGTATGAAACGCCGGTGAATAAGTTAATTTTGTATTAACATGCGTTGGCCAACACTGTTGGTTAGGGGCTGTTTGCCATGCTAATAACAAACACCTCAGTGCAATTATACAAATTAGATTAAATTAAAAATAATTAAGAAAAAAAAAATTGAAAAGGCGTATTGAATTTCAGCCTTCGTTTGAGGCTTACGCCAACCAATTAACCTCTGAACTATAAGCCCCTTTCTCTTTCTCTTTCTCTTTCTCTTGCCGCCGCCCCCCCCCCCCCCCCCACCCCCCCGGTTCGGGTAATAACTACCGTTGGTGAATGGCTAGAGAAGAGAAGTGAAGCCTTGGGGGGGGCGCAAGAGACATAACAAAGGTAAAAGGGATTTGGTTTTTATATTCATATGGGGCCATCCTAAGATGCATCAACCTTAATGCATTGGCCATTGATTATTAGTTTAGCTTTGCTTACGTGATCTAAAGAGTTCAGAACGGTCCAATTACCACTTGAGGGTTTAGGAATGTGATGAGGGTTAGTAATAAATAATAATAATAATAAGAAGAAGAAGAAGAAGAAGAAGAAGAAGAAGAAGAAGAAGAAGAAGAAGAAGAAGAAGGAAAGGGGGAAAAAAATAAAATAAAATAAAATAAAACGAAGGGAAAAGAAGGAAAGGAGCTTTTTTGAGAGTGAAATCGGAGGCCCGGGACGATACGGTTATCATATCTATCGGATCAGAGTTGCGTAATAAAAGAAATTTAAAACCCCAAGGAACGATGGGGGGGGGGGGGGGTTTATGGTGAGACGTAGCTCATTGTCTCTTTTTTAACTTTATTTCGGAAAAATTAATAACTTTTGCGAGGTTTAATGCCTATTGGACTCCTCCACCTTCTTCCTCCTCCTCCTCCTCCTCCTCCTCCTAGAATGAATTTATTTATTTATTTATTTATTTATTTTGGGGGCTTTTTGAGAGCGCCTGTATACAATACAATATCTTTCGATTCTAAATTCAAAAGTAAGCTTTGACCGAATTGACATTAGGAAATGGATAGCGATGCGAATGAAGCGGCTGATTCGATGGAGAAGATTAAGGGACTCTCTATTTCCTCCTTAGAAAACGATTTTGGCGAAGAGCAACAAGCAGCAGAAGAAGTAGGACTAGTTGTTGAAAATCACCACGCCGACGCCGACGCCGACGACGACGACGACGAACAAGAAGAGGCTCCACCTGTAACGCTAGGCTTTTTGGAAAAGCCGAAAAGCCACTGGTCTCTTCTCCGCCAGTTGTTTCCCAGCAAGGCCGGCGGCGTGCCTGTAGCTCTTTTCTCACTTCTCCTTTTCTTCTTCTTCTTCTTCTTCTTCTTCTTGTTTCTTATATATATATATATATATATGTGTGTGTATGTTTCTCTGTCTCTGAATCTATGTTTTCTTTCTTTATAGTAATGTTTTTGTTGATGATCTTGCAGGCTTGGTTGGATCCTATCAATTTACCTTCTGGAAAGTGCTGTCTTTGCGATATATGTGGGGAACCGTTGCAATTTTTCCTTCAGGTTTCTTCTTTTTTTTTTTTTTTTTCGCTTCATCCGCTTTCTGCCAGCTGTGTTTAATTCTGGATGAAAATTTGACCATTTTCTATTAATGTTGTTTGAATTCTCAGAGCAATTATTATTACTTTTTGGCAGCTTGTGTGTATGAGGAAATGGAAAAAAGTTCATTTTTTATATGATTTTTGGTGTCATTGATTTGATTCCCTAGGTTTATGCGCCCATATCCGATAAGGAATCAACGTTTCATCGAACATTCTTTGTTTTCATGTGCCTGTCTATGTCATGTCTTCTCCGGGATCAAAGAGAGCAATGGAAACGTAGACCAGAGAAGCCATTTCGAAGGTAATCACTCGTATAGACATTACTCTGTTTTCCAAACGTTCTTGCTTGCTATTCAACTATCATGGATAAAAACATAGGATAAACCATTATGTATTGTTGTTTTATCAAGTGTGAAGGTTTTCCGCTGCCAATTGCCTCAAATTAATCCTTTTTACTCAAGCAAGCCCCCAAGACATGATGGAACTGACAAGCCTTCCGGACCAGGAGGTAATTTATAGACTATATATTTCTCTAGTAATCTAGTTTTGTCCTTACTTTAGGAATTGTAGTCAATAGTAGTTTGTTCTGATTAATAGACTGTTATCTAAATATGACACATTCCCAATCTTGATCTCATCTTTTGGGAGTTCCATGTATATTAAAGTGCCAAATATGCCTTGCTGGTCTATTCAATATGCTAAACCTCAAGATCTATGTTTGCATCATGTATAAGGTTGTCTAAACATATATGTAGCAGGTTGAGATCCAGAGGCAGACCTGAAATTGATATTAACTTTTTGGAGTGCTTACATTAATAACAAATTTAATGCGGTGAAACCAATTTCGGAATAGTTTGTACTCTTTGCAAAATGACTGGCTGCAGGTGTTATGACACTGAAAGCTTTTGTTACCATTCGATTTTTTTTTTCTAATTATTGAATATTTAGGAACCCAATTCATTAAACTTTATTTTATTTTTAAACAACTATGCCAATGACCTAAGGCTTGGTTTGCATTTTTCATTTAATTTTAATTACTGCTGTTTCCTTCTACCATTGAAGCATTCCTGATGGCCATAAACTCTCTCTCTCTCTCTCTCTCTCTCTCTCTCTCTCTCTCTCTCTCTCTCTCTCTGCGTGTTTGTATTTTTAGCTGCACTTTGTAATTGGTGTTGTACCTGGAGAGGAGATAAAGTTTGTAGTAGCTGCAAAAGGGCACATTACTGCTCACAGAAACACCAGGTACTGAGGTGGCTTGTGTTTTCATTGCTTTTCATTTTAGGGCATCTATTCCTAGTGATCTTTCTTTCTTTTATATTTTTCAGACCTTGCACTGGCATTCAGGCCACAGAATTAAGTGTCAACAACTGAGCCTCTACTCTGAATTACCTGGCTCCAGTTTCAGTAATGGTGGAAGCACTCAAACGGAGATAATTAAAGGCCAGTATTTACATAACAACATCATGAAACTATTGCACAAAGTATGTTAAGGATAGCTGGTAGTTACATGGTACACATCTCCTTGACAGAAGATACAAAATGTCATACTGTAGAAGTCAATTAGATTGTATCCATCACCTGACCAGGATACCTAATTCTATAATGTCACATATTGATCTTGATTTGGATGTGTGCCTATTGTGAATGTATGCTTAATAATTGTCAACTTGAAATTTATGTTCAAGAAAACAAAATTAGTGTCACTATGTGTGCAATGTATGTGTGGTTTGTGGCTCCAAACTTTGTGTTATTTAAACATGGTATGAATTGTTCTTCAATCCCACCTGTGATAATGTTTTGCTTTTTCAAGCAGCTGGTAGTAATACTTTGTGGCCAGAGTATGAGATGATGAATGAGGATGAAAATGATTTTGATGAGGATGAAATTACTGACATCAGCAATCAAGCTAACTCGTTGCTATCAAGGAACAAAATGGATGACACAGTGAATTCATTGATGGACAGTTTTGAGGTGTCATATTTGTACTTTTGTGATGGATACTTTTGAGAACTATCATACCCAAAAAGTATGTTTAACTCTGTGTGAAACCAGGGGGATGATGACAAAAAATTTTGGGCCTCTTTCCAAACATGCATAGCCAAAGCACCCAAGCAAGTGTTAAGGTGATAATATTTTCTTTTGAAAGAGATTTTTTTGGGCTTATTTAATATTTGACATGGAATTATTCAACTGTTTCAATTGATGGACCAGTACTTCTATTTTGTTTCAATTTGATCATTGTCACTCAATGAGATGAAAATTTATAAAATTCATCCCCTAAAGAATGCATTTTTATGCACTTAAGTCTATTAATTTGCTTGTATTCAATTTCATATGCTAAAATTATTTAGATAATTCCAAATTAGGCAATGCAAAGATAATGATGACAATGGAATTTTTTTTTTTTTTAAGATTTTGAACTTGTAGAGAGTTATAATTTTTTATATTAGATCAGGCAACTAGGTAACTTCAGGCATCACTGTTTCTCTATCCGTCGATGGGTCAATGGAAAACTTGTGTATATGATGTTATAAGGTTAGGAGCATTAAAATTTTGGCTGACTTTTATTTTTATGTTTTCTAGACATGGTATATCCCACCAATATTTTACTCGTAAGTCTGGTGGGTACACCTTGTTGGAATAAGTACTGGTCCATGTAAATATGCTGTTCAGTCAATAAAATATATGACTTTTACTATCACTAAAAGTATTTTGTTGTAGTTGACGAGTGGTAACTTTATTGTTGCATTTCATTGGTGATTCATAATCTTATAGTCTAACAATTTTCTAGTTGCATGTAAAATCAAAGCATTTATTTTCTCATCTAACCTTTTGTGAATGTGATGGGTAAAATCTTTTACTGTATTTGATTCCATGATCTTGCTCGCTCTCCCTTCTCTCCATCTGGCCCATGTCATGCTCTCTCTCTCTCTCTCTCTTTTTTCAATAACAGGTATTGTAGGCATGCTAATGCAAATCCCATCTTTTCGCACCCCCCCCCCAAAAAAAAAAAAAAAGGTATTGTAGGTATCCTAATGCAAAACCCCTCTGGCCCTTGTCAAGTGGCCAGCCATCCAAGGCTGATGTCCCCAACTGCAGTTATTGTGGGGGTCCTTCAAAGTTTGAATTTCAGGTGTGCACTAATTTGCTTCTCCTTTTCTTACTCATTTTCACTTGTGATCACCCTTGGCAGCTTCAAAATATAAATGGGAGACTAGTTATTCTTCTTGTGCCACTCTTGTAAAGACCTCCCATCTTAAAATCAGTGATGAAGCCATTAATTAGTATTCTTTTTATCTTGGTGGTGTCAGATCTTGCCTCAGTTACTTTATTACTTTGGTGTAAAGAATGACGTGGATTCTCTTGATTGGGCAACCCTCGTCATTTATACTTGCGAAGCCTCCTGTGAGGGCAATGTGGATTACAAAGAAGAATTTGCTTGGGTTCAACTGTACTCTCCATCTGCTACTTTGTGTTGACAATCTCGCTTGCAGTAACAAATTCCTATGTTTTCTTGCCTCTTTTTGTACGGTGAGCTCTCTTAGATGAAGACAGAAAGCTGCAAAAATGAAAAAAAAAAAAAAAACAAATAAAGGGAACCGGTTTGTTTATCATAGACTTTGTTTCGCATTTGCCCAAATGTAGTCTCGAAACCCGATTTTGCTTTGTCTTCCAAAATGGAAACAAAAATTCTCCGTTCAGGAAGGAGTAATGCTTTTTTCCTTGTACATAGCAAGGAATTACACCTTACCCGTGTGATATGAACGCTCATAAAATCATCTAGCCACGTTATTTCCTTCCTATAGGGTAATGGTTGACTGTGACTAGTGGGAGAATGATGCCATTCTACAAAATGTGGATCTTGCCACACTGTAAAACCAGAACGCTAGCGTTACAGAGCACTTGATCAATGGGTGCCAGGCAGATAACGGTGCTCAAAATTTAAATATTGCCTCATAAACCACAAAAATGTGATTTACAGTTTAATAATGTTTCGAAGTAAATAATTAGTTGACAATGAAGGGGGAAATCGGAGTAAATGCAGCCTAAATTCTAAGGGGCGTTAAAAACACTTGCCCATGTAAAAGAGTTTAATGAATAAGGAAACAATCATCCATTGATACAATTCATGACTCACTAAACTTCCACCCTAGTGGAATGGAAAAATAGAAAGAAAAAGAGAATTTATACTTGAGACCCTGTGCAGCCATCACTTCAATCGGAAAAGGAAAGGCCAATATTAGGAAGGGCTCATTGCAGTTGATAAGTAAATATACAGAACTGGCCACTGACCAACTTCTCGTGCAACAATGGGACAATAAAAATAAATATAAACGTCCCTCCCTCTCTCTGTGACTCTCAATCTTGTAAACCTCGCAGATGATGGAGATTTTATAAGGATTTCGTTCATTTCATCTAGCATCAGAATATGATTGCTTCATGTCCACTTTCCGCTCTTTAAGGATGGCAGAACCCAAAGAACTTTTCGAACTGGAAGTTGCTCCATGAATTTTTCTCTCTCTTGTGTCAAATTTTAATCTCAAAAACAATGAATTTGTCATCACCCCAATGGAACTCAAGCCCATAAGTGCTCCAGCAATTGATGGAGTCAGCATTGTACCAGTTACTGGCAATAACATGCCAGCCCCAATTGGAATTCCTACCTGCGCAAATGTGCAAGCAACATAGGCATCATGAACCAGTGAAAGGAGAACAAAGAAAAATTTTCCAATAGAAACTCAACTTGATCGACTGCTACTATGATCAGCTGTGTGAGTGAGAAAGTATTGATTTCTAAGTTGCATGTAAACCAATAGGCATGGAATAAAGTAATATTAGAACATACTCAAAGTCAGATGCTAGCTTCAGAATTGTGTTTCCTCATTTCCAGATTAGCCATGGAATCTCAAAATCATGCATATGTCAAATCATTAATACCAAGAATAGGCCAAATATAATCATCTGTGGATATCAGGAAGCTAAATTCTATAATGGTGATTTTTCCTGCTGGAAGGGAGGGACCAGCATAGTTCAAGGGAAAGCACATAGGCCTCCATATACTTCTAGTCCCTGCATGTCTTTATGGGTTTTTTTTTTTTTTTTTTTATTACTCAATTCATAGCTGTGCTTGTGTAAGGCAAAGGACTTACGATGTTGTAAGCAAAAGCCCACCAAAGATTTTGCTTAATGGTCTTCATGGTTAGCCTGCTCAGCTCCAGTGCATCAAGCAACTGTGTAGAAAATAAAAATCACTTTCTTTGCTCCAATGCCACAACATAAAGAATCAATGCAAGACAATACATAGATCCCGAGTTGGACCATGCTGTGTCAAAATCTTAGTTACCAATTGTCAAAAATGAAACAAAATAGTAATGTTAATTAATGAATCAAGCAGAGCAATTCAAGCGAAAGAGTTGTATAAAGGCCAGAGTCAAAGTAGCAATGCCAAAACCATGGAGAACCAAAAAGATTCTAAAGAGTATGGTAAATCTGAAATGAAATACATAACACTCCAAAGTATGGACCGTGGAGTACAGATTCGACGTAAAGATTGAACAAGATTGGAGCAGCAATTGTCTATTATCCATCTATACATGCACTCATACATGTGTGTGTGTGTGTGTGTCCATATCCATGCTTGTTCAATGGTAGTCACTCCAACTAAAGAGCTTGTACACAAACTTCCCAGGCATAACTCCTACAAAGTCTTAAGAGAAAACATTGAGACGACAATCTTTCCTTAAGAAAAAGATTAGCGTCAAGGAAAAGTTTCAGAGCACAAGGTGAAGGGCAAAAAGAGGGTGAAATGGGTTTCCACTCTCAAATACACAGGAAGTTCAAACTTAAGCTGCAGTCCATGTTAACATTGCCCATAAAATAGGAATGAAGAATTCACATGTCAGGATTTTGTGACCATAATTGTGCTTGAGTACTGAAAAATTCTAAGGCTGTTCAAATATGAAGGGAGCATCTTGAAATGCAAATAACAAATGCATGATCTTGCTAGCTTAGAAATTGAATTTTCAGCTGCAGATTGCAATAAATTGCCCCCATTCAGCAACTGGATTTAGTGTTCACTGTGTGTGGTTTAGTGCCTTTCATGCCAAATGAATACATTTTCAAAGTCAGTGTGAACAAAACAACTACAGGTTCAAACAAACCGAATAGCCATATTTGGTAGGCAAGAAAATGGACATGCATATGAGATGCAAGAATTAAAAAAGCATAGGAATTGAATTCATACTTCTGTGACAAGTTAAACCCTCAAACCCAGTAGGAGAACAAAGGAAAACCAGACAAAAGTATTATCTGCATTGATTTGAATTATCTAGAAGAAGCCTTATCTCATATATAATTGGATCACAACCAAGGTTTTCAATAATACACATCCTACACTTGAGACAGGTCTAATAATAAACTCTTTTCTTTTCCATATACCTGAGACAGCCTGTTACCCATCAACACTATGGAAGACACCTCACTAGCAGCTCCCACACCTCCACCCATGGCAACTCCAACATGTGATGAAGCCAAGGCAGCAGCATCATTGATTCCATCACCAACCATTGCTACTATGCTCTGATCCTTCTGAAGTTCATTTATGAATTTCTTCTTTTCATCTGGTTTAACTCCAGAGAGCACCTATCATCCAAAATGGATATTTAACATCAACAAAGCCCTAATTCAAAATATATTCTCGAAGATAAAACATTTCAAATGTTCCACAAGATGCAACACATCACAAATCAACTCCTATGAAGGAAAGTGATTAGCAATAAATTTCACATTCCTAACCAATCAAATGCTATCATCCACGTGCAAGTAGTATCAGTCTTCCAATCCAGTATATGCCTGCATTGAATGTAGCCAAACCGCCTTGTCCTATCTTGACTGAATGCTACTTTAAAATTTGTACTAATGCATTTTTCTTTTTAAAGCCAACTGTCAATTTATGACATCACCAATATGAAAATTTACATTAGACTGAGGTTACCCAATAAATGAAATCCTTGAATAAGGTGAAAAGAATCTAAAACTAATGGAAATACCTAACAAAAATAAGATTTACACATACAAAAAGCAAACTCAAGCCCAAACAAGCATGGTTTCAAAAATCTTGCTTGAGCTTGATGGGTCAAGGTATGGGCAAACATTGGGGAATAGGGTCCTAAATTCTGGTCCAAAACAGGTGCTGAAAATATTTGGAATTCAATGAAACAAACAGACTACAATATTAACAAACGTGTTTTCTGGCAACAGTAGCTTGAAGTTTGTTGGGAAAGGGCCCCAAAGCAGCCTTTTTTTCACCCTTTTTTTTTCTTCTGGTTTTGAGCATATATCCAAGTATCATTCATCATACCTTGTCTTTTGGAATACCAACAACAGATGCAACATACTCGGCAGTACTCCTTTTGTCACCAGACAGCATATATAAGTTGATTCCCTGACCAGACAAGGATTTAACAACATGTCCAGCATCTTCCCTGATCTGATCTTCAAGGTATATAAGACCAGCAAGGGTATCATCTACCCCAACATACACTACAGATTGATTCTTGACATCTTCTATCTCTTGAAATTCATTCTCACGAACTCCATGCCTGGTGGAAAAAAACAAATCACCATTGTAATTTTGCACTGTAATCAACAGATTTGTACAAGACAGTTGAGTACTCCAGTAAAAGTACAGAATACTTCTGTGTGCAAATATGCATATATCTTTGCATGATATTATGCCATGATTTGTGCTAGTTCTACTCCTAATGCCAACATTTTTTCACTGATGAAATTGCCTAGCAATCAGAAATGTCTCTCCAAGTATCTACAACTACCAAATTTTCTGAAAGTGAATATTGACAATTTCAACTATTCATAAAAATAAAAAGAAATGAATACATTTCAGGAAAATTTTGAGAAGCTTTTAAAAAATAAGATGTAGCTCTAATTAATCATGCAACCATATGCTCTTTTTTCTATGTCCATGACATGATAAAAAAAGGTTCTATCAAGTAGATCATTCTGCTCATTGACCAACATAGATAATTGTTAAATTCATAGATGGTATACTTTTAGGCAAATCAATATTGCCAGATTAATGGTGTTATTTTCGTCAAGCTGGAAAATATTAGACTGAAGGAAAGGTAGAATTTCATGAAGATAATAGGGCCTCAAAAACCAACTAGGTAACATCATCAAATCTGAATGCAGTTTATCACTATAGTACTGGTGTGAAATATAAATGACCACCCAATTGACCACTGAGTAAATACCGTTGAACCCAGTCTAGTGTTCCAACAGACACCTTCTTGTTCTCAATGGTAGCTACTGCCCCAGAACCAGGCTCCTCCATGAATGTTCCATCTGTTACCTGCTACAATTAAAATAGCATTTCATTTAAGAATTTTACCCAAGATCTGAGTGAGCATAAACTTCCAAAGAAAAACATAACTTTAGTTTTGGGTATAAGGCAGATCACCAGGTAAGATACGAAATTCTGCATGACTGAAACATGGATTTTTCAATTGTAAAAATTATGGTGCAGCTTGCCATAAAATGTCAGGAGATCAGATACACAATTCAAAGTCCAATGAGCAGGGTATTTTCTTCAGTTACAATTATAATTTCATCTTCCCTCCTCCCTTCAATAGTTTTACAGATTTGTTCCTTTTTTTCATCATTGGAACCAGAACCTACAACTTGATGTTGAGCACATACATGCACAATATTATTCATGAGCTGAAGAACATTAATCATAACTGCCCTATTAATTTTCCATCCAAATTTGAAGCATTATTTGTTGCAAAAGTTACTTCTTTCTTCACAGAGCAACATAGATTAAAGCCTACTTGACCTAACAAACCCCACTAAAACGGGATGATGATGGAAAAGTAATTTCATCTCATTAACCCCACACATTCTAGAAGATAATGAACAATAATACTCAACAAAAAAATTGAAAGGTATTGATTGAAAACCAACTATTTACATTACATATTTGAGCAAATGTACAAATTCATCAAATGAATAAAGAGATCCGCACCTTCATGTTCTGGAAATCAAGGCCCCGAGCAGCCTCTACGATAGCTTTCCCAACTGGATGAACAGTATTTAACTCTACAACAGCAGCTAATTTCAGGACTTCAGCTTCTGACCATGTATAATTTGAATTTGCTCTGTATCAAAACTAGCTGATGTTAATTTACTAATCATCAGGATGTGCATATTTGTCACAGTAATGACAATGGCTACACATTGAACCTAAACTGAACCAGCTTTCCCAGCACCACTTAGCTACTCAAGTTTCACATACACCTACATAATTGATTGCAGCTCATTAAATTGTTCAAGCAGAGACTCATACAGGCTACAATTTAAGACTTCCAAACTTCATATCTACAGATTCAGCACTTGAATGCACTAGTAAGATGAAGTAGGACCATAAGCCCATCAGCTTATAACAGCAGAGTTAATGAAACCCAAATAAGTTTAATATAGTTGATAAATAAATACTTCAGGCCTACACTACTTAAGCAGATCAATGATTGGGTGCCTCCCTGCAGTGTATTTGCAGTCAACTGTTGATGCTATTTTGGCTTGATTGATAACCTCTGCTTATCAATTGCCACATCTAATAAAATTGAAGTCCTAAAATGTATTTGCAGTTAACTACATTTTTCAATCACTACTTCAAGTAGATTATGTTAAAGGGTCAAAAAACAATTTTAGCTTAAGCTCGGGCTATTTCCACAGCATGGCTATAGTTATGGCTATGGTGTGAGGCCCACATCCATCATGAGTAAAATTGCAGCCCGTGGCATGCATCCAACCATGACCATTTGGAATTATTCATTCCCTAAAAGTTTTTAACTTCCTAGTTTCACATGGATGCAAGTGTATGCCTAAGCACAGAGAAATACAAATTCTTGTTCAGACAAAACAGCTATCAGTCTTAGGTAATCCATGCAGATGAAAACTTGATATTGAATGGCTTAGCATAATCACATGGAAAAGATAATGGGCAAGTCCTTAAATAGTTTTCAGGCTTTAGCTCTTGTCCACACTAACAATATCTCAGATGATATCTATTCCCATGAATGCAGATTTTACAAAATTATTAGATAATTGATAGGGAAAAAAGAATTGTCACCACTCAACTTCAAATTTGAAAGTTGGGAACCCCCAAGCATAACGACCTTTGTCACAAAAGGTCTTCCAATGGTCAGGGTTCCTGTTTTGTCAAACACAATGGTGTTCACCATTGAAAACTTCTCTAAAATATTTCCGCCACGCAAAAGCAATCCTTTTGTTGCTCCTAATGAAGTTCCAACCTTTAAATGCAGAAGAAAGAACGCAAAACCATGGTAATCGAAGTCCTAAAAATAAATTGAAGAAAGAAAAGACTATGCAACATGAAACTGTGGAAGCACAGAAAGAGGATACCAGCACAGCGGTGGGTGTAGCTAAGCCAAGTGCACAAGGACAAGCAACAACCTGCATTCAGCATAGGGATAAAGTTACAACAGCATGCAATGGACCAGCGAGGGTTTTTAGTCCAAAACCACCAAGATGTGAAACTTAACAAGATTTACCTCCAGTCCTCATCACATCAATGAAAATTTGCATTGCTATATTTTTCCTAGCCAATTGAGTTATTATTAAGTCTATCAAATGCACTATGTTAGTTTGTGTTAACCAAAATTATAATATAGGTCAAAGGCATGATTTATTTATAATCATCCAAAAGATTAAAAAATTCCTAGTGCACAAGGCTTCCATACCATGGAACCTAGGGAAAGGTTAGATGTATGCAACTTTACCTTTGTTTTTACAAAGAGACTGTTCCATAATTCAAACCTATAACTAGCACGTTACAATGGAGTAACCTTACTGTTACACCAAGGCAAGAACATGCATGAGCTTTCTTGACATTTTTGCTCTTGGAGAACTCAATGATTGCTTAGATTCCTAGCATCATACCAAAACACTGCAAGAGAGCTGTAGGGCCAGTGAAACTGGATTTGCTTGGTGCAAAGTAGCAGGAAGTATACGTGCCCCAAAAAAGTTCCAGAATGTAAATGTAGCAACTGAGAGTGCCATGACTCCATAGGTGAAGTGTCCAGACACCTGGTTAAGCCAGAAAGAAAATTAAGAGTGAG
Organism: Ceriops zippeliana; assembly: GCA_037897445.1. Lineage (NCBI taxonomy): Eukaryota > Viridiplantae > Streptophyta > Magnoliopsida > Malpighiales > Rhizophoraceae > Ceriops > Ceriops zippeliana. The sequence continues at coordinate 1,300,775 of JBAPLH010000228.1, forward strand.
CAACTGTTGCAGTCAATGTCGTGCATACAACCCTATGCAATACCCACAAAATATGTCCAAACAAGGGTGAACTCCTATGCAGAATAAATGTCTACAACCCCACAATGGAACACTTAATTCCAAAATAGGCTTTCAAAAAATAAATAAATAAAAAGATGAAGAAACTAAAAGGACATGCATTGCCTCTAATCAGAAGGACTGGACAATAGTGGAGAACTATTATGATTTGTACAATCAATTAAAAAAAAAGATTAAGTTATTGGGTGATGCCTAAGAATGAACCACATATTAATCTCTAACACACCCCTTCAAACAATAGGTTTCTTGAGCTTAAAACATAAACAAACCAGAAATTCACAATTAATTAAAAGAATCAATGGTCATAAAAGCACTGATATCATGATAAAAAACCATTCAGCCGAAAAGCTTAAGCCATTGGGTGGGGCCTAAAAATGGGTCACATATTAAACTCTAACAAGCTGGAAAGATAACTATAGGATTATTTGGGCATCCAAGTCTTGTAAACTAGCTTTTTCAGGTCTATTGATCATGCAGATCAATTTCTCTCCAGTCAAAACTTATCAAAAATACATGCAATGTTGCCTACTAAAGGAAAAATTGATAGGGTAATAAGTAGACATATGGAATATGAACTGAAAGGGAGTAGACAAATCTGGGTACAAGATGTAACAGGGAAGTCTGGAGAAGCAGATTTCTGCTTTTCAAACTTAACATTATAAGCCAGTTCCAGATGCAGAAACAGAATTTTCAGTTCATGTCATTTACAAAGCTGATGGTGCAGAATAGGATGCTGAAAGAATAAGGGAGTCAATCTCTGGAAAAAGTTCATGCTATGTTGCAATAAGATGAGTGAGAAAAGAATTGGAATCAATTTTGGTAAAAGCACAGAATAAATGTATTAACACTAAAACAGCCCATCTAGACTTTCTATTTTAACAAAATCTATCAAGTAACAATAGTAGAGATAAAAGGTTTGCATTGCTGAAACAACCACTTTATGCAAACAAAAGTAAGGCTACATCCATCTGACCCTTAGCCTGACCCACAATGTGAGAGCCTATTGCATTGAATGCCTTTTCTTAACAAGTAGCAATAGTAAGAGATGTGAGAAGGAACCTTATCAGCTAAACGTTGTACAGGAGCTTCCCTGCTCTGTGCTTCTTCCACCAAACGAACAATGTCTCCAATGGAAGTCTCACCACCAGCTCTTTGCACCTCAACTGTGAGAGTTCCATTGAGATTTATACTTCCTGCAGCTACTTGACTCTAGCACAATGGCAAGTCCATTTCAGATTAACCATATGAAAGCACACGTGCTTATTACTTCAGTAAAGGATGAAGAGGGACATTGCTAGAAGAATGGTTGAATGCCCAACAAAAGAGAAGTAGGGTGGGGGAAGATACAAAGAAGAGTAATACCTCTGGTAATTTGGTCACTGGCAATGGCTCGCCTGTGAAACTTGATTCATCAACAGTACTCCTACCGGCTCTAACTATTCCATCTGCAGGAATGCGGTCCTAAAAAATATATGCATCTTAAAAACTTGATGTAGAAAAAACACACAAAAAGTATTCAAATCTAAACTTTCACATCATAAACTGGGAGTCATAAATCACCAACTATAGCACCTACAACATGAATAAATAAAAAGCCCTTTACTTACTCCTGGTAGCACAACAACTAGGTCCCCAACTGAAAGACTAGCGCAAGGCACTTCAATAACTGAACCTAGATCTTTTGTGTCGGTATCAACCACAAGACGAGCTTTTGAAGGTAAAACACTTAGAAGTCCTGTCATATCACTAGTTGCTTTAAGCTTTGCTCTTTGTTCAAGATTCCTTCCTAACAAGACAACAGCTATCAACATAATTGGCTCCTCAAAAAATGCCTTCCAACCCTGCTTACACAGCCCATTAAATTTTTCAATAGGATTTAAACAAAATATTGTGTTGCATATTGGATGAACCATTAAAGGAGGAATGACGCTAACTCCTAGCAATTTAGAAAAAGAACATGTGAGGAATAAAACAAATGAATTCTAAAACATAATTCAAAGCAGTTTTTGCATGTATATCCCGTATAAGTCATATATTCACCATTCACAGGTGAGAGGAAAATAATGATGAAACCTAGAGCTATATAAGAAAAATAGGGAATATCACTTACAAGTTTTGGTATCAAGACAGCTAATGAACTAACACCAAATGATGATAAGGCCCCAAGACCAACTAAAGTATTCATGTTTGGAGCTCCCTTAAAGAGGCTTTTCACACCCTCAAGGATAATATGACGCCCAGGACCAAGCAATGTAAACAAAGACATGGCTAAATGGAATCCTGTGGAGTGAAACAAATGGATCCATGAAGCCTTTGCAGCAAAAATATGAGAAAGATGGCCAAAAAGGCATACAGCACAGAGAGCCCAGGAGACAGCAAGCTCACAACCTACAAAAGATATGATAAATTTGAGTAATTATGTCACAGTTTAGAAGCATTGCTAAAAAGGGCATCCCAATGTCTAACACTCACATTGGAGAGTCTAGAGAAAGGTCAAATGTACAGTCTCACCCTTGTTTTCACTAAGAGACCATACTATGACTTAAACCCGTAACATCCAAATCACAATTGAGTAACTTTACTGTGACAATGGAGTAACCTTACATTTTAAAAGCATTACTACATAAAAGAATGGCTCTAATGACAGCGGCAATCTACTGACTAAAATGAAAATGCAAATCACTTTGATGCAAAACAACCATGAAATCTGCTTTAATCTACAAAGCACACATATTTGCTTACCACTTTCTTTCAAACGATCTTGCTTCTCCTTCATCTTCCTTTCAAAAACTTTAAAGAAATTATCTTGCCCTGCATCTGCTCACAAGCAAAAATCCAAACAGTGGAGTTCTTAGACACAAGCAAGAACCCATTAAGCAATTGAAAAAGAAATATCCACACTTGCAGTGGAGATTGATCATTAGCCAGAAGTAAACTTCAATTATAGACCTATGAGTTTCTTTAAGAGTATATTTACTTGAAACATAGAAGCAATATTCAGGATACCATGGTTTGCAAAAATAAAGATATTCCAACTACTTCTTACAAAGGAATAAGATTTTAGAACCAGCTCTGGACCTCAATAAAAGGTTTATACACCAAAAAAGAGGTTATGTGAAATTCTAAGTTTGAGACGACCAAATTATGGAAATAGAAAAAACCTTATCAAGAGCCAAATATAAAGACTGGTCCATAACAGCGCAGGAAACTTGTTCTATCCAATCCAGCAACATGAATTTCAAAATTTTTCTAACCAAACTTAAACTTCCATATCCAATATATGAATGATAATTCTTTATTGCCTACATGATTAATACAAATTAATACTCAAATCATTGTAATCTGGGTGTTAAAAACAATGTCTTTGTTCAATAATTAGATAACATCATCTTTAGACTACAGCCTATGGATGTGCCTACAAAAATTTTCAATCAAGCATTAAAAAATTCTCGTAACAAAAACAAAAGAATGCCCACACAAGGACATTCAATTATCTAAGTAAACAATGCCACAGGTGTGAAAATAAGAATCAGGTAGTGTATATCAGTATGGGAAAAGGCAACAGTTACACCACTTCTCAGGCTTTGACAAGTACTGACAGACAAATAAGCACATCCATTGAAAACCCATGAACAATTTCTACACTAGTGAGATCACTGTTCAATAAGACAATGTAGTTGCATGGAGTCCCATAATAATAATTAATGGTCACCCTATAGAAATAGGACCTGTATGAGGTAACAATCCAAATGTGATGGTCTATACCACATGCTTGGCAACAGAGACAGCTAAACTAAATTAGCTGCAGCAAGTCCATGGTCTGCGATACAAGGAAGGTACTAGTTTGGACAAACTTAATGGGCACAAGCTAAGTGAAGCTTCTTTTTCTTTTTTAGGTTCATCTGGTTTAAGTTCTCAAAAATACATGTTCCTAAAGTTGAAAAAGAATGGTGGTTACCATAGACATGAACCAAGAGAGGGAGGAATAATTATGCACCAATGATGCTCTAATAGCATAGGTAGCAATGTAGCCTAATAACACAAGAAGAGCCATGACAAGCTAGAAAATTCTCCAAAAAAAAATGTTCTCTGGCTTCAGAAATTCCACTCCTGAAACAATCCCCCACAAGTAGCTCTGCACTCACCTCCTAAAGGGAGAACCACAAAATTAATAATTGCTTTCAGACCAGTCCTTTTGTAATCTAATACAATGGAGCTGGTATTTGTATGATTGCTCACATAAAACAAGTTGCAATGAAATGAAAACTCAATGAAGTAAGGACATACCACAAAGTATTACAGTTGCTCATCACCAAGAAGCTTAAGCATTTCTAGGGTGAAATGTCTCCTTCATTAGCTCCCTTACCTGCCACTAACCCAGAAACTTTGTGTGAACCAAATTGAACCCCAAATTTATAGCAGCATCTGCTCTCATCTATATTTATAGTTGCTTCAGTTAAGTAGTTTAGTTAGAACAAGGTACCATAATTCTGGAAGACTTGATTAATAGTTAAATCCCTTATACAACAGTTTCCTATCAATAAAGTTTCCAAGTTTTTCCAAAGTGGAAACTGAATATCCCTTGCAGCTTAGAATTTGGCAAGTCAAGCATAGCAACAAATGCAAATAAACTAATTTGAACCTTGATTAGAAGGACACTTATAATCTGAGCATATTTTCAAGTAAAGTGTAATGAGAAAATAAATATGGAGAAAATTTCCATGTTGTCTAGACTTGGATTTTACAAGGATCATAGGGAAATGGTTCAAGCTCCACTTAACCAGATTGAATGCAATTAAGCAACCCATACTTATCCAAAAAGAAAAAGAACAATAGGCTTCACAGTGAATCAATTACAACAACGATGATGACAACGACAAAGTCTTTATCCCAATTCTAGTTGGGGTTGGTCACATAAATCTTTGGGTCTTTCCATTCCATTATGCACAAAGTTTAGGGTGAGACGTAATCGCTCCAAATCCTTCCTAACTAAAGATTCCCAAGTCACTATCCAAAAAAATAAAAAATAAAAGGATTCTCAAATCAGCTTAGGTCTTCCTAATCCCTTTCCTCTTGCCATCCACGTGAATTTAATCACTCCCCCTAATTGGAGCATTTGCAGGTCCATGTTTGGACCCATCCAAACCAACACAAACCCTACTCTTTCAATTTATCTTCCATAGTTGCTACCCCTACCTTGCTATGGACATCCTCATTTTTTTATTTCATCCTTTCTAGCATGACCACACAACTATTTGAGCATTCTCATCTTTACTACACTCATTTTTTGTGTGCATACTGCTTTTTCAAAGCACAACACTCACTACTGTAGAATATCACTAACCTAATTATCATTCAGTAGAATTTAGCTTCCAACTTAATGAGAATTCTACAATCATATAAAACTTGTAGAAATAGGCGAGAGAAATTGTTCAGACAAAAGGGTTCCTCAAACTGAGGAATCTGCTGTCTACTGTTTATATTTACATATATCTAGGGTTTTTTCACAATATAAAAGAGAAAGGAAAAATAAAATTTGTGTGGACCACCCCTACCAAACAATGCCCACACACACATGCTTCACACTCTTCCTCAAATTAAAGCATAGATATCAATCATGCCCAGCTTGTTACAAATAAATTCAACCCAAACACCACGGAGCACTCTGGTGTGAACATCTGCTAATTGATCTTAAATCTCCACATGTGAAAGGGAGATCATATCATCCTTCAACCTTTCATGCACAGCATGACAATCTACTTCAAAATGTTCAATCTGCTCATGATACACTAAGTTGCTTGCAATGTGAATAGCAGATTTACTATCAAACCGCAAGTGAGACAAACTTGTCTGTGCAAAACCAAGTACCTCAAAGTAAATTTCATAGCTACAACTTCACGAGTAGCAAGGCCATTGCCCTATATTTAGCCTTGGCACTAGATCTAGCTACAATAGTTAACTTCTTGCTTTTTCAGGATACCAAATTATCTCCAATAAAAACATAATACCTTATGGCTGATCTTTTGTCTAAATGTTAGCTAGCCCAATCAACATCTAAGTATGCCTCAACCAATAATGCCCATGATTCTAATATAAGAGTCCCTTACCAAGCACTTTGTCCTAATATAAGAGTCCCTTACCAAGCACTTTCTTCAAATATTGGAGAATATGAACAACAGCTTCCCAATGAAGCACTAATGAATTGACTCACTACCCCAACTACAAACGAGAGGTTCAGTCATATAAGGGTCAAATAGATCAATTTTCCAACAAACTTTTAGTATTGTTCTAGTTCAGCCAAGAGCTCCTTGTCAAGTAAGAGCTTCATTCCTAACTCCATCGGTGTCACACTAGGCTTAGAGTCAAGCATCTTCTTTTCCTTCAAAAGATCAAACGCATGCTTGTGTTGAGATATATAAATTCCATGCCTTAACACAGCTGTCCACAACATCTATCAAAGAACTTTGTCCCTTTTAGTCATTGAGGTAGGTGTTTTGGGTCTTTTCACAAATTCTATTTGGGTTTTCAATATTTTAAAAGGTTCACCCAAAATCTCCTTCTGGACAGTCTTTTGCAACTTCTTCTCAATGTGATGGACATGAGCAAAGTGTGTGAAAAAAACTTCTGGAACCAAGTGAATTTGCCAACTTTAGACTATGGCAAAAGAAGAAGGAAAATAAGAGAGGACAAGTGTCTAGGGTAGAACCCTAGGTTCTGATACCATGCAGAAAGAGAAATGAGAGTAAATGTTGAGACACAGCGTTCCTCAAATCTGAGGAATCTGCTGTCTACTGTTTATATTTATATATAGAAAGGGTTCTTACACTATAAATAGAGAAAAGAAAAATAAAATCTGTGTGAGCTACACCTATTAAACAACACACATAGAGCTTAATAAAACTCGTGGCACATCTCTATTTATTCATTTAGCCCACATTCTACCAAGAACATCCTCCTTTATGTTACCATCCCTCTAAATAATAAAGCCTAAATAACAAAACTGGTGACATTAAGAACTTCTAAACCATCTAATCTAATAGAGAACTCAACCACTTTCCTAGAATTACTATAATTACAATGTGTACTTCAAAAACTGCCTCTCAGTGATTAAATATTAGGAATATTTTAGTGAAAAAGAGGATTTGTGGGTAAGGACCAACGCTTCTTGTCATACCCAAGGTTGGACTATTAAAATTGCTTGGGCGTCTAGAAGTGAATCAACAAATGGACAACTTTTTTTATCATTTGACTGATTTTTACTTGTTAACAAAAAGGAAATTGTTTCCCAGAGCTTTGCCATGATAAGCAGGGTGGAAAGTTTCATCCAATTCCCAATTCACTTTTGCAACCAAGTAATTATCAAAACCTACTTCACCCTCTGCGACACTGGGGCTGGAGAAGTCTCTAATGTGTGTATTTGCATATATAAATATAAACACACATCAATACAGATTAATTAACTAGATGTATCGGAAGGAGGATTTACATCAAGAGCATAGTTTCAGAAGGTTGTTCCTGAAGAAGGCAGGTTTACAATCATTAAGACAGTGCAGATAGTTGACAGATGAACACAAAAGAAGACAAGCAAGGTAATTGTTGTCATTTTTTCTTACTTTAGGTGGTTCAAAGTTCTCCTACTTCGTATTAATGTGACCCTAGAGAGAACAGGACGACATGACCATAGTATCTTTACATGCAAATCAACTCTATAAAACTTTACTGGAATTCCAACCATCAATACCATCACTCCACCAAAATCTGGCAAATTGCATCACTCTTAATTAAAACTCTACCACCAATTGTACACTTTGATGGCATAATGTGTCAACACATGAGATTCAATTCAAACCCACTTATCACCTTCGTTCATTGTTTCAAAACCAACCACTACCAAACAAACTTCTTGTCCTTATTTTTTATTGAATGTGCTAGCATTGTACTCCAATATTCACAAAACCATTTGAAATCAACCCCAAACCCATAATACAATTAAAGTCCACAACCCTGTCATTAACAATATCAAACTAATTTTGCCAACACATCCTCACTAGCACCCAAAAACAACCTCACTTTTCAAATCTGGTATCATATCAATATTAAAGCCAAGCCCAAAAACACAAACTCATCATAGAATCAGTGCATTCTATCAAAAGATTCAAATCCTACAATGCTTTTTTTTTTTTGGACCAAAAAAAAAAATGGTGACCATAACTGAAAGAGACGCAATTTCAGAATGTCATTTACAGTATCCAGCATGTACCCATGCATTGTGTCAGAGGGAGGCACGGAGTGTTTCTGCAAATGGGCCTGTACCCATTGAGTGCTATTATAGATAGTACAGCAATTGCTGTTGATGGCAAGCTTATTTGTGCATGGAACAGCAGTTGTCATTGATTGAAGTGTATCATGTTTTGAGAGGTTTAAGGGATTAGAAAAATTCAAGGATTTTGTCATATTTAAGCATTTAGGAAGCCTGGTTTACAGTGTTTTGGCAAGAAGAAACACTGTTAAATAGAATACTACCTAGCAATGAACAAAAATGATGATAGCAAGTCTGGTGAAATCAAGATGTTCAGAGGAGTGGAACACTCGTAGCCAAAAGTCAGAAACCCATGTCTATATACTTCACCTGCATTGAATAAAGAATCTAGCTTAATATTATTTAATTTTTTCCTCAGATTGTACATGTTCAAACTGTTCAAGTCTTGTTTCATGAGATGGCTCTCCTTTACATCTTGCGCTTTGGTTTTCACTATAACATGCATCAAACTCAACCAGTTATGCAGGCATGTTAAGAATGCCACAGTATTGTACAATTACCACCAATGGAGTAAATATAACATTGACCTATTTTAACATCCAATTCACATCAGTGAATAACATAAATACAAACAATAACTGTACTGTCTCGCTTGCACCTTTCAAACAGAATACATAACAATAATGATGACAAAAAATGTTGAGGATGAAAAAGGCAGTGATGATATGCTTACCTCGAAGGTTAGACTTGAAACCACAACTAGTCAAATGCTTTGCAAGTGCCTCTCCTAACTGCTTTTTCCAGTCCGCCGCAACTTTGGCTTCAGATACAGGCCACACTATTGCAGTCTCAGTAGTAAGATTGACACTGGCAGAAGAAACTTTTGGCTGTCCAAAAGTATGTTACACAAAATCAATATTACACAAACATTACTAGCTTTTCAAACTCACCCAAAAAGTTACCAGTTAGTACTCTTCCTTATTCCCAATCCTACTGCCCCATCATTAATTTGGATTGACATATAACAGACAACTCGTCTTTTCATATTAATTTTCATATTCTTCATGAAAACAGAAAATCAGGAATAAGAAATAGGAGACCGAACTTGATTTTCCAGTATCCTCTTGACGCTGGCTGCACATCCACCGCACGTCATTCCCTTTGCATAGAGAGTATGAAGAGTACATTAGGCCAAAATTCAGTCAACAGTACATATCTTGTTACAAGTCAAAGAAAAATTGCACCAATATTTTTACGCATTGCATTTACACGCACATTTTCAAAAATAACATCCAAACCAAGCAGAAATGCGAGTTCAGGAAAAAAAAATAAATAGTAAAAAAAAAAAAAGAAAACATACTCCGACATCGAGTATAATAACATCCTGAGAAAGCGCCGACACATCCTCCGCCGCTCCACCAACCAAATTAGAGTTCAAGTCCCCACCATCAGATGATCCATCACCGTCCCAACCACCACCATCGGCTCCCTTGCCACCGCCGCCGCCGCCGCCAGCAGTGGTCCCAAACGACGCCGATGTGTTTGAAACACACCCCAGCCGCTGCCGGACCAGCGGCAGCACCGCACACAGTCCTCGTAAAGGCAAGGCGGAAGAAGAGGGAGGCAGTTTAAGGGGAGAGTAAAGATTGAAGGAGACAACTCGGCGAGGGGGGAGTTGAGTCGGGAGGAGAAAAGAGCAGGCTCTGTTGGCAAAATGAAGGTTTAAGGCTTTGGATATGGCGAGCATTGTTGGCGGAGCAGTTGAGGCGCACAGTGCTGTTGTTGTAGCCTCCATTTTTATTTTTTTTTTTGTTTTACCAAGCTAGAAAGAAGAAGAAGAAGAAGAAGAAAGATTTTCCGTTTCCGTCAAACCGGCCTGCCTCTGCAGATTTCAAACTGCCTCCGCCTGCTGGTTCCCTTAACATTAATTATTAAATATCTACCGCTGACACCAGCGGGGGAGGAGGAAGTTACGGCCCCAATACTTGTCTCGTTTAATTCGTGTTCATTGAATTCAAAAAATGTAATTAATCTCGTGCTCATATGCGCACAGAGCCCCGTGGCCACTGGCGGGCCCCTCGTCAGGCTGCGGATGTTTTTTTTTATATGTGTGTATATATATATATATATATCTTAAATATATTTTTTATTATTTTTTATGCACCATATTAATTTATAACATAAATGTGTAGTAATAGCTTTTTTTTTTTTTTTTTTTTTTTAATTTCAATGAATATAATTTTTAATTATTATTATTTAATATTTTAATTTAAATTGTGTAAATATTAACATAGTATAAAATATATAAAAAAAAAATTTCTATGTTTAATTTTCACCCTAGTGAAACCAAATAAATAAATACAATGATATGACATAAATACACTCTGCTCTGTATTGGGCCTGTGCATTTCTACCTTCTAGCGTCGCGCTTGGGGCTGGGAGGTCTTGAGTTACCACCAACCCACGCCCCACCCCCTTTTCATCCGTCGCTCTCAACTTTTCAGTTTTCAGCCTCCAGATCATACAATCAGTACTTCTCGTCCCCCTCGGTGTCGCCAGATAAAAATTACTTCTGGTAAGTTTACTTTACATTATTATCGATAGTTAGTTCGTATGGGTAAAAGTTGAACCTTTATTGAAAAAAACCTTCTGGTGTTAAATTAAAAAAAAAAAAAAAAACCTTTATTCTCTGAATTTGGAGTGAAATGAGAAGATTTTTATGTGTTGTTTTTATTTTGAGTTAAACAGAAGATTTGTGGACTTTCTAGCTGTGCAAAATTGTATGTCTGTGTATACAATCAAGTTATCTGATCAAGAAATTTGAGCATTTTTATTCAAATTTGATAATGGGTCCTTCAATTTGGATCTTTAAGGATATTTTGAAATTGCTTTTTAATTTCTCATCATTGCCGTAATGGCCTTATTACTGTAGAGATTAAATTAACAGATAAGGAAGATGGGAAGCACTATTACTGATCTCCCCATGAAGTTTCTCATGCCTTCTTTCTCTGATAACACCAGAGAAATTGCATTCAAAATGATTCCTTCTGTGTCAAAGGTACTTCAACATCTTTTTAGTTGGCTTTAATGTGATATTGTGCACTTTGTTGGCTCAGATTCTCAGCTTTAATTATCGTATAATTAGCAGATTGAGATTAAGAGAGTCCTGGAATCAATGTACGGCTTAGAAGTTGAAAAGGTGCGGACGTTAAATATGCAGGGAAAGAAAAAGCGGAGAGGTGGCCGCCTGATTGCTAGGCCAAATTACAAGAAGGCTTACATAACTTTGAAGGAGCCCTTAGCCATTGGTTCTGAATTCAACAATGCTTGTGCAATTGGAGTTGATAAGACAAGCGCAAACAGGAGGGGAATGTTACGGTACTTTGATGAATATGCTGCAAAATCTCACTGGCCTGATAAGGAGGAGGAGCTCTGTTTTAAGCCTTACAGTCACTGAGGCAGCAACCAATCTTGTGCTTTTAGCAATTTGGAGGTCAGGGAAAGCTAAAGCCATTAAGCAGCATATGAACCTTGACATCTTTATGCTCTCAAGAAATCCTTCTTTTGCATCCTACTGTTTTCTGGCTATTTTTTTATTTTTACTGTGAATTTTACAAATAGAGGGTTCATTAATGTTGGGGTGCTGCATACTGTGGTGTAATGCTTAACATTAGGAGGTTTTTGCTTTGGTTGATTTCTTATTAATGCAGTTGCTATTGTAATTTGACTGTAGGCATAGTTGCTGTATAAAACTTTCACTTTCTCAAGTTCTGGTATCACTCAATAAATGACTTCTACAAGGGGCCTAGATTTCTACATCGTGTGTACAAGATTAGAGATTGTTCTGATCTACAGCAACTTCTTGTTCTTAAGTGTTTCAGACTTTGCAGTTTGCACCATACTGAATATGGTGTCTCAACTTCTTGTGCTCTTTTTCATGTCATATATCATCAATTATACCGGGTTATTATATTAAGCTGTTTGCCAAAACATCATCTTTGTGAAAATAAGGGTAAGGCTGCCTACTTTGAAATCCATTAGGACCCTTTCATGAAACTCAATTTTATCTGCTGCATCCACAATATTGTCCTTAAGTGTGGTGCCTTTTCTGTCCATAATATTGCTTATGTGCCTGTGCACAGGCACACCCACGTATGTATATAGACATCCATATTTTAAATCTGAACAACTTGACTTCAGATCTGGATGATGAGAGGACCTGCTCTCCTGTTCTATTCAAATATGTCCCTTGCCTTTGTTAAGTCAACCTATCCTTTAATTGTAGTGGTTCTTAAGATCTTTACCTGTAAATGTACTTGGTGGCTGCTTTTCTTTTGTGGTGGCACCAGAGAATGGCCTTTACTGTTTACATTCATTCATCAAGCATGCTGTGTCAACCATGTTCAGAAATACCTTTATTTTATTTCATTTTCTTTTGGTGGTTTATTAGGAGACCGGTTTGGCATGGACCATATAACCTGAAGTGCCTTACCTTGTCCCATCTATTTTGGTTTGCATGTCGTTGAGCCATTGTAATTGTGCAAGAATCTGGGCCATTTACGCTCAATTGCAAACAATTTGCTCGATCAATTGGGCATAGTGCAATGCATTTTACTGCAAGACTTTGCCCAAAACCAGCATCTTTGCATTGCACACAATTTCTTTGAACTTGGCATACCTATTTTCTTCAAGCCTCTTTTTATTTTCTGGGTCTTTCCTAAAGCTCAATTTGAAGTTACAAAATTTTGTGTAAAAGATGTAAGGCCCCTTGGAGTCTAGGATGAAAATTTGACTTGTCCTCTTTGTTTCATTTGTCACTAGTTCATTGTTTTGGCCTTTTCAATTTACTTGTTAAAGAATTGCTTTCTGGATTTTGGTACATATTCAAATGGGGAAAAGAAAAGAAATACTATATTAAAAAAAGAAAAAAAAGCTAGGGAAGATTTACATTTTGCTCTCTGTAAAAATATGATAAGGTATGTACATCTAACTATTCCCTATACTCAACAGTATGGGAGGCTTGTCTACTGGGACACAATTTTTAGCCAGTAAAATTACCAATCTGTTTAGAAGGTACAAACATAGATAATAAAAATGAACAGAATATCAATTGTCAGACCAGAAAATGATGTCGAAACTGTTAATTTGGGGATTGTGATTGCCTAAATTAAATTTATGACTCTACTTAAGAGCAGACATCCATCGTTTCGTGGCTCTGAATACAAAGCATTGTGTATATGTTTTCTAGAAGTCAATGATTTTCATATAATGTCATTGTCGCTATATTTTATGGTGATGCCAATAATATATAGTTTTGTATCTGTAAATGTGGACAGGTGATATAACTGCAATGGACTGGAATATGGATGTTTACATGGCATATGATTTGCCAACTGCAAAGGAGTGCACAAACAATGTTGGTAAGACATTTGAAAGCCATCACATCTTTAATAAATGTTGACAATGATGGGACTGACAACTTGAATTGGCGTGTTTTTGTTGGAATAGTGTGAGAACCGGCCATGATTAAATTCAAGAGCTAGGTTTTTCTATCTTCCCATTGCAATTCTTCCATTTTTGAGGTCAATTATGTAGTACTCAGAGATTTACTTCAGAAGTTCCAGCCCAAACGTGGAACCTACCTTACATGACCATGCTACATCCCAGGTCATGTGTTATTTAAGCAACTCTGGAAATTCAAGACCCAACTGACAGAATAACATTTGTCCACAATTATTCCACAAATACTGTGACACATTTATAAGCACAGTATAGTCAATGCATATCAAAGTCCCTGATATAGACCATAGACCACGGGAAATTCATAGTTGACTGATCATACCAATGAGTGAACGAACTCCAGTAGAATTTCATCCAATGCCAACTGGCACCTGAGAGAACAGTGATAGGGTGAACACCCATCCAAGGTAAAAAAATGGAGGTCAGTCTTAGAAGCAAGCGTAGATATGTACAAGGAGGAAACTTTATTATAATGCTGTACAGAGATTTTTCATTCTTGCCGGCAATAAATAAACGTGAGCTAATACTTGTACTCATATTTTAGTATGGCATCATGAAACATTGATTTCTGGGGTATCTGACGTTGTAAGCAATCACCACTCATTGAATGGCGTTTCTTTGTCCAAGAGGAAAGTTAAAGTATATTGAACGAGTTCTTCTGATAAACAAAGCGAAGTGAAAACCATAACATTTACAATAAAATCGTTTAACAATTTGTATGATTTATGCAAGTATCCCAAGGCAATGCAATTGAACAATTTAAACCTGTTGGCTAATTATGGGTCTGTTCAAGGCATAGGCTGACATAGCTGTTGTGGCAAGGGCCATCTGAAAGTTTGCAGACCTTTACAAGATTTTCAAACAATAATGGTACTCAAATTGAACTAAGATCAAGTGCAAGAAGTTCAAGTCGAGAGATTACCTCAGCCATGCAATTATATTATTCTCTAGTCTTCTATTCCGATTTCCTGCGTCCTTTCTTCGCCCTTCTCCTCCTCACCGTTACGCTGTAAGGCTACCCTTCTCTCATCTTCCGAAAAGGACAAGGATGATACACGAAACCAATCAGTTTTATTATAAGGGAGATTAAAATCCAACGACCCATGTGTTTGAATCACTTTGAGTGAACGATTATTATCAGGATGTTGTAAATGAGATTAAGAAACGGAACCAAACCAACCCACTCCCATGTCGTTGGAAGTGAAGATGTTACGCCTGATTGGCCAAGTGCCAATGATCTTGATGGCATACTTTCTCACTCCCCTGTGCAAGGTATACATAGGTGTAGAAATATATAGGTGCTTTTTACTGACAAATTTGCTTTGTCCTTCGTAACAGTTGAGAGAACATGAGTAAACTTGCTCATTATGGGGGGTGGAGGGGGATCACTGGCAGTTGGCTATCTAGCAAGTTACCTTTTTTTTTTTCTAATTTATGTAGTTCTTATTTTCTAGATAATTTGTCTTTCAGGCCCCCGCCCCCCAAGAAAAAAAAAACACAAAAAGGTAGGTTGGTTAAAGATAAACAGCACAAGTCTGTGTGAAACTGTCCCTTTTTTTCTTAAGTCAAAACCCAATTGTATTATATTATATTTCGTTCTTAACATAATATGGTGATTAATTGTATGCATGAATGCCCCAGAAATTAGTATTTTGGAAATAAAAGCATATACATTGAAAATTGTTTTAGATCCCGTTTAGGTATCACCATTTTGAGGGTGCAGAAAGAGTCGATGGGTATGCAATTATTGTAGGCAAAATGTCAGTGGCTTATTTGCAAAATTTGGAATTAGAGTAGAAATTAGGATCTGAATATCTGACACTAGGAGATGACATATTCATGTGTTCATAATCACTGGAAGAGAGAAGAACACAACTGGAAAGGGTTGTGTTCACAATAACTGGAAGAACCCTGAGTGGTTCTTTACAATCAGTAACTGAAAGAACGAAACATGGTGAAGTTGAATTCATACGTATATATATATTTCAAGTAACAGGAGCTATTTTGAGGACTTGTGGAGATAACTTTGAAGTGAAATGGATGCCACAGTGAATGAACCCAAGAGTCGCGAGACTTGAAATTCAAGGAAAGAACAGAATGTTGAACATTGAAAAAAAAAAAAAAAAAAAAAAGACATTTAGAGTTGATAGGAAGAGAGTACCATGACGAGAGAAGTCAAGCACGGATAACCCTGAACCATCAGATTGGGTTGCAGAATGAATTTGCTCAGAGGATATGCACGCAGTTATGTACAGGTTCTCACCTCTTAATCCACCACCCAGTTTTGGCCGAAGTCTAGTGGCATATGGGTGACTTCCAACTTCTCCAGGGTGGTAATGTGGCTTAACCCTTCAGGAAGTGCTTTTAACCCCTTGCACGAGCTTATGAATAAATACATGAGCCGTGGCATTGTCCCCTTCTCCATTCTCCATTCTACAAGTCCTTCCAGACTGCTCAATTATAAATGCTCTGGAAGTGGAAATGCATTTGCGTTGCAAGCCATCTTGGTACCCTTGTATGCATTTTGGTCTAGAATTAGCTTCTTCAACCGCCGAAGGTTCCCTAGGACTAGCATTGGATCCTGTGAAAGATTAGAATATGACAAACTTAACTCAGTCAGATTCCCTGGGATTTGATGAGATAGCATCTCCCCAAGCCTTCCTTCCAAAGTAAGCCTGGATAGGTGACTGCAGTGGCTTATGGCGCCGGGAGATAGAGACTCAATGTCTTCAACCAAAGGCATAATTCTCCATCCCGCTCTCCATCGCAAAGGCAGCTCTCCCCATTCTAAATGCAACCTGTGAACTTGATCAAATTTGATTCTTGGGCACTGCAGGAATGCCTCTAATTGCTCGTTACTCTGTATCTGCTTTACCATGAGCTTTTGAAGATTCTGCAACTTAGCCAGACCTTCTATCTTCCAGCTTTCTCCTGTTACCGCCCACAAAGTCTGAAGTTCCTCCAACGTGTGTAGGTCCAATTTCTCGTCAGAATTTCCGCAGCATAGACCAACTCCCTGGAGGGCAAAATCAGATTCTTAAGTCGCGCCATCTTCCATGTCACGTTAGGCAACGTTAGTTGTACTTGAAAGACCAAAGCTGTTGGCTAAGCATCCCACCGGGTAACAACTTTCTTGACAAACAAGGTACATAGGAGGCTACCTAGATTTCCTATAGAATGTGGAAGCTTCCATATAGTAGTAACCCTGGACACGTAGGTAACTCAAAAAAGATGAGATCCCCTATTTCCTCGGGTAAAGCACCGCTGGGAGTCTGGACCCCAACAAGATTTAAGACTCCGAGTCGCTTTGAAGTTGTCACACACACAGAACCCAAGCCTCCTATCGCCAACTCCTCCACACCGCCATCAAAGGAGTGGACTCTTTCATTTGGGCATGGCTTGAGCAAAGCGGAGAAGAGATCTAAGATGTCAAATTTGCAATGCTGAGGGAAAAACTCCTTCTGCAAAAAAAATTTACACACGCAAAGAACCACGGTTAACCTGGAGCACCGGCATGAGACTTCACTTGTCTTCAGGCGCTTCAATTTTATTTTATTTTTTTTTTTTTATATTTTATTGGGCAGAGGGGTTTGCTTTTTCAGCCGCCAGGTGAAATAGAAAAAAGTCAAATAAAGGAGCCAAGAGTTGTGGGACCCAGAAAAAGAAAATTGGGTGATTTATTGAACCAAACGAAAAACGATTAAACCAGTCGGCAACGGCGACCTCACCCCTCCCCCCCTCATACTTAAGGCGCCACCATGAAGACTTTATTGAAAAACGCATGTCCCGGCGCGGTGGACGCGACATTCATTAAACATACGTTAGGTAATGTAGGCAAACGTGGACGCATAAATACATATTTTAAAAAGTAAAAATAAAAAATTTAGACCCATAAATTAAATATTTCTAATTAACACACACACACACACACATATGAAATTAATCAAGTTGTAAAAAATACATTTTGACAAGATCGTCCATGTCATTGAAAGGAAAATTAGGACAACCAAAAAGTCTTTTAACGCGTTCCGTTCATCTTAACTTGCTTTTAATTAGTCTAAGTAGGTTCTTTTTCTTTCTTTCTTTCTTTTCTTTTTTATAATCCCCGTTAACTTGGTATGTGTTTTATAATTAAAGCATAGTTTAGAATGTTGTGAGCAATTTTTGTTTTTTGGAAAAAAAAAAAAAAGGAGAAATTATACTCTAATATTAAATTTAGAGTATTTTGCTATTTAAACTTTTATAATTAAATACAAATACCTCAAATGTGTGTATATGTAAATTAAATTTAAGAAATTACTTAAATTCGAGAAATTGAATCTAATTCCTTAAAATTCAAAATTAAGTAAAAATATTTCAAATCTAAGTACAAGTAAACTAAATTTAAGAAATTTTTAAAATTTGAGAAATTGTATTCAATTTTGAGTTTTGAATATAAATACTTCAAATTTGTGTATAAGTAAACTTGATTTAAAAAGGGGAAACTTATAGTCAAACAGGAGAAATCATACTCAATTTAAGAAAAATGAATAAATGCTAAAAGTAGGTCGTTTTCTTTTTCTTCTGTTTTTTTTTCTTTTTTCTTTTTTTCATTTTCCTCAAAAGACGTAAATCATGAGTCTTGGTTGTGTGCATTGTTTCATTTCAATCAACTAGTCTTTCCTTGTGCATAAAGTTTTCATGTATGTAACCCAGTTTCAACTAAGCACAATCCTGTCCTCCGCCAAAACGCTGATGGAATCTAAAGGCCCGTTTGGTCTACGTGTTGATGATATATGTTACGCTTTGCTATTACAAATTGTTAATTACTATTGTTAATTATTGTTGCTAGTAAATAAAATAAAATTATAATTTTTCGCTAAATTGATAGTGCTTATTACTGTTAAATGTTAAAATGATTAACTAAAATTATACGTTTGTATTTTAGGGCATATGAACTATTGTTTAAAAAAAAAAACTTTAAAAGCATAACAAAATTTTCTTTTTTTTTCTTTTTTCAATTTAGATTAAAGTAATCTTAAAATTAACAAGAAAAAAGTTGGTGGTCAATTTTTTTAAATAAATTTTATCTACATAAAAAGATTTAAATACTTGATGAAATTTTGATAATTGATAAAAATATTTATATAATTAATAGACTTGAAAGATTCATTTTATGATGGTTAAAGAGTTTGCTAATGAGAAAAAGAAAATATTTGAGCAATTAAAATATTATTATTAAAGGTATTTTAGTCTATTATTAAAATAGTCATGGACTATTATTAAAAGCAAAAATTAGTTCAAAGTTACTTTTCTTATAACTATTTTAAAAAGGATCTAATGAGTAAGTGTTATAAAATCTCATGAAATATCTAATATACTTCTTTTTCAAAATAAAAGCAACAAAACCCCTTAAATAACAAAAACAAATGTCTCCTCACTGAGGTTTGATCTCTTTTTGGTTGGATAACTCTTGTATGTTTTGTCTCATTTGTCCTTTATAAAAGAATATAACATTCTTTTTTTTTTTTAAACTAGAACATCGTATAATTTTTAATCCATTAACTTAGTTTAGCTTTCTCTCTCACTCATTTACTAATTTTTGTTATTAAACCGTTTCTCTTACTAATTTTTCTATTCACAAAAATTATTTTTTTTCACTGTTATCTTATTAAAATAATACTTAAATGAGTTTATTAATGATGCTTCTTTTCTTACTTGCCTGTGAATTGCTTGTTGTCAAAAAGATTGCTTGAGTTATGTCTCCATTCACCATCATATTATAGAAGACAACATAGACTAGATCTCATGTTCAAAAGAATACAAGGAATATATATATTGTGTTTTTATTACAAGTGAGTATTACTACAAATTTAATTATTTTTATAATTTCTTAAAATGACATAATCTTACTTTATGTCTTTTACCATTCACCTTATTTTCTGAAAGCATATTTTTGAAAAATAAGAAAAAAAAAGTGTAAAAACTTAGAAATCTTACAACCTCCCTCGCTATTATTTATATTGTTTTCATTATAATACACTAGAGTGGTATGACATCTTAAGTTTCTCTCATTATTACTTCCATTCTTTCTTCCTCTAATTCTCTTTCTTCCTAATTTAGCCTATCTTTCCTTTATTATAAAGTGAATTATTATAAATATCCATCCATGATACATGATTTGAATAAAATAATGTATTCTTATGGCGATAAGTAACAAATTTAATGCTTTTTTTTCTTATTTTTTACTTAGTTTCCTTTTATCATGGTAAGTCATCATCAAATTGAATTAAGTTAACACCTGGAATCATAAATTATGGTTCATTATCTACATCAAGGAAACAATGCTTCATATTTGATAAATTTGTCCAAAATAGTGTTCTTATCAAAATTATAGGATGACAAATTTAAAGTAAATAAAAAGAAAAAAGAAAGGTGAAATTAAAAAACTTAATGTAAGCAATACATAAAGTCTTAGTGTTTGGAAGTCTTAAAACCATAAAGATTTTTTAACCAAAATCTTTTCTAGGAAATTAAGTAGCATTTCACTAAAGTATCTTTCCAACAATACTTAATGTAATAACAAATAGATAACTAAACAAGCTTATAGGGATACATTGAAGTTAGCATGTTTACTTCCTATGGAGTTAAAGATAAAAATACTTTATCTTTAACTATCTTAATCCAAAACTCATTTAACTGAATGATCTATGTCTTAAATGTATAAAATAAATTATCTTTAAATTCACAAAAATTTGTTTTGATATATAATGTGTCTTTTGTGTTGCAAAATTTGAACTTTAATCTAATATATGAAACCATTTCCTATGTTTATTTAGATGTAATGGAAGATTTAAACCATTTGTAAATTACAAGTAATAAAACAAATTTAAATCCAACCAAAATCATAAAGATAAACCTTAAAAGGTCTTAAGCGATAATAAATGGTAAGCAAAATATTTTCTACCTAAAACTTACGCAAACATATCATATAAGAAAGTAAAAATTAGAAAAATATATAAATAGACAATTAAGATTTATAAGGATAAAAAAATGGCCATAAAAACTATAAGATTGGATTTTCCCACTATATTTGTACCATTTTGTTGATAGCCAAATAGAGCATAAAGAGTGAGAGCAATAAAATGTACCTAAAGATAACTAATTTAGTACAACAATCAAAATTTGTTATACCCAAAACATGAACAATAAAAGCAAAATTGATGTAAACTTATTTGGGCATCTACTTGAAACTACTTTGATTTAGTGGTTAAAGCTTAGACAATGACTCATATGTCAAAAGGGATTTCAAGCTTAAGATAAAGGGAGTGAGGATTAGTTAGGTTTTAGATTTAGTGAATAAGAAATTAAAACTTAACAAGATTTTGATAATTAAAGTCATGATTTATTTGAAGTTATGGATAAAAATAAAAGTTTGCAAAGTTAATTTCACAATGGAATTTAAGGATGAAGAAAAAGTAAACCTCTATTTCTTGATTAAGAAAAGAATATGTAAAGTATAGAATTTAATAAAGTAAGAGTTAATTTAAGGTTAGTAGTTATAACACATATATCTTTAATATGAATAGTTGGGTTGTATTTTTGTGATATAAAAGGTAGATTTTTTTTTTCAAAAATGAGAACTCCTAAGTTCTAGTAACTTTATGTTCTATTGTTTATGACATTTTTGGTATATCATGAGGATAAACATAAATATGTAGTTTGATTAAACTAAATTTTTGTCAGCTAGTAAGAGATATTTAGAAGTATATTTTAAATGGTTGAATTATTATTTTAAGAAAAATAAAGATTATAGATAGAAATAAGAAAAAAGAGTTAAACAACTATTAAAATTTTTAACTTAAGGCAATGTCCTTATATACTTTTAAAGGGAAAACATATTCAATCAAGCTAAAACTTGAATAGCTAGAGAATGTCTTATTCTTGATTATAAGCAATTAAAAGTGTATTTTGAGCACTATAAATCCAAGTTTTTATTAAGTTTTATGGGTTTATATCTTACACTTTTTCTTTATTCAATTTTGACCAATCATACAATTATAAATTTATTTGTGATATGATTAAGTTGATTTTTGGTCAATAATTAAAGGACATATATATTTTCCTTATGGATGATTGAATCATATTTAGTAATTTACAAGGATAGATTTTTGCTTAAAAACTGAGATTTCTGAATTATATGACCTTTTATTATCTTATTTGTGATAATTTTAGTAAACCATATGAATGAACATTGATCTATGGTTCTTTAAGCTAAACTTTGGTCAACTTGTAATGAACATCTAAAAGTTTATCTTGAATGGATTGATTGTTGTTTTAAGATCTATTGGCTAAATTATGATTAATAGAATATGATTAGTTTGCTTTGATTAACTCATTAATTTTTATTGGGTCTAAATTGAATTTATTCATTTTTATGTAATTAATGTTGTATACCTTTATTTTATTCATTTGTTGATTATAGCAGATTTTTATATTAGAGCATTTAGTTGTTTTTTCTCTTTTTAATTTGGAATAATTTTTTACATAAAAAATTAGTATATTCTCTTATGTAGTTGCTTTAATTATTATATTTATTATTCAATTATCTTTTTACAATTTCAAAAAAAATGAGAAAAGTCACTTAAACTATTGGCACTCTATTGTTGTCCTCCCATCAACAATATGTATGCCTAATTAATTAATTAAGAATAGGGTGATTTAAAAAAGAATGTGATTTAAGTCTTGATAAACAATTGATTTTTTTTTTCTTTTCGATATCTAAAGATTAAAAGGACATAAAAATGAAAATTCTCTTTGTGAAATGTAGATCAACAAGGTGATGGTTACTAATTTTAATTTTTATAAATTTGATTGACTTATTAAAAAAAGATTTATTTATGTTTTATTTTTCCTTTTTTTAACTACACTTAGACTTAACTTAAGAAAAGTAATAATTGGATTATTGTCTTTTTAAATTTTATAACTAGTAGAAGGTATCTAAAAATAACATATTATAAGAGTATAAAAAGCAATAAGCACTATAAAATTGATTTTAAAAATTTGAAAGTTAAAATGTATAATAATTTTTTTCTCTATGAACATAAGAATTAATATTTTATTAATAAAAATAATTTAATCAATAAATATCTTTCATTTTAGTAATTATATGATAATTATAATTTATAATTTATTAAATATTATGTCACATATATATATATATATATATATATACACACTTTATTCTTTGAAATTCATAACATTTACCAAACAAAATAATAAGCTTTCATGATATCCATTAGAAAAATGATATATTCATTAAAATATTTCTATAGCACGCATATATATCTCTTTATGTATATTACAATTATGTCATACTATACTTATATTTTAATTTTTAAATATTAGTGTGTTTTAATACAAGTATTGTATTATATTTATATCTTTATCTTTATGTTCATATATCATAACTCGAGGGTAGGTCACAAATTGAAATCAATGAGCTATTTTCATATTTAAAATTGTTTCATCATATCCCAATCCAAGTCTATTGAAAAAATAAAAGAAAATGATTGCATATTTGAATTATTTGGAATAAGGTGTAAGGGATTATAAAATGGGGGAGCTTTCATTGATAGATTTGGAAAGGAATTTTTTTAAACAAAGATTTTAATAAGAATTAAAAATAAATAAAATGCTTTTTAAAAAAATTCTATAAAATGTTGTAGTTGAACAATTCTTATAAAATTGTTATAAAGATAATGTATGTTTTTTAATGTTTTTTATAATTGTTGTTGTCATAAAAATAGATTACATTCATCACGAATAAAGACACTAATGACAACTTAAAATTTTAAGGAATCTAAAATTTAAATTAAAATATGGTATTAAACTTATTAGCTTTTAAAAAGAGAAAATTGTTCAGTGAAAAGTACTTTTAAATTCTTTTTTTATTTTCTTATAAAAGAAAAAAATATTTTCAAATTTCTATTTTTTCTTTAAAATAACAAATATTTATAATTTAAGTCTTTTTTTACTTTTTCTTTTTTGTTTTCATAAAAGATATTTTAATTTAAAAAACACTCAAATTTTAAACTTATTTTTTATTTCTATTTTAAACAAAATATATAAAAATAAAATTTTTAAAAAAGATAGACTCTTATATTATATAGGTTTAATGCTATAGTATATTAATATTACTAAAGTTAAAGAGAAAATCTATGATTCTTAATGATTGTTTGAATAAAAAATGTCTACACGGCAAAATTTGTTTAATTTAAAATATTCTAATGGACTCTTATAATTTGTAATAATTAATATTAAATTAAAACTTGTTTAAGTCTAAACATTTTTTATTAGAATAAAATTCTTTTTTAAAAGAATTAATATCAATATATAATTTAGTAATAATAAATCAATAAAGCATGATATGTTTTAACTTTAAATAAAAATTATAAAATTACTTAAAGACATAAAATTTTTTTAATTTTTATTATGAAAATTTATAATAATAAATTTAATATTAAAATTAATACATTAATTATTTTATCTTTACCATAAGTTTCAAGCAATGTGATTTCGAATATTAATTATTTAAAATAGTCAATTATGACTAGCACTAATTATTTGAAGAAAGAAAAAAAAATAAGATAAAGAAAGAAATATGGAGTAGAGAGAGAAAAATAAAAAATAAGTAAGACAAAAATGAGTAGTAAAAAGAAAAACTCACAAGATAATTGATATTAAGAATCAAATGAGTGGTAAGGGAAGAAACTCACAAGATAATCGATACTAAAAGTTATATATATATATATATATATATATTTTGTTTTCAAAAGTAATTTTTTTCTCTCTTAAAAGACGATTTTAGAATTTAAAAAGAAAAATAAAATTAAAAATTAGTTATTAAATATAATTTATAATATTACTAAAAGTAAATCAAAAATTAAAAATCTACAATAACACCAAATAGACCATTAGTAATTGATTTGTAATTTTTTTGATGCTTTAATAAAATTATAAAATAAATAAATACTATTTTCTTTTTATATAACATAAAATTAAGTTCATTTGATTTATATTACTATTTTTACTTTTTAATCAAATTATTTAATTTTAAATTTTAATATTTTACTTGAATAATTTTCCTTTAAGGTTAGTATATTTTAATAATATTATTAATTAAAATTTTAATTTATATGACCAATATATAATAATGAAATTTATTTTATATTTTAGTTAATTATTTAATTATAATTTTATTTAATTTCTTGAACATAAATTTAAACTACAAAACTTTTAAATTAATTAGATATACTAATTAGGATTAATAATGAAATTAATTTTTATGTTATTAAATTATTTTTTTAAAAAATTAAATTAATTTGAATGGTATTTATTAAAAATATAATTCAATTTTTTTATTTTAATACTTAGTTTATCTTAACATATATATATGTGAATGCAATTTTGAGCATTTTGGAAGGGGCGTCTGTCGATTGACTTGGGAATTAGGATTCGTCTCTGCATTATCTAAACAAAGTCTCCCCCTTGTCTCTCCAGCACGCACGCATAAACATTTACTAATTCAGCGGTCTCATCATGTCTTTCGCCGGAGCTTCCGTCGGCGGCGGTGGTGCCACTGCCGCCAAGTTGTTCTTTTGCTACCAATGCAGCCGCACCGTCACCATAACGGTTTCTCCTACCGCCGACCCGTTCTGCCCTGTCTGCCGCGAGGGATTCCTAGAAGAATGTGAAAGCCCTAATTCGGGCCCACCAGACCTTGACTCCCAGAACGTGAATCCCTTCGGATTCCCCTATGCCGACCCTTTACCGTCTCTGTTGCCTCTCTTGTTCTCCTCGTCCGCCGCAGCCTCCGCCGCTAATGCCGACTTCCAAAGCCCTAGCATCTTCGGCCCCTCCCCTGGTGACCCTGGCTCCTTCAACGCACTCGACTTCTTGCGGAACCATCTCCAGAACCTTCAATCCGGCGGGGCTCGCATCCAGTTTGTCGTCGAGAATAACCCTTTGGATCCGGGATTCCGCCACTCGGCCAACCTGGGGGATTATTTCTTCGGGCCCGGCCTGGAACAGCTGATCCAACAGCTGGCGGAGAATGATCCGAATCGGTATGGGACCCCACCGGCATCAAAATCGGCCATTGATGCTCTGCCGACCATCAAAATCACCAAGGAATCGCTGGATTCTGAGATGAATCAGTGCGCTGTTTGCAAGGATGAGTTCGAGAAGGAAGCTGAGGCCAAGCAAATGCCCTGCAAGCACATATACCACAACGATTGCCTAATTCCTTGGCTGGAATTGCACAATTCGTGTCCAGTTTGCCGGTATGAGTTGCCAACCGACGATGCTGATTATGAGAGCAGGAGGGGTGCGGCTCAGGGAAATCAAGGGAACGATGGATCGAGAGTTAACGGAGGGGAGAATCGGACGGTCGAGAGGCGATTTAGTATTTCGTTGCCGTGGCCGTTTGGAAGACATGGATCCACGAGTGATGGTGATGGTGATGCTGGTGGCGGCCAAAACAGTGCCTGAAGATGTTGGATTGAAAATGATGTGGGTATTTTGGTATCTATGAAACTGGTTTGAGTTTTTATTTTTTTTCTTCTCTTTCTTCCTTCTGCTTTGCAAAGAACTGTGACTCCCTGGCTTGCAATTTTAAGTCCTTACACCAACAACAAAATTGCTTGAAGGAATGTCATAAGGGTTAAGCAGCTAGTTTACACTGCCTGCCAACCTACCACAACTCCTTTAGAATTACGATGCCCCCAAACCTGAAATTTAAATAATTCCATGTTCATTGGAAAAAAATTGCTAATGGTTTTAGAAACTTGGAATGCATGAATTACTTGGCTTCTGACTGAGAAACGTAGAAAAGCCAAAGGAAAGAGAGCAAAGAAGGGCTTAAGTTGGAGTCTTCTTTCTTCCTTTTGTCAAGAAACTTTTCATCCCAAAAGCTTAAAGTTTAAGCTGTAACTTCAACACACCCTATCACATGCAAGTCTGTTAGGTTGAAAGTATAGACAAAACACAAGTCATCATTAACTTGTGCAATTAATAATTTAATTAGAAGAATGAGGATATCATGGTTTAAAATCAAGATTCTTGATCAAAAGGCTCTAATACCATGATAAGAAACTCTTCAACCCAAAAGTTTAAGCTTTTGGGAAGTCTCAAAATGTGGACTGTATATTAACTTTTAACACTATTATACTTGTAGAATGGGATTGATTGTTTTTCAAATTGCCTGACTAATTTCAAATGTTGATTTAGTTGTACCTGTGTTTGCTTTTGGATCAGCTTGAGTGAGTTGAAAATTTGAAAGCCATGTGCAATTGTAAGCTTGTTATACTGCAACACTGTAGAGAAAGGCTGTTGCAGCAGACCCTCTTTAGACTCAACAATGATTGAGTTCATTTACAGGATGCCCTCCAATAGACCTTGTTTGCAGACTGGTTGACCTCTTGTAAATACCCCTTAATTCACTCACACACAGACACACCCAAGTTTTGATTGAACTCATATTATCTGAGTTTGATTGCTTGCTGGAGTTTTGTGAGCTTATCATGTCTGTCTTTTTATGTGCCCATATTACCCATCAATGGAGTATTTTGTCAAAGTGAATTTTTTTATCTAGGGCATCCCACTATAAAATTTTCTCTTGTTCTAGTGTCTGTGTGACATAGTGTGCAGCAAAGTGGGGGAGGGGGGAGCAGCTGCCACAGTGTTTGAAAGCCATTGTATACAATGAAGTTGTTCATCACTCATGGAATGGAAGAAGTACATGTATATTGTGGATTATTATGTCATGTACTGTTCAATATTCTATATTACATTGAACACTATTGGAATTTTTTCCTTCAATTTTGTGATTGATGATCAGTTTGTTCTAGGACACGTCTCCTACATTTTTGTGGCTTGACTGGTTAGGCATAGCTTCCTGTTGTTGATATTGTTGTTGACTGGACCTTCTTCCCTTCTCCCTTTACTCTTCTTCTTCCCTTTTTTTTTTTCTAGCTTCTTCGGTCTTTTGCTTGTATATCAATGACCTGCTTGAAGTAGGTAAGATAAACTGATATGTTCTGCATGTTATGCAGTGTGATTGATACTTATGTGATAGCACCCCTTTCTGACAGGGGCTATTAGACTTGCTGCAATATCATCAATGACTAATTATATATGTCTAAATTGTTAACCTGCTGAAGTAATCTGTTTCAAACTTAGGGAATTTGTGAGTGTGGTAAGTTGCCATGCATTCATATCATATTGACCCTTATATCTTCACACATATGGGGACATTTATTAATGTATAAATTATTTAGCTTTTCTGACTATCGAGGATTGAAATTTATGCCAGATCATCATATTGAAATATCTACTTGAGGGAAACACTTGAGTTTTATATCTAGTGAATTATGAAATTGATTCTTTATTTCCACCATTCTTGGAAGAATTGATTTGGGCAACATCAGTAGTTCTTAATGCTTTTGTAGCTAGTAGCTTACAAATAGCTTTGTGTGTATGTGGTGTCATGACTACTTTAGAATCTAATCTTGGAAAGGGAAATTATCTATGCAACAATGGTCTGATTGTTGCAGAGGGAAGTGAGATAACATACAAAGATCAGAGTTACTATTTGTTTTGTCACTTCATGTTATATCTCTTTTTATTTTTTTTGAATGAACAAGGAACAGCAAGGGGCAGACAAAAAATTCTCCTCTACCACCAGTGGGTGGCATTTGGGGTGGGAGGAGTGGGTGAGGTGGAGAGAGAGAGAGAGAGAGAGAAAGAAATTGCTGGTAGGATGCGATGAAAATTGGGACTGCAACATCTGGGACTTTTCATTTACTACTGCAGAGGTTGTCAAATTGTAGTCAAGTCTTAATGCTTCTCAACTTTGATTTGACTCTATTTTGAGGTCACTTGTGACAACACTTGAAGCGTTGGTATTTGGACACTACTAGAGGATACATTTATTGTTGATGCTGGGGACGTAAATCCTGTTGGCTTGCAATCTCAAGTTATCTTATTTAACTAGAGAATTGCACCGAAGTTTTATTTTATCTCTATGGTAACAGTTTGAGTTATATGCTGGCCTCAACCAACTTTGCATCCATGTTTGTCAGTGCCCATGTAATAATTAATACTTGATGTGTCTTCCAGCCTTAAAGTATTCAAAACATGTGAAGGGGGGTGACATTGTCGAGCATGTGTATGTGTACCTTGATTGAGGTTTGATGGCTTATCTATATTGGTAAAATTTTCTCTTCTGCCCAGTAATGATTGTAACCTCTAGGATCTGTTTGTGTCATACGGCTTGAAATTTTTTCGTTGCCTTGACTTACTCTCGTTCGTTGACTCCTGCAGCACATTACATGTGGAGAAATTACGGAGTGAAATCGCGGAAGGAAAAAACCCTTGTAAAGGCTGGAACCTGGAAAGCGGTGCTGTGTGTAAACATGAACATTATTTCAAAATAGCTGCACTATACTTTAAAGTTACTGAGCTGGTAGTTTCTATGATTTTATACACATTAATTTCCTAAATTAATCTGATGTTCTGATTTTTTTTTTACATGTTGCTTTTTGGTCGCTGTTTCATTTTGTTTAAGCCCTTGAGTGCCAAAGCCCAGCGTCTCCTACCTGCCTTCAAGTTCGCTTACAATTTGCAACCATTCTATCTACCCCTCTAGCTCCATAACAGGCGCATATGACTTGAAACTTTTATTCCACTTGTGTGCAGGGACGTCTCTAAGCTTCTATTGTATTGTATCAATTAGGAAATTAATTTTTACGTATTTAGTGTAAGTGATAGCAACAACAGGTAGGTTACCCTATAATATAGTTCACTGCCTTGTCACAAATATGATTTGCTAAGATGGTAATGTTATTCCATTTGAATAATAAGGCCATAATTTTAAATCTAATTGAGATTAATTGTATATTTTTTTCGTTACATTGGATTTAGAGTAGAATTTTGGTGTGGTTTAATTGCTTGAAATTGCTCCTAACAAAAAATTCTTTAGTCAACTCATTCCCGTTTTATTTTTTTGTTATGAATCTAGTTTTGGTCATTTCTCCTAATTGAACCATATAAGTGTGCATTGAATATGTTTAGACTAGTGTTATCATTACTGAATATAGTGTTACACTTATGTTATTGCAAATATTTTCATCTTTTATTTTATTTTTTTTCATAATAATTACACTTTCATCTAAGTAGTTTCATATTAGCACTCATTTTTCTTTTGGACATAATGTTTTGTTACAATTTAACATTTGTTATCATATAATATCATTAGCTTAATTAATATTTTATAGAATTTGCATTTCATTTTAATAAAAAATTTATGGTTACACAAAATTTCACTAATATCCCTTTATTTTAGTCCATTATTTTTTTTTCATCTATATGAATAATAAAATCTAAAAAATAAAATTAATTATAGTAAAGAATTATGCACCATTTAGTATAATAATAAGTCATACCATATTACTAGTATTATCAAAAATATAATGCATATGTTTTGCTTTTGTACATTTTAATCTAAGAGTCCTCTTTATGCTTGTATCTATTTAAAAGTATTTGAAGGTTGAGCCTTAGTATATTAACAAAGTAAATGTATTATTAAATTAAAATTCATATGTTCAAGTGTTTTTATGTGAAATAGCTTATGGTTTCAAATTAAAATTGATATTATATGCTAATATTTTAGTTGTTTTAAGAGTTTTTAAATTATTTACCTTTAAACCAATCATTTTATTTATTTAGTTATGGTAGTGGTTAAGAGCAAAATAATTATAATGTAATTTCACATTCAATAAGTTTTTAATGAACTTTTAAGGAGTCCAACTTAGGAGGAAAGTAAAATTTAAGACTTCACTTGGTTATTAGCTTTAAAAGGTACATACAAGTTCAATAGAGATGTTGCATGATTGAAAAGAGTAAGATGATAGACATATGAGATATGTTACAAGATGATAATAAGAAAGTGGTAAGCATATTCTCAAAATCAAAGAGACAATTAACCTTTAGAGCTAACGAAAAGACGTGGAGGAGATGCAGCTCATTATTGAAAATTACTCCTAAACTGTGATTATATAGGTAAATAACATAGAAGAAAGACCCTAAAAATTTACTTCAATATTCCATAATATTAGCAATAGGATTCAAGATCTAAGTCTTTTTTATTTTCTAATCTTATATGGACAATCAATTTGTTGATACTTTGGTTAAATAGGGTAAAATTCATTTTATAAATTTAGTAATTTGAATCTAAAGGATTGAGTAAATTAAAGTTATAAGTTTTATAACTTTTTTTTTTATATTTTTTGTCAGACACATGAAGTCTTTTTATTCATGTCCTAATGTCATCATACAATTCTATCTTCTAGTTATATAACTTGTCATTTGAAAAAAAAAAAAAACAATCATTTTATTTGCTACGAGTCTTTAAACTAATCATATTCTAAATTGATTTGCAAAAGAGTTTGATTATATATTATTTGAAAAGATAAATGTATTTTTTTCTAAATTTTTTAATTTTTAAAATGTAGTCTTAAATATTAAATATAATTTTATTTAATTTTAAATGTTATAATTTTTCAATTAAATCTAATTAATAATAAAAAATAAATAAACTATTAATTGTGTATATTAACTAAATAAAAATTAAATTAAATTAAATTAAATATACATATATTTTTCACTTAAAACCCACTCTATATGTAAACTAGAGATATTAATTACTACCAAAAAAAGGTCATTATGTAAACAATTAATTTTATCATTGGAGATTTATTTTTGTTGTTTGTGTAGCTAACTTATCTTCTAATGTTTATGTTGCTAGGATTCCTATGTATATGTAGAGTCTCTTATAAATGGATATTTTATTTATCTAGATTATATTTAATGTATTAATAATTGATTTTGGGAGGCTTATTCTTTATTCATTAATAATTTTGTAGGTACAATATCTAATTGTAAATAAAGCAGTTTCCCGTATAGAGTGAATGAAATAGTTATTCCAAACTTTAAATTACTTATGAAATTCTTAGAGTAAAAGTTTGATAGAATTAACCATATATTTTGTAAAGTTATGGATATGATAAATAAAATAGAAGGAGAATCAAGTGTAAATCTTAAGAGGTTAGTTGGAAATGTTGTAAAGGAATAATTAAAACATGATTTAGGTGAAGATGACAATGATAACTATGATGAAGATAATTTTAATGAAAATTTTAAAGATAAATTTAAAGAATGACATGATAATAGAAACAATAAAGGAGTACGAGGTAATGAAAATATTTATAATAGGTATAACAAAAATTGGGATACAAAAATAGAGTGAAAAAAGGAGTTGATAAAAATTTGAGTAGCATTAAAATAAAGATTCTCTCTTCACAAGGAAAACCTGACTCAAATGTGTACTTAGATTGAGAGAAAAGAGTTAAGTTATTGTTTGATTGTCATAAATTTTTTTTTTAAAGAAAAAGGTTAATATAACTGTAACTGAGTTTATTAATTATGTAGTAGCATGATAAGACCAACAGATTAGTACTAGAAGAAAAATTAAAAAAAAAAAACAATAAAAGCATAGGATAAGTTAAACACTATGATGAAGAAGAGATATGTTTCTAGTTCTTATTATAAGGATTTATATGATAACTTACATAGTCCTACATAAGGTTCCAAGAGTATGGAAAAATATTATAAGAAGATAGAGATTACTATGATTAAATTAATTATAATGAAAGATAGATAGACGACCATGACTAGGTTTCTCTAAGGGTTAAATAGGAATATAATTGATATGGTAGAATTGCAACACTATATAAAGTTTGAGAACTTAATATATATTATCATAAAAGTTAAGAGACAATTTAAAAGGAGAAGTACATTTAAATATAATTAAAACCTAGGATTATCTTTTTGGAAGCCTAATTAAGGGAAAAAAAGATGAGTTTTAAACTTAAAATCAATACACATAAACCTAACACTAGTGAGGATAATCTTAAAAAGGGAAATTTTGATGATAAACCCAAGGATATTTAAGGAAAAACTAAATACATCAAGTGTTTTAAGTATTTAAGTAGTGGTCATGTAGTATTATAATGCTCTAATAAAAATCTATGATTTTATGCAAGGATGATGAATATAAAACTTAGAGTGAGTCTAGTGATAAGGCTTATATACTACCATTAATTGATGTTAACAATGTTGATGAGGGAGTAAAATATCTAGAGCAAAGTAAAAACTTTTAGTGATACGAAAAGCTCTTTATGTATAAGTTAAGGAGATAAATTATATTAAGATACAGAGAGAGGACATCTTTCATAGTAGGTGTTTGGTGAAAAGTAGAAATTATAGCTTGATTATATATGGGGTTAGTTATACTAATATAACTAGCATAAAGTTAGTGGAGAAATTAGGTTTACCCATAACTAAACATTGTAGATTATATTACCTATAATGTTTAAATGATAGTGAAATGGTTAAAGTAAACAATTTTTTATTTTATTTTTTTTTCTTAACAGATATAAAAACGAGATGTTTTATGATGTTGTACTTATGCAAGTAAAACATTTGTTACTAGGTTATCTTTTGTAATTTAATAGGAGAGTTTTGCATAATGGTTACGAGAACTATTATTCTTTTATCATGGATAGAAAAGCATTCACATTTGTTTCATTGATACCAAAATAAAAGTATGAAGACCAAGTAAGACTTTATATAAATAAGCAAAAAAAGAGTGAAGAGAAAAAGATAGTAGAAAGTAAAGAAAGTGAAGAAGAGAAAAATAAGATGAAAATGCTTAAAAGTAATAAACATAAGAGTGGTTATTCAAAATAATGAAAATGATAAGGTGAAAACATTTATGAGTGATAAACACAAAAATGGTTAAGTTCAAAAGAGTGAAGATGCAAGAAAACAAGTGAGTATATATATAAAACAAGAGGATGTTAAGGTTACCTTTTAAGTTAGGTTGCAAATGATCTCAATCCTTTACAAAAATTCTTATTTTGCTAATACTAACCTTGATTTTTTTTTACTTAGTATTGTTTCATCTTTATTTCAAGATTATAATGATGTATTCTTTGAGAAGATTTTAATGATTTACCACTAAGGAGATGGATTAAACATTAAATTAATCTTATTCCTAGAACTCTCATTCTTAACAAACTAGCATATAAAAGTAATTTTGAGAAAACAAAGAAGCTTTAAAGGCAAGTTGAGGAGTTAATGAATAAAATTCATGTGAGGGAGAGCATAAGTCTTTACATAACATCAATTTTGCTTGTGTGAAATAAAAATGAGTTTTAGAAGATGTATATTTATTATATAATAGTTAAATATTAAATCCTATATATAGACTTAATGATATACTTGATGAATTGTATAATGCTTATTACTTCTCTAAAATTAATTTTGAGAATAAGTATTATTAAATTAAGATGAGAGAATGTGATGAATGAAAAACTATATTTAAGATTAAGCATGATTTGTATGAATAATTAGTTATGCCTTTGGTTTCACTAATGCACTAGCACTTTTATAAGATTAATAAATCATATTTTATGACATTTTATAGGAAAATTTGTTGTGCCTTATTTTAATGACATATTAATATATAATAGGAATTTAGAAAAGTATGTTAAACATTTGCATTATGTGTTTGTTGTGTTGACAAAAGAGAAATTATATGTCAATTTAAATAAATATGATTTTTGCAAAGATTATGTAATTATCTTGAGTTATGTTATATAAACTCATGACATATAGGTTGATAAGGAAAAGATTAAGCTTATCTAAGAATGGCTTACACATAAGAACATGAGCAATGTAAGGGGTTTCCATGGTTTAATTAGTTTTTATAAAAGATCCATTAAAAATTTTAGTATTATAATTGCACTATTAATTGAGATGATTAAAAAGAGTATGTATTTTAAATGGGGTAAGAAACAACAAAACACATTTGATTTGCTGAAGTTTAAGTTATGTAATACATCATTTCTTATTTTGCCTAATTTTTCTAAGACTTTTGAAATTAAATATAATGCATCGAGCATTAGAATTAAGAGAATTTTTATGCAAGAGAAGCAATTTATTGTATTCTTTAGTGAGAAGTTGAGTGTGACTATATTAAATTATTCAACTTATAATAAAGAAATGTATACATTTGTTAAGACTTTAAAAATATGACAATATTACCTTTGGCCTAAAAAATTTGTAATTCATATTTATTATGAGTCTTCAAAATACTTAAAAAGGTAAGACAAGTTGGATAAGAAACATGCAAAATGGATTGAATTTATTAAAATTTTCCTTATATGATCAAATACAAATTTATTAAGGAAATTGTTGTTGTTAACACATTATCACATAAACACACATCAATTAGCACTTTAAGCATTAATTGTTGAGGTTAAGCACATTATTGATTTATATACTAATAATGCTAATTTTTATAACTTGTATGTTGTATGTAAGAAAACTATTTTTGGTTAGTTTTATAGATATGAAAGGTATTTGTTTAAAGAGAATAAACTTTATGTTCTTTAAGGGTCTATAAGAGTGCTATTTGTAAGAAAAAGTTATAAGAGTGGTTTAATGGGACATTTTAGTATTTAAAATTTTTGATATTTTAAATAAACATTTCTTTTGATAACATATAAAAAAGGATGTTGAAAGAATCTATACCAAGTGTATTATATATAAACAAACTAAGTTTAGAGTTTTGCCTTATGATAACTATATGCTTTTAAAAATTTTTCATAAATCTTAAACTAATATTTTTTATAGATTTTATTCTTGTATTACCTAGGTCCAAGAAAAGTTGAAATTGTATATTCATTATAGTTAATAGGTCAAAGATGACATATTTCATTGCTTGTACCAAATTACAAACTTACTTTTCAGTAAGATTGTTTGCTTACATAAAGTTCTAAAAAGTATTATGTCAAATTATGATGCAAAATTTTTAAGTCACTTTTGGAAGACATTATGAGGTAAGTTTGGAATAAAGTTATTTTCTAAAATTTGTCATCTATAAATAAATGGACAAATCAAAGTAGTAAATCCAACTCTTAGTATGTTGTTGCATATTATATTGGTAAGAACTCTAGAGCTTAAAAAGAATATTTGTCTTTTATGGAGTTTGCTTATTATTGTATTATTTATAGTACAACAGGTTATTTCTCATTACTTGATAAGGTTAATTTAAATGGGAAAAAGAAAGTTAAAGTGGTAAGACAACTTTATGAGAAAACTAAGTTTGACAATAAAAGGAAAAGTAAATAGTATGAAACACAGGCCAATAAAAGCCATAAGTATATCATTTTCAAACCTAGTAATTAGGTTTAAGTACATCTATAAAAGAACAAATTTCCTATGCAAAGGAAATCACATTGTAACAAAAGGGAGATAATCCTTTTCAAGTAGTGGCAATAGTTAATGATAATGCATATAAACTTGATTTGCTATGTAAGTATAATGTGAGTGCAACATTTAATGTTTTTAAAATTCCTCCTTATTTCTTTAATGATGTAGGTGGTGATTTGAAGATAAATCATTTTGAGGAAATAGGGAATGATGGAATCCATACTGTACCAGCTTAAATCAACAATGAAATTAATGTTTTGCAAAAGTTCTAAAGGACTAATGACAAAAGTAAGATCAAAGAAAATAAAGGAGGTACTCAATAATTTGTTCTACAACATTTACTTACAAGAACTACTAAGCATGAATTAAGAATGATAAAGGCTTTACGAGGACTTATAAATGTGTCATCTGTGGAGGAATATAAAAGTCATAGCCTTAAGAAGGAAGTTAGAGTGAATAACTAGTGTTTGATTATTTGAATGAGTTATTATTTTAGGTTTTATTATGATATAATGAGTTGGACAAATTTTAGCATCTAAATTAGTTATTTTCAATGGTTTTTATTATTATGTAGTGGGTTAAATGAATTTTATTAATAAGCTCATTTTAATAGTTAGGATTTTTTGTGGTTAATACATAAAAAGGAAAGAAAGGATAATTAGTGGAGGTAGAACTTTTATGAATGAATAAATTATTTTCTCTGATTCTTTGAAAATTAATTCTAAACTTTCATATTTAAGTTTGTCGATTCAAGAAACTCATCTTATTCAAAATTATTATTGCTAAAAGTGATGTATAAATCTTATAATTCTAGTTCTTGGTTATTTTATAATTGTTGGGTTAGAATTTTAATTTTTTAATTAAAGTTAGAACGATTCTATACCATTATTGATATTCCATTTATATATAATCAAAATCCATGTTATTTGTTAACAAAGTAAGATTGATTGGGGTTTTGGACATTAGTTTGGAGGAAATTTTTAATTTGATTTTGTATTAGAGAATCAAATTATCTTGTGTATTAAATATAAATGAGAAATTTGATTACAAATCTTATTTAAAATAAAAGAAAAATTAAGATAACAGGAATGACTTGTTTGGGAAGAATCAAATTAAAATTTATTTATTTATTTTATTTAAGATCCTAACCTTGAATTTACTAAATTACTTTTATCTCAAAATCTATATAATTTTGCTCTTATTTTAATTTTTTATCTTATTTACCAAATTTCTTCCTTTATACAAATTAAATCTTGGAAAAATATTCAAACTTCTTCCATTAAAATGATTTGAATTATTAACACTTCATATTTAAAGATATAAAATTGCTACTTCAAAATGAAATTTTACTAAAAAAAATTTTAAAAAACTATTGCAATAATTCTTTGAATCTCGAATATGTAGTTAGATGATTTTTGCGATAATTCGTGTAGCCACCGGTCAACAAAACACACGTGTTTCTAGCTGGTGTCAACCTTTCAAGATACCAAGGTCTAGACAGGGAAAGCGAGAAGATTTGTCTGCAATTCCTTTGTGGCGCAACATGAAGGCCAGATATTGCACCGAGGAATAAAAAGAAAAAAAATATATTAAACTTTGAAAAAAATTATTTATCTTAAACTTCAGCAATCATGAAAAAAACACAAACATAAAATAATTACTTATTTTTTATTTTCTCTAAATAATTAATTAAAATTATTTTAAAATTCTTATTTTAACGTTTCTCCTTAATTTATACTTATTTATAACTTGAACTTTATAAGTTAAATATTTTTTTATAAATATTTTCATATTCACCGCTTCGTCCGAATACATGGTGACACATTTTGCGTCATAATAATTTTCGAACAACTCTTTAAATTTGGAAAATAAACTAGACAAATTTGATTCAGGTCCAATCTTATAGTTAGAGGAGGAAAAAAAGAAAAAAAATTATATTTGCATTTTAAAAATATTTTTTAAGAAAATAAAAAATTAATTTTTCTCACTAATTCGCTAGATACTTTATTATCAAAATAAAAATAATTTATTTGCAAACTCTTTTTATTTAACACTTATCAATTTTATTATAAAGGAAAATTAAAAGTATACAAATATTATTTACTTTTCTTCCAACTTCCTACCCTTTTCCAAACAAAAAATTTCAATTTTCATTCTTATATTAACTTTTTCCAACACACAAGAAAAATCAAACATTTTCTTCTCCTGAAAGTTTTTTCACTGCCATTTTCTTCTTCTCCTTTTTCTCTTCCCTACTGTGTTATCCAAACAAACAAATAAAAATAACATAATAAGAAGAGCCATAAAATTAGCTAAACCTTTTTTTTTTTTTTTAATTCATTACTATTTGAAAAGACAGTGAAAAAGAATTTTGATCAAATTAGCCTTTTTAACTCATAAATTTTAATTTTGTTCAATACAAAATTAAATGCGTGTATGTATATATAAAAATTGAAAGAAAAAATGTATACAACACCTGTTGTTATGAAGTTATGTGTAAGTATATTTAAATAAGTTTGAATGCAAAAATATATACGACGTTGATTTTTATGAAATAATAAATCTACAATCATATTATGTGCAGTGTTTTTTCATCCCCAACGTATCTTAAAGTCTTGACGCTTGTCTGACAATTAATTGCATATTCCACTAATACGTGCATTTATATTTATTAGACAACGGATAATGTATTCGGAGGCCCCACCTTGCTCTTTGTGCTAAAAGCTCGAGGGTGAAGGTGCCCACTCAACACGATGTAACCCAAGGGGAAATGCCAGCAAATCTAAAACGTTACAAATTATGTGGTAAGCAAATATGTATACCTAAAAACGCAGAAGAAGTGCAAAAGTCATTAGCCTCAAGGTGAAATGGAGGAACACAATGGATACCATAGTTTTTTTTTTCCTTTGATGAATGCTGGCTCTGCTTATTCGTGGGAAAATCAACCAAGCGACAATTTTATCAGCATGCAAATATTGCTGCATAACTTTCATATGTTGATTTTTATCAAGTCGAAGTGAAAACATGGGAATCCAAGGAGAGTGGGGGAAAATCAAGATTGTTTGATAACTCTCGTACACTAATCATTTTTATTTAATCGACTGGAAACTTGGGGAATCCATCCAAAGCACACGCCACGGATTACCCCGGAGGCTTATATTGCAAGCAATTTTCTTTTATTACCACATTCAGTCTTTTTATATCACACACAAACCCTGTCTATAGAATACAGGTTTCCTTCATGCTTTTGTTGTTATACTCGCTTCCATAATGGCAAGTTCACAACTTTTTAATCTTATAAATCACAACAATTATTTCAATACTGCTCCCATCTCTTTTTACCTTTGATTTGGCTATCATGGCTTTGCTCTCCATTCCTCCTTTTGTCATCTTCCCTTTATCGTGTGGACCTCTCTCCCCCGACTGTCTTCTCTCTCTGTTTTTTCACTCTCTCAATTCCCCCGTTGGTCATATCTTTCCCTTTCTACGTTGACCTTTCTCTCCTCTGTCTTCTTTTATGACTTTTTTCCATTGTCTCTGCATCGCGTGAACCTTTCTGTGTGCCTTCTCACTTGGTGCGACCGTCTTCCCTTTCTGTGTCATTCCCTCTCAAGTCTTCCACCTGAATTATATTAAGATCATATTAAGTTACGATCAGAGATTTACATAAAAGCTCACATTGCATCATGTGCCATTAACCAACTATAAATCTCTGCAAAAAAAAAAAAAAAGAAAAGAAAAGAAAAAAGGCTGCCTATATATGCAACACCCTGACAGTGACAGACATTCCTGCTGCATTACAAATTTTACAACGTGTGCTGTCCAACGACATCGGCATTACAATTTCAACAGTGCAACCGTTGACACCTTTGATGCAGAAATTGTTCCAACACAAACACGTTTTTCAACACACCAGGGCGCCTCCGGCAACAATATTAGCAACATCGTTGGAATTTCAGAAGTACGACCAACTTCACTGGGTTTTTTCTTCATTGTTTGAAAACTACGTCCACGTTTCCTTTTAACTTTTTCATTATCGAGGCCATTATACATTTAAGACCCACCACAGCCCCACAAAAACCTACCCGAATGAAATTAGCTCATAAACAATCTTCGTATTGGATGACTACGACATCTGCATGGCAACCGTAAGTAGGTCGCTTGAAGTCCTAGAAAAGCACGAGCGCCGCGAGACCTTTCCGTTCAGGATGGGCAAAAAACAGCCGTTGAGACGTAGAGAAGTA
The DNA here is from genome assembly GCA_037897445.1 of Ceriops zippeliana. Lineage (NCBI taxonomy): Eukaryota > Viridiplantae > Streptophyta > Magnoliopsida > Malpighiales > Rhizophoraceae > Ceriops > Ceriops zippeliana. Next base: position 1,341,254 of record JBAPLH010000228.1, read on the forward strand.
TCTTTCTTAACCCCGTCAACAGAGTGACGTCCCAACAAAAAAAAAAAAAAAAAAGTTTCTTAACTTCTGAAATATCGTAAATGTATTCTCGATTCCTCGGCAATTTTAAGAGTAATTAATTAGATATTATTAGATTATAAATATGCAAATAACAACAACAACAACAACAACAACAACAACATTTTGGCGATCATGCATTAAAAGCTCCCAAAAAGAAACATACAGTCAGCTCCAAATCTGTGTAATCGGGAGGAAAGTAGAAACCTGCAATATCTATACAAAACCATATAAAAATATTGACGGCCAAAAAGAAGGGCTTATCATTTGCCAAAATATTAAAATAAAAGGAGAGATAAGAGAGGATGAAAAACCCATTTGCTTGCTGCCCAGATGTCGACCAACCATTGGGTGCCGCATTTCTCATTGCTGCCAAATCCAGTGCCCGGACTTTCTCTCCAGGTTCCTGCGTTCCCACCCACCCACCCACCTCCCTGGCAACCAGAGAGCAAGGAAAGAAAAAGAGACGGGAAAAACATTCAAAGTCCAGAAACACAATAGAAGCCGAAGCTTCTTTCTCTTCTTCCCTCTTTTCTTTTTATTCCCTTTACTTCGAATCGTTCAAAGCCGGTGAGCCAGCAAACAGAGACAGAAGGAAACTTAAAAAAAGCAAAAAAAAAAAAAAAAAAAAAAAAGAAAGAAAGAGAGATGGAGAAGAGGTAGAAATCAGTTTCTTAAAAGGAAAAGAAAGAAAGAAGAAAAAACCCTCAGAAGCTTGAGCTCGTGCGCTTGTAGTTTGGGGTCAATCCCCTGATTAGGTCGCACAGTATCGTGACTCTGTCATGGCCGATCGGGGATCGTACGACCTGGGCCCGCATTTAGGTCAGATTTGATCTGGTTTTACATTTACTGGTGTTTCCTTTTGTGGGTTTTCGAGTTGGTATTTGGTTGATTTATATCTGAATTAGCGGGGTCCTTTTTTTTTTTTTTTTTTTTTCTCTTTTGAATATATCTGTTTGTCTCGCTAGGAACTATTTCAGGAGAAAAAGGGACTGAATTGTTGGTAGGTTATGCGTGGTCGTTGCCCTATGGAAAGTTAGGCTTTAAGTTTATTTGATTTGTTTTGGTTTAGGGTTTTTTTTTTTTCCTTCTTCATAGTTTGGTACGCTTGATTGTTGATTTTAGCTCAGTTGAACGCCTTCCCTAATAAAAAGTCACCTGGTCTGAGTTTGGTAGAGTTTGCAACATTTAGGGAAAAAAAAAGGGATTACTTTAAGTGAACTCATGTGTTTTTCACTCCATAGTTTGAAAGAAGTTGTTTTTTGGGATTAGGTTTTAATTTCTAGAGCTATGATATTGAACCGTTATGTCATGGGAAAGTAGTTTAAGATATACATAGAGCAAAATGACCTTTCTTTTTCAAAAGTTTTGTGATGACATGCATCACAAGTCATGATAAGTGATGCCTGAAGAACGGTTGTACTTTTTAAGAATATTACAAATGTGTTTAATATAATTTATTGTCAAGGGGATTGCCCTGTTTTTCTTCCAACTGTATGAAAAATTTGTGCCTGCCCCCCAAAATGGGAGTTGGACATCGTATCATTTCGCTCAGTGAAAACAAGGATCAATGGCCAATGAGTCTGGAAATTTACAGAGATTGTTAATGAAATACAACGAAGCATCATTTCTTTTGGCTATTTATTTTATCCAGCAGATCGGTAAATAATTTACCATGTGAAGGAAGCAAAAACTTGATAGGGCTATGACGTTAAGGATTTGATCATAGGGGAGCTATTACTTTGCTTTTCACTACTCAATTTCAAAATGTCAATCTCATTCAACAGGTTGACAAGACTTTACACACTTTCCGTTTTTATTGCTTTAGCAGAACACCATCTGCTATTTGATATTCTGTGTGTGCATTGGTAAAGAAGAGTTTGTAATAATTGAATAAAAGTCATGATGAATAATTATGCCGCAGCACTGGTTGAATGAAAGCTACCATGAATAATTATGCAATGAATCTAAGTCATCTACGCCGATTGAATGAAGGCAAAGCTGAATAATTATGCTGTGAAATGTCACCTGTGGTCATTCTTATGGTATCGTAATTTTGGCACTTTCTTCAGTTAAGCATTATACATACCCAACTCATGGAATTAGTTCATTTGATGTTGTCTTTGATAGCTCTAGAGGATGGAATTGATTGGCCTAAACATCTCTTTCATTGAGAATCATTTCCTAAGTGTTATCAGGAGTTGAGTTTGCAAAATTAGTTCAACCAATGTCCTCTTTGATAGTTCTAGAAGATGGAGTTAGTCATCAAAATTTTTTAGGTTCAAAATCATGGCCTGCTAGCTGTCTTGCAGGTACCCTGTCAATTTTCTGAAACAAGATTTCCAATTCTCAAGACATATAAATCCATCATGATGGCACAAGAGAAAACCTGAAACATCTTTCATTGCAATTGTAGGAAGTCAAGTGTAAATTGCAGGCCATCTGACAACATTTCTCAACTGATTCAAATATGATCGCACCAAAGCTTGAACGTTTACTTTGTTGTGTTTAGCTAAGCTCTGGAAAATGTTACTTTGTTGATGTGCCTTTGCCTGAAATTTTAACAATCATTTAACACAAGTCTCAAGGGGGAACTGGAAGATGCAAGGGATGAAAATTATGGAGTTATGCTTATATCTGTATTTTGAGCAATTAACAAATAGACAATTAAGTTTTTGGGGTGGTAATTTGACATATGAGTTGGCAATGTGCACGTTAAAGGGTACTGTTTGTTCCAGTGGTCATTCTGGTACTATTCATCCATGATGCTGATTTCTTTTGTCAATATTTAGTGCACACAAACATAAACACAATACTCACATTTTGGTAAGTTCTAAGCCTTTGCTTTTTCAACTTTTTTTTCTGGCTGCAATCTCTCACATCTTGCATTTTTCATTCTTTTTAACATCATGGTTGCAGTTTTTCTGTGAGTGATGATCTGGTTTTCAATATACAGATATCGAACAATTATTCACAGAAGCACAACATCGATGGTTGCGGCCTGCCGAGATCTGTGAAATTCTTCGCAATTATCAGAAGTTTCAAATTTCATCAGAGCCACCAACTAGGCCACCAAGTATAATTATTGAAAATCATATATCAAGAGCTTGATTTTCTAAATAGTTTCATATTTCTTACTGTTTCCATGTTCCTCTTGTTTTCTAAGAGTTATGCCTCTAGTATCCGACTTCTATTGAGTTAAAAGAAGTGATACAAAGGATACATGTTTACTTCAGTGTTGAGATCATTTGGATGCTTAATGTTCATATAGCTGTTTCTATGTTGGTGGATTACTGTTGTCTTTTAGTGACTTTTGGTCTGGTGGAATGCTGATGGCTAGATTAGACAAGAGCATACGGTACTGTGTTATTACTAATTTGCACGGTTTTATACTTTATAGTTATTGTGTCATGTTTTTGTCTGAAGAACTGGAACCCTTTGTGTGGTATGTAACTTTTTGAAACCAAATCCAGTTTTCTTTTGGAGAGTTTTATTTGGAAGCATGTGGTCATTTCTAAAGGCTTTTTGTGGCAACTATTCTCAACAAGGTCAACTTCTGATCTGTTGCAGATGAGGGGGCCTGTGGGGTGTTGTCTCCTAATGTTATATATAGTAATAGCATCAATATGAATATATGTATTTTCTTGCACTGTGTTATTTCTTGGGTATTTGAAATATGAACTTTGGAATACCTTGTGAGGAGTGAGCTTTTCTCCATATCCATAAAGAGTTTGTTTTGCTGCATTCCTGGAGTTTGGGAACTTTGATTGGATACAGATTCTTCTTTTTAATCATGGCACGTGGTTGATATTTTGGTGTATTTGTTTAGAAAGAAATGCAAAGGTCATCCTTTGTTGATCTAGTTACTTTAGGGTAATAAAGTGGTCTGTGAAGCACTTTGTCTCTTTTGTAATTAGCTACTATTTTAACTGATTTTTGTAGGATTGCTGTCTTATTTTGACTTCATAGGTATTATCTGAGCAACGTGGAGTAATATTTGGGAAATCTTTAAATTTAATTGTATGGAAATGGAAGGAAACTTTTCTGGGTCAAGTTCACTTAGCAATTTGTTGATGGATCAGCAAACCAAGGGAAAATTTTTGCTTCTTGTTCATATTCTATCTCATTTTCATTGCTGTTGCAAATAAAAGGTATTTTTGTGCTTCCTATATTTTGGGTAGTTGGATTATTTAATTCTATTATCCTGTTGCTTGTATGTGGGAAAATAGGAGAATGCTTTTTCTTGTTTGCATTGTGCTCTTGTTTCAGTTTCAATGGTAGTAGGCTTCTGAGATATACGTTCAATTTTTGCCATCATTTGCATATGTATGCTTGAATCTCATCCTTGATTGTCTTTCTTGTTGATGACTGTATTACACATGTTGCGTTCATGAACTTTCATATTGATGTGACTAATCAAGTGTAATGTATTACATAGTAAATTACTTTTGTTATGTTGGTTAAAGCAACATAAATAGTTCATGCATAGAAATCGGAAAATGGAGTTATTTGTCTGCTGAAAATTAATATTGAGTTGTTCATCAAGGAAAAATGAACTTGTTCACAACTTTCCAACGGTCAAATATTCAAGCTCTTGATAAAAAGATATCATATCTGCCATTCCTGAAGTCAGTTCTTGGGCCTCTAACATTTCTTCAGGTTAAATCCACCTTTTTGAACTTTAACTGGTAGAGGATGGTAGCAGAAGGTCATCCATTGTACAATATAGAGTTTGAGGCAAGAAAAGGAAAAGTGAATTGTTCTAGTTAGAGGCATCTACTGCTTCCTAGCCTTTACTTTTACTTCTTTTGTCTTTATGTAAAACTGTGCGACTTTATTTTTGTCACTGTTGATATATACTCCGGTTTTGAGTTGTTTTATTTGGTGGCACATAGTTTGATCTAATCTTTCACAATGCTAGGTGGTTCTCTTTTGCTCTTTGATCGGAAGGTGTTGAGATACTTTAGAAAGGATGGGCATAATTGGAGGAAGAAAAAGGACGGAAAGACTGTGAAAGAAGCTCATGAAAAGCTGAAGGTACATCATGGATAGCCTTTCTATTTGTTTAGAACTTGCAGTTGATACTACTAAACTGAACCCTTTTACCTTCCTTTGGCTTATGTAAAAATATGTTCATTTAATTCTGAAACTTGACATCCTTTAGCAATTTTAGGTTGGGAGTGTTGATGTGTTACACTGTTATTATGCCCATGGAGAGGAAAATGAAAACTTTCAAAGACGCAGCTATTGGATGCTTGAACAGTAAGTATGAACTGATTTTGATTGTTTTGGTGGGCTGTTTTCTGGGCCCTTGAAATATTGCTTTCCATGCATTGGATCACCTATGTTCCTAGAAAGCATTCATGTCATCATGATGCTGACAACTGATCAAAGTTGTCCAGTTATCTGCTCTAATGATTTTACAATGTGATTTTGATTGCGGTGTAAAATGTTGTACATTTAGGCATGTCCTAATTCCTTTTGGCAGTGTGACTGATCTGTGTGCATACTGTATTGAAAGTGTTTCAGAAACACTTGTTTGCAGTATGTTTTCTGTTTTGGAAGAGATGAGAAGCATGAAGGGAACTTATGGTTTTTTTATTAGTGTGTAGCCTGTATGTACTTTGCATTTTCAATAAGCAGAGATTTGTTGAATATAGCTATAATGGAGTTTGACCATTTGCCTTACCTCAGTTTTATGTTGACAACTGTCTTAATCTCTTTTCCCGTTGCACATTTTTGTCTCTGTGCTCATTTAGGTATTAGGAACTTCGTCCAATAGAGTGTAGAACCTTTTCGCCTTTATAAGGGGACCAGTATACAAAACATGCTTACCAATGTTTCCAGCTGTTTTGGCTATTCTATGTTTCTCATTATTTCCCTAATTGGACTATGATATGCCTAATAACTATCCCATCACTTGCATACCACCTGACATTGGAATCAACCAAGGTCACCTCCTTTTAATTGCTCTGCATGTGGTTCCCCATTGGGCACCTATACTTGTAGGTATGGAACTCATTTTGACATCCCATCTTGCTAAAACCAACTCCTCAAACCATCATAGTAGTTGTCTATGAGATATAACTACTCTCTCTCTCTCTGTCCCTCCTTCCCTCCCCCTGGATTTTGCTCTTTTTCAACATTGTCCTATTTTGAGTAATAGTACAATAATATCTCCCATTCCAAATGTTCACAATGAAGTCTTGATTTTTTTCAATGTTTTCACTTGGATGCATTTAGCATTTAAAATTTTGTCAAACACAAAAGCTAATTATCTTTAGCATATTTTCTATGAAATTTTTTGTGGTATGTTCCTCTCGTTGTCTCTGCTGTTTTTTCTTCCTCCCTTGTCTTTGCTTCTGCTCTTATATGGAGCTGTTTAAAACTGCAGGGAACTGATGCACATTGTTTTTGTCCACTACTTGGAAGTAAAGGTAAGTCACTTTTGTGTCTTTATACAACATTTCCTATTGTAATTTTGTGTGAGTTTTCATTATGGCTTTGAATACAGTATCAGAGTCTGGAATACCTGTAAATATAAAGCTGGTTATCCTTTTATTATTTCTGCTGGAATTTTAAATGGTGCATGCAACTGGGTTGAGGTTGGTCTGGTCCTGTTAAATGTCAAATTGTCAAATGAGTATTTGACTGATGGATATATGAAAGCAGACCCAATCGTTTTGTTCTGTATTGCTTCATCTTGGTGCCCCAGGGGAGGTGGGGTTAAGGGATGGGGGAAATCTTCCAATTATTCATATTTTTAAATTTATATAGTAAATTTGCATTTTTTTTTCTGTGGTTATCCTAGTTTTGCTCTCTAGAAGGCTCTTGTAGCTTCTTTCTGCTGTTCTCTATGAGAATTTGCAGGTTTTAATACTGCATATGTATTTCCTGATTTCAAAACAAAGAAAAAGAACTTCTTGATAGGTTACTCTGTTGTGCAACTTCCTCTGCTCTTGTACCTTGCTGTTATAATTTTTGTTCTTTTTAATATCTTAATAGCAGCTTATGGAAAATAGGAATTTTGATGTTTGAGTTGATTTATTTTGCTGACTCAACTGGGGTTCTCATTATAGATCAATCAATATCTGAGATTAGAGTCTTATAGTTTTAAAATCAGTCTTAAGTATGATGTTAGGAATAGTGACTATCAGACACATGATTTTCATGCATGTATGCTTATGTTATGGCCGTCATACTAGTTATAGGCAGTTGTGTGGCATTGAGTTCTAATGAGATGAGCTATTGTCACATTAGAAGGGAAGGTTGAGTGTGCCATGTTGAGGATCACATTACAATTGGTTACTATGCTTGATATTTTTTCTGCCATAATGGCTGCACTTCAGATTGCTCTCACCAGTGTCAATGACTGTTATCTGTCTGGGATAAGCTTTAGACTGGCTGATTCTACTCCGTATTCAATTTCAAGTTGATTGTAAAGAAATAGTATGGCTTGACTGTTAAAAAGGTCCATGTTCATATAGACACAGTCTCACTTATCAACCTTATTTTAAGCCTCCTGTTGACTATTGTATTCATTCTCGAATTTCCAAACTTAGATTTCTTTACTCAAAACTTCCAGCAGGGTAACAGGTCTAATGCCAGCCCATCAAATGATTTTGCAGCTAGTCATAACAAAGAACCTTCTGGAAATACAGTTTCAACTAGCCCAACTAGTACTCTTTCATCTACGTGTGAAGATATTGATTCAGGTAATCTCTTACTTGATCTTTAATATTGATCTTTCACCCTCAATGCTATTGGCTTTGGGGAATAATTTGATTTTTAATCTGATGATGAACATCTAATGTATGGTATCCTTTTTGACTCTTCAATCATGCTTTGAGATTTAATTTTATGTTAAAATGCTATTTCTGTAGGTGATGCAGCAAACAGTCACCAGGCAAATTCCAGATACTACTCATTCCCTGGGTTGCCACAAGTGCATGATGGTTCTGCAACGGATGAATTGAATGTTGGCCTATTAAATTCTCAATTCCCTTTTCTTGGTTCAGGTAGGTGTATGAACTTTGTAATCAAAGCTTCCTTGTCTTTCACGTGGTTTATCTTTCTTTTGTGCTCTGCTGCCTACAAAGCTTCCTTGAGACTTAGAATTTGACATTAATGTTAGATAATCATGAAAGTCATTCGTCAGTTGCTCGGGTGGGTTCTATTTTGAATGTTAACGGAGATGGAGCTGCAGATGACAATAATGCCACTCACATCATTGACTCCCAAAGCTTGGCATCCTGGGAAGAGATCTTGTGGCAATGCACACCAGGGTCCAAGAATTTGCCTTCTCACGTATCAACAAATTCCAACCAACCAGTTACTACAGGAATTGGAGGGAATATGACCATGGGTGAGATTTTAGCTGCTGGTATTGGCGCAAAGGAAGAGTTTGATGGATCTTTCCCCATCCAATCAAATTGGCAGGTATTACCATTCCTGGGTACTGTAGTTTATTCTTGTCTTCCACCATACATAATTGTCTATGAAATTTAGATGAAGTTTGATAGCTGAGACTGAGGAGTTTTCGGTATCCCATTTTTGCATTCTAGTTTAGGCTTTCTAGAACTGGTGCAACAGGAATGTTCACTTCCTTGCTTCTATTGCTATGCTATTGGCTTTTGGTTTATAAGTTAATTGGAAAATTTGGCTGAGCTTAACAAAGCTGAGACATTGTAAGAGCATGTATGTACATGTATAAACATATGTATATATTGATGATTATATTAAATGATTGCATATATGAACAATCTTTTTTATTTTTATTTTCATAACCATCCATTGATTGCCAACACTCCTTTAGTCTTTTCACATGGGATGGTTCTAGATTCAGTTTTAGCACGTTTTCTCGTTACCAACTTGTCTGATAAAAGGTGAGACATTGAGGAGCATTTTTCAAGCCCTAGTCTACCCACATGGTCAGACCTTATGAAATCTTGGTGGTAATTGGTAATCCACTTATCCATGTGTATGATTTTTGTGCAATAACAATGGGTCAGGCTTGAAGAAAATTTCATCCAGTTTTAGGCTGAGCTGACTTCTGCACTTATCAGAATATAAAGCCTTGTGTCTAAACCTGCACCTGGTCCACCGGCGGTGGGGTTTGCTATTTTTGAACGGATGCAAGTATTCTGACCATTTTAGGGTTGCTTGTGATATGTTTCTCTTATCATTAAGGTTAAGCTACTTTTTGTTAGAACATGGCTCTATTTTAGGGTAAGTTTCCATATGTTTCTCTTTTAGATAAAATTTAGTTTTTTTGCAAGAACAAGGTTAGAAGGCTCTAATTTAAGAATAATTGCTACAATAAATGTTTGTTGATGTCTCTTGTATTATTGTTGTTTGAATTAGAAATTATTATCAGGAAACCCTTGTTTAATCCAGTCTCAGGTGAGCTTCCTGCTCTTCTTCAGTTTTAATTTTTTTTTTTCTCCTCTAAACTCTGCAATTTAGGACAACTAGCCTATCCTGTGGTCTGTACTTTAGGTCTAAACTAATAATACCAATACTCTCTGTTGTTAGACTAGGTGAATTCCCTGGTTTACTAGGTATGGCTGCTCTTGTAATCATTGTTCTCTTTTTGTTTTTTTTTTTTTTTTGTGTGTTTTCTTCCCTTGATATTTAGCATGCTAAACAATTATTTACATTTTTTAAATGATTCATCTGTGTATTAGGATGTTTTACATGGTTCAAATTCTGTTTTTTCTACATTCCTCTCCAGAACAACCGCTTACTTCTGCATCCTGGTCTTGTGGACCTGCCATTGGATTCAGATGTGGCCTATGATTTTGCTGCCAATTCATCTGAGCGAAGGACTCATGTTGCAAGTGTACACAATGGATTAGGGATATCTTTTGATGGTTCTGTACAGAAAAATGAGCAGCTTGTTCAGCACAACCTTCAAATGCAGCTTACAAATGAAGAATTGCAACATGCAATTCATTCATACTCTGAAAATGATGCATATGTGGAAGGAAACAACAAATACAATTTTGTATTTAAACAAACATTACTAGATGGAGAAGAGGGCTTGAAGAAGGTTGACAGCTTCTCTCGTTGGATCACTAGAGAACTAGGAGAAGTAGATGATTTGAATATGAGGTCATCAACTGGTATTTCATGGAGCACTGATGAATGTGGAAATGTAATTGATGATTCATCATTGAGCCTGTCACTCTCCCAAGACCAGCTTTTCAGCATTGTTGATTTTTCGCCAAAATGGGCTTATGCAGACTCGAAAACAGAGGTACCAAATAATTCTTATGAAGATTTGATCCTTTGTTTACTCAATAGTTTTATAGTAGTATATTAAGGGAAAAAAATTGTTACATTGCTTATTGCTTTCTTAAATGGTCTCAATTTTTAAGCAACTAAGAAGTTAAGCTGGTCATGTAGGATTGAGAATTCTTCTTGGTTCCTTGTCAACTGGTGTTTCAATGCATTTACTGACTTTTAATGTCATCCTACTTGTATTTCCAAAATTTTATTTTGGATGAGACGATGGAATTTTTAGTCTTCATTGACGTTGAGCTATTGTTGTGGACTTCTTACTCAAAAGTCTGTTTATGGGGCATATGATAACTATCTACTTCCCCTTTGAAATCACCTTTCTGCTTGTCTGTTGTGAAGATGTTTTCAGTTAGCACAGTTTGGGTTGAAATTACTCCAAGAAATACTGTTAAATTGAAATTTTTTTGCTCTCTATTTCAAATTCTCTGCCTATCAGTGCAGGGTACAAAGTGAAACATTCTTTGTTCTCTATTTCTTCACTATTTAAACAGGTCCATGTTGTTGGAACATTTTTGATGAGTCAACAAGAGGTGACTAAATTTAATTGGTCCTGTATGTTTGGAGAAGTTGAAGTTCCTGCAGAGGTTTTGACTGATGGGATTCTTTGTTGCTATGCTCCACCTCACAGTGTTGCAATAGTTCCTTTCTATGTTACATGTTCCAACAGGTTGGCATGTAGTGAAGTGCGAGAATTTGATTATCAGGCGGGTTCTGCTGAAGATTTAGACATTGTGGATATTTATAGTGGTTATGCAAATGAAATGCATCTCTATTTGCAGTTTGAAAGGTTACTGTCACTCAAAACTTCTTGTCCTTCAAGGGATATCTTTGATGGTGCTAGAGAGAAGAAAACTTTAGTCAGTAAAATTATCTTACTGATGGAAGAAGATGAAAGTTACCAAATCACGGAACCAAACTCAGAGAAAGGTTTATCTGAAGATGAAGTAAGAAGGCAGGCTCTTCAGAAGCTGATGAAAGAGAGGTTGTATTCATGGCTCCTTCACCGAGTAATTGACTCTGGTAAAGGACCAAGTGTATTGGATGATGATGGGCAAGGTGTGCTACATTTAGCAGCTGCACTTGGTTGTAATTGGGCCATTAAACCAACCATTACTGCTGGAGTCAGTGTCAATTTCCGTGATTTGAATGGTTGGACTGCTCTTCACTGGGCTGCATTTTATGGCAGGCAAGAACTTGCAAACTTGATTTCTATAATGTTAATTGTCCTGGGCTTTGATAGTGAGCTGTGCTTTCCATTTAGTTGTCTTTCGGCAGTCTCAGTTCCTTATGGGGTATAATTCAATCTATATCTTGATGATGTAGGTTTTTTGGATTCTTGCTCCTGTTAATTTGCGTGGAAATAAGAAACTATACTTCGGTCAGCTGCACAACTAGCTTATCTTTCTCTTTTTCTTCTCTCTCTCTCATACACTCACTTACTTACTAAAATGGAGTCTATGTTGACAAAGGTTGAGACTTAGTTTTTTTAGCCTAACATTGCACACATTGCAGACAAGTGCGTTGGTACATTTTATCTTTTTATGTGGATGTGATTATAATGTAAGACTAGTTATCTCCTAAGTACTAGAAGTATTATTGGTGTTACCCCTTGGTTCCTCAAAGATGACATTGTATCAGTACCCATTTGATATGTTCTTTTTTTCACAAGACCAATAATGTGGAATCTCTCTTTCTCTCTTTCTTCCTCATCTTTTAACAAGCATTATAATAATTTTTAAAATGACAGAGAGCAGACAGTTATTGTCCTTATCTCAGTAGGTGCAGCTACTGGGGCATTAACTGATCCATCACCAAAATTTCCTTTGGGTAGAACCCCAGCAGACCTTGCTTCTGCCAATGGGCACAAAGGAATCTCTGGTTTCCTTGCAGAGTCATCTTTGACAAGCTATCTAGAATCCCTTACAGTGAATGATCCAAAGGATGATAGAGCAACTGAAGTTTCAGGAAAAAAAGCTGTCCAAACAATTTCAGAGCGGATAGCTACTCCTGTGAATGATGTTGACGTGCATGAATTGTCTCTGAAGGATTCACTTACTGCCATCCGTAATGCCACACAAGCTGCTGATCGTATATATCAAGTGTTCAGAATGCAGTCTTTCCACCGAAAACAGTTGACTGAGCTTGATGATGATGAATTTGGTATATCAGACGAGTGTGCTTTTTCACTTGTAGCTTCAAAGGCACGCAAACCTTTCCATTTGGATGGAGTAGTCCATGCTGCTGCTGTGCAAATCCAAAAAAGTTCCGTGGATGGAAGAAGAGAAAAGAATTTTTGATAATCCGGGAGAGAGTTGTTAAAATCCAGGTCTGTTTTTGTTATTTCCATTATAAAACTTTAGGAGCTATGTCAGTTGATGTCATTGTTTGGCCTGTGACAGTAATCCACATGCTTGTGTACCTTATTCTGATCCAAATTTCATGTTGTGTGGAAATTTTTGTTATTAAATGATGTTTAAAATATACTATGTAATTTATATCTTGGGTTTTACTTAACAGTTTAAGCTCTTAAGTGAAATGGTTTGTTGACATGGTATCAGAGACTTTATAACTAAATAATCAGGAGTTCAAATCCTACTACCTCACATTTAATAGTGAATTAGTTATGAATTTCTCGTTTGTTCATACTCTAGGCTCAAATGAGTCTTGATTGTTCACATTTCTGGCCCAAGTGAAATGATTTCTTTACAAATAATCTTGTACATAGAATTGGTTTGCTTGTTGAAAACAAATGGGTATGTAATGAACTGCCTTCAACTTGTTGGATTTTGAAAACTATGGAAATATTTAGTTGACTCTGTTATGAGAATTTAGTGTTTGATTTTAGTTGGCTATAATGTCATAGTTTGGTCAACAGATCAACAGTTCAATTGTGTATTCTTCATTTATGTGGATTTGGTGGTGACCTTTTGTTCTCATGCAAAGGCTCATGTGAGGGGACATCAAGCAAGGAAGCAATACAAAACGTTTGTGTGGTCAGTCGGAATTCTGGAAAAGGTTATTTTGCGCTGGCGACGTAAAGGAAGTGGTCTGCGGGGGTTCCGCAGTGATGCTCTACCCAAAGAATCTAATCCACAGCGCTTGGCATCCAAAGATGATGATTATGATTTTCTTAAGGAAGGAAGGAAACAAAATGAGCAGAGGACACAAAAGGCTCTTAGTCGAGTGGTATCCATGTTTCATTACCCAGAGGGACGTGCTCAGTACCGACGGCTACTGACAGTTGCTGAAAAATTTCGTGAAACTGAGGTAATTTTAGTTTTATTCAAAGTCTGTGGGCGTTGTAGTGTGTGGATTAATTGATTATTATGAAACACTTTCAAGTTCTTCCAAGGCCATTGTGACCGGTTTTTAATTCTTTGCCCCACCAAACCTTTTTCTTTTTTCTTTTTGGTGCATCGGGAAGTAAGTCATTTTTATTGATGGAAACCATTACTTCTGGAGACCTTATGCTTGATTATTGTATAATTGCTACCTTCAGCCAGACTCTGACGAGGTGTGCCTAAAGGGTAGGCATAAGGCGCAACAGAATATGTGCTTTTGTTTCAGGTCCTAAAATATGATTTTAGAAGAATGGCCTTGCTCTCTTTCTTCCGTTCATCTCTCTCTGTTTTTTTTTTTTCCTCTTCTCAGCTGGTTTCCCCACTCCTCTCTCTCTGCAATTCTCCTTTATTTGACTCTTTATTTTGTTTTCTCAATGAAAGCCTATTTCCCTCAATCTATATACATACTCTGTTTTTCTCTCTGCATACATCAACTGTTCCCCCCTTTTTCTGTATAACCCACCCAAGACAGACCAGGAAAACTATATGCATTATAGTGCCATCATATGCCTTAATCACATATATGCACTTCAACAAAAGGCTATGCCATTTTTATTCTGCACACAAATAAAGGCACATTCTGTGTGTTTTCTGTCTGATTTTTCTTTTTTGTTTGATAGGTTCTAATGAAAATTTTATAAGGAATATCAGATGGAATCATAGGCTATATGAAATTTTTTGCTTAAACTTTTTTGATATTGTTGCTTTGAAGAAGTTAAATTAGTTACTCTTTTGTTAGACTTATATCTTGCTTCTATGATTCTTTTCATGGTTTTTATTATTTTTTAAATGTGCGCCTCATTTTAAAAAATATGTGCACCTAGGCTTTGAGAAACCTGACCACTTTAGGGTGCCTAGTGCCTTTAAAACTGCCTATCACTATCTGAAATCACCAGCTTCTAGGATGAGACTTTTATTGTGAAACTAGAAAGCCTGTGTTTTTTTGGCTTTTTGTTGGTTTATGCATATCCATATTTATAATAATAACATGTTCAACTTTGTGCTTCAAGGTCTTAATGGTTGCAGATCAAAGGTGCTTCTAGGGCTTCTTTAATGGCCCATTTTATTTTTTAGAAATGATGGGTTCACTCTGTTGTTTTGACTCCACATATACTTCGATGTTGCCTCTTGATAATTAACTACCTTTAATGTTTCCTAGTAGACTTTATTTTAGTCTTAAAGGCCAAATGAATGTCAGATTGCAAGCAATGGGTCAGGCAGATTTCTAATGAAATTGCTTCGTCCCTTTTTCATCTTTTTGATGGTGGTTGCAGGCAGGTGATATGGTTTTGAGCAATCCAGAAGAAACAGTTGACGGTGATCAAGGCTTTGTTGATATCAATTCGCTCGTGGACGAGGACACATTCATGTCAATAGCATTCGAGTGAACGCTTATTTATTTGCATCAACTGTAGATAGATGGTCCTAACTTGTCTGTATATGTATTTACCTTCCAGTGTAGTGGACGATTAATGCATCGGTAGAGGCTTTGCCAATACATAGCATAGTCAAGTGGCTTTATTTCTCAGATTCTTATTAAGCTGGTCTGTTGAAGGGGGATACAGTGAACCTTAATGAACGTAAGAAGTTAAATAGACAAGTAGAATAACTATTTTCTAAGGATTTTGTGCGTTATAGTCTTTAGTTTTTATGTTGTTCCTATTTTGTTAAATCCTAAGAAAAAAGCGTTCATGGAAGATTTGTGTTAATAATATAAACGGAGACCTTGTCATAAGCCAAACGCGAAATTGGGTCAGAAAGCACAGCATAAGCTTCGTTCAGTATGATGGCCATGTCATGCCCGGCTCGCCCGGCAATGTCTGGATGGCAGCGCTTCTGCAGCTTCCTATAGGCCAATTTTATCTGTAACTGATCAGAGGAGCTATCAATACCCAGAAGATCGTAGAGGTCCAAATCAGTTACTGAAGAAGAAAATGATGATGATGATGATGCCTTGCATGCCCATGGACCATCTCGCCGTTTCCTCGCAGCAGGAGAAATAGAGCAGTTGTTGGTGCTGGCATGGGTGGAGGCAGCAGCCATGCCAACGGAGGCATGCTTTGTAGGAAAGGATGTGTGTAGGCCTATGTGTGCGCTGTGCAAGAGGCAGAGGTGGGTGTGCCAATTCAATGCCCTCCCCCCCCCCCCCCCCCCCTTTTTTTTACGTTATACATTAGAAGTCATTAGTTATTTAAAACATGTTTGCCTTTATTGGTTCTTCCATGTTCAGTCAAACTTAATTAAAGTTAAATTGTATGAAAAATTTCATGCATGATGTTCCTTGTCACATGCTATTGTGCAACTTTGTGGTTGATGGGCCAAAAGTGGTGTTTTTTCTCCACTATCTAGGTACATAGATGCTTAACAAGCACTATGACAAAATTGAGCAAAATGACTAATTTGAAATAATCAAATCTGTTAATGAGATCACTATAAAACTAACTGCAAAACATATAATGGAATCCCTAAACATAAAGTAGGAGCGTGCGTGTAAAGTGCGACGTTGTTTATCATTGTGGTAAAAACGATAACATTAATAAACATAAAGTAATATGTTCTACTAGTTCCCCAAGTTTGGCCATACAATACAATCTTAAATACTAATTAATTAATTTGCTTCCATTTACTCCATTGATTAGTCTCTGAAATGAAGAAATACCCTACTGGACTTGAACTTGTTACAAGCAATGCCACAGCAATAGCTTCTAATCACTTTGTCAAAGGGTGATGAATACAGTAGTTTCTTGTCCATTAGCTTCCGTGGCCATCTACGACAAAGATGCAAAGGTTGCATTGTTTAACAAGAATGTAATTATGGAAATATTGTGTGGGGACTAGGTGGTTTATTTATGACAACGGCTACTTGGAAGTCAACCCAGCGTTGAAATTGGTTGCCTTGTTTAACAAGAATGTAATTATGGAAATATTGTGTGGGGACTAGGTGGTTTATTTATGACAACGGCTGCTTGGAAGTCAACCCAGCTTTAAAATTTGATGTGCGACTTTGAGTAGGAATTCCACGTTAAAAAAAGGGTTAAAACAGTAAATAAGCAAATCCTGTTTTGAGCACGAATTCCAATACTGTTTTGAGTAGGAATTTCAAAATCCGTTTAGTGCTGATTAGGATTTCAAATTCAAAATTCGATCTAAACCCCGCGCCCCTCTCCATAAGGAATCTTGGTCTCCCCTCTTTTTCTGTGCATGGAGAAGTTGGCGTTGCGATTTTGTTGTATTTACTTATTACTAACAAGATGAAGAAATTGTTATTGAACTGTGTGCTGCCCACGAACATAGTCAAAACAAATGAAGAAGTCGTTGTTGCTACTAAGCCTGCCGGTGCAAAGGGCAGTGGCTGCCGTTCCCACAAGTCTTGGAACGGTTGATGATATAGCCATATACAGAGAAGGATTTCGTTGACGATGGACAATATATGACTCTTATGTTTTCTCCAAAGGAGGATATATCGGGATAATGGCAAGAGTTTTCTAGTTCGTGCAACTGGGAAGGCGTTCTGGACCATCTGCCCTCGTGGCTTCGACGGGAAATTCTCAAATATGGGGAATTTGCCCAAGCAACTTATGATTCCTTTGATTTTGATCCTCTGTCCGAATACAGCGGAAGCTGTAGGTATAACAAGAGCAAACTTTTTCAGGAATTAGGTCTTACTCATCATGGTTATAAGGTGACCAAGTACTTTTATGCAATATCCCATGTCTACCTACCTAAATGGCTCAAGAGGTCTAGTCCTACTTGGACCAAAGACTCCAATTGGATGGGTTACGTTGCAGTTAGCAACGATGATGAATCTAGAAGGATTGGGCGAAGAGACATAGTTGTGGCTTGGCGAGGTACCGTGGCACCGTCAGAGTGGCTGTCCGATGTCAAGGCCTTTAAGAAGCCTATTGATGACAACTTTGATGTTAGGGTTGAGTGTGGATTTCTTAGCATGTACAAGTCAAGGGGTGTGCTTACTAGGTACAACAAGCTGAGTGCCTCCGAACAAGTTATGCAAGAAGTTGTAAGGCTAATCAACTTTTATTTGGAGCAAGGTGATCGTGAGGTTAGCTTGACAGTCACGGGTCACAGTTTAGGGGGTGCATTAGCACTCCTGAATGCTTACGAGGCAGCTACTTACATTCTTGATCTTCAAATTAGTGTCGTTACTTTTGGTGCACCAAGGGTTGGGAACCAGCCCTTCAAGCGAAGGCTCGAGGAACTAAGAGTTAAAACCTTATGAGTCCTTATCAAGCAAGATATAGTACCAAAATTACCAGGCTTTTTTAGAGAGAAGATCCTTAAGACTCTTTGCACTGGAAGCTTCTTGTCGACTTATAGACATGTAGGAGTCGTATTAAAGCTCGATTTGTCTGCATCACCCTTTCTGAAGCGTGAAGCTGACCTGAGAGCGTGTCATAATTTGGAGGTATACTTCCATCTCCTGGATGGACATGTGGGGAAGAAAGCAAAGTTCTGATGGAGTGCTAGAAGAGATCTAACATTGGTGAACAAAAGTTGTGATATGCTGATAGAGGAGTTAAAAATACCAAAGTGTTGGTATCTCTTGCCATACAAGGGGCTCGTCTTGAATAAATATGGTAGATGGATTAAATCAAGTAGAGAGCCTGAAAATGTTCCTTTCTCTATTTCTGTATAACTAATTGTATATAACCATTGTTTTTTAAACATTTATATTCTGTTTTTGTTTTTGATTTTGAAAAAATGGTATCTATTTTGATTCATTATGAACACTTGTGATCTAGCCTTCAGATCGATTATACCTTTAAACTTATAAGATACAAACATAACGAGTGTATCAATGGACTTGGCCTCATCCTAGTATTAGCATATGCCTAAGTTGCCAACAGTGACAATAGTTTTTCTAGCAAAGTTCCGTGATTATGACAACAGCAGCACAGCTTGCCAGAAATCCACACTCGAGTTGCCACAACTCTCTTATAGATTTCCTTCTGCAAATGCATCCCATACTTGGAGACCATATCTCGAGACCAAAAATATCTCTTATTTTCAACACCAAGTCTCCCACAGAGGCTTATGGCAAAGTCGAATAGACAAAGGTTTAAAAGCCACAACATGAATAAAGTCAAACGAGTCAAAACAAGACGTTGAGTTATACGGGAGTTATACCTAAAACGGAATGAAATGGTAAAAAATAATACATGCCAACTCAAACTAGATTGAGATTAAAGCTTGGTTAGTCATTGAGAAGTAAAACACAAAATCAAACTACAAGGACCACAACTAACAAATATAATATAAAGATAGAAATGTTGCTGTCTTCTTTAAAAGGAAATTCTGTAATATCTTCACTGTATTGTAAATAAAATGTACCACATAAGTAAAAGTTAAAACTCATTGTGATAGAGAAAAAAAGACTTACAGGATTAGAACAATGGGAGGAGAGGTAACCCATAGGATCTAACTTACCAAGGCAGAGAGTCACCAATCAAGCAAGCCAGGAAAAGGAAAAGAGGCATATAAAAAGATAGACAAAAAGTAGAGAACAGAGGCAAATTCTTAAAGATGAAACCTCTTATGATGGAGACAAAATTATAGGATCAGGGAGATAAGCATTCAGACATCTATAGTATTATTAAAAAAGAAAATCTTAGAGAAAAAAGAAGAAACTTTATTTCAAATCCAAAGGCATTAGAATTGATAAAGGGAAGATAAGAACCAACGCATACCTCCGTAAAGATAGCTCCTTCAGTTCCTTTAGCATCAACCGTGTCATAAATCTGATGCTCAATATTAAGTTTTACCAGTTGATCATTTTGTTGAGACCTCCTTCCACACTTGATCACTTGTTCAAAATTCTTCATAGAAAATTCTTCAACAGGCATAGGCAATGCACAACCTGCCAAAGCATAAGCATCACAACTAAAAATAAGAACTAAAACTTTCTGACAAGCAACAAGATAGAAATACTTCCTATAACATAATTACACACCTTTTCATTTATTTTTGCTTCAAATTCCTCAACAATGTGAGTTTATTTCAACCTATTACATATCTAAGTACAAATCCTGCAGTAAGCGTTAGAAAAAAGAACAACATAGATTCCAAACAAAGCTGCAGTCAAACACCAACATAGGACTCACAACTCTCTAAGATTTGTGTCCAGCAGGTCCGTTAACCCTATAGCCTAGATCATTCTTGATGTATGATATAACAAGCACCTTCAATGACTCTAGTATCACTGAATCAAAATTCATTGACAGTAACTGCACAATTGATGGCTCATTTTGAAGAAACATGAACTGTCCATTAATTTGTTTTAAGTCCATTTTGTAGAGGCCCACTAATGCCCAAAACATTTGGAAAGTGCGAGTTTGACCATGATGGACCCTTTCACGTCGTCCGCTCGTTGTGGGGGCACGGCTTGTTTTGTAGCACACTTTCAAGAGTCTCGAGTTATCTTCTTCACGAAAAGCCACAAAACTTACAGGTACATTAAAATATTAATTAGTGGTCACTAAAAGCGTAATCATAATTATAATTTGCGGCCAATGCAAAGTCAAGAGAAGAGAAGTTGAAAATTGCGTGGGAAGTACGGACGCCAAAAAAAAAAAAACACCATCTAATAATAATAATAATTACGCGCGGCATACGAGCGGCTGTACATCGACTTTGTGTGTGATTCTAAAAAAGGGGCCGAGTAGCGAAGTCCGTCGTCTTCCCAAAATCTGTACTTCTCATTTTATTAATTTAAAACGCTCGATAAAATTAAATATTATATATATATATATATATATATATTATTAATTTATTTATTTGTAATAAATTAATTTATTTTACGCAATTTTTGTTAATGGGACCTTGCGTTCTCTCACATGCCAACCATCTCCATCTTCGGTCGTGTCCCCATATTGTTCACCATCTGCACACTTTTCAATTTCAAATCTCTGTTGAACACCTAAATGCTTTGCATAACGTGATAAATAAATAAATTGGTAGTCACAGTCGAACCATTCTCGACTTCTTTGGACTTCTTCACAACCACAGGTTGCCTCACAATCAACCCGCGGCATTCAAGGGTCCTCACTACATAAACCACAGGTTGTTTCCTTCAATACCAACATCTTTCCCCAGTTGACTCTGCGTAATTCCACTGGTCCTGTATACCGTAGTTCACTAACTCAAAACCCGAATAAGTGCGGTTTTATGCGTGCGCGCGTAGTAGGAGGAATGGAACCCTGCAGCAAGGAGGCGGTCGAGAGCGCGGCGATCACGGTCAGAGAAATTTGGAGGAAGAAGCATCCTAGAGGCCGACGAAGCCATCCCTATGATGTTAGTTGGCGGTATTCTTCAAGCCGAGCTTTTCCGCGTCGTCGAAGCGCTGGATTCTGACGTCTTCGCGCCTCAACGACGTGTCTTCTCCGGGAATGGTAAACTGGAGGGAAGGGATTGACCGGAGATTGGACCAGAGCGAGGCTTTGGCAGCGACAGTGGGTTTAGGTGTCAGAGTCGGCCATATAGAGGAGAGTGAGATGCCGCGGGGCCCACTGCAGCAGATTTCTTCCAGCGTTGAAGACATAAGAGCCTCCCTGGATGCATGTGGAGGAGGAGGAGGAGGAGGAGGAGGACGACGCGTTGGGCTGGGGAGAAAACCTTTTTTTTTTTTTTTTTCTCTTAAAAATTTTACTTTTTGAAGATAATCTGTATAAGATCACTTAGAGCAAGCTAAATTTCTTTTCTTCCTTTATTAGTCATTTTCTCATAAGTTATATTGTATTTTTCTATTTGCTATTTGGTGCATGTTTTTAACTAATTTAGCCTTCATTTTCCATGTGAACATACTTGGTCATTGGTTGTATGTAGTGTTAAATCAAATAAGGTAATAGGATTAAATTTATAGATTGCCTTAAAAGGATAATATTTAATTTCACAACGTACATTTTTATTATATGTAAGTTTAACAAAAGTCAAATAATTATTCAAGTTCTTCAAATTCTTACTAATTAGGAATATAAATAAAAACATCAGTGTATGTTTTATCACCTCATTTTGCAAATGACAATTTGCATTAAAAAGTAACCTCATACTTAGCTTTTTTAATAAGATTTTCTAAAAGTAACTTAAGAATTTGACATCCTGATCAAATACTATGCTTTTTGATTTTCCATACAATCTCACAAGTTTCCTATAAAAGTGTATTAGCTCATAAAAACTCCTCACCTTTAAAACATTAATAGGTATAAGTCATGGTCTTCACTTTTTTCTTATTAACTTTAATGCTATGATAAAATTGGTACTTGTTTAACTTTCCAAATAATTTCTCTTGTCATAGTATTTTAAAGACTTTCCTTATGTACTTTACGTTCTCTTTATGAATTCTACCATAAATCAAGTTGTCATTAAAATAATCCATAACAAATCTACCAATAAACTTATGAAGCATGTAATTCATCAATCACAAGAAAAGTATTTAGTGTATTAGATAAGCAAAATGATCTGACTAGCCTTTTATATAATTCATATTTTGTCTTAAATGCAGTTTTCCACTTATCCTTTCTCCATCCAAATTTGATGATAATCACTCTTCAAATATACTTTAAAAATAGTTAATAACCATATCACCCCTCAAACTTATCATCTAGCCTAACAATAAGATAGTAATACTTCATTAATATTTTATTTCTCGCTTAATTATCCACACATTCTCATAATTCCATCCTTTTTTAGCACTAAAAAGGTTGGTATTGAATAGAGGCTTATTGATTCCCTTATATAACTATTCTCCAAATAATTGATTATTTGTCATTGTAACTCCTTGTCCCCTTTTAAATTATTTCTATAGGTTAATGTGTTAAGTTAAACAACCTTTAGCATGTGACCAATTTAGTGTTTGATCTCTCTAATTGGTAATAGCCCTTTGGGTAACCCTTTTGGAAACACATCAATAATCTTTTCTAAAATCCTTTCAATTTTTTGTGGAAAGAAATTTTATCATTTGACACCACTTCTTTCATTATTAGAATTAAAACATGTTTAAGGATGGATAAGGATCACTTTACTTCTCCTTTGCTCATAAACAAACTTTTTTGTTTTTTTTTTAATGAAAAGGTAGTCACTTTACACTTATTGCAAACTAAAGGTGTTAAGATTATATTTTCCCATTTTTAGCAAACGAATAGGTGTTTTTGAATCCATCATGTACAACCATTCTATTATATTATCATATTTCCCTCAAAGTAAATGGCTTAAAATCATTGGAAATGCATCTCATATCACCTTATCCTTATATGATTTTCTAATTGTAAATGGCACCCAAACCCATTATGTAACTTTTCTTTCTTTATTATCATTCAACCATTATAACTTATATAAGGGGTGTCTTATTGTTGCTAAGTTCAACTTTTCCACCAAAGTGGTGGAAGCAACATTGGTGTAGCTCTTTCCATTTATAATCACTCTACATGCCTTTTTTTTTTTTTTTATCAATCATACACCTAGTATGAAAGATGTTTTCTCTCAGAAGTAGTATGCCTATGCCTAAGACAATGAAGTATTTAATCTCTTGAACCCTTTTTAAGAGGTTTTGGATCATCATTTTTCTTTTTTTTTTCTGAACCAAATTGACTAATTATTTACTAAAGCTTTTTTTTTTTTTTTATGTTTGCTTTGTACTTTAGTTAGGATTAAACTACATAAGGGTAAAAGTCGAGTTGGTTTCCTTATTGTTGATCTGCTGTAATACTTTATTTATTTGTATTACATTTAAGTTATTTCTTTGCATTAACAACAAACTTAATCATATCTTTTAAAAAGACAAAAGATTATAATTACATCATATTTGCAGTCTTTTTATTCAACCCTCTAAAGAAGATTGTAAAGTTTATTATTGAGGTTCTTGTAATTCACACCCAAAGAAAATAACTAGATCTCTAATGCTTTGATAACATTAGTAAAAATATACAAAATTAAAATAGAAATCAACACTCAAGCAATCCAAGTCAAGGTGCACCACACACCTGCTTATTGCATAGACATAACAAAAGAGTTAGATGGCAAACTTTGGTACTATGACATAAAACACTACTTAAAGACCTAGGAATATTTTTAAGTGGAAACTAAAAATGACAAGAGAACCTTACGAAGAATATTAATGAATTTCTTCATTTATAAAGATGTTATTTTTCAAACATAACCTTGAAACCGTCATGTTATGATGTGTAGACATAGTTAAGATAAAAACCATAATGAAAGAAGTGCATAAAGGCTTATAAGACATATATTAATGGCCTCTTTATGTTTAGGATAATCTCGAAAGTAAGATATTACTTGTTGACCATGATTCTTATTGTATTTAAAATGCAAGGAGATACTATAGTGTTAGTGAAGTTCCAAACTTCTCCCTAGGATCTGCTAGTTTATAATACTGAGAGGGGGGGTGAATTAGTATCACTACAATTCGTAATTCGTAAATAAGTGAACAACTTCAACCTCTTTTTAAAAGTAAACTCTTTCTTAGATTCAACTAAGGTAGATCTATTGTTACATACTAATCACAATAGTACCCAAAGTTACCTTTTAAACACCTTGCCTAATAGACAATTCAGATGTTCTTGTTTAGGTCTTCGTTAGGCTATGGGTTGGCTGATACTTTAGTTGCATTCACAACTCAATTTAAAACACAAAATGTAAAGAAAATCAAGGACATACGAGATTTACGTGGTTCCGTTAACATGATACATCCACTGTGGTAGGGATTCTCCCTTATCGAGACTATTCACTATGCTTGAGAATTCTAGTTACAAGGGATGTCTTAATCCTCTGCTCCTTTCACTATTGCAATTACTAAGCAAGTACAATACAAAGAGCGTCACTTATTATGTCTACCCTTTTTCTAACTTGTCTTGCCTCTGTTGAATTAAAAGGCTGCTCCATTGCCACTTGTCTGTTTCACACCTCCGGGCAGCTTGGCTTGTTCTTTCAGTCATCTCCTTTTTCAAGGTTTCTCCTCTCTTCCCTTACGGATGGTGTGTTGTCTCATCTCTTACTAATGGTGCGTTTACCTCTCCTCTTACCTTGAGTCACACAGTTTCCTTCCAGCCGTTGCCTAGTTTCCATTGCTATCCAAGGTCTCCCTTGGTTTGCTGTGTGTTCACTCTTGTTGTCCAGTCGGTTTACTCTTCCTTATTGTAGGGTTTTGACTCACCAAGGTCTCACTTGCCATTGGTGTGTTGTGACCGTGCTCTCCTTGTTGCCGTTCACCTTGCCTTGGCTGTTTTCCTCCTTGCTTGGCTGTTTACCCTTTTCCTGTTGGTTGTGCTTTGCTGTGTAAGGTTGTATGGATGCTCACCTTGTTTGGCTGTATAGGTTGGTTGATTGAATTCTCTTTTGGCCGAATACCCTAGCTTGACGTGTAACTTGTGTTTGGCCATTGTCTCCTTACTTGGACAGTACCTCCTTTGTGTTTGGCCAGTTGTCTCCTTGCTTGGATGTCTCTTCATTGTGTTTGGCCAATTGTCTCTTTCTTCTCATCGTGTATTCAATTGTGTTGGCCTTGCCCTAGTTTTGTCTTCCAAGGTCTTTATATACTCTCTTCCATGAAACCCTAATAGGGCTTATGTAGCAGATTTACGTTCTTACCCTTATGCGGTGGATTTACTTTCTTGTCCTTCCATGTGGCTTTACTTTTTTGCCCCTCCATGTGGCTTTACTTTTATTTGATTGAAAGATTAAATTATGTAACCATTGTTCGGTCTAGAAACTAAGTTTAAAGGTATTTTAGATGAATTTTAGAGATACTAGAACTCCTAATTTTTGTGTACTATTTTGGTTGTTGGGCATGTGATATCAAAAATCACCAATTCAAGGTATTGGTGCCAATTAAATACTTTGGGTGTAATCGAATCAATCATGTCTATTATCCATACAGAGAATAACATGACATGTAATGGAGTAGGTGTAATATCTATCAATCATGATATGTTTTAACATGCTTGATTGCATGGATAGACTATAAGTATAGAATTTGCACCTTTTTTTTATGATAGTTTTTGCCTCAGTCTTATTCATACATTGAAATAAGATTGAGTTATAATTGCATTTTTAGAGAAGGTCTCCACTGAAAAAGAAATTCATCTTTTTTAAAGTTTTTTTGAACATTTCAATTACTCCTCCAAGATATTCTATTACTTTAAGGTGGTGTTTTATGTTATGATACCAAGACTTGTCATCCCTCTTCTTTTTTACATGCATGTAATGAGTTAAGAGTATGGACATTGACATGGATCTTCTTTATATTAGCTTTAAGATCTATCTCATACATGGATGCCAAGGTTGTTAGAGCATTAGAGATTTGATCACTTTCTTAAGGCATATGATTAAAGTTGATTTGATCAAATTGTTCCACTAACTACTTGATGTATCAATAATCAGGAATAAGCATATAGTCATATATCTCTATTTACCTAGTAATTGGTAAATGATTAGGATTAAATCATTAAAAACCTTAAGGTTTTTAGACTTTGATTTTAGGACATACAATAACTTCATGGTGCACATATTTCATATTTTATTATTAATATATTCAAATTGTAGTTTTGCTGTGATTGGTTATTAATTGTCCTTAAGAGAAATCAAGATTACTTCAATTTTATACCTTAAAGCATTGGATGCTCTATCAAACCATTTTTCATTCTTTTACTACTTCTTTTTCATCTATACTTGGATTGATGATTAAGATGTCTTCATATAGGAAATCAAACTGTATAGGCTTGTAATCAAGAAGAGCTTGATTTGCTAGAAAATTTACTATTATATTACACTCGATTGCTTTGTGATTGATATATTGAATATCATATTCTAACAAAAGAACTTACCAACAAACAATTTTTCCTAACAATGCTTGTTTTTCAAAGATGTACTTGTGAGGGTCTTCTTTAGAAATACGTTAGGTTATATGGTATAACATATATTGTTGAATTGAATGTGCTATTTATGTTGAGGTACAACAAATTCTTTCTAAATCTAAACATTGATTCTCGTGGTTGATCAATTTTTTACAAAGGTAGTAACTTGCCCTTCCTTTTCTACTAGTCTTATTGTGTTGTTCTAAGATACAATCTATGCACTACTTCCTTATAGTGAGATACAGTATGAGTGGTTTATTAGGAACTAGTGGCACTAGAATCGAGGGATTATATAGGTAATATTTGATCTTAATGAAGGCTTATTGACATTTGCCATCCTATTGCCTTGGATTATTTTTTTTTTTTTGTAGCATACCATATGTAGGCTTACATGTTGCTATTAGTTAAAATATAAACCTAGGCAATATAATTAACCTGTCTTAGGAATCCTTGCACTTTTTTGATGTAAACAGTGTAAACATTACTTTTATAACTTTAATTTTATTGATATCAACTTCAATCCCCTTCTGACTTATAATAAATCTTAACAACTTGCCTAAATTTGCCTTAAAATGCACTTAATTGGGTTAAGTTTAAGTTGAAATTTTCTCAATTGATTAAACAACTTCTTGAGGACCAATAAATGATCTTTACTTGTTTAAGATTTGCCAATCTTATCATCAATGTAAACTTCAATCTATTTATGCATATGTCATAGAATAAAGTAACGATTACTCGCTGATAGATGATATCTACATTCTTAAGACCAAATGGTATAACCTTGTAGCAAAATTTTCCCCATATGGTCTTAAATGTTGTTTTCTCCATGTCTTCAGGTGCCATTTTGATTTGATTGTATCTTGAGAACTAGTCCATAAATGAGAACATTGAGTTACCAATTGTGTTCTTCACAAGAACATTAATATGTGGTAAGGGTAAGTTATCATTAGGGTTTGCTCTATTCAAGTCTTTATAATCAACATATATGTATACTTTTCCATCCTTTTTTGGTATAGGCATAATGCTAGCTACCTACATTAGATAATTTGATACTTGAAAGAAGCATGTATCTAATTGTTTATTGACTTTTTCTTTAATTTTTAACGAGATTTTAGGTTTCATCCTTTTAAGCTTTTGTTGTACAATCTTGCATTCTAATTTCAGTGATAGTTTATGCACCACTATTTTGGCATTTAAACCTAGCATATATTGGTATGACTAAGTGAAGGCATCTATGTATTATTTAGGCAACTAACTTATGCTTTGCTTACTTTTTGGGGGAAATCTCACACTAATTTTGACTTCTCATGGATTTTTTGTAGTGTCGAGGTTAACTGACTCCATTGGCTCTTTCTTAGCCATGGACTTTCTCTCTCCTTGCTTAACCAAGTGTTATAGGTTTGATAGAATATCCTTATTTTTATAATTATTTGGGGTTTACATATCAAAAGTTTTTTTGAATATTGTATAAAAACAATTATTAATTAGGCTATTAGTTTCATTTTTTGGAACCTGAGCAATTGACGATAGGATCAAAATGAATTAGGATTGTTAGATTGGCTTGCATAAATAAAAGTGAATATTAATATGAGGCAACAAGAGAATTAGGATTATAAGTGCAATAGACACAATCATATATTATTAACAAATATATGATTAAAAGGTGTTCATTTGATTATATAGCTATTCTTGAATATTAGGGCATCGATAGATAAGGAACTAGACTGCATTACGTTGTAAGAGGCTTAAGTGATTGAGGAATCTCCCAAGGTTGCCTATTGCCAACGAGAGTTTTGGAACCATAAGGTTAAACCAATGGAGTTTAAGGTAACCCCACTTTATTTCCTTTAAAAATCACTAGATTATCAAAGCATTAAGCCTAGTGGTGACTTCAATGAATTGGTCATATTCATCACCAATTTGTTGATAAATCTTACACATTTGACACTATATTCCAAGAGAAGCATGAGGTTGCTTACTTCATCCTTTAAGTACCTTTCATAGCATAATCTTGGCCTAGTTGGTATATGATTCTAGAATACCCTTGCTGCCTATATGAAAATTATGATACCTTAAAGATGCTTATCAATACCTTTGCTTGGGCAATAGCCATTTCTTACCATCACTCAGATTGTATTTAGTAATGCTCCAAATGATATAACTCTTCTAGTTAAGGAGTTGCATTTGCAATTTCAAAAGATCAAAATGTAGATTTTAATGCTTCTTTAACCACATTAACATAAAGCAATTCTTGGAGGCCTAGAGACAAGAAAATCATATTTTGCTTTAACTTAAATCAACTAATCATTAACGATGAACAGTGCCCATTATATGAATCCATGGATGACCTAACAAATAATTATAAGCAGTCTTAATATCCACAACTTGATAAGGTATATTGAAAGTACATGGTCCTATTTGTATAAGAAGCTTAATGGTTCCTAAACGTCTTGTTTTGTACCATTAAATGCTTGGATAATCATATGGCTTGGTGTCATAATGGCAACATCAATTGGTAACTGCTTTAAAGTATCTTTAGGCATAACATTTAAGAATGATCCATTATTAATGAGAACACATGACACATTACAATTATAATAGGAGATTGAGGTATATAATACCTTAGTGTGGCCGTGACCCCTAGTTGGAATCTCTATATTTGAGAATAAGATGTAGTTGTTTGTCATAATATTATTGATAATATAATTATAGTTTCCTAAAGAAATTTTTGACAAAACATATGCTTAATTAAGGATGTGTAGCAACAATCTTTGATATGACTTGAAATTCATTAACAAAAAAAGGATTAAGATTTTGGTTGGCGTTTGGCTAAGCTACTCAATCACATTATACTCATTTTGCTTGAGGTATTTAAGGAATTAGCTATCATCTTTATCGATGATAGTTCCTTTGGATTCAAGATCTTACTTATTAGAAGATTTGGCCGTCTTAGAATTTTGCAAAGGGATTTATTCAATGTCATCCAAAATCATGATAGCTTTTTGTTTCCTTTACTTAGGTTTTTCCAAATACTTTAGTGTATAGCATCTCCCACTTAATGTAATGCCCCTGACTCCTGTAATGTTAGATGTGGTTGTATGTGTTGATTTTAGTGTTGATACTTGATTTTAAGAATCTATTTGAAAATTGTAGTCCCACTAGATTGCCTTACCATTTTGATAATGAAATGTATGACAAGGGGGTGTAGCTTAAATAATTGATGGAAATATTTTTGATGGCATTGGGTTTTTTTGGTAATGAGATGGCAAACATTTTTTAACTATTGCCTTGACTTCTACCATTCTAATTTCCAAGGAATTAAAACTTGACTTTGGATAATCACCATTTATGTATTCCTGAATTTGGTTCATGGTCTTTTGATTAGGTAAAGGGTTAATGTTGACATTAGACTTCTTTTCTACCTGTGAAAGATTGATCTATCCATTGTCCCTCACTTCTTAACTTATATGTTTAAGAGTCCAACAATTGTCAATAGAATGTCCAATTTATCTACTATAGTACTACTTAGTATTAGTATCATACTAATTTAGGAAGGTTAGCTTTAGTTGTTTCTTTATAATGAAAATTACTAATTCATTTTGAATGAGCCATAATAATAACTCTGAGTATGGCAATAGTATGGGATCAATTCTTCTCCCTTCTTATCTTTTAACATTTGCTTGATTCTCTAAGGGTATTGGTGTGCGAGCATTTGGTTAAGGGGTTCTAGTAAAGGTGGGCTTCTTTTAGGCTAAAACTTAACAACCATATTATGCCAAAGTTGTGAATATTGCTTAAAAGTCTTATTTGACTTCTTTTCAATGGCGTAAAGATCCATTTGGGTAACTCAAAAATATATTTAAACTTGACTTTGAAGGTGGTTGCTAGTTCTTTCTAAGTCTTAATATCCTTTTGATCTTATTTATTGTATTAATAAGAAGTCACCCATATCAAGCTCTCTTAAAAGCAATGTATCAAAAGTTTTTCATTATAAGCATATTGTCATGGTTACCATAAAAGGCTATCTTTTATGAAGAGAGTAATGATCCTATGACAGCTAGTATTAGAACCAACCTGACTTGATTCCATTTTCTCCACCAAGTGCTTTTAAGTAAGATGAGTAGGTAGATAGGTTCTGATTTGTAATGAGGACTTCATTGGATTTGGTGAGGGAGAATGTGATGAATCTCACATTGGATACCTTTTTAGGGAAAAGGTAATGGCCCTGTTAACTTGGCTTGATTGCCTTGTCCTCTGCCAAGTGTTCTAAGTGGGAAGAGTAAGCAAGTAGGTCTTGGTTTGAGACAAAGACTTTGTTAGATTTTAGTAAGGGAGAATGTGACAAATCCTACATCAGATAGCCTTTTAAGGAGAGGGTAATGACCCTATGACAATTAGTATCAGAACCAACTTGACCTGATTCCATTGTCTTCTACCAAGTGTTTTAAGTAAAAGGAGTAGGTAGATAGTAGCCCTTGTCCGTAATGATGACTTCACTAGATTTGGTAAGGGAGAATATGATGAATGTCACATTGAATACCTTTTTGAAGGGAGGGTAATGGCCCCGTGACATTTAGTATCAAAGTCGACTTGACCTAATTCCATTATCCTTTATCAAGTGCTTTAAGTGGGAGGAGTAGGCAAGTAGGCCTCAGTTTGAGAAAAGGACTTTTTAAAATTTAGTAAGAGAGAAAGTGATGAATCCTGCATTGGATAGGAAAAGGAGGATCTTGAATTTTATAAACGTGGGTGCTATACACCATAATAAGCTACCTTTTGGAGAAAAGGTAATAACCCTATGACAATATGCTGTCATTTTTTAAATGTACATGGTTAGGTGGTTAGCTAGTGATCTAGTCCTATCATACTTTTTAAATTTTGGGATCTTGAATTTTGGTGGGAGAATTATATCCTGAACTAAATATATATTTAAGGCATTTAAGGGAGCATGAATATCTTATCCTTTAATAGACCTAACTTTCTCTTATAGGTGATTGACTTTTTCTTTTATAGAAAGTTCATTAGCATTTATAATTTTGCCTTTTAATTTAGGATCAAATTTGAATTCCTAAAGCATGGTTTCCATAAGGGAATTTGCCAAAGTGACATATGGTCCATAAATTTTGGTATTGAATGATTATGCAATCATTGTTTGCCCTAAAGAAGGATATACCTGTGATTAGGGATAAGTGAAAAAGGACTTAGGATACACCAAGCCCTAAGGTTGATGGAAACAATCCTACAAAAATAGGTGAACTTTCTTAAGGAGCTAAGTCCCTAATGACTGCCTTTCCTTTGAACGTCTTAGCTATTTATTGTATATGTTATTTATTTCCTCAATTGAAGCTTGGATTCCTTAATTTTTTCTTCCATCTTTCATATGTGAGATCTAGTTAAGATCACACATTTTGCTAGTTGTAAGTTGTGTTTTTGTTTAACCTTTTTTTTTTTGGAGTTATATACTTAAAATGTGATATAGAAATAAATACTACATGAATAATAAACGTGCAAGTTATGCACAAATTCTGAAAATATAATAAAATGGTCTTTATAATTAATATGTTTGAAAATTACATCTTATAAATGGGCTTTTATTAGTAGCTATAAAAAAGAGAGGAATAATGCCTAATCCATACCATTATACAAAAAATAGCTAGGGCTTCTTCTAAAAACAAGGATCTTGTGAGTTCTTAACCTCCAAAAAGGTATAGACGAGGCATTTCATAGGTTAAGCAACACAAGCTTAGTGACTTATACATTATATTAATATTCTTTAAGTTGCTAGTTACTCCTTCTTACTTGGGTTGTACTCATCTTTAAGGAAATTGAGATCTTTATAATCGACATCTTTTTTGCCATAATAACAAACAAGTTGGTGGTGAAGGAATTGGGTATGGGATAGAGGAAGGGTCTTATGCTTTAACTAGACCCGCCCATCCTAATGATAACTTGTAATCTTAAAGAGAGTTAGAAGGGGCATCCTAGCTACAACCTTATTTTGCGTGTAGAGAATAGTCTTAATGCTACATTAGCTTGTTGAAGAGCTATATGGGTTGATCAAAGGATTTATAGCAAATTGCAAATTCGTTAGATATAAGGATATGTGTGCATTTTGGTCCTCTATCTTGAATCCATACATTTAAATAAAGATGAAAGACACAAAAGATGATGAGAGAATCTTATGTGCAATTGAGAATCACTCTTTTCTCTTGTAAGTGATTGAAGAGCAACCATATATGTAAATAGGAACAATTTAATGGATTTTGCTTGCAATGTCTCATGTAAGCATTGATTCATGGTTGATGGATCATTATGCTTATGGTGTACTTTCAACCAAGTAGATGAGTAGGCATAAGGCTTCATTAGGAAAGCTTTGGAAATGTATTATAGGAATATAAAAGCAATTCAAGAATGAAAGTTTAGTGGATGAATTGTAACTTGTTAATCATGAAAGTTTTATGCGTTAAAAAAGCCTCTCAAGCAATAATTTGGGCAATGTCTACTGAAAATGAGTCAATGACATTATGAAATGAAGAATTGGTAGCTTAACCATCAAGAACCATGGGTCCTAAAGATTAGAAAAACTCTTCCTCAAAATCTTTATAGTCTAAATAAAAGTTCTCAAACTTTGAAACATACAAAATTGTAAAAGGGAGAGTTGGACTTGCTAAAACTTCTTCATAGAGGACTTGAGGTCTTTTTATTTCTTTAGGTTGCAAATCAAGATTTAAAGTTTGTAACTAATCTAGAAGCAAAACAGCCTCTCTTGCCCCATCAATTTTGTGTTTAAAAATTGTTTGAACTTTCTACATAGGTAAGTAAGGTGTGTTTTAGTCAAATATTATCTGCAATGGTCTTTTATTCCATCATTTAGAAAAGGAGAATCATTGTCTATGATCTTAAAAAAGAATATTTCTTTATAGATATGATTTTCCATTGTAACTCCTTTTAAAAAGCCTTAAACAATTACCTCATCAAGTATAAGTTGATTATAGGTAGCATGAAAACTGCTACCTTTCATTGGGATATGTATTGGATCACTTAGCTACAAAATCTTTAATATATGTGCTTTGACAACTATTTCTTTTATGCTATGAATATATAAAATAAAGAGAAAACAAGGGTTAGTATAGTAATTAGATTGTGATTATGTAATGTTATGCTATTTAAGGGCATTGTTTACTGAGTTAAACCTTGGTTAATGTTTTCATTAGACCAAAATACATCATATACTATACATAACAAAAAGCATAGGGTTACAACCATTGTTTACAGAAAAAGCTAAAAACCACCCTTATTTATATATTCCATGTTAGAGGCCAACTAATTACATAAAAGATAGGATTAAAAGGGCTTGCATGGTAGGCTATTAAAAGAAACAACCATTGAAGTCATAATGATGATGTGCTTTATCAAGGAAGATTACAAGACTCTTCATAAGGATGCAAAGGGACAATCTTTCTTTTTAGTGTTGTTGCATTTGGTGCCATAACATAAGCTTTCTTAGTTATCTATTAGATTTGTTGAAATTCATCTCCAATTTGTGTTTCTTTTATTATACACTCAACTAATTATTGGATTTGGGCATTAAGTTTGCCTATTTGATCTCAGAGATTTTGATTTTTTGTTGTAAGTTCATTGATTTGTGAAAGTACTAAATTGTAATTTTGATTTATAGCAGATACCTTGATATTCTTGGCCTTAAATTCATTTAATTGTCCTTAAAGTTGGAGAATTGTTTGCTAAAGAATCTTTACTTGCTTTTAGGAAAGAAACAAGACTTCCTACATCTGATTAGAATTTTACATTCTAGTCCTCATTTCCTTTATCCTCTTGTTGGCCTTTTTTAGTTGAGAAGTAATGTCATTATTCCTTTTCTTATATTGCTAAAGCTCTTTGGTGAGATGTTCTATGACTAAAAGGTGATCATTACTTCCTTGTTGACTTTGTAACTTATAATAGGCTTGCTTGACCGTTGATAATTCATTGTAGAGTTTTTGGTTTTCTAAGATGTCATCATTATTTTCTTGTGGTGGTGTGCTTTGATTCAATTTATATTTTACCTTTTTCTTTTAATTAGAAGTATTGGGTGAAATTATTTTGGGGATGTAAACCTTAAGGGCTTGAGCTTGACACCATCATTCATAAATAGGGGTATAAGTGCAAACCCCATGTCCATTTGAAACTGGGTAAATGTGACTCCATACTTGGATTGCTTTTTGAAGTTATCCTAGTTATTTAGATCATGATAATCAAATTACATTGTGTCTATGCCATACATGATATGAATAAACCTTATAGTGTGCATTAGGACTACAACTAAAGTTAGGGTATAATTAATAAACCTAATTAAACCTATCAATGGAACCTAAGGATACTCCTCATAGTTACACAAGATGGGGGTTTGTTGTACCTATCTAGCTAACCATTGGAACTATTCCTTATCTTGGAAGACAACTTCCCATTCTAAAATTTCATCTAAGCTTTGCTTAAGACTTATGCAAAACTAAATAAGAGCATTATCAAGCCTTTTGAACCAAGGAATAAATAGTCCTCTAAGTAATTAATATGGCTTGTAAGTCATATATATAACACAATTGAGCTCCCTTTAAATTGGCATTCTCCTTTAATCTTACAATAGTTTAAGGATAGGATCATCTCTATCATAATTGCAAGTGTACAGTTCACTCCTTCAACAACTTTAGAGAAAAGCTTAATAAAGTATTCATGAACATGGTCAGTCACCTTGGGAAATAAAACAAGTGCATAAATAAGTAAAGTGAAACATGTAAGTTGTTTGTTAGCATTTGTCTTATGTTTCATTTTATCAATTATGAATTGGGTAGAAACACACTTTTTGTCAAATTGGCCCTTACATTTATCTTTGGTTAAAGATCTCATCTCTTTTAATCTTGGTCAAGATTGATAACTTCTTTATATAGCTTGTTTCTTTTTTGGAGGTGTAAATAATTGCATTTAATAGAATGAGTAGATTTAACAACTTTTTTATTTTTTTTTTCTAATAAAGGAACCATGTCTATCAAAAGAAATGTGGAACATCAGAACAAAGGATTTCAAAATTTAATAATTACTTGAAAAATAGTTGGTTAAACACCTATGTCCAAGAGATACCTAATATCTCCATAAATATTTTAAAACTTTTGCTACATAGAAATAGGCTAGCTATGCTAGAATTGTTTAAGAGGAGAGACAACAAGTAGCTTAAGAATAAGACACCTAAATTGTAAACAGGTAAACCATGAGTGGACAACCTTTAGTTTGCCTTTGGATATTCTTTGATCTCTTTATGACTATGGATAACATCTCCTCTTAAACTGTCATGATTCTAACTATTCCTTTGAATATAGAAGCCAAATATGGTCATGAAGCAAATGGTGTTCAAAATATATGCAATAAAATGTCATGTTAAAGTAGAGGCAAAAGGAAATATAATAAAATAAGGGATACAAAATTAATAAAAGCATCAAAAGTGAAAATGTTAAGTCCATCTTTGATGGCTTGATTGATAAATGAGAACTTGTAAAGGTGGAGAAGTAGACAAAAGGAGTAGTAAGTGATGCATGTTTCAAGGGGAGCCAAATGACTTTGTGCAGGGTATGTTGTGCATGGTTAGATTTAATGTGTTCCTAACAAATCCAAAGGAGGAGATTGTTGAGCCCATCTTTGATGGTTAGTGTTGGATTTGTTGTCAACATTATTTCACATGGTTATATGTATTGATTTGGTGTTAAGAATGCCATTGAGATATAATGAGGTTATTGGGAGAAATCGATGATGATTGGTCAATCCTAGCGTTGAGGAGTCAATGTTGACTGTTGACCCTAAAGTTAAGTGGTCAAGATTGATCGTTGGTTGCTGACTATAAATTTTAGAAAGTCAATGTTAACCATTGATCCTAAATTTTAGGACACATATTTAGCTGTTGATTACAAGGTAACATATGAGAATTAACGATAATTATTGATGATGTGTAGCCCTAATTATAAGACTTTATAAATATTCTTAGGTGTTTATGCATTGTTTCTAATTCATATGGTCGCACTCATATAAATGAGAAAATAAAAAATTAGATCATTGGTTCCAACAAGTTACAGAGGTTAAATCTAAATCGATTTGTAAAAAGAGGATATTTTACACTTATTCACCCCCTTCTCAGTGTGAGACCTAAACCTATCCTTATCAAGTGGTATTAGAGCTAGTTCCTTTATTGATCCAAATTTTCTACTTTGAATTAAGGTTGTGTATTGCTATGTGAGTTTTTATCTCTATTGTTACTTGAAATCATAGATAGCCTAAATAGTGTTAATAGTTAGGGCATCCCTATGTTTAATGGACAAAATAGGATGCCCTAACTATTAACACTATTTAGGATGCTCCTATATCTGATGTTCCTTGGTCTTGATGTGTTTGAATTTGCTGTTAGTGGCTTCATCCCTATTACTGAAGGTGATCCTACGATGCCAGTTGATAAGAAGAACTTAGAGTGTGATGGAAAGGCAAGAAATACCTTATATGCCTTCCTGTTAGATGAAGAATTCACCAAGGTGATGGGATGTAACACAGCCAAACAAATTTGAGACAAATTGAAGAACATCTATGAAGGAAGCAAAGCTATAAATTTGGAGGAGTAAATTTGAAGACATAAAGATGCAGAATGATAAGACTGTGGATGTATTATTCTTTATAATAGTCAATGAAATTGTGTGCTTTATCAGAGGCTATGGAGAGGAGATTCACGATGTTGTTGTGGTAAGGAAAATACTTAGAACCTTGCCAAAAGTCTACAACGCCAAAGTCTCTTTTATAAATGATAGAAATCTGAATAGGTTGCCCTTAGATGACCTATATATCACATTGGTGGCTTATGAAATGAGAATAGCACTAATGAAGAAAGAAAAGAAGTTTAAGGTGGAGAAGGAGCTAGCTTTCAAGGTAATAAAGAAATTAAAGATTAAAGACCAAGAAAAGGAGTCTGACAACAGCTTTGAAGAAGAAGATGGTGATACTAAATAGAGGAAGTCATGACATACATCACTAGGAACCTAAGGAAAAGAAAAGGAAAGTACAAGGGAAAATTACCCTTAAAGTGCTTTAGGTGTGGAGCAATTGGGCACTTTGTTATGGACTGTCCAAAAATAAAAGAAGCCAATAGTGAGGATGATGATGAGCTGGGCCTAAGGAGGAAGAGAAAGCAATCTAACTACTCCAAAGCTAGAAATTCAGGTGACAAGGGGGAAAAAGAAGTTATTCAGATCAAAAAGAAGAAATTTCCTAAACAAGTAGGAGGAAGAAGAATCTAAAGAAGAAAGTGATGATGATTTCAATGATGAGGTTACAAAGGATGTAATGGTCGCTTAAGTAGATTATGACTAAGAATCTTTAAGTAAGGAGGAATCAATATAAGAGGAAGAGGATGAGTGGTTGTAGCAACTTGAGAATGAGTTAAGAGCTTGTTTGTGCAAAAACTGCAAGTTGGAAAAAGAGGTAATTCATCTTAAGAGGCAAAAAAAAAAGGAGTACTTGAAGAGAATTGAGGAGCTAAGAGTACTTGAGGTTGAGCATGGCATGGTACATAAAGACCTTGATGCTAAGTTGATTGCACAAGAGCAAGAGGTGTTGATTTTGCAAGCCAAGCTTTACAAGGCCGAGTTTGAGCTAAAGAAGCATGAAGAAAGCGTTATGTAGGCCATGAAAGTGAAAGAAGAATCTTCATTAGCAAGTACCATAAAGGAGGATGCTACCAAAAATTTGGATGAGTGTTTAAGCAATCAAAGATCTCATTCCATGGGAAAGAAAGGGCTTGGTTACATTAATATGCTGAGTGAGAAGGTAGAAGAAAAGAAGAAATTATGTTTGTACTTGAAAGTAAGCATAATGACATGATGGAGAAGAGAGAGCAACCCAAGTTAAAATGGGTTAGGAAAGACGTGATGGAGACTCCCATTCAAAGGAGACATATTGTTAAAGATATAGAGAAGGCTACCACACCAATTGCTAAAGAAAGGAGACATAAACTTGGTAAAAGAAATAAATCCAAGTTCAAAGGATTTTGTTGGAGCTATGGAAGTATGAGCATAAGGCAAATGTGTGTTGGAGAAATAGGCTGAGAATGAAGAGAAATGTGAGGCAAAAGTCTAGGGGGAGACTTTATTAAGAAATGAGGTAGTCTCAGGTAGACAAAAGTCATATTCCATTAAGAAACATGTTTGATTTATTGGGAGAAATCTGTGGAAGATGTGAAAAAGTTGGACACATTGTTGAGGACTGCTTGACATTGCTGCCTGGTGAAAGAATGCAAGGGAGAACACACCAACCATTGCTGCCCGGTCAAGGAATGCAAAGGAGTTACATAAGCTCCATAATTCGACCAAAGAAGAAGAAGAGGAAGAGAAACGTCTATGGTTGTGAAAGTAGCCTTAAAAGCTTCCAAGAAAGAAAAGCCATGGATCTTGGACAGTGGCTGCTCTTCACACATGACAGGAGACTCTAAATGTTGAAGGGAGTAGTCAAATATAATGGAGGGTTAGTTAAATTTGGTAATGATGGTGCCTTAAAGATTCAAGGTATTAGTGCAAAAAAGCTGAAATTGAAGAAAGTGCTTTATATTGAAGGGCTAAAGCACAATCTAATCATTGTTAGCCAACTTTGCAATGATGGACATGAAGTTACTTTCAATAAGAGTGACTATATAATAAAGAGACTAAAAGATGGTGTCATCCTTACTAAGGTGAAAGAACACATGGAAACTTATACCAAGTTTTTAGAAGCATAAACATATGCTACATGAGCACTAAAGATGAGAACTTATTATGGTATAGAAGATTGGGACATCTTGGACAAAAGGAGTTGAACAAGCAATCTAGAAATGAAGCTGTGAGAGATATACCTAAACCAAGAAGAGAAAGAGATGTAATTTGTAGCACATGTCAAAAGGGGAAGATGGTGAATGCTCTACATAAAAATGTGGAGATCCAAATGAAGAAGCCATTGGAGCTCATCCACTCAAACATCTGTGGGCTGATGAGACAAAGATCAACCAAGGGTGATAGGTACTTCATCTCCTTCATCGATGGTTTTACAAGAATGACTTGTACTATGTTCTTGATACATAAATTAGACGCTTTTTATAATTTCAAGTGCTATAGAAAGTTGGCTAAAAACCAGTTGGGAGGAAAAATTAAAAGGCTCAGAATAGAAAATGAGATAGAATACACATTCAGCAAATTTTAGGATTATTTGGAGAAGCATGGAGTAAAGCATGAATATACTAGTCCTCATATATCCTAACAAAATGGAGTGGCCGAAAGGAAAAAAAGCCTAGTAGAGATGACAAGAACTATGTTGGCTGAGCAGTGTACATCACATGGCTTTTGGAGAGAGGCTATCACCACTACAACTCAAGTTTAAAACAGATGCTTGATGACACCATATACAGAGAAGACACCCTATGAGCTATGGTATGGTAAAAAGCCAATTATAAAACACTTTAAAGTGTTTGGGAGCCTTTGCTTCATTAAAGTGAAAGGTAAGTATCTCGACAATTTTTTGAGAAGGTTGATGAAGGTATATTCTTGGGCCATCTACCAAATAAAAAAGGCTTCAGATGCTATAACAAAAAGTTGCTAAAAATGGTGGACAACTTTAATGTTAAAGTGATTGAAGATGGTGTTGCAATGTAATTACATCATGTGGAAGCTAAAGATGCCATTTATGACAACTGAAGAGAGTTTGATAGTGATGAATCTGAGGCTGTCTAGCATGAGGAAGACGTTGATTCTCAAGTTACAAGTGATGATGAAGAAGAATTAAGGTGTTTCCAAAATCATAAAAGAGTAAGAGCTGAAGTTGAGGCCAAAAACATTATTGGCAAGAAAGAGGACTCTATGTTGACTAGAAGAAAACTAAAGGGCAGTGAACAAACCTCATTGATTTTAAAGGTTGAACCCAAGGTTGTGGAAGAAGCATTAAAGCACAAGGAATGAGTGAGTGCTATGAATGAAAAGCTTGACCAAATTGAAAAGAATAACACTTGGTGTTTAGTCCTTAGACCTAAAGGGAAAAACATCATTGGAACCAAGTGGGTGTTCAGAAATGAGCTCAATAAAAAAGGTAAGGTGGTAAGAAACAAAGCAAGACTTGTCTACAAAGGTTACTCACAAATATGTGGTGTTGACTTTGAAGAGACCTTTGCTCTGGTGGCTAGACTTGAAGTAATTAGAATATTCATGGCCATTGTTGCTTAAAGGAACTACAAAGTCTATCAGATGGATGTGAAGTCTACATTCTTGAATGGAGAACTTGAAGAAGAGGTATTTATTGAACAGCCTAATGGTTTTATACTTAATCATGATGGCTCAAGTGTGTGCAGATTGAACAAGGCTTTATATGGCTTAAGGCAAGCTCTAAAAGCATGGTAGTCAAAGCTGGATATATGCCTTAAGAACATGAAGTTTAGAAAAGGAAATATGGATAACAATGTATATATCAAAGAAGACAACTAGAGTTAATTAATTCTTGTGGTCTATGTTGATGACATAATCTTTATTGCAGAAAAGGAGGCCCTGTGCACTGCCTTTGTTGAACAAATAAAGAAGAAGTTTGAGATGTCCATGCTTGGTGAAATGAAATTCTTCTTAGGATTACAAGTATTGCAAAGCAAGTCTGGAATTTTTCTTTCCTCAGAATAGTATGCTTGTGTGCTATTGAAAAGGTTTAGGATGGAGAATTCTAAAGAACTAAGCGCTCCCATTATAGTTGGAGCAAAGTTAAGTAAGGATAAAGAAGGCAACATGGTTGATCAAAAGGCATATAAGAAGTTTATTGGATGCTTAC
This sequence comes from Ceriops zippeliana, assembly GCA_037897445.1. Lineage (NCBI taxonomy): Eukaryota > Viridiplantae > Streptophyta > Magnoliopsida > Malpighiales > Rhizophoraceae > Ceriops > Ceriops zippeliana. The sequence goes on from JBAPLH010000228.1 coordinate 1,382,685, forward strand.
TATATTGTTTTTGTTGTAAGCCTTTGTGCTAGATTTCAAAGTGACCCAAGGAGTCCTATCTCGTGGTGGCTAAGAGAATTCTTAGGTATGTGAAGGGCACAACTAATTATAGGCTGCTTTATAATAGGAGCATATAGCTTAATCTATATGGATATACAAATGCAGATTGGCTGGAAATTATGATGATAAAAGGTCAATGTCTGGTGATGCATTTTATTTAGGCAATATATGTGTTTCATGACATAGAAAGAAGCAAAATTCAATAACTCTAAGTACTACAGAGGCTAAATATGTGGCTATGACTTAGGCTTGTACTCAACTACTATGAATGAAACAATAACTTGAAAATATGAAGGTGGATGTACAACTACCATTACTGATTGGCTGTGAAAACTAGAGTGCCATCAATTTGTCAAAGAATCCTATCCAACACTCTAGAACTAAACATATTGAAATCAAGTACCACTTCATTAAAGAAAAGGTGGAGAAAAATGAAGTAAAACTAGAGTATATGCCTATCTTAGAGCAAGTTGCTGATATATTCACCAAACTTCTGTCAAGAGGGATGTTCCAAAAGTTAAGGTTGATCCTATGAGTTTAGCCAACCCCTTGAGGTTGAGGTATTTGCTAACCCCTCTACCCTTCCCTCTATTATTATTCTTTGGATTTGTTGTCAAAGGGGGAGATTTTCTTGCATAAATCCAAAGAAAGTATATAGTGGTAAAAAGGAGAGTAGCTTGATGGATAAATAGGGAGAACTTGCAAAGGTGGAGAAGTAGATAGTGGGAGTAGCAAGTGATGCATGTTTCAGGGAGAGTCAAATGACTTTGTGCAGGGGATGTTGCGTATGGTTGGATTTAATATGTTGCCAACAAATTCAAAGGGGGAGATTATTGAGCCTAATCTTTGATGGTTAGTGTTAGATTTGTTGTCAACACCAACTCACATGGTTATATGTGTTGATTTGACGTTAAGAATGCCATTGAGATGTAGTGAGGTCATCGGGAGAAATCAGTGATGACTAGTCAACCTTGGCATTGAGGAGTCAATGTTGACCGTTGACCTAAAATTTTAGTGATCAAGATTGACCATTTTAGGAAGTTAATGTTGACCATTGACCCTAAATTTTATGATTCAAATCTAGCTGTTGATTATATGGCAACATGTGGGAATTAACAATGACTGTTGATGATCGTGTAGCCTTAATCCCAAGGCTCTATAAATACTCTTAGGTGCTTGTGCATTATTTCTTATTCATACAGTCATACTCACATAAAGGAGAAAATTAAAAATTAGATCATTAACTCTAACAAGCCATAGAGGTTAAATCCAAATTAATTTGTAAAAAGAGGATATCTCACACTTATTCACCCCTCTCAGCGTGAGACCAAAACTAGTCCTCATTAGAAAATAAGTGTACAAATGCACAATGTGTTTTATTTATACAAAGTTCAGATAAGAATCATCCTTATGGTTCCCTATCCAAGGAGATGGACTCATAAAGGAAGCTGACTCTATTGATAGGGAAGTGTAATTTAAAGATTTATAGCTAGGATAAAAGGTTCCTAGATCTACCTTTCCCTAACTTCACAAGTCGGAGGAATTATTAATCTAAGTGAGAGATCTCAAGGATCCCATGTAGAAGCAATAGGTTGTTCAAGGAATTCTCTACCATCTCTTGCTTAACTTAAAAGGGTATAAGGCTAGGTGCTAAGGCTTTTATAAGTGTGTGTGTGGAAGGTAAATGCACCTACCGAAATAAGACTACTTGGTATGTTAGAAAGATATATAGAAATAAATAAAGCATCAAGTAGGTGGTAATAAGCATTAAAATACAATTAGAGTATCCTGACTCTTAAATTTCTTTCCAAGTGGAGTTTCTAAGTTGTCGCAACTTTGTGTGATAAGAAATTTGGCATATAATATGAAACCCTACTTTTCTTTGTGTTTTTGAGGAAAGTGATGTGTTAGGGTGAGAGAGCATTGAAATGTTCACTGATTGATTTTAAAGTTATTACGAATCATCTTAGGTGCGATTAGAACTCTATGGTGACTTGATCTACTTTACCAAGATTCATCGGGGTTTGGGAGTATGGTTATGCTTAACGAAAGTTGAGATTAACACAAACACCCATTGTGTATGACAGTATTATGACTTTAACATTGATTATATACGTATGCTTCTTCCTACTTTAATACTTTATTTACTTATCTTTCTTCCATATTTTTCCATAAACCTAAGTGAACACAATTGTATCTCCCTTTATCAATTAGCCAAAGAGATATGGGATAACCTTTTGGTGACATGCAAGGGAACTACCTTAGTGAAGGATATTAAGATTAACATTCTTATGCATGATTATGAATTATTTGAGATGAATGGTGATGAACCCATTATTGATATATATTAAAAAATCATTAACATTGTCAATTCTTTAAGAAAATTTTCAAAGAACTTATCAAGAAAATACTTTAGTCACTCTTAAAATCAAGGAACTTAAGCCGATTTCAATTTAAAAGTCAAAGGACCTATGCACATTGCCCTTGAATAACTTAATGGGTTCACTACTCATATACAAGATTACATGCAAAAAGAAAGCCATAAAGAAAAAGAAAGATTTAACAATCAAATCCTCCACGTCGTCTAGAAGAGTTGTTTAAGATGATCATGAAGATGATGAAGATGATAGTTCATTCAATGAACAAGATCAAGAAGAGTTTATGATGCTTGCAAGAAAATTCACAAATTTTTTGGAAAAGAAAAAGAACTTGGTAAAAAGCTATTTAGTTAACTAAAAATGATGAATAACAAAAGAATGAGATTGTTTGTTATGAGTATAATAAAACAAACCTAGATACTTTGTGACAAATTATCTTAGCAAGAAAAAGTGGAAAAAGTCAACTAGGAAAGCTTAGAAGGCCACTTGGGATGATTTTGGTAATTTATATGATGAATTTCTTAGCGATGAAGCAAGCTACATATGGTTCATAGGAAAAGACAACAAGGCAAACGCTAATTATGTTTCATGTGATGATATTAAAATGTTTGATATACTTGAATGTATGAACAAAGAAATGTTTAAGTATGCTACTAGGTTCAACAATCTTAATGCTTGCTTTGAAGTAATGAAGTAAGAAAATAAGATCTTGGAAATAAAAAATAAATCACTTATGTGAGAGAGTGAGGATTTGCAAAAAGCATAGAATGTTGCTTTAAATAAACTTAAGGAGGAAAAACTTCTCCTCAAGAAGGAAAATAAAGACATCTAAAATTCCCTCTCAAGGCTTATGAATGGAAAAGAAAAGCTTGATTCATTGCTTGGCTCTTAAAGGCCACTCAATGATAGATCCATATTAGGTTTTAAACATTCATATTATCAACATAAAACTCTAATTGCGACCAATTATACAAAAGCACAATCATCTACATCACTTGTATGCAAAATTATACATTTATGTATGCTTATGCATTATGCTAGCATAAAGTATTCATGGTTTAGTTAGAAAATCATTTTGACATGATCATGCATACAAATAGTAAAGATGTCATGCAAATAGGGGTTTAGCCAATAGCACATTTTTTACATCACAACCTCCATGCATAATTTTCACAGAGCATCACATAGTGATTTATTCTCTTATACAAAATATTATGTTAGATGTCATTATTATGGTGATTTTGGACACATAATCCATATGTGTAATATTATGATCATTCATGGTATAAGATATTCCTATATAGGTGCAAGTGATACCAAAGCCAGACTTAAAGGTTCTAAACAAATTTGGGTACCTAAAATTAGATGAATTTCATGTAGGTATATGTTAAAAGTTAGATGAAGAAAAATATTAGCACTTGGATAATGGGTGTTTAAAGCATATGACTAATAATGTTGAAAATTTCCTTTCCTTTAAGGTGATTTATAGAGAAAAGGAAACTTTGGTGACAATACCAAAGGTAAGATTATTGGCATTGAGAAGACTAATAAGAGAAATTCTCCTATAATTGATAATATTTTTTTAGTTATAGATCATAATTTAATTTACTTAGCATTAACTAGCTTTGTGATAGTGGCTATATAGTCTCAATTAAGCCCATATGTTGTTTCAAATTCTAAAACCAATCAAACCTTGTTTGTTGATAATCAAAGTGGTAATATTTATGTCATTGATCTCCACATACTAACCAAATGTCAAGTATTTTACTTTTGTGAATGAAGAAATTGGATATGGCATAGGTGTTTAGCACATGCAAGCATGAAACATTTTTCTAAGCTAAATCACAATAGTCCTATGTAAGGGCTGCCTAAACTAAATTTGAAATGGATAAGCTTTGTGATGCCTATTAGATGGGTAAATAGGAATAAACCATCAAAGCAAGAAACTTACCTTAACTAATACACTCAGTAAGAAAGTAGAAAATGATGATGCAAGTGTTGAAAATGACTAATCTAAAGCAAGCACATCAATTTTGGAAAATTTTGATAGCTTGTAAAATATGGTACAAAGAGTTTCAAGTAAAAGGAAACATGCAATTAAATCATTTCAAGATAAAATTATCAATAATGTATCTAATTCCTAAGGACAAGATCATTATATAGGAACACCAACATTGACATTACACTTATTAATTAAATAGAGCCAAAGAATGAAGAAGTTGCAATGAGTGCATAACAATAGGATGAGCTAAATCAAATTAAGAGGAACCAAGTGTTGACCTTAATTCCTTGATCTAGAGATTATCCTATCATAGACACCAAATGAATGTTTCAAAAACAAATTAGATGAGAGTGGAAAAGTAGTGCATAATAAGGCTTAACTTGTTCTTAAAGGATATAACTAAGATAAGGAGACAAATTATGACAAGACCTCTGCACTTATGGCTAAACTAGAAGCCATTTGTATCTTGTTTGCATATACATCTTATATAAATTTTTTCCTTCTATCAAATGAATGTGAAAAGTGTGTTTCTTAATAGGTTTATTGTTGAGGAAATGTATGTTAAACAATTCCTAGGTTTTGAGAGTACATGATTCCTAGATCATGTCTTTAAACTTTTCAAAGTCTTATATGAATTAAAGTAAGCTCTTTGTGCTTGGTATAAATGACTTAGCTAATTCTTGATTAAGAAAGGATTCTCAAAAGGTGAAATGGACACTACATTTTTTAGAAAGGAAAGGAAAAAAAATTTTAATTATATAAATTTACATTAATATTATTTTCAGTTCCAATAATAATTTTTTATGCAAGGAATTTACTTGTCAAATGGAGAAAGAATTTGAAATGAGTATGATGGGAGAATTTAGTTTCCTTAGTCTACAAATCAAGCAAAGCTTAAATGGAATCATCATTAACCAAATTAAGTATGAAAGGGAGATTTTGAAAAGGTTTGGAATGAAGGACTCGAACCTTTGTGGTGTACTAATGCTAATATCCATAAAGTTTGATAAGGATGAAAATAGTAAAAAAGTATATAAGAAATGATATTGTTGTTTCAACAACCTTGTATGAGTTATAATTGTTGTCAACTAGATTTAAGTGTGCAAGCAAAAGTGGGTCATAACTCAGGAATTACAGGATAAGACTAGAATATCAAATAACTTCGTAAAGTGATCTCCTTGGAGTGAACTTCTGGAGGGAATTTAGCATTTTTGGAAGATGGGTAGTTACGAGGGTAGTTTCTTTTGTACATTTTTAAATTTTCATGGGCAATCCTGGCCATTCATTCAAGCATTCAAAGGATGAGATTTTAGTAGAAAGAATAGAGCAAGAAAAATAAATTAAGAGGGAGGATGATGCTGAATTTTGAATGGAACAGTAATATGAAGCCATATGGAGGGGCAATAAAGGAAATCTGCAGCAACTATAGTAAGCCCTACTAAGGTTTTCATAGAAGGCAGTATGTAAATCAAAACTTCAATATTTTTAAGAGGGGATACAGACCAGAAATGGGTGAGACCATAAAAGGGTGAAATGAGTGACACCAGAATACACCGGAAGACCAGAATTGGTGAGACTAGAAAAGGGTGAAACGCATGAGACCAAAATCAGTGAGACATGAGACCAAAAATGGTAAGATGTGAGACCTGGAAATGGTGAGACGTGAGACCTGGAGACAGTGTGATGATAAGATCAGAAAAGAGTGAGATGGTGAGACAGTGAGACGATGAGACCAGGAGTTGTGTGAGACAACTTAGAGAAGAAATTCGGTGAAGCATTTGAGAGAACTCAACTCATTTTCAGATTTCTTCAAGAGAGGTTAGAGAGTGTTTTGGTGATCTTCCAAGTGGCAGTGAAGCAGCTTATTCAAATCAAACAGAGGCAAGACAAGTTAAAAGAAGGGTAGACACAATAAGTGATACTCTTTGTATTATGATTGCTTTGTATTTGTAATAGTAAAAGGAGTAGATGATTAAGACATCCATTGTAATCATAGTGTATTGGTATTTTCAAGTATAGTGGATTGTCTCGGTAAGGGAAGAATCCCTACCACCGTAGAGTATGTCTCATGGACAGAACCATGTAAATCTCTTGTGTCCTTACTTTGAATTTACATTCTGTGTTTTGAATTGAGTTGTGAACAAAGCTAAAGAATCATCAAACCCATAACTTAAAAGAAGACCTAATCAAGAAGGTGTCTAAAAGGTAACTTTGGGGACTATTGTAACTAGTAGGTAACAATAGATATTCCTTAGTTTAATGTGAGAAAGAGTTCATTTCTAAAAGAGTTTGAAGTTGTTCACCTACCAATTAAAGGGGTAATATTGATTCACCCCCCCTCTTAGTATTACAGACTAGTAGATCCTAGGGTGAAGTTGAGAACTTCAATTGGTATCAGAGCACTGGTTCATTAGTTTGAACCTTAACAGCTTGGTGTACTAGTTTGAAGGGTTTTAGAAGTTTTAACTTTTTCAACATACTGAGAAATGGATGCTAGTACCAGCACTAGCACTACTTACAGCAAGAAGGTTCCAATTTTCAACGGAACCAACTACCATGGGCATGAACGTGGTGAAATCTATACAGGAGGGTTTTATGCCCCTAGAAGAAGGTAAAGATCCAACCTAGAGGAATTAAGGCAGTTTGAGATAAATGGGAAGGCCTTAAATGTCATCATTTTAACATTGACAGATGCTAAATATGCTAAAGTTATGGACTGCAAATCTGTTAAGGAGATATGAGACAAATTGTAGAAAGTCTATGAAGGTGATGGCAAAATGAAGGAGGCCAAGCTTTAAATTTTCAAGGAGAGATATTAATCTCTCAGAATGCAAAAAAATGAGATAGTCCAAGAGTTCTTCACCAGGGTTATTAATGCTATAAATGATCTTAAAAGTCATGGAAAGAACAAGGACTCATCTATTGTGAAGAAAATTTTGAGAATTCTACCTAAGAGGTTTGCCTCAAAGGTGGCAGCCATAGAGGAGAGTAGAGATCTCAATTCTATGTCTTTGCATGATCTCCAGTGCAATCTCATTGCATATGAGATGAGAATAAAGTCAACTGAGAGCTCCTCAACATCAAAGCTATCAAAGGAGATAGCTTTTAAAGATATGAGACACTAGAAGATAAGAGAAGAAGAAGAATCATCCAGTGAGGATGATGATGATGATAAGGAAGAAAGTGAAGGTAAGTGTTGGCTTACTTTACAAGGAAATTCAAAAAAGGGTCTAAGAAGGGAAAAGGACAGTTGTCTTTGAGATGTTATCGTTATGGGTAGATGGGACACTTTGCTTTTCAGTGCAAAGTGAAACTTGATGATAAAGATGAGGATGGTGATGATGACTAGAATTCAAAATGGAGAAGACTATCATTTAAATCAAAGAAGTCTAGAAAGGAAACTGCCAACCCACAAAAGAAGAAGAGAGGCTCATTCAAGAGTTATATGAGCCAGACAAAAGACGTTGATGACGAGGAAGATGTAGACTCATTAAATGAGTTTGCCTTTATGGCATTAGCTCAAAGTGATAGTTTAACCTCTGAAGAGGAAGAGGAGGTTGATAAAGAAGAACCAGATCTTGAAGCTGAGTTCGAAGCAGCTACAAAGGAGATAATCAGAAGGGGTAGAACCTTGAAAAAAGAAGCTTGAAATGATAGAGAAACAAGCTCTGCGAGAAAAAAGAAGAATGAAGAGAAAGTGCAGCAATTTGAGGTTGCATTGCCTAAAGATAATGAGACTTTGCCATAGAAGTTGAAAGAGAAGGCTGCGACTTAAGAGAAGATAATTGAAACTAAAGAAGATTTGAAGAAGCAACCTTGGGTTGCAAACAAAAATGAAGAAAAGAAAGTTAGCTAGCAAAGGGCTACAACTAAACAGAATAAGGAGAAGAAGGTGATTGAAATGAAAGCCACGCAAGCAAAGAAGCCAGTAACCTTGCCTACACAGCAAGTAATGAACAAAAGAAAACAAGTTGTGATTAGACCCAAGAGGTAGTTTCAAGGTCACTGGCTTTATTGTGGAGTTTGGGGTTATAAGGCAAGTAAATGCTAGTGGAGAAGGCCAATATATGTCTCCAACTTGAGAAGATCCAATGCTGCATATAGGGGGAGACATTATAAAATTCAGAACTGTCTTGAGTTCTTGTACATACTGTAAAAAGCAAGGACACACTGACAAGGATTGTTGGTGGAAGCCCAAACTAGTGGTTGCATAGAACAAGTTTGGTATATTGGTAGAATTGGAACAATGTGAAAGGTGTGGGTAGGATGGCCATAATACCAAGAGATGCATGATACTTCTCCCTGAGCAAGAGAAGGCACTAGATGGCACAGTGAAAACAATTGGTACAGTTAAAGCTAAGAAAAAGGAGAAAGCTATCTTTAAGCTAGTTCAAAAGAAGGAATATAAAGCTAAAAAAGAGGTGACTAATATAGCTAAAATTGCACTAAAGTCTAACTACAAAGATAAGCAGTGGATCCTTGATAGTGGATGCACTTCACACATGACAAGAGACAAGAGTAAATTATCAAAGCTAAACAAGTCAAGAGAAGGCAAAGTCAAGTTTAGCAATGATGATTCACTCAACATTAGTGGTTAAGGGTCAGTAAATATTGGAAAAGGAAAGCTGAAAGATGTTCTACATGTTAAAGGACTCATATATAATCTAACATCTATCAGCCAACTATGCAATGAAGACCATGAAGTGATATTCATAAAAACTGGTTGCCAAGTAAAGAGTAAAGAAGGCAATACTGTTGCAATCGAGAAGAGAATAGTTGGAAATTTATATGTGATTGATGAGGATAAGACAACAACTATTTACTTACAAAAGAAGAAGAAAACCAACTCTGGCATAGGAGGCTGGGACACTTAACACAAAAAAACATGAGGAAGCTAATCACTACTCATGCAATTAGAGACATTCCCAACCTCAAGAGAGAGAAAAAGTATGTTTGCTTAATATGCTTTGAAGAAAAACATGCTAGAAAGCAGTATAAGATCAACGAGTTCAGTTTTGAAGTAGTGCTTGACATTATACATATGGATTTGTGTGGGTTGATGAGAACAAAAGGTTGAATGGTGAGAGGTACTTCATCTTGTTTGTTGATGATTATTCCAGAAGGACTTGCATCATGTACCTCAAACACAAGTTAGAAGTTTTGAAATGCTTCAAGAGTATAGAAGATTGGCTAAAAATGAGAGTGGAAAGGAGATCAAAGTATTGAGGTCAGATCAAGGCATTGAATTCACAAATGAGGCTTTTGAAGATTACCTTGAGAAGCATGAAATTCACCATTAAATGACAGCAGCAAGAACACCTCAATAGAACGGGGTGGTAGAGAGGAAAAATAGAGTTGTGGTTGAAATGGCAAGAACTCTATTACTAGAATCCAAGCTTCACACAAGGTTTTGGATTGAAGGAACATTTACAACCATACAGCTACTAAACAGAGTCTTACTAAGGCCCAATACTGATAAGACTCCATTTGAACTATAGAGTGGGAATAAGACAACAACCTTCTCAGAATCTTTGGCAGCCCATGTTTTGTAAAGAATAAGGAGTAAAGTGTGAGAAAATTCCATGCTAGGTTAGATGAAGGCATCTTTGTGGGATACTTAGCAAAGGCAAAAGGTTATAGTGTTTTTCTACAAAAATTGGGAAAAGTGGTTATGTCCAGTGATGTGATAATAGATAAAAACTAGAAAACAATGCATAATGGAGAAGCTAAGGATAGTGAAGAAGATGACTTTAAGTTAGATGAAGAATCAGACCAACATGAAGAAAAGGGACAAGAAGTAAATTCAGACTTAGAGAAGAGTGAGTATAAATATGAAGAAAAAGATCCTCTTGTAACTAAGACTGTGCAAGAGAGAATGATAAAGAAAATGTGGACTAGTGCTCATCAAGGAAATTAGATCATAGGTGACCCATCAGTAGGAGTTACAACAAGAAGAAGAATTATGGGAGCCACTACTTTACTCTCATAAGTTAAACCTAAATCTGTTAAAGAGGTTGCACAAGAAAAAGCCTGGGTCAAAGCTATTAATAAGAAGCTAGATCAAATTGAGAAGAATGATACATGAGAGCTAGTTTCAAGACCCACTAACAAGAATGTCATAGGAACAAATGGGTGTTTAGGAATAAACACAATGAAGATGGCAAGGTGGTGAGGAATAAGGGTAGGTTGGTTTGCAAAGGCTACACTTAGATAAAAGGAGTAGATGTTAATGAAACGTTTGCACCAGTGGCAAGGTTAGAAACTATTAGAATGTTCCTAGATTTGGCAGCAGATAAGAGGTATAAAGTTTATTAGATGGATATGAAATCAACCTTTCTGAATGGGCTCCTGAAAGAAAAAGTGTATATTGAACAACCTGATAGAGTACAAATCAGTGAGGATGAGACACATGTGTGCAAGCTGAAGAAAGCCTTGTATGGCCTTAAACAAGCCCCAAGAGCATGGTACAACAGGCTGGATGCGAATTTGAGAAGGTTGAACTTCAGAAGAGGAATAGTTGATAATAACCTATATGTGTTCAACTCAGAGAAAGGCCAACTGATAACCATAGTATATGTCGATGACATTATCTTTGGAGGGGATCACTCTGAGATATTCCAAGAATTTACACAGAAGATGAGTGACGAAATTGAGATGTTACTGATTAGAGAAATGACTTACTTTCTTGGATTACAGATAAAACAGTGTAAAGAAGGTATTTTTATTTCTCAGACAAAATATGCCAAGGAGATGCTGAAAAAGTTTGGCATGGAGGATAGCAGACTTCTCAGTACCCCTATGTTAGTGGGCTAAAAGTTAACAAAAGATCAGGAAGGAAGGAGTACAAGCCTTATAGAATACAAGAAGATGATAGGGAGCATTCTGTACCTTATAGTATTAAGGCTTGATCTTATACAACTTGTGTGCATTGTTAGCAGATTCTAAGCTGATCCTAAGGAATCTCATGTGTTGGCAGTGAAAAGAATCCTAAGATACCTCAAAGGAATAGTGGAAATAGGTTTGTGGTATCCTGCCATGGATTCTATAATATTATAAGCATACACTGATGCAGACTAGGTAGGAAGTACAGATGACAAAAAATCAACTAGTGGGTGTAGCTTTTACTTAGGTTTAAAGTGTGTTGCATGGTTAAGTAAAAGCAAAATAGTGTTGCTTTGAACACAATTGAGGCTGAGTATATGGCTACTTATGTAGCATGTACTCAGGTGATATGGATGCAATGACATTGGGTGTTGAAGTAAAGTTACCAGTGAGTGTACTTTATGATAATCAAACTGCAATTGATCTAAACAAGAATCCAGTTCAACATTCAAGGAGCAAGCATATTGACATCCAATATCACTTTATCAAGGATCAAGTGGAATAGAACACAATTCAGTTAGATTATGTTGGCACTAAAGATCAAATTTCAAATATTCTAACTAAACCTCTGTCCACAGAGCTGTTTAAAAAGTACAAAATGAGTCTATCTATGCAAATGCCCCCTCAAGTCTGAAGTTCAAGTGAATCTTCCATCTCTACTTTGTGGGTTTTTTTAGATTTGTAATTGGTTGGTAAAGGGGGTGAGAAGTAATAGTGCATGGGGAGCTGTTAAGGAAGGGGGAGTTGTAATTACTGCATAATGGCTTTTGTTATGAGTGTTGCCAACAATTACAAAGGGGGAGATTGTTGTTCCCACAGCTTTGTATGAGTTATAATTGTTGTCAACTAGATTTAATGCAACCAGGAGACATCTCATAAAATTGAAGTAAACATACGATTATTTGATGCAATCAAGCAAGTATAAAGGCATGTAAACTTTTTTAAGGAATTGTGCATTAATAAGTTGAGAATAAAAGATGATAAAAAGATCAAAGTGAGAGAAAATATATTCTTTGTTCTTCAACAAAGGCTTCCCTTTAAGTGCAAAGATCTAGGTATGTTCACTAAATCATGTAAAATAGGTCATATCAGATTTGAAAAAATTATGTTAGATTTAAAAGCTTCTATTAATTTGATATCTTAATTCATTGATATTTCTTTAAATCTAGGACTTCTAAAAAAAAAAAAAAACTATTATCATTATACAATTGGTTGATAATACTAATACTTATCCCAAAAGGGTAGTTAAGCTTGTGTTAGTGTAGGTGAATGAGTATTTCTAGCTAATGTATACATAGTTGATAAGGATGACAGTGCTTCTCCTAAACTTACACCTATTTTATTGGGGGAGGTTGTTATTAAAGACAATTAGAATGAGAATTGATGTGCATAAGGGTACCTTAACAATTAAGTTTGATGGTGAATATATTTAATTCAATATTTATAAAGCTATAAAATACCCTAATGATGCCTACTTAGTTTATGTCACTAATGTTATTGATCTTTTAGCACAAGTAGTTTTTGAGTCGATAAGTAAGAAAGAGTTAAGGTACCATTGTTAAACATCTTGAGTTAGAAAAAGAAAAGGTCAAGCTAGGCAATTAGTTGAAGAAGACTATGGCTAAATTGCATTCACTATTAATAACTCCAAATAGGTGTGTAATTTCTTTTGTTCAATTACTTGTATTCATTAAATTATAGGCTCCTATGTTATAATTAAAACTAATACCTATTCATTTGAATTATATGTATTAAGGAGATGACAATACCCTACCAATTATTATTACAGGGGATTTAATGATAAGGACCTTTTTAAGTCTCATACTGAGAGGGGGAGGGGGTGAATTAGTGTGAGATGTTTACTTTTTACAAATCAATTCAAATTAAACCTCTGTGACTTATTAAAGTCTATGATCCAGTTTTATCTTACTTCTTTATGTGAGGATGATTGTATGAATATCCAGCAAGCATAAGTATGTAAGAACACAGAATTTTTACGTGGTTCACCCACAATGTGTGAGTTATATCCATGGTGTGATAGGATTACTCCTAGATCATATGATCCACTCTTGTAATGAATGTAGGGGAATGATCATTCCTTAACCATTATGAAAGGATCATTCTTTAACCATTTACAATAATTTTCCGATCACCTCGAGGGCTTTCCACCTTTTTTCAAGAAGTACATAAAAAGGTTATGACAAAAAAATCTCATAAGAAAGTTCTTTTTATATGTACAGGCTACTGTGGTAGAAAATTAATTTTCTCCTTTCTTTCTATTGTTTTATCTTCTGCAGGTTCTATGCTCCCTCTACTGGTCTCAACTCTTTACTAATTCTCTCCTCTCTACTGGTCTCAACTCTTTGCTAGTTTTGTCCTTCCTCATTTCTAGTCTCTGCTTAAGCTTTATGTCTGGCTTCTCTCCTGCCTCTACTGAGTTTCTCTTCTCTGTAGGTTCTCAACTCCTTGCTAGTTCTTTCCTCTGCTAGTTCTCTCCTCTAAGGTTCTCTCCTCTATTGGTTCTCTTTTCTGTAGGTTTTTTCTTCTGCAGGTTCTCTCCTCTATAAGTTTTTAACTCTCTATTTTCTATTTTGTCTCTATCTACTATTTAAAACTTTATTTATGTTGTTCTTTGCTTTCTCTCTGTATTCTTTTGGTGGTTGTATGAGCATTTATATGCCTTGAGTTTAGGATTGTCCTACAATTAGTAGTCAGTATTGATTTCCAAGGATTACCTTACAATCGACGGTCAGCATTGACTAACAATTTCTCTGTATCTTAAGCTGCTTTTCCTTATTCACAATGCTTTCGAGAATTTCCTTGATGGATACAAATTGCATTTGCAGGTAGGCCATAACCTACATTGCTAAAACATTAACCAGTTCCTTCAACTTTTCATTCTTGCTGACAAAATTAGATTAGCACCCCATTGTGAGAGTCAAGTATATAGGAACCACTCCTTCTTTTAGTTGCAAATTAATTGGATTTCTCGTTAGTGGTTGAAAGACATCACAGTTGTTTAACAATTGTAGTAGTTATTGTTACTATTGGTGGCTTTTGAGCAATTTCCTTGGCTTATGCCTTACTAGGCTACTCATTGGTTGGTGCTGTTGCTGGTTTTATAGTAGTTTGGGCTATTACCTCAATAGCTTCCTTATCCTTCAATAAATTAGTTGTTAGCACTTTGTAAATGAAACAAACACATCTTAAAGGTGCTCATAACATCAAATCAACAAGGACACATAAATGAGATGCTGTTGACAACAAATCCAATATTAACCATTAAATATGGGCTCAACAATCTCCCCCTTTGGATTTGTTGGCAACACATTAAATTCATAAATCAATAATTAAGCACAAGCAGTAGCTTTTGACATTCACAACTCCTCCTTACATACATCTCCTTTTTTTGCATATGGACATGAAACCAATTGGAAACAAACTCAATTTTTAACTCTAGTTTTTTTATGCTTCTCCCCCTTAACAATTTCTCCCCCTTTATTTGATTTTCCCTTTTGGATTTAGCAAGCCACTCCTGGGTGGTCACTTTTCTTCATCCTGCCGTCTAACCCCTATTCTTTCATCACTCTTCTTTAGTCGTATGTCATTTTCTCTCTTTCAACCTGTCACTCTGTTTTTCCTGTCCACCCTTCTTCGGCTGTTCCCAAGTTTTCTCTCCTTTCCTGTCCAACTACATCTCTCTGTTCTTCCATCCAGCTGGATTTCTCTCTCCTTTTTGTCAGTCACTATCCTTTGGCCATGTCGGATTTTCTCTCCTTCCCCTATTCTACCATCGGCTCACTTGGTTGGTCGAATAGGATTTTGCCGTTTCGCTCTTCCGATTTGCCGTCCAATCGTCCAACCCCTTCAGCCATCTCCTCTTTTCTCTATTTTTGCCAACCATTTCTCTTTTGCAAATCCCTATTTTGCCATTCTCTTACTGTTGGTGTGCTTTGGCCATGTGTTGTGTTTTTCTGTTTTCTCTAATTGGTCGTCCACCCACTTTTGTGTTTTGCCGTGTATTCAATTGTGTTGGCCTTACCTTAGTTTTGTCTTCCAAGGCCTTTATATACTCTTCCATGAAACCTTAATAGGGCTTACTTGTGGCAAATTTATTGTCTTGAAGATTATCTTGAGAAGCATGGAATTCATCACCAATTGGTAGCAACAAGAACACCTTAATAGAACGGGGTGGTAAAGAGGAAAAATAGAGCTATGGTCGAAATGGTGGGAACTTTACTGCTAGAATCCAAGCTTCACATATGATTTTGAACAGAAGTAACATTTATAGCCATGCACCTACTGAATAGAGTTTTACTAAGGCTTAATACTGATAAGACTCCATATGAGCTATAGAGTGGGAAGAAGACAACAGCCAAGTATCTCAGAATCTTTAGCAGCCCATGTTTTGTGATGAACAAGGAGAAAGCTTGGGAAAATTCAATGCTAGATCTGATAAAGGCATCTTTGTGGGATACTTAACAAAGACAAAAGGTTATAGAGTTTTCCTACATAAGTTAGGAAAAGTGATAATGTCCAGTGATGTGAGAATAGATGAGAACTGGAAAACAATGTAGAATGGAGAAGCTAGGGACAATGAAGAAGATGACTTCAATGTATATGAAGAATTAGACCAACCTGAAGAAAAGGAACAAGAAGTAAGTTCAGACTCAGAGAAGAGTGAGTCTAAAGATAAAGGAAGAGATCCTCTTGCAACTAAGGTTGTGCAAGTAAGAAAGCCAAAGAAAATGTGGACCAGTGCTCATCAAGAAAATCAGATCATAGGTGACCCATTAGTAGGAGTTACAACAAGAAGAAGAATTGTGGGAGCTGTTGCTTTACTCTCACAAGTTGAACCTAAATCTATTGAATAGGCTACATAAGATCTAACTAATTCTCTGTCCACAAAGTTGTTTGAAAAGCACAGAATGAGTTTGTCTATGTGAATGCCTCCTCAAGGCTAAAAATTAGGTGAATCCTCCATCTCTACTTTGCAAGTTTTTTAGATTTGTAATTGGTTGGCAAAGGGGGAGAGAAGCAATAATGCAGGGGGAGCTGTTAAGAAAGGGGGAGTTGAAATTGCTGCATAGTGACTTTTGTTAAAGGGGGAGATTTTGTTCCCATAGCTTTATATGGGTAGTAATTGTTGTCAACTAGGTTTAAGTGTGTAAGAAAGTAAAGGCACATGGAAGGGTAAGAAGGTAAAAGCCATATAGAGGGGTAAGAACATAAAAGGCATATGGAAGGGCAAGACAGTAAATTTGCTGCAAGGAAGCCCTATTAAGGTTTCATGTAAGAGAGTATATAAAGGTCTTGGAAGATAAAATTAGGGTAAGACCAACACAATTGAATACACAGTAAAACACAAAAGTGGGTGAACAGCCAATTAGAGAAAATAGAAAAGCACACACACGACCAAAGCACACCGACGGTAAGAGAACGACAGAACAGGGGTTTGCAAAAGAAAAGAAACAATTGGCAAAAATAGAGAAAAGATGAGACAACTAAAGGGGCTAGATGACTGGACAGCAGACCCGAAGAGCAAAATGGCAAAATCCTATTTAGCCAACCAAGTGAGCCGACAACAAAATAGGGGAAGGAGAGAAAATCTGACATAGCCAAAGTATAGTGATTGGCAGAAAGGAGAGAGAAATCCAGCTGGATGGCAGAACAGAGAGATCCGGTTGGATGGTGAGAGAGATCTAGCTAGACGGTGGGAGAGATCTGGCTAGATGGGAAAGGAGAGAAAACCTAGGAACAACCAAAGAAGGGTGGACGAGAAAAATAAAGTGACCGGTTGAAAGAGAGAAAACGACATATGGTAGAAGAAGAGTGATGACAGAACAAGGATTAGATGATAGGACAAAGAAAAGCAGACCACTGACAGAAAAGGGAGGAAATCCTTGATGGCCAAATGGGTGAACAGAAAGAGACAATACAACCAAAATTTGATTGGGGTTGGATGGTAGAATAGGGATTGCAAAATAGAAAAATCAAAGACAACCAGAACAGAGGTGTGTCGGCAAACCAAGGGAGACCTTGGATGGCAAAGGAATGGCACACCACTGGCATACCAGCGGTTGGCAAGGAGACAACATGACAAAACACTAACACGACAAAATAGAGGAACCAGCCAAAGTGGTACATGGAAAAGAGAAGAGCAGCATGATAAAACAACATACGACATGAGACCATTGGCTAGAAGAAAACCATAAATGGACATGTGAGGCGTGAGACAGTGAGATTGTGGCGCAAGGAGACGCATGAGACAGTAAGAGTTGTGTGAGACAACATAGAGAAGAAATTTCGGCGAAGCATCGAAAAAAACTCAACGTATTTCCAAATTTCCTTAAGAGAGGTTAGAGATCATTGCTGTGAACTTCTAAGTGGCAGTGGAATAGCTTTTCAATTCAATAGAGGGAAGACAAGCTAGAAGAAAGGTAGACACAGTAAGTGACACTCTTTGTATTGTACTTGTTTAGTAATTGCAATAGTGAAAGGAGCAGAGGATTAAGATATCCATTGTAATTGGAATTCTTAAGTATAGTGGATAGTCTTGGTAAGGGAGAGTCTCTACCACTGTCACAACCTGAAATGGCAACACACCACATGCAAAAGAAAGGAGAGATGACAAGAGAGGGTACACAGTGAAGTTCCCAACTTCACCTTAGGATATACTAGTTTGTGATACTAAGAGAGGGGCTGAATCAGTATCACCACAATTCGCAATTTGTAGGTAAGTGAACAACTTCAACATCTTCTTAAAAGCGAACTCTTTCTCAAACTTGACCAAGGTAAATCTATTGCTACCTATTAATCACAATAGTCCCCAAAGTCACCTTTTAGACATTTTTCCTAATAAATGATCTAATAGACATTGTGTTTTGAATTGAGTTGTGAATGCAGCTAAAGTATTAGCCAACCCATAACCTAATGAAGACCTAAACAAGAACATCTATACTTAAGACTATCTAACATTTTCTGTTTTGCCGAGTCTCTCTTGTGTTGGATGGTTTCTCTCTAGGTTTTTGGCTGACTCCCTTGGTTGAATGGCTTCTGTTGTGTTTTCCCAACTCACTCTTTGTGTTTCTGCCGTGTAGTCAATTGTGTTGGCCTTTATATACTCCTTCATGAAACCCTAATAAGGCTTACTTGTGGCAAATTTATTGTCTTGCCCTTCCATGTGGCTTTTACGTTCTTGCCCCTCCATGTGGCTTTTACCTTCTTGCCCTTCCATATGGCTTTACTTTCTTGCATAGTTAAACCTAGTTGACAACAATTACAACCCATACAAGGCTGTGGGAACAACATGGTGAAATTATTTTTTTCCAATATTAAAGAGAACTTCAAGGAAAGGATCATTTCATATGTGAACAGGACTAATGTGGTGATAATGACTAAGGTTATTGCTAATATTTTCTTTATACCTCTTATTGGTGGAGAAGTTAATTTTGATAGAGATTGGATAAGGTTATTGCTAATATTTTCTTTGTACCTCTTATTGGTGGAGAAGTTAATTTTGATAGAGTTTGGATAAGGTTATTGCTAATATTTTCTTTGTACCTCTTATTGGTGGAGAGGTTAATTTTGACAGAGATTAGATTATTGATAAATTTTATATGGTTGAGCAATTGAAAATTGTGTTTGATGACTAAGTCAATGATGATGGAACTATTTTGCTAAAAGAATTTGCTAAGAATATTCCTACAGTCACAAATTTGAGAAAGCTAGCTTATTGACTAGTAATTCTTGTGTTATGCAAAGGATCATAGTCAATATAATCTCTTTGAGAAGTTGGCATGTGCATCACTTATCTTATTTAGATATTTGTCTTTTGATATATGTCATTAAATGGGAGCCATTCAATCTTCTGAAGCACATAATGAATGTTATTGGTTATGCATATTTAGAAAAGATCACTTATACTCCTTATGGAATGGCTTTATCCATGATACTTGGGCAATCATCTATGTTTTATGGAGATAAATTGCTTGTAAATGGATCTAGCTTGACTTTGATTAGTTTTTGGACTTTACCTTAAATGGATTTTGTGATGGTAGATGAAGTTTACTAATAGATGATTTTGGGGACAACTAGAAGAACCATGAAAGGCCACTAGTCAAAAGTTTTAGAAATCATCAAGATTGAGCTCATGCAAGACAATTAGCTGATGTTTGTATGGCATAAGATGGGATTAATGCTACAAATTAAGTGACCTACAAAGAAAATAAGTAGCCAATTATGAATGTATATCAAAATAAATAAGATTGATTTTAGTAAGACCAACAGTTTTATTAACTTAAACAAGTAACTCTATCTAGTTTAGTTATATGATTGGAAGATATGTTCAAAACTTCCTTAATTTACATTTGGCAATTTCAACAAGAGACAAAAGTAATCATTCAAAATTTGGATAATCAAACGAGTCAACTAGCTGCCATAATGGGTAGATTGGATACTCAAGGTTTAAGAAAATTACCTTTTTAAACCTTAGTATATCTAAAAGAGAATCAAATAGCCATATCATTAAGAAGTGGAAAACAACTAGAAGAACTACCTATGAAAACACTTGTTATAGCTATTAAGGAGAAAATTAAGGAGGGAGAGATTTCTTCATCTAAGGTAATTCCTAAACCTTTCATCCAAATTAAAGCTAACCCTTTTCCTTTTCCTACTAGGTGTGCAAAATTTAAGGAGGAATAAGAGAGAGAAATCCTTGAGACATCTCATAAAATTGAAGTAAACATACGATTATTTGATGCAATCAAGCAAGTATAAAGGCATGTAAAATTTTTTAAGGAATTGTGCATTAATAAGTTGAGAATAAAAGATGATAAAAAGTTCAAAGTGAGACTAAATATATTCTTAGTTCTTCAACAAAGGCTTCCCCTTAAGTGCAAAGATCTAGGTATGTTCACTAAATCATGTAAAATAGGTCATATCAGATTTGAAAAAATTATGTTAGATTTAAAAGCTTCTATTAATGTGATATCATAATTCATTAATATTTCTTTAAATCTAGGACCTCTAAAAAAAAAAAAATACTATTATCATTATACAATTGGTTGATAATACTAATACTTATCCCAAAAGGGTAGTTAAGCTTGTGTTAGTGTAGGTGAATGAGTATTTCTAGCTAATGTATACATAGTTGATAAGGATGACAGTGCTTCTCCTAAACTTACACCTATTTTATTGGGGGAGGTTGTTATTAAAGACAATTAGAATGAGAATTGATGTGCATAAGGGTACCTTAACAATTAAGTTTGATGGTGAATATATTTAATTCAATATTTATAAAGCTATAAAATACCCTAATGATGCCTACTTAGTTTATGTCACTAATGTTATTGATCTTTTAGCCCAAGTAGTTTTTGAGTCGATTATTTGATGCAATCAAGCAAGTATAAAGGCATGTAAAATTTTTTAAGGAATTGTGCATTAATAAGTTGAGAATAAAAGATGATAAAAAGTTCAAAGTGAGACTAAATATATTCTTAGTTCTTCAACAAAGGCTTCCCCTTAAGTGCAAAGATCTAGGTATGTTCACTAAATCATGTAAAATAGGTCATATCAGATTTGAAAAAATTATGTTAGATTTAAAAGCTTCTATTAATGTGATATCATAATTCATTAATATTTCTTTAAATCTAGGACCTCTAAAAAAAAAAAAAATACTATTATCATTATACAATTGGTTGATAATACTAATACTTATCCCAAAAGGGTAGTTAAGCTTGTGTTAGTGTAGGTGAATGAGTATTTCTAGCTAATGTATACATAGTTGATAAGGATGATAGTGCTTCTCCTAAACTTACACCTATTTTATTGGGGGAGGTTGTTATTAAAGACAATTAGAATGAGAATTGATGTGCATAAGGGTACCTTAACAATTAAGTTTGATGGTGAATATATTTAATTCAATATTTATAAAGCTATAAAATACCCTAATGATGCCTACTTAGTTTATGTCACTAATGTTATTGATCTTTTAGCCCAAGTAGTTTTTGAGTCGATAAGTAAGAAAGAGTTAAGGTACCATTGTTAAACATCTTGAGTTAGAAAAAAAAATGGTCAAGCTAGGCAATTAGTTGAAGAAGACTATGGCTAAATTGCATTCACTATTAATAACTCCAAATAGGTGTGTAATTTCTTTTGTTCAATTACTTGTATTCATTAAATTACAGGCTCCTATGTTATAATTAAAACTAATACCTATTCATTTGAATTATATGTATTAAGGAGATGACAATACTGTACCAATTATTATTATAAGGGATCTAATGATAAGGACCTTTTTAAGTCTCATACTGAGAGGGGGAGGGGTGAATTAATGTGAGATGTTTACTTTTTACAAATCAATTCAAATTAAACCTCTGTGATTTATTAAAGTCTATGATCCAGTTTTATCTTGCTTCTTTATGTAAGGATGATTGTGTGAATATCTAGCAAGCATAAGCATGTAAGAACACATAGAATTTTTACGTGGTTCACCCACAATGTGTGAGTTACATCCACGGTGTGATTGGATTACTCCTAGATCACATGATACAACTCTTGCAATGATGGGATATAGCTGATGTAGTGGAAGGATCTTTCCTTAACCACTATGGAAGGATCATTCTTTAACTATTTATAATAATCTACCGATCATCTCGAGGGCTTTCCACCTTTTTTCAACAAGTACATAAAAAGGTTATGACAAAAAATCTCCTAAGAAAGATCTTTTTATATGTACAGGCTACTGTGGCAGAAAATTAATTTTCTCCTTTCTTTCTATTGTTTTCTCTTCTGTAGGTTCTGTGCTCTCTACTAGTCTCAACTCTTTACCAATTCTCTCCTCTCTATTGGTCTTAACTCTTTGCTGGTTTTGTCCTATCTCACTGCTAGTCTCTGCTAAAGCTTTATGTCGAGCTTCTCTCCTGCCTCTATTGAGTTTCTCTTCTTTGTAGGTTCTCAACTCCTTGCTAGTTTTTTCCTCTACTGGTCCTCTCCCCTATAGGTTCTCTCTTCTGTAAGTTTTTTCTGCTGTAGGTTCTTAACTCTCTATTTTCTATTTTGTCTCTATCTACTGTTCAAAACTTTATCTATGTTGTTCTTTGCTTTCTCTCTATATTCTTTTGGTGCTTGTATGAGTATCTATATGCCTTGAGTTTAGGATTGTCCTACAATCAGTAATTAGCATTGATTTCTAAGGATTACCTTATAATCAACGGTCAACATTGATTAACAATTTCTCTATATCTTAAACTTTTTTTCCTTATTCACAATGCTTTCGGGAATTTCCTTGATGGATACAAATTGCACCTACGGGCAGGCCATAACCTACATTGCTAAAACATTAACCAATTCCTTCAACTTTTCATTCTTTCTGACAAAATTAGTCTCATAATTGACCTTTATTAGCAACCCAATATGAGAGTCATGTATATAGGAACCACTCCTTCCTTCAGTTGCAAATTAATTGGATTACTTGTTAGTGGTCGAAAGACCACCATAGTTGTTTAACAATTGTAGTAGTTACTATTACTATTGGTGGCTTTTGTGCAATTTCCTTGGCTTATGCCTTAATAGGCTGCTTATTGGTTGGTGCTGTTGCCAGTTTTATAGTAGTTTGGGCTATTACTTCAATAGCTTCCTTATCCTTGAATAAATTAGTTGTCAACACTTTGTAAATGCAATAAACAAATCTTAAAGGTGCTTATAACATCAAATCAACAAGGACACATAAATGAGATGCTGTTGACAACATGTTCAACATTAACCATTAAATATGGGCTCAACAATCTCCCCCTTTGGATTTGTTGTCAACAAATTAAATCCATAAATCAATAATTAAGCACAAGTAGTAGCTTTTGACATTCACAGCTCCCCTTGAAACATACATCTCCCTTTTTGCATATGGACATGATACCAATTGAAAACAACCTCAATTTTTAACTCCACCTTTTTTATGCTTCTCCCCCTTAACAATTTCTGCCCCCTTTATTTGATTTTCTCTTTTAGATTTAGCAAGCCACTCCCCCTTTTTATTAGTATGTACCCTTTTTGGATTTATACAAAATATCTCCCCCTTTGACAATAAATCCGAAGAATAATAAAAAAGGAAAGAGGAGGGGAGGTTAGAGGTATACTTTAGCCTCTAAGGTGTAGCTGAACACATAAATTCATCCTAAACTTCTAGAACATCTCTCTTGATAGAGGTTTGGTGAATATATCTGAATGAATGAGCTCCAATGGCTTCTTTGTTTGAATCTTTACATTTTGTGGGTAGCATTAACCATCTTCCCTTTTTGACAAGTGTTGCAAATGATATTTCTTTTTCTTCTCAACTTGGGTACATCTTTCATAGCTTTATTTTTGGACAGTTTGTTTAACCCCTTTTGTCCAAGATGTCCTAATCTCCTATGCCACAACAAATTCTCATCTTTGGTGTTCATGTAGCATGTGTTTTTGTTGTTGGAAACTTGTTATAAGTTTCCATTTGTTCTTTTTGTTCTTTCTCCCTTTGTAAGAACAACACCATTGCTTAATATTTTTACTATGTAACCACTATTGCTAAAAGTAACTTCATGCCCATCATTACAAAGTTGGCTAACATTAATTAGATTGTGCTTTAGCCCTTCAACATAATGTATTTTCTCTGATTTTAGCTTTTTTGCACTAATTTCGAAGGAGTGAGTTGTATCAGGTACTTATTCTTCATATGTACTGGTATTTCATATTTTCATAAAGTTTTATCTTTATAGGCTCTCCCATATCAAAAGAGAGTGAGGGGTTTTGGGTGGTTAAAAGAGGGAACATTACATACTATTTAACTTATTAAGGAAAGATATATGGTAGCCTTAACTAAAGACTCATAGGTTCTGTACTGATACCAAATGGTATTAAAGCCACGTAGCTCTTTTTTCATAATTGGTTTTGAATAGTTCATATTTTTCCCTTACTTGTTCAATGAGGAGGTTAGGAGTGGATCTAAAGTATTGCTAGCATTATTTATACCGGTTAGGTGTCTTTGAATAATTTTTTTTATGTTGAAATAGAATAACCAAGAATGACTATTCTTCATTTTGGATAAGGAAAGTATTGAACCATGTTTTACAATGTTCTAATTCTGTAGGCATTTGAATAGGGCATGCTTTGGTGGGGATTTGGTTTTCATTGAAATATGGCTCATAGGGTAGGTCAATCATGCACCTATCCTACAAAGCATTTGGCAAATCAAAACAAAGTTCATTTTGTAAAAGATCTCAAAATCTTGTTCTCCATGGTCTTCTGCTGTATTTTACATCAACAAATTTTTTATTTGATGAAGAATTTGCTTTCCAACTAAGTATTTTTGTCCTTTGTGATAATGCTTCTTGAAGGGAATCTGTCAAAAGAATTTTTGAGTTGATAGGGAATCCACTTAAGTGTTTTTGCCTTTTTGTGATGATGGTGTTTTAGGATGGGAATATTTTCTTTTGTGGTTTTGAAAGCATTGAGGATTTCTACCTTTTGCTCATTAGTAAGGTGAAAATCCCACCATCCTTTGAGTTGTATTAGGTACTTATTCTTTATCTGTGCTAGTATTTTAGATTTTTATAAGGTTTTAAGCATTGTTTTATTATTTATGAATGTTCTTAAGTGGCCCTTTTGTGGTTTGGGATTTTAGCTGTGTGTTGAAGGCATTGTGTTCCTTGTTTTGCTTGTGGGACTCCTACTCTTTTAGGAGAAAGAGTAAAGAATATTTTTTAGAATGCTTCTAGAAATCCTATCCTGTATAACCATTTGACATATGGATAATTGATAAGTTATATGTAAAAGGAAGGATTTAGAATCTGCCAAGATTTGAAACTCCAAAAACACCAATTTCTCAAAAGCATCATGATATGTGAAATCACGGTGCCAAGAATAATATTCTCCATACATCACCTATATGACACTTCTAAGGCATGTACCAAAAGATGCAAAGTTTCATATGACTAAGACAGTTGCACCTATTAATTTCTTTTCAGCATCCACAAAGCACATATGTACATAGAGAGGATCAGTTATACATAGCTTACACCTATGACCCAAAACACTTAAACATCTAAACCTCAGTAAGGTTCCTTATAATCTTACTAAAATCCTTTCAAAACAAAAATTGAAAGTTTTAAACCCAACTCTTTAAGACCTCTAAAAGGAAATAAAAACCCTCAATATTAAGTTCAAAGAGAACCAAGAAGAAAACCTTGCAGAACTTAGATATTCAACCTACCAAATCTTTCAATACTTTCTAAAAAACTCTAGGAATTAAACTTAAAAGAATAGACACTTCAAAAAATCCAAAATCTATTTATTGTTGACTTTGAATTTGAGCTTACAAATGGCATAAATGAAGAATTAGAGCAAATAGATGAACTTTGAACATATTCCTTTGAAGTTGACATAAGTCTAATAGGTAAATGTGCTTACTAAAGATTAAGAGTTATTACTTGATATTATTAAGCATATTATTGATCCCTCCTTGCAAAAGGAATACCTTGAAAAACTTCTCAAAACATTTGAAAGTCAACCCAAAACACTTGAACATCCAAACCTCAGTTGGATCGACACACATAGGACTAAATGAGAGAGAGTGGGAACACATAAACACACAAAGAACGATCCCAGAACCCCTCACTCTCTTTCAATATAAGGGAGCATATAAAGTTAAAACCTTATAAAAAATTAAAATACCAGCATAGGTAAAGAACAAGTACCTGATACAATTCATTCCTCCCTTGTAGGCTTTGATACCACCATTTACTCCAGATCGTTACACACGTAGGACTGAACGAGAGAAAGTGAGAACACATGAACACACAAAGAGTGAGTGGGAAGGATAAAGAACTTAGATAGGAAGATCAGAAGGAATTATTATTTCATTGATGGAAAATGTTTACATGAGTGTTATATAGAGAGAGAAAGCACACAAATTTAGAGAGAGAAAAGAGAACACTAAGGGATACAAATAGAGAAATGTCTAAGGCATATAATGGCCAGATTATTATCTACTCCGAATCGTTACACACACAGGACATAATGAGAGAGAGTGAGAACACACGAAGTAATGAAACACGAGTGGGAGAGATGAATACTTAGATAGGAAGATCAAAAGAAGTATTATTTCACTCATGAAAAATGTTTGTAAGGGTTGGTTACATAGAGAGAGAAAGTGTATGAATTTAGTGAGTGAAAAAAAGAGAAGACTTAAAGATACAAAGGAAGAACACTAAGAGAGAAATTTTTAAGGGATGCAATGGCTAAATATAAAGGGGATTCTAGCTAGATGCCTTCTTTCTTGGGCATGCTTCTTTTCATTAAGGCTTGGGGAGCTCTTTTTGGGTGGGAGTCATCATGGCTATTTTGTCTTTTTTTTAACATGTTAGCAGACAAGTGGAATCTATTTTATCAAAAGAAGTTTTGAATGGATGGAGAATTTGCATTCCACCTAAGCACTTTTGTCCTTTAGTGATAATGCTTCTTGATGGGAATCTACCAAAAGAAGTTTTGAGTTGATGAAAAATCTACTTTCCACCTACGCATCTTTGTCCTTTTGTGATCTTGCTTCTTGATAAGAATTTATTGAAAGAAGTTTTGACTTGATGGAGAATCTATCTAAGTATTTTTGTTTTTTTTTTGTGATGATGGTCTTTTAGAGGGAATTTGCTTTTTCTTCAAAAGATGTTTTGTCTTTTTGATAGTGCTTCTAGATGTGAATCCATTAAAAGAAGTTTTGTCTTTTTGTGCTTTTTGGGTCTTTTTTGGGTTTTTGAAATGGGCTTGGGCCTTTTATGAGTTTTAATTCAAGGTTTTATGAATTTTGGATTTTGTGTGGCCCTTTTTTTTTTTTTGGGTAGGTTAGGCCTTTATGTGAGTTTTAAAAAAGTATTAAGTCTTATTTCCTTGGACAATTGTTAGCTTAAGGTTAGCCTAATATTTTATGGTTAAGTTGGGCCTTAGTTTTCAAAATGGATTTGGGCTTTTTTATAAGATCAAGTTTTGGTAGGAGATTATCTTTAATTTATTTGGCTAAGGATTTTGGGGTTTTAATATGGGGTTTTGGAAATTTTTTGAGTGTGGATATGGTTTTTAGGATAGATTAGGCGTTAGGTTTTGAAATGAATAGGCCTTTTTATATTTTATGGGTTTTGGGCTTGGACCTATATAAATCCAAGTTTTGTAAGGGTTTTTGATTTTATTTTTCTTAGAATAAATTAGTCTAAGTTTTGGTTTTCAAATAGATTTGTTTTTCTTTTTCTTTCCTTTTTTCTCTTTTTTCTTTTTCTTTGTTGTTTGTTTGTTTGTTTGTTTCTTTTCTTTTTTTTTTTCTTTCAAAATACACATAAAAAGATGTAAACATTTATTTCATGATGTTGTCTATGCCTTTATCTCTTATTACAACTGATAGGTTGTAATAGTCTTCATTTTTTGGTTCGGGATCTTATAGGTCTGTTCCTTCCCTTTTTGCATGGTCAAGGAATCCATCTACCAATGTTTCTGACTGTTTAATCTTTTCTTTAAGTTCCCATATAGAGTGTAGAAAGGTAGATGGACATAAGAGTGAGCATTTCTCATGAAGATGCTTTGAATATTATCTTAGGCAACAAGATTGTATTTTAGATATTCATTCCAATAATACTGACCACGTTTGATGTAGACCCTAGTGATTTTGATTTGTTCTGATAATGTGATTGTTGTTTCTCAAAGTTGGTTAGACTCATCAAGGTTACACTACCCATGTCTGGCATAGAAGTGACGTTGGATTAGGAAGAGGACTCCTTTAGCCATTTTTGAAGGAGTTGATTCAACATTGACAATTATTCCAGTTTTTGGCATTTGGCTTAACAAGTTTATTGTTGTGATTGCAAGCTTTTATCCAAATGACTCGGTGTGTTGGATTTCAAGGAAAAGAATTTTACTTATAAATCCATACTTATAAATCCATAATCCAGTAGTATTTGAATAGAAATCGTTGACATGAGTTATGTAGACGTGATTCTCCTCATATGCACATATGCTTTGTGGATGCTAAAAAGAAGTTGACAGGTGCAACTGTCTTGGTCATATAAAACTTTGCATCTTTTGGAATATGTCCTAGAAGTGTCGTATAGGTGATGTATGGAGACTACTATTCTTGGCACTATGATTTCATGTATCATGATGCTTTTGAGAAATTGCTGAATCTCTTGAACTTTATTGTTGAAATGTTGATGTTGAAAATTGTAGACCATGTCCGGTATTTCCTGTAGGAATTTTTTAAGGTATATATTTTTTGAAAAGAAACATCCTTAGGATGGTATTTTGAAACGAATATGAAAATTTTAGACTTGGAGTGGCTAAGCCTTTTGCTAGCTTTTTATGTGGTGGAAATGTGATGTTTGGCTGGATTTCACTCATCTCTCGTTTTCCTTTATTAGACTTATGTAGTGGAGATGTCATGGATGGCTAATCTCTGGGCTATTATCTATGTATTCTTTTATAGATGTGAGTTTTGCAAACTCTGATATGGGAGCAAATTTCTACAAAGATGGATTAATCAATAAATAAAATGTATATGATTATAATAATCTAACTTAATCTAAGGAATTGCTTTGAGAGGTGCTTTTTCAATATTTTCTTAAAAATTTTCAAGTTTGGAAGGAAACATCGTACAAAGCTCGTCTATAAGATTTTGTTTTTCAATGTGACTAGAAATGTCAATCTTAGAAATATATTGTACAAATTATTCAATAAGGCAAGACATTGTAGGCATAAATATCAAAGATTATAATAGTCAAAATATGAAATATGAAAATGAAATATTAAATAGAATATTATACAGATAAATACAACAATGGGTGAACAAAATATTGATAAATATAAATGAAGTTTTTTTTTTGTTTTTTTTATAAAGATTCAAATAGATAATAGTGAATACAAACGAAAATGAAAATTTAAAGGGTAAAATACAAAAAATGAACACCAAATATCAACATAAAGCAAAGAGACAAAATTAAATGGTAGAATATAAGAAATAAACACAAAATATCAAGATACAAATACATAAGCAAAGCAATAGTACCATAGTAAAGCAAATACATATAGATTATCCATTTGATCTCAATGATAAAAGGGATATGGCTTTCCCCCTTTAGTTTAACACTAAAATAGAAAGTTAAACATGATAGAAGAAGAGAGAGAAATAGAGTTTTTAGAAGTAGAAGAAGATGAATAGGAAATTATCTTGCAAAAGACTAGGTTCATTTTTTCAAAAGATTGTAAATGGTTGTAATATTGCTTTATATAGTCCTATGAGCAAAACAGGAGACACAACACCTTTACACACGGCTAAGATCCCAAACTATTCAAGGGCCACTTAAGAATACTTGGAAACAATAAGACAATGCTCATAACATTATGAAAGAAGAGCTACATAGCTTTGATACCATTTGGTAACAGTGTGGAACCTACGGGTCTCAGCGGGGGCCACCATGTATCTTTCCTCAATAAGTTAACCTATTGGGGTATAACTTGAGTTTTTGATGTTCTAGTCAAGTGACTTAAAAGCGTAAATTGAAGTAAACATCAAGCCTATAATTGTTATAAAGAGATCCAAGTCTAGATTGGTTGTTTAATGATTCAAAAATAGTAGAGAAATCATTAAAAAATCTATCATGGGTTATATTGAGTTAGTATTAGTTTTAATTTATAAGTTAGATGCTAAACCTTTGTTTTGGTCAAGAATTGATGTGTTGGAAAGTTATAGAGGAAGACTACAATTTTCATAAAGTCAACCTTATTTTTGACTATATCTAGTCTAGAATTAGCTTGAAAGCCAATATAGAAATTCTAAAAAATTAAGGAAATTGTAATTCTTTGGGTTTGTTGGTGGCTTTTACATACATTTTTTTAGAATATCAATAACCATCTTTTTAGGAGTAAAAGGGAAGGAACAAATAAAGCATAAAACAATCATTTTAAAAGGAATTTATTTTTTTAACATGTGTAGTTAAGCTCTTCAACAATTTTAGAGAATTTACAAACTTTTAATATTTTAATGGTACATATTGTTCTAGTGTATTGTTCTCTTTTCTTATGAAATTATTTAAATTATTCTGATATAATTTTTAAATGATTTTTGTTTAATTAATTAAGTTTATTAAATTGATTAAAAAAATATCAACTACTAGAATTAGAAATTGTGATTTGTTTTTATCCATTTCCTAATCACCGAGGAGTGAATAACATAAAGAGATCATATATAAGTTTTCATTATATTATTATGAATAGATCAATGTAGGTTAAACAATTCAAACTTGTGTAATTGTTGAATAATTGAGAATAAGGCATTCAATTTTTAGTGCTTTAACGACAATTACCAGAAAGCTTGACATCCTTTTTTTCTCAAAAAATTATGGATGCCTTTATCTTAGAGAAGTACAAACTCCTAAATCTAGATTGTTACCAAGACATAATGGTCTAATGACTATTAAATCTAATTCTAAGTGCTAATATCCCGTCTCTCCACTTCAAATGTGATTATGTGCAAGGCATTCACCAACTCACTAAAAGATGTTACCTAATGGTGGTACTTAGAGCTCCTTTGTGATTGATCATGAATTTTGAGCAATTATGAAATCTCTTCATCATAGGTTTGTCACCAATTAAGCATACAAGAAGACTCTTGCAACCTCATTACCATCAAGCAAGGTAATAATGAGCCTTTATGTGACTTTGTTAATTAGTTTTGTTGAACCTATTTTTAATGGCTAATGTTAGATTTGTTGTCAATAGGATCTTATATATTTGTCCTAGTTGATTTGATGTTGAGAGTACCTTTGAAATGTATTTATTGCATTTACAAAATATTGGTAGCACCAGCAAATGAGTGGTCAATTAAGGCAGAAGCTAAGGAAATTGCTCAGGATTCGGTAATGTAGGTTGTGACTGTTAAGCCTATCTTTGATGGTTAATTTTGGATTGTTGTCAACTTCTCATATTGTTGGTTGTGTTGATTTGATGTTTTGAAAATCGTTGAGATACATAGAAATCATTGGGCAAAACTATTAATGGTAGGTCAATTCTAAAGTCAATGAGTCAACATTGACTATTGATTCTAAATTTTAGGGGTTAAAGCTAACCATTGACCTTAAATTTTAGGAATCCAATCTATTCCTTGATTGTAGGGCAACCTTTGGGAATTATCATTGACTGTTGATAAATGTGCAACCCTAATTTCAAGGCTTTATAAATACCTCTATGCATATTGCAAGATAACGTGTGTGGTGGAAAATTTTTTAAAAGAGAATGGCAAACTTAAAGGCAACCACAAGAAGAGGTGAATGGTAAGGAGAGTTGCAGCCAAGGAGTGCAACAGCTAGCCACTAAGGAGAGTGTAGCAGCTAGCCACACTAAGGAGAGGTGTAGCAGCCGACCACACCAAGGAGAGGTTAAGCAGCTGGCCACACCAAGAAAAAGGTGTAGTAGCTAGTCACACCATAGAGAGTAGTAGCCAGAAAACCAAACCAAACAAGAGGAGTAGTTGAAAAACCAAACCAACCAAGAAGGGTGTAGTAGTCGGCTAAGAAGGAGGTCATAGCAACCATGAAAGGAGGCAGCCATACCAACGAAAAGAGGAGTTGAAGCAATTGGCAGCCACACCAAAGGGAGAAGAAGGTAGCCCTACCAAAGGGAGAACAAGGTGCAACACTTGGTAGCCATACCAAACCAGTAGAGGAAACATGCAGCAACCACACTAAGGAGAGAAAAACATTCATTAGTCACCCCAAGAAGAGAAGGATGTGTAATAGCCACCAAAGAGGGAGATTGCAGTAGCAAGGCAACAAGCAATAGTAGCAAGATTAGGCAGCAAACTGAGGAGAAACTAGTTGCTTGCCGGTAACATTAGTGGAAGCTTGTAATAACCAACAGCAACTTGCTATACCAGCAGCTGCCTACAACAACCATTAGTAACTTGCTATATCAGCAGTAGCCCGCAACAACCAACAAACAATCTTAGCAATTGTAGCACATCTAGCAATCTGTAACATGCGTAATGCCAACAGTAGTCTGCAACACTAGTTGTAACCTACAATCCTAACAATTATAACACATCTAGTAATT
Organism: Ceriops zippeliana; assembly: GCA_037897445.1. NCBI lineage: Eukaryota > Viridiplantae > Streptophyta > Magnoliopsida > Malpighiales > Rhizophoraceae > Ceriops > Ceriops zippeliana. Next base: position 1,415,118 of record JBAPLH010000228.1, read on the forward strand.
TGTAGCAAGAGTAGTAGCAAGCTATAGTAGAACACCAAGGTAGCAATAGCAGCTTGTGCACTTGTAGGTAGCAATAATAGAATGCGTAGGCAGCGATAGAAAAATGTGTAGGCAGGTAGCGATAGCAGCTTGTACATGTGTAGGCAGCAACAATAGAATGCGTAGGTAGTGATAGCAGAATGTGTAGGCAGTAATAGCAGTATGTGTAGGTAGCAATAGCAACTTGTGTACGTGCAGGCAGTGACAGCAGAATGTGCAGACAAGGATAGTAGAATGTGTAGGCAGTAATAGTAGTGACAGTAGCACATGTAGGCAGTAATAGTAGCACATGTAAGCAGCAATTATAGCAAGTCCAATAGCTTGTTGTCGTAGAGGAGAAAATATGCCTTGCAGCAGGTCTGACATCTTGTAGTAGCAGAGAAGAAAATGTGCCTTGTTAGCAGGTAAGGTATCATTCATAGTAGGGGAAGAGAACTTGCTAAGGCCGAAAGAGGCAGCATTGATAGTAGAGGAAGAAACCTACCAAACCAGCAGGAGGAGAGAACTTGCTAAGGCAACAGGGGTGATAACATTGGTAGCAAAGAAGAGAACTTACTAAGGTAGCAGGGGAGGTAGCACCAACAGTAAAGGAGTGAACCTATCGAGGGACCAAGTGAGATAACATTGGTAGCAGGGGGAGAGAACCTACAGCAGAGATAACTTGTAGAGAATAAACTAACAAAGCATGAGCAAAGATTGACAATAAGGAAAGAGAAGACCTACTTTCTATAATATCAGCCTATACACATTGAGTAATCTATCGCAGGGAAGTCATTATCATAAACTATTTATGTATTTTGTGAAAAAGGGTGGGATACCCTTATAGTGATCAAGAGATCATTTCATCTAGTAATTGGGAGATCAACCATTTGAGTGATCGAGAGATCATCATAAGTTGTTAAGGAGTGATCCTTCCATAAGTGGTTAAAGATGATCTTTCCACAACCAAACTGTATCCCTTGATAATAAGAGTGGATTATGTGATTTAGGAGTGATCTTATCACATGGTGTATTTAGCTCACACCTTGTGGGTGAACCATATAAAAATTAATGTGTGTTCTTAGGTGCCTACATTTGATTGACATTTGCACAGTCGCTCTCACATAAAAAAGAAAAAAAAATTAGATCATTGACTTTAACAAGTCATAGAGGTTAATTCGGAAATATTTGTAAAAAGTAAGTATCTCACACTGATTCACCTATTCCCTCTCTTAGTGTGAGACCTAAGAAGGTCCTCATTAATGGCTTGCCTATAGGTGCAATTTGTATTTGTTAAGGATATTCTTGAAAGCATTATGAATAAGGACAAGGAGCTTGAGATGCAGAGAGATTATTTGTCAAAGTCATTGATGGCAAGCCAACCCTAAATTTAATGAGTCAATGTTGATCGTTGACCCAAAATTTTGGGAGGAGAGACAACAACAACACCATAAGTGAAGGAGAGTGTGTAAAAGGAAATAGTAGTAGCACCAAAGAAAGAAGGAGACAATAGTTATAGTAGAAGCAGAAAGATTGCAGTAGCAAAAGTAGAAAAATTGTAGCAATAGAAGTAAAAAAGGAAGAAGGAGGCAGCAGTTGCAATAAGAAAGAGGCAGCACTACCAGTAGAGGAGAGAACCTACCAAGGCAAAAGGAGGCAACACTAGTAGTAGAGGAGAGAACTTGCCAAAGCAGAAGGAGGAATCTACAAAGGCAAAAGGAGAAACCTATAGAGGCAAAAGGAGGAACTTGGAAAGATAGGAGAGAACTAGCAGCAGAGAAAAGAACCTACAAAAGGAGTAACCTATAGAGGCAAAAGGAGAAACCTATAGAGGTAGAAGGAGGAACCTGTAGAGATAGGAGAGAACTAGCAGCAGAGAAGAGAAACAGTAGAAGAAGGAACCTATAGAGGCAAAAGGATGAACTTACAGAGATAGGAGAGAACTAGCAGTAGAGAAGAGAACCTGTAGAAGACAAAACTTGTAGAGACAAAAGGAAAAGCCCGTAGAGGCACAAGGAGGAACTTGTAGAGAAGTAGAGAACCAGTAGCAAAGAAGAGAACTTGTAAAAAGAGGAACTTGTGGAGGTAAGAGGAGAGAACTTGTAGAAGGAGGATGTATAAAGATAAGAGAGAATCAATAGTAGAAAAGAGAACTTGTAGAAGGAGGAACCTGCAGATGCAGGAGGAGAGAACTTACAGAAGGAGGAACCTATAGAGGCGAAAAGAGAAACTTGCAAAGGTAGAAGGAGAAACTTGCAAAGGTAGAAGGAGGGATCTGTAACAAAGAGAACCTGCAAAATAACAGGCAGCGACATAGCAAAAAACAACAGGTATTGACATAGCAGAAAATAATAAGCAGCGGCACAGTAGAAAATGATAGGCAGAAGGAGGTTGATCGGCAGTGCAAAAGGCAATGACTGGCAGTGTAGAAGGTAGAGACTTGTAATGCAGAAGGCAGAGACCGTCAATGAGGAAGAAGAGAATAGCAGAGAGAAAGGAGAAGATCAGTTTATTGCCACAACATCCTATACACATCGAGTGATCTTTCTTAGGGAAGTTTTGTCATAAGCTTTTTATGAACTTTTTGAAAAAAGGTGGGAGACCTTGGAGTGATCAAGAGATTAACTTGTGGAGTGATTGAGAGATCAAATTTTCTAATGATCAAGAGATCATTGTAAGTGGTTATGGAGTGATCCTTCTATAAACGGTTATGAAGTGATCCTTCCACAACATTAGTTGTATCCCTTGATAATAAGAGTGGATTGTGTGATTTATGAGTGATCCATCCATACATTAGTTGTATCCCTTGATAACAAGAGTGAATTATGTGATTTAAGAGTGATCCCATTACATCATGGACATAACTTACACAATGTGTACCATGTAAAAATTCTGTGTGTCCTTGGGTGCTTGTACTTGCTTGATATCCACATGGTTGTTCTCACATAAAGAAGCAAGATAAAAATTGGATCATCAATTTTAACAGGTTATAGAGGTTTGATTCGAACATATTTGTAAAAAGTAAGTATCTCACACTGATTCACCCCTTCCCTTAATCAGTGTGAGACTTAAGAAGGTCCTTATTAATTGGTATTAGAACAAGGTTTCTTCTATTAATTCATTCTGATTTGATCTGAAAGTTTTGTTGTTGTTGTGAATCTTTCAATTTATTATTGGTTAATATCATATAGAGCATGAATAATGTGAATAGAAAAGGCATTCCCACTTTTGATGGACAAAATTATCAATTATAAAAGAATAGAATGCTTCCATATCTGATGTCACTTGGTCTGGATGTGTTTGAATCTGTTGTCAATGGCTTCACCATTGTTACTAAAGGTGCTGCTATGATGCCTACTGATAAGAAGAATTTAAAGTATGATGAAAAAACTAAAAAAGCCTTATATGACTTCTTATTAGACAAAGAGTTCACTAAAGTGATAGGGTCCAACATAACCAAATAAATTTGGGACAAATTAAAGAATATTTATGATGCGAAAAACCCTAAAACGCACACAAGAAATCAAAGAACAACTAGGAAAGCTAAACTAGAGTTTAATATCACAAACCCTAAACCCACACTTTTAAGGAACACGAACCTAGGGTATTTAAGAAGGATATGGACGTCACACTCTAGAAAAGAAAGGAATTGGGAGTGATAAGTCAATTGGAATGCCACAAGAAGCAGTACCTCTTCGTAAGTTCTTTAGTCCTTAAAAGAACCGAGAGAAAAAGACCCTTGCTTTCTATTTCACTCAAAGTTGTCTGATTTTCTAGAGCTTACAAAGGGTGCCTATTTATAGGCTAAGATAGCAATCCTAAAGAGGCATAAATTCCTACTTAGGAGAAATCCTTATTTTGGACAAATTCCTAAATATGGACAAATTTCAACATAGACAATAAACTCCTATTTAGAAGGAAATGCTATTACTTAGTCTAACCTATTTAAGTTTTTTAATTATATTAATTAGGCCTAGACTCTTTGTCAAACTTGAATTTGCACCATTTGAAGCTTGGTTGGCCTAAATGTCTTGAATTAACACATTTAGTGCTTCTTTAATCTTTTTGGCTCTAGCTCATGTTATTGGGCCTTTTGGAATATGCAATGGACCTCTTGCATCCATTGAAGCCTTCCACCCATCATCTCTATGGTTCTCATCAATTTATAAATGAGACAAGGTTATGAAGGACACCAAGTTACAAATGTGAAGGAGCAAATTTAAAGACATAAAGATGTTGAATGATGAATCTGTGGATGCCTTTTTTACAAGAGTAAAAGAAATTGTATGCTCCATTAGAGGCTATAGAGAGGAGATCAACAATGCTACTATAGTAAGGAAGATACTTAGAACCTTACTAGAAGCTTTTAATGTCAAAGTTTCCTCTCTAGAAGATAGAGATTTGGATAAGCTATCCTTGGATGATTTACATAGCATATTAGTAGCTTATGAAATGAGAATAACCTTAATGAAGAAAGAAAAGAAGTTTAAGGCAGAGAAGGAGTTGACCTTTAAGGCAATAAAGAAATTAAAGATTAAAAAACAAGAAGAAGAATTTGATAGTAGCTTTGAAGAAGAAGATGGTGATACTAAATTTGATAAAATCATGACATTCATCACAAAAAAAATATGAGGAAAGGAAAAGGGAAGTATAAGGGAAAATTACCCTTGAAACGCTTTAGTTGTGGATTAATTAGGCACTTTGTCGTGGACTGCCCGAAGAGAAAAGAAGTAGACAATGATGATAATGATGAGTTGGCCCTAAGGAGGAGAATAATGAAATCTAGCTATTTTAAAGTTGGAAATTTAAGTGCCAAAGGGAAAAAGGAACTATTCAAATCCAAAAGAAGAAATTTCTTAAGCAAATTGGATGAAGAAGATTCTAAAGAAGAAGTTGATGATGATTTTGATAATGCTGCTGCAGAAAATGTGTTGGTTACAAAGGTAGATGTTGAACAAGAATCCTCAAGTGATATAAAATTAGTTAAAGAGGAAGAGAATAAGATAGTGTAGTAACTTGAGAATGAATTGAGAGCTTGTTTGCACAAAAATAGTAAGTTAGAAAAAGAGGTAAAGCATCTCAAGAAGCTGAATAAAAGATTTGTTGTTGATAAATCTAATCTTCAGGTGAAAGAAAAGGAGTTTAAAGCAAAAGAGAATGAATACTTGAAAAGAATTGAGGAGTTAAATGCACTTGAGGCAAAGCAAGGAAAGATACATGAAGATCTTGGCACTCAGGTGATTGCATAAGAGCAAGAGGTGCTGATTTTGTAAGCCAAGCTCTATAAGGTGGAATCTAAATTAAAGATGTATGAAGAAAGCTTTATATAGGCCATGGAAATGAAAGGAGAGTCCTCTTCAACAAATGCTATCGAGAAGGATTCTACCAAAAATTTGGATGAGTGTTTAAGCCAACAAAGACCTCATTCTATGGGAAAGAAAGGACTTGGCTATATTGAAAAACCAAATAAAAGGGTAATAAAGAAGAAGAAAATTGTGTTTGTCCCTAAAAGCAAACACAATGACATTATGGTGAAGAGAAACCAACCTAAGTTAAAATGGGTTAGGAAAGATGTGATGAAAACTCCTATCCAAAGGAGATAGGTTGTTAAAGACAAAAAGAAGGTTGCCACAATAGTTGTTGAAGATAGGAAATATGTATTTGGTAAAAGAAGAAAATTTAGATTTGAAGGATTTTGTTGGAATTGTAGTAAGTATGGACATAAGGCTAGTGTGTGCTGGAGTAATGGGCCTATAATAAAGAGGAATATAAGGCAAGAGTCTTGGGGGAGACTTTATTAATAAAAGAGACAACCTTAAGTGAAAAGAAGCCAAATGCCACTCAAAGATAGATTTGATATGTTGGAAAAAATTTATGGAAGATGTGAAAAGGCTGGACATATTGTTAAGGAATGCTTGACATTGCTGCCTAGTCAAAGAGTGTAAAAGAGGACACTTACACATGTTCCTATATTTAGCCAAAGAAGAAGAAGAGGAAGGGAAATGGCTATGGTTATGAAAGTAGCCTTAGAAGCTTCCAAGAAAGAAAAGCCATGGATCTTGGATAGTGATTGCTTTTCTTACATGATAGGAGACACCAAGGTACTGAAGGAAGTAGAAAAATATAATGGAGGGTTAGTCACATTTGGTAGTGATGGTGCCTTAAAGATTAAAGGTATTGGTGCTACTAAAATTGGTGTAGAAAAGCTTAAATTAAAGGAAGTGCTTTTATGTTGAGGGCTAAAATACAATCTAAATAGAGTTAGCCAACTTTGTGATAATGGACATGAAGTTACTTTCAACAAAATTGGCTGTATAGTAAAGAGATTAAGTGATGGTGTATAGAAGAGAACTTGCAGAAAGAGGAACCTATAGAGGCAGAAGGAGAAACTTGCAGAGGCAAAAGGAGGAATCTATAGTGATAGGAGAGAACCAGTAGCAGAGAAGAGAACCTACAAAAGGAGGAACCTACAGAGGTAGGAAGAGAGAAACTATAGAAGGAAGAACTTGCAAAAGAAAAAGGAGAAACCTGTAGATGCAAAAGGAGGAACCTACAGAGACAAGAGAGAACTGGAAATAGAGAAGATAACTTGTAGAGGCAAAAGGAAAAACTAGCAGAGGCAAAAAGAGGAACCTGAAAAGATAGGAGAAAATTAGCAGTATAGAAGAGAACCTGTAGAAGGAAAAACCTATAGAGGCAAATGGAGAAACCTGCAAAGGTAGAAGGAGGAAAAAGGAGGAACTTATAGAGACAGGAGAAAACTAGTAGCAGAGAAGAGAACTTGCAGAAGGAGGAACTTGTAGAGGCAAAAGGAGAAACTTGTAGAGGTAGAAGGAAGAACTTGTAGAGACAGGAGAGAACTAGCAACATAAAAGAGAACTTGTAGAAGGAGGAACTTGTAGAGGCAAAAGGAGGAACTTGTAGAGGCAAAAGGAGAAACTTGTAGAGGTAGAAGGAAGAACCTGTAGAGATAGGAGAGAACTAGCAACATAAAAGAGAACTTGCAGAATGAGGAACTTACAAAGGTAGGAGGAGAGAGCCTACAGAAGGAGGAACTTGTAGAGGCAAAAGGAGAAATTTGTAGAGGTAGAAGGAGGAACCTGCAAAGATAAGGAAGAGCTAGTAGTATAAAAGGGAACCTACAAAAGGAGAAACTAGTAAAGGCAAAAGGATAAACCTATAAAGGCAGAAGAAGGAACCTTTAGAGATAGAAGAGAATTGGCAAAAGAAGAGAACCTACAGAAGGAGCAACTTGCAGAGGTAGAAAGAGAAACCTAAAGAGGCAGAAAGAGGAATTTGTAGAGATATGAGAGAACCAGTAGTAGAGAAGAACTTGTAAAAGGAGAAACCTACAGAGGCAAGAGGAGAGAACCTACAGAGGCATAAGGAGGAACTTGTAAAGGCAAAAGGAGAAACATATAGTGGCAAAAGGAGCAACTTTTAGTGATAAGATGGAAACTAGAGTAGAAAAGAGGACTTATAGAAGGAGGAACTTACAGAGGCAAAAGGGGAAACCTATAGAGGCAAAAAGAGGAACCTATAGAGACAAGAGTGAACTAGCAGTAGTGAAGAGAATCTATAAAAGGAGGAACCTATAGAGGCAAAAGAAGAAACCTATAGAGGCAAAAGGAGGAACCTATGGAGACAGGAGAGAACCAGTAGCAGAGAAGAGAACCTACAGAAGGAGGAACCTACAGAGATAGAAGAAAACTATAAGTAGAGAAAAGAACTTATAGAAGGAGGAACTTATAAAGTTAGGAGGAGAGAAGTTATAGAGGTAGAGTAAGAAACCTTTAGAGGTTGAATGAGGAATCTATAGAGACAGGAGAGAATCAGTAGTAGAGAAGAGAACCTGTAGAAGGAGGAACTTGCAAAGGCAAAAGGAGAAACTTAAAGATGTAGAAGGAGGAACCTATAGAGATAAGAGAGAACTCATAACAGAGAAGAGAACCTTTAAAAGGAGGAACCTACAGAGGCAAAAGGAGAAACCTATGGAGGTTAAAAGGAGGAACCTACAAAGACATAAGAGAACTAGTAGCAAAGAAAAGAATCTACAAAAGGAGGAACATGCAGAGGCAAAAGTAAAACCTACAGAGGCAGAAGTAGGAACCTATAAAGATAGTGGAGAACCAGTAACAGAGAAGAGAACCTAGAGAAGGAGGAACTTACAGAGGCAAATGGAGAAACCTAAGAGGTAGAAGGAGGAGCGTACAGAGAAAGGAGAGAACTGGTAGTAGAGAAGTGAACTTGTAGAAGGAGGAACTTGTAAATGTAAGAGGAAAGAACTGATAGAGGTAGAAAGAGAAACCTATAGAGTTAGAAGGAGGAATTTATAGAGACAAGAGAGAACTGGCAGTAGAGAAGAAAACTTGTAGAAGGAAGAATTTGTAGAGGTAGAAGGAGTAAGCTATAAAGATAAGAGAGAACTAATAGCTGAGAAAAGAACCTACAGAGGCAAAAGGAGAAACCTACAGAGGTAAAAGGAGGAACTTGCAAAGATAGGAGAGAATTGGTGGCATAGAAGAGAACTTGTAGAAGTTAGGACCTATTGAGGTGAAAAGAGAAAATTATAAAGGTAGAAGGATGAACTTGTAGAAATAGGAGAGAATCGATAGCAAAGAAGACCTGTAGAAGAAGGAACTTGTAGAGGTAGAAGGAGGAATCTGCAGAGATAGGAGAGAACTGGCAATAGTGAAGAGAACCTGTAGAAGGAGGAATTTGTAGAGATAGGAGAGAACTGGCAATAGTGAAGAGAACCTGTAGTAGAAGGAACTTGTAGAGGCAGAAGGAGAGAACCTATATAGGTAAAAGGAGGAATCTATAGAGGCATAAGAGAACCGGTAGTAGAGAAGAGAAATTGTAGAAGGAGGAACCTACGAAGGCAAAAGTAGAAACCTATAGAGGTAGAAGGAAGAACTTGCAAAGGCAAAAGGAGAAACTTGTAGAAGTAAGAGGAATATGTAGAGACAAGAGAGAACTAGTAGTCAAGAAGAGAACTTGCAAATGGAGGAACTTGTAAAGGGGGGAGGAGAGAACCTGTAGATGGAGGAAGCTATAAAGGCAGAAGAAGAAACTTGCAATGATAGAAGGAGGAATCTACAGAGGTATGAGAGTACAAGTAGTAGACAAGGGAACTTATAAAAGGAGGAACCTGCAAAGGCAAAAGAAGAAACCTTTAAAGGCAAAAGGAGGAACTTGTAAAGACAGGAGAGAACCAATAGTGTAGAAGAAAACCTACAAAAGGGTGAAGCTATAGATGCAAAAGGAGAAACCTATAAAGTTAGATGGAGGAACTTACAGAGACATAAGAGAAATAACAATAGAGAAGTGAACCTGTTGAAGGAGGAACCTGCAAAGGCAAAAGGAGAGACTTGTAATGGTAGAAGGAGCAACCTACAAAGATAGGAGAGAGCCAATAGCAGAGAAGGGAACATATAGAAGGAGGAACTTGTAGAGGAAAAAAGACAAACCTATAGAGGCAAAAGTAGGAACTTGTAAAGACAGAAGAGAACTAGCAACAAGGTAGAGAACCTACAGAGGCAAAAGGAGAAACTTGTAGATGCAAAAGGAGGAATTTGCAGAGATAGGAGAACTTGGAAGAGAGAAGAGAACTTACGATGAGGACCATTTTAAGTCTTACACTGAGAGGGGGTAAATCAGTGTGAGATATACTCTTTTTTATTTTTCTTATTTATGTGAGTGTAACCGTATGAATATAAATTAATGCACAAGCACCCAAAAACATATGACAATTTTTTATGTGGTTTACCCACAATATATGAGCAACATCCATGGTGTGAAAGGATCACTCCTAAATCACACAATCCACTCTTATTATCAAGGGATACAATTTAGTTATGGAAAGATTACTCCTTAACCACATACAATGATCTCCTAATTACTCCAAGGGTATCCCACCCTATTTTTCAACAAATTTATCAAGAGTTTATGATAAAACCCTTCTTGGAGAATGATCACTCAATTTGTACAAACCACTAGAGCAGAATATGGATCTTCTCCTTCCTTTGCTGTCGGTGTTGCTTGCATGCAATGCTAATGCTATCCATAAGCATGCTGCTAATGCTATTCTACCACTACTGTTTGTTTGCACTGCTCCTGCTTTCCGCATGCAGTGCTGCTGCTGTTCCTACGCACTGCTAATGTGGTCCACACATACTACTAATGTTGTCTGCATGCATTGTTGCAGCTGTTTGCATGGACTTTGCACATGTTGCTCCTACTGTTCGCACATATAGCTGTTGTTGTCTACTTATGTTGTTGCCACTGTTTGCACACACTCCTTATGTGCTGCTCCTATTGTTTGCATGCATTATGGCTACTTGCTGCACACGCTGTTCCTACTGTCTGCGTGTGCTGCTCTTGTAGAGGCAGGAGGAATTTGTAGAGGAGAGAACCTGCAAAAGAATAAGCAGTGACATAGCAAAAAATAATAAGCAACAGTGTAGTAGAAAATGACAAGTAGTAGGAGGCTGTGACTGGCAATGCAGAAGGCAAAGCTTGGCAGTGCAGAAGGCTATGATTAACTGTGCAAAAGGTGGAGACCGATAGTGCAAAAGGTGAAGTCTGGCAAAGACCAATAGTGAGGAAGGGGAGAATAGCAGAGAGAAGCAGAAGATTAGTTTGTTGCCACAATAACCTATGCACATTAAGTGATCTTTCTTGAGGAAGCTTTATCATAAACTTTTTATGTATTTCTTGAAAAAGGGTGGGAGACCCTTGGAGTGATTGGCAGGTCAACCTTTAATGTGACTGGGAGATCGTTATAAGTGGTTAAGGAGTGATTGTTCCACAACATCAATTGTATTCCTTGATAACAAGAGTGGATTGTGTGATTTAAAAGTGAACCTATCATATCGTGGATGTAGCTCACACATTGTGGGTGAACCATGTAAAAATTTGTGTGTTCTTGGGTGCTTGTGCTTGCATAATATTCATACAGTTGTCTCATATAAAAAAGTAAGATAAACATTGGATGATCGACTTTAATTAGTCATAAAGGTTTAATTCGGATAGATTTGTAAAAAGTAAGCATCTCATACTGATTCATTGCCTCCCCCTCTCAATGTGAGACCTAAAAAGGTCCTCATCAAGTTCAATATGAAAATGCTTAATGTTGAAAATTTGAACCTAAACATGATATTTGTAACTGTAGGAAAACGTGATTAGTGGCTTATGTTGTGCATAGTTAGCTATTTTTAGAATATATCTTTAGAAATAAACTAATTTAGGTAGGTTTTTTAAGGTCCCATAAGTTATGGGATTTGATGTATTTTTACCTTTTATTACTTTCCTTTTTTACTAGGTCTAGCATCTATAAAGCTATTGTCTAATGTATTATTCAGAATAAGAAGGATTATTACTCTTTCAATCTCCAACATTTACTCTTTCAATCTCCAATATGGTATCAGAGCCTTTGTTCTTCTTAGTCTTTTTCCTTCTATTTTCTTTTCTTTTCTTTGACATCAAAACAGATTGCTAGCCTTTATTACTGGTGATCCCTACTTCACGTGGAAGGCCTTAATTGCCTAGAATTGTTATTTTTTTTTTCATAAAAGATGTCTGAGGTTGTAGAGACAGGTTCTACAACCCAATCAGAGGGGGTTCGATCTCAACAAATAGGAGAACAACCAAGGAACTATAGGCAGGCTCACGTTGCTGCAGTACAACTAAGTGAATCAACCCCAAAGGAGATAGGCAGTCCTAACCAAGAAGTGATCGAGAGGACAGGATCACTTATCAACAACCTTGAAACACCCTCAGGTACCTGTTCTTTGGCATATTCAGGTGAGTTTCCATTCTCCATTGGGTTAAATGTTTCGGGTACAACCTTTGCCAACTCGTGGGTCATGGACTCAGGAGCTACTGACCATATGACTCACTTACCAAATATTTTTTCCATGTATTCCCCATGTCCAAGTAGTAGGAAAATAGCCACAGCAGACGGTTCGGTGACCACTGTAGCCGGTGTAGGGAATGTTAAAATAGGTCCATCACTGATCCTAAAAAATGTCCTCTATGTCCCTAAACTGTCCACAAATTTGATTTCTATACAAAAACTTACTCAAGATTTATACTGCAATGTGGTTTTTCATCACGACTATTGTGAATTTCAGGACAAGGATTCGAGGAAGATGATTGGACATGCTAAAGAATGGTATGGTCTCTACTACCTTGAAGCACCAAGTCAGTTAAACATTACTAAGGGCAGATTATCCCATTCTTTTATGTCAGAAAATCTTTCATCCAATAAAGAGAAAGTTTGGCTCCATCATCGCCGACTTGGACATCCATCTTTTAGAATTATTGAAATTCTGTTTCCTTCTTTGTTTAAAAATCTAAATGTTGAAACCTTTCATTGTGAGGTATGTGAACTTGCTAAACATAAGCGTATACCAATTCCAGCCAGTAACAAAAAGAGTTCTGTTCCTTTCTATCTTGTTCATAGTGATATTTGGGGTTTTACGTCTATTCCTAATATTTCTGGAGCAAGATGGTTTGTTTCATTTATTGATGACTGTACTCGTGTTGCCTGGATTTTTCTACTCAAGTATAAATCAGATGTTATTACCGTTCTCCCAAATTTTTTCACCATGGTCAAAAATCAATTTGGAATCAATATCAAAAAGTTTAGGTCAGATAATGCTAGGGAATATTTCAATCAAACCCTAACTCCATATTTTCAAAAAGAAGGTATAGTACATGAATCATCTTGTGTCAATACCCCATAACAAAATGGAGTAGCAGAAAGGAAAAATGGTCACCTTCTTGAAAAAACCCGAGCCTTTATGTTCCAAAACAATGTGCCTAAAAATTTTTGGGGGGAAGTAGTTCTCACTGCTGCCCATCTCATAAATCGTTTGCCATCTAGAGTTTTGGAATTCAAAAGTCCTATGGAAATACTCTCCACATTCTACCCTGACCTACAAACTACAAATAACCTTGTTCCTAGAATATTTGGGTGTGTATCATTTGTTCATGTTCACTGTCCAACTAAAGGGAAATTAGATCCAAGGGCAATAAAATGTGTCTTTGTGGGGTATTCCTTAACTCAAAAGGGGTATAAGTGCTACCATCCTCCATCAAGGAAGTTCTATGTCTCAATAGATGTCACTTTCAATGAACATGAGTCTTACTTCACCCATCCTTATTTTCAGGGGGAGAATTTAACAATAGAAAATAAGGATGAGGATGTTTTACTTGATCTATCACCACTGTCCATGTGTAAACCATCCAGTTCATCTTGTCCCATTATACCAAACCGTGTGCCTGAAAATCTTCCTAAACATATAGTTGAAAATGAACCAAACCATATGTCTGAAAATCCTCAAGAAAAACCAGATTCTGCACCTGAGAATGTAAGTTTTGGCAAGGGCAAGGTGTTCACAAGGAAGAAGATGATCGTTCCTAAATTTATGCAGGTCCAAGAGTCCAACCCAAGTCCTAAGAATGAGGTAACAATATCTAATCCTACATTGCAAAATCAAACTGAATTTCATATGAGTAAGGATGACAAGGATCTTCCCATTGCTATTAGGAAAGCAACAAGAGAGTACACAAAACAACCTAATCCTACATTGCAAAATGAAACTGAATTTCATATGAGTAGGGATGACCAGGATCTTCCCATTGCTATTAGGAAATCAACAAGAGAGTGCACAAAACAACCTTTATATCCTCTTGCACACTTTATGTCTTTTAAGAAATTTTCACCATCTCATCGATCCTTCCTTGTTAGCTTAAACACCATTACCATTCCTACCACCTTATCCGAGGCGTTGTCCAACGAGAAATGGAAACAAGCTATGAATGTGGAAATGGAGGCACTTGAGAAAAATAAAACCTGGGAGTTGGTAAAGTTACCAGTGGGAAAGAAGCCTGTAGGGTGTAAATGGGTGTATAAAATAAAGTATAGAGCAGATGGATTAATAGAAAGATACAAAGCAAGGTTAGTAGCCAAAGGATATACTCAAAGCTATGGAATTGATTATCTAGAAACTTTTGCACCAGTTGCAAAAATGAATACTGTTAGAGTTTTATTGTCGTTGGCAGCTAACTATGGTTGGGAATTACAGCAGTTCGATGTAAAAAATGCATTCTTGCATGGAGAACTAGAGGAAGAAATTTATATGGAGGTCCCACCAGGTTATAGGAAGAACTTGGATTCTCAAACTGTGTGTAAATTGAAGAAAGCCTTATATGGTCTAAAACAATCACCACGACCATGGTTCGGACGATTTGCTAGAGTTATGATAGCTATGGGATACAAACAAAGCCGAGGGGATCATACATTGTTCATTAAACACTCAAGGTCAGGGGGAGTCACAGCTCTCTTGGTTTATGTTGATGACATAATAGTGACAGGAGATGATGACAAAGAAAAACAAATCTTGAGTCATTGTTTGGGCAAGGAATTTGAGATCAAGATGTTAGGAAGGCTCAAATATTTTCTTGGGATTGAGGTTGCTCACTCTAAGCAAGGCATTTTTATCTCCCAACAAAAGTATGTCACGGATCTCCTAAAGGAAACAGGCATGACAGCATGCAAACCAGCAAGTACTCCAATAGATCAAAATGTCAAACTTGGAAAAGCAGAGGAGGATGTTGCGGTCGACAAGGCAACATATCAACGCCTTGTAGGAAGACTTATTTATTTGTCTCACACACGACCAGATATAACATATGCAGTTAGTGTGATTAGCCAATTCATGCATAACCCAAAGGAAGTTCATCTACAAGTAGCTTACCGAGTATTACAGTACCTTAAGGGAGTACCAGGAAAAGGTATTTTATTCAAAAGGAATGGAGGTTTAGTACTTGAGACATACATAGATGCTGATTATGCTGGGTCAATTGTTGATAGAAAGTCAACCACTGGATATTGCACCTTTCTTGGTGGAAACCTTGTGACATGGAGAAGTAAAAAACAGAATGTAGTGGCCAGGTCTAGTGCAGAAGCAGAATTTTGAGCAATGGCTCAAAGTGTGTGTGAAGTACTTTGGTTAAAAATCATTCTAGAAGACTTGAAGATTAAGTGGGATGGCTCAATAAGACTCTATTGTGACAACAAGTCTGCAATTAGCATAGCTCACAACCCAGTACAACATGATCGAACAAAGCACATTGAAGTCGACAGACACTTTATCAAAGAACACTTGGAGAGCGGGTTGATTTGTACCCCTTACATGCCTACACAGCCAGCTTGCGGATGTACTCACCAAAGGGTTAACCAGTTTGGTGTTTCAAAATATAATATCCAAGCTGGGAATGGAAAATGCCTATTCACCAGCTTGAGGAGGAGTGTAGGAAAACGTGATTAGTGGCTTATGTTGTGCATAGTTAGCTATTTTTAGAATATATCTTTAGAAATAAACTAATTTAGGTAGGTTTTTTAAGGTCCCATAAGTTATGGGATTTGATGTATTTTTGCCTTTTATTGCTTTCCTTTTTTACTAGGTCTAGCATCTATAAAGCTATTGTCTAATGTATTATTTAGAATAAGAAGGATTATTACTCTTTCAATCTCCAACATTTACTCTTTCAATCTCCAATAGTAACATTTTTTAGTAACGTCATTAATTTCTACTTCTTGTAATCTCTAAAAAAAAGATTTCCTTTAAGCTTCATTGATATAATGATCTAAGTAAAGACATTTATTTACATGAAAGAGGCAATTAATGCCTAAAGAGAAATGTAAAGCATGTAAATTCAAAAGGAATTAACATCCTCAAGGAAGGATAGCGATAATCGATGAGGGGAGCAAGAAGTAGCCCCATATGAGCATTAAGGATAAAAGTGTACCAGCCTTGATACCTTGAGGTATAATAATTACACCCCCCTCATAGTCTCATATTCCCAAATATTCATGGAAGCATAAAGACATGGATTTCGTTAACAGCCTACTAAGATGAAATTGACCCTTAATTATGGCAATAAGAGAAGGTATTGAGAATTTCATCTTGATCAATGATGCATGATGAAGGAATATTGAACAATAAAGGATGAAATGGTGAAACTAATTTGAGTTAGACACCTTGGACAATATATTTAAGGTATTTACACCACAAATGTATGCCTTGTGAACTGGTGGCTTATAATCATTAGTCTCCCCATAGGTAGAGAAATAAAGATATAAAAGAGTGACTTATGTGAGATCTTAAGCCAATACAATGAACCATTCACATGATTGTCAGAGGACCATTTTACAAAGGCTATAAAACAACAACTAGGATGTTATACATTTGAAGGATCCTCAACCTATAAGGTAAGCACATTAAGGATGAAAAGACTACCCCTATCACATTCATAAATGATGACCTCATTAGTGTAGAATACCTTTGTGACAACCCTTTTGTTATGACGGCCACGTTGAACCTCCTTTACATTAATCAACCTAATAGATATAATAAGTGATAAGGACCTTCTTGGGTCTCACACTGAGAGGGGGAAGGCATGAATTAATGTGAGAAGTTTACATTTTACAAATTTATCAAGATTAAACCTCTGTGACCTATTAAAGTCTATGATCTGATTTTATCGTGCTCCTTTATGTGAGAATAGGCATATGGATATGAAGCCAGTACAAGCACTCAAGAACACATACAAGTTTTACATAGTTCACCCACATTGTGTGAGCTACATCCATGGTGTGATAAGATTACTTCTAGATCACACGATCCACTCTTGTTATCAAGGGATACTGCTGATCTTATGGAAGGATCACTCTTTAATGTCACTTTAAGGGTTTCCCACCCTTTTCAAAGAAGTTTAGAAAAATGTTTATAACAAAAACTTTCATAACAAATATCTCTCTATGTGTATAGGCTGCTGTGGTAGCAAACTAATATTTTCCTTTCTCTCTACTATTCTTTCCTTCCTCACTGTTAGTCTCTGCCTTTTGCACTGTCAATCTTTGCCTTTTGCACTACCGGCCTATACCTTTTGCATTGCTGGTCTCTGCCTTTTTCATTGTGGGTCTTTACCTTCTACACTGCCAATCACAACCTTTTGCACTATTGGTCTCTACCTTCTGCATTGCTGGTTATAACCATCTACATTGTCAGTCTTTGTCTTCTGTGATACGAGTCTTTACCATCTACATTGCCAGTCATAACTTTCTGCATTGCTGGTTTTTGCCTTATGCACTACTAGTCTCTACCTTCTGTACCACTGATCATAAATTTTGGCACTACTAGTCATAACTTTCTACACTGCTAGTCTTTGCCTTTTGCACTGTGAGTCTCTACCTTTTGCATTGCTAATCTCTACCTTTTGCAATTTTTCTTTTTTTGCTTTACTTCTCTATAATGTTCTCTTATTATGTCGTGCTCTTTGCTTTCTTTATCTTTTTTTTTATGCCCCTTTATTTTTTTGGTGGTTGCTTTCTGCTGTTCTCTATGTTGTTTCTATAGCTTATACCCTATTTTGGTAGTTACATAGGTATTTATAAGCCTTAAGTTTAAGGTTGCCTTATCATTAATGGTCAACTTTGATTCCTTAAATTTAAAGTTGTCTTAGTAGCAACAGTCATCATTGATTACTTGAATTTAAAGTCAATGGTTAACATTGACTTCTTAAATTTAAGGTTAACGGTCAACATTAACTCCTAGAATATAGGGTCAATGATTACCATTGACTTTGACTTAAGGTCATTTGCAAAGGCATCATTGTTAGGATTACATCTCTTGGCCTATCTAAGCAACATGTTGCCATTACCACCAATACTATCTTCCTTCGACTTAAGGTCATTTGCGAAGGCAGTATTGTTGGGATTACATCTCTTGCCTTGTTTAAGCAATATGTTACCATTGCCACCAATACCTTTTTCCTTAACCCTTAAATGAATTGGTTGCCAATACTTTGTAAATGTAACAAACACATCTCAATGGCACTCACAACATCAAATTAACAAGGACAAATATGTGAGATGCTGTTGACAACAAATTGAACATTAGCCATCCAAGATGGGTTAAACATATACACCTTTAGGTAGTGGCTGAATATGTAAGTTTAGCCTTAACTTTTGAAACATCTTTCTCTTGACAGAGGTTTGGTGAATATATTTGAATGAATAAGCTCTAATGGCTTCTTTGTTTGAATCTCCACATTTTTATGGATAGCATTCACCATTTTTCCTTTTTGACAAGTGGTGAAAATGATATTTCTTTCTCTTATTAGCTTGGCTACATCTTTTACAACTTCATTTTTGGACAATTTATTTAGTCCCTTTTGTCCAAGATGTTCCAATCCCTTATGCCACAAAAAATTTTCATCTTTGATGCTTATATAGCATGTGCTTTTGCTGTTGGAAACTCAGTATAAGTTTTATTTATTCTTTCTCCCTTTGTAAGAACGACACCATCACTTAATCTTTTTGCCATATAGCTACTTTTGCTGAAAGTAGCTTCATGCCCATTATCACAAAGTTGGTTAACATTGATTAGATTATTTTTTAGCCTTTTAACATAAAGCACTTCCTCCAATTTTAACTTTTATGCACAAATTTTAGTAGCACTAGCACCTTTTATCTTTAAAGCACCATCATTGCCAAATGTGATTGACCCTTTATTATATTTTTTTACTTCCTTCAATAACTTGGGGTCTTCTATCATGTATGAAGAGTAGCCATTGTCTAGGATCCATGGCTTTTCCTTTTTAGAAGCTTTTAAGGCTACTTCCACAACTCTAGTCATTTCCCTTCCTCTTATTCTTCTGTAGCCAAACATAAGAGCATATGTAAGTGTTCTCCTTTGCATTCTTTAATTAGGTAGCAATGTCAAGCATTCCTTAACAGTATGTTCAACCTTTTCACATCTTCCATAAATTTCTTCCAACATATCAAATCTGTTTCTCATTGGAATTTAGCTTCTTTTCACTTGATGCTATCTCCTTTCTTGATAGAGTCTCCCCCTAGACTCTTACCTCACATTCCTCTTTATTATAAGCCCATTACTCTAGCACACACTAGCTTTGTACTTATACTTTCTATGGCACTAGCAAAATCCTTCAAATCTAAATTTTCTTCTTTTAATAAGTTTATATCTCCTATCTTTAGAACCTATTTGTCTCCATTAGATAGGAGTTTTCATCACATCTTTCCTAACCCATTTTAGCTTGGGTTGGTTTCTCTTCTCCATAACATCAACTTTTTTCAATTTTATCTTTTCTTTGTGTTTGCTTTTAGGTACAAACATAATTTTCTTCTTCTCTTCTACTCTCACATTTGGCATTTCAATATAGCTAAGTCCTTTCTTACTTATAGAATGAGGTCTTTGTTTGCTTAGACACTTAATCCAACTTATTAAGCCTATCTTTGATGGCTAATGTTGGATTTGTTGTCAACATTTCACAAAGTTGTATGTGTTGATTTAATGTTATGAATGTCATTGAGATGCAAAGAGGTCGTTGGGCAAAATTGTTGATGGCAGGTTAGCCTTGAAATTGATGAGTCAATGTCGACTGTTGACCCTAAATTTTAGGAATCAAATTTGACTATTGATTATAAGGTAACCTTTGGGATTCAACACTGATTATTGGTAAGTGTGCAACCCTAATCCCAAGGCTCTATAAATACACCCATGCATCTTTCAAGATATGTATGGGCTGCAAAAAAATTAAGAAAACGACAAGGGCTATAGAGGTGAACAACAAACCCAAAGCTAAGGAGAGGTGAATAGTAAATCTAGCACCAAAGAGAGATGTACTCGGCTAAGGAGAGTGTAGCAGAAGCTGGCTAAGAGAGTCACAGCAACAGTTGGCCAAGGAAGAGGTGATAGCAACCATTAAAAAAGGAGGCAGCCACACCAACTGAAGGAAGAGTTACAACAATTGGCAACCACACCAAAGGAAGAAGAATATAGCAGCCGACAAAACCAAAGGGAGAAGAAGAAGGCAGCAGTTGCCCAAACCAATCAAGGAAGAAGTTGCAGCAATCACACCAAACCAAAGGAGACATGCATCAGCCATACCAAGGAGCAAAAAACATGTAACAGTGACATCAAGGAGAGAAGAACGTACAACAGCCACCCTAAGGAGAGAAGGACATGTAGCAGCCACCAATAAAAAATCTTGTAGCACAAGTAGTAGCTTATAGCACATCTATCAGCTTGCCATAACCAGCAGTAGGTGAATCATAACTAGCAATTGTAGTCGTTGAAACATAACTAGCAATTGCAGCAGTAATCACAACCAACAATAGTAGTAAGGGCGTGCAATAATAGTAGCAAAGGTAGCCAACAATAGAAGAAAAGGCGTGAAACAATAGTAGCAAGGGTAGCTAGTAATAGTAACAAAGGTAGCTAGTAGTACTAGTAAGTGCAGGCATAACTAGCAGCTTGTTGTAGTAGGCAGCAAGTGTAGGCATAACCAGCAGAAGGCAATAAGTGCAAGCACTAGTAGCAGAAGAGAACTTACCTCGATAGCAAGTCCAGTAGCTTGCAGTAGGAAAGGAGAAGACATGCCTAATAGTAAGTCTTACAACTTGTAACAACAAAGGAGAAGACATACCCTAGTAGCAAATCCAGCAGCTTGCATCAGTAGAGGAGAAAACGTGCCCTAGTAGCAGGGTAGGTAGAGCTGGTAGCAAGTGAAGCAACCTGCCAAGGCAGTAGGTGAAGCAACCTACCAAGGTAGTAGAAGAGGCAACACTGGCATAGGGGAAGAGAATTTGCCATGGCAGCAAGTGAGGCAACTTGCCTAGGCAATAGGTAAGGTAGCACTGACAACAAGAAAAGGAACCTATTAAGGTAGAAGTAGGCAGCCTTGGTAGTAGAGGAGCAAACCTACTAAGGCCAAAAGAGGCAATACTAGCAGCAAGGGGAGAGAACCTACAACAAAGATAACTTGCAGTGGAGATAACTTGCTGAGAAGAGATTGATAAAGCCTAAGCAAAGATTGGTAGTGAGAAAGGAGAAGATCCATTTTTTGTAACAAGAACTTGTACAAATTGAGTAATCCTTCTCAGGAAAGTGTTTGTCACTAACCTTTTAATAAAATTGTTGAAAAAGGGTAGGAGATCCTTGGAGTGATCGGGAGATCATTGTACGTGGTGAAAGAGTGATCCTTCTACAAGTGGTTAAGAAGTGATCTTCCACAACATAACTGTATAACTTGATAACAAGAGTGAATTGTGTCATTTAGGATCCTATCACACCGTGGATGTAGCTCATATATTATGGGTGAACCACATAAAAATTAACGTGTGTTCTTAGGTGCTTGCATTTGATTGATATTCATATAGTTGCTTTCACATAAAGAAGAAAGATAAAAATTAGATCATTGACTGTAATAAGTCACAAAGGTTAATTTAGAAAGATTTGTAAAAAGTGAGCGTCTCACATTAATTCACCCTCTCCCCTTCTCAGTATGAGACCTAAAAATGTCCTCATCAAGTGGTATATTTCCTCTATTGATCTAATTTGTTTGTTTTGATCTAAAATTATTTATTACTGCTATGAATCTTTACATCTACTGTTGGTTGATATCATGGATAGCATGAACAATGTTAATAGTAAGGGCATTCCTACTTTTGATGGACAAAATTATTATTTGGGGAAGGATAGAATGCTCCCATATTTAATGTCACTTGGTCTGGGTATATTTGAATATACTATTAGTGGCTTCATCCCTGTTGCTGAAGATGCTACTATGACACCTACTGATAAGATGAATTTGGAGTGTGATGGAAAGGTGAGAAATGCCTTGTATGTCTTCTTATCAAACAAAGAATTCACCAAAGTGATGGGTTGCAACATAGCCAAACAAATTTGGGACAAAGTGAAGATAATTTACAAAGGAGACAAGGTTATGAAGGAACCCAAGCTAAATCTGTAGGAGCATATTTGAAGACATAAAGATGCAAGATGATGAATCTGTGGATGCCTTCTTCACAAGAGTAAACAAAATTATGTGCTTCATTAAGGACCATAGAGAGGAGATTAATGATGCTACTGTGGTAAGAAAGATACTTAGAACCTTACTGAAGCTTACAATGCTAAAGTTTCCTCCATAAAAGATAGAGATTTGGATAGACTACCTTTAGATGATTTGCATAGCATGTTGGTGGCTTATGAATTGAGAATAGCCCTAATAAAAAAAAAGAAAAGAAGTCTAAGGTAGAGAAGGAGTTGGACTTCAAGTCAATGAAGAAATTAAAGATTAAAGACTAATAAAAAGAATCTAATAGCAACTCTAAATAAGAAGATAGTGATATTGAATTGGATAAAGTCATCACATACATCACCAAAAATATGGGGAAAGGAAAAGGGAAGTACAAGGAAAAATTACCGTTGAAGTGCTTTAATTATGAAGACATAGGGCACTTTGTTGTGGACTACCCAAAGAGAATAAAAGCAGATAATGATGATGATGATGAGTCAGTCCCAAGGTGGAGAATAAGGCAATCCAGCTATTCTAAAGCTGGAATTTATGTAAGCAATTCTTCATATCTAAAAGAAGAAATTATTTGAGCAAGCTGGATGAAGAAGATTCTGAAGAAGAAGTTATTGATGATTCTGATGATGATGTTGCAAAGAATTTGTTGGTTGCTTGAGTAGATGTTGAATAAGAATCTTTAAGTGATGAGGAATTGGACTTGAGAATGAATTGAGAGCTCGTTTGCACAAAAATAACAAGTTGGAAGAATTGGCAAAGCATCTTAGGAAGCTGCTATTGATGAATTTGATCTTTAGGTGAAAGAAAAGGAGTTTGAAGCAAAAGAGAAGGAGTTGATTGTACTTGAGGCAGAGCAAGGCAAGATATATGATGATCTTGGTGCTAAGGTGATTACATAAGAGTAAAAGGTGCTAATTTTGCAAGCCAAGCTCCACAAGGTTGAATCTGAACTGAAAAAGCATAAAGAAAGCTTTATGTAGGCCTCGGAAGTCGTTAAGAAGGATGCTACCAAAAAATTGGATGAGTGTCTAATCAAACAAAGACCTCATTCCACATGGAAGAAAGACCTTAGCTATATTGAAAAGCCAAAGAAGAAGGTAGAGAAGAAAATTGTGTTTGTGCCTGAAAGTAAGCATAATGACATGATGGAAAAAAGAAACCAACCCAAGTTAAAATGGGTTAGGATGAAAACTCCTATCCAAAGGAGACAAGTTGTCAAAGATGGAGAAAAGGTTGGCATAATAGTTGTTGAAGAAAGGAGACATAAACTTGGTGAAAGAAAAAAAAAATCCAAATTTGAAGGATTTTGCTAGAGTTATAGTAAATATGGACATAAGGCTAATTTGTGTTAGAGTAATAGGCCTATAATGAAGAGAAATGTGAGGCAAGAGTCTAAGGGGAGACTTTATTAAGAAAGAAGACAGTCTCAATTGAAAAGAAGTCATATTCCACTTAGAAAAAGATTTGATTTGCTGGGAGAAATCTATGGAAGATGCAAAAAGGCTAGACATATTACTGAGGATTGCTTGACATTGCTACTTGATCAAAGAGAGTAAACAAGAACACCTACACATGCTCCTACATTTGACTAAAGAAGAAGAAGAGGAAGAGAAGTGACTATGGTTGTGGATGTAGCCTTAAAATCTTCCAAGAATGAAAAGTCATGGATCCTGGACAGTGGCTGCTCTTCACATATGACAAGAAACTATAAGATGTTGAAAGAAGTAGTAAAATATGATAGAGGGACAGTCACATTTGGCAATGACAGTGCCTTAAAGATTAAAGGTATTGATGCTATTGAATTTGGTGCAAAATAGCTTAATAGAAGGAAATGCTTTATGTTGAAGGGCTAAAACACAATCTTATCAGTGTTAGGTGGCTTTGTAATGATGGATATGAAGTTACTTTCAATAAGAGTGGCTGTATAGAAAAGAGATTAAGAGATGGTGCTGTTCTTACTAAGGGTGAAAGAACAAGTAGAAACTTGTACCAAGTTTCCAAAAGCAAAAAAGCATGCTATATGAGCACCAAAGATTTTGGCATAGAAGATTGGGAAATCTTGGATAAAAGAAGTTAAACTTATGCATTCAACCAACCCTTAGAGGCATAGTATGCCTTTAACCCCTCTTTCCTTCCTTATTCTATTATTCTTTGGATTTGTTGTCAAAGGGGGAGATATTTTGTATAAATCTAAAAAGAGTATATACTGATCAAAAGGGGGAGTAGCAAGAAAAAGGGGGAGCTAAAGGTATAGGTACATGCAAAAAAGGAGATGCATATTTCAAAGAGAGTTACACTTATGCTTAAGTACTGAAAATTGGATTTAATGTGTTGCCAACAAATCCAAAGGAGGAGATTGTTGATCCTACCTTTGATGGCTAATGTTGGATTTGTTGTCAACATCTCACATAGTTATTTATGTTGATTTGATGTTATGAATGTTGTTGAGATGTAGAGAGGTTGTTGGGAAAAACTGTTAATGGTAGGTCAACCCTGAAGTCGATGAATGAATGTTGATTGTTGACCCGAAATTTTAGGAAGTCATTGTTGACTATTGACCCTAAATTTTAAAAATCAAATCTGGTCGTTGATTGTAGGGCAACCTTTGGGAATTAATACTGACTATTCAAGAGTGTGCAACCCTAATTTCAAGGTTCTATAAATACACCTATACAACTTTCAAGATGTGTGTGGGCTGTAGAAAAATTGATAAAACGACAAGGGCTACAGAGGTGAACAACAAACCTAAGGCCAAGGAAAGGTGAATGCAAACCTAGCACCAAAGAGAGGTGCAATCAGCTAAGGAGAGTGCATCAGCAACCGATGAAAGAAGAGGTAACAATAACCACCAAAGAAAGAGGTTGCCACACTAACCGAAGGAGGAGTTGCAGTAGAAGAAGAAGAAAGCAATAACTAGCCAAACCAAAGGTAGAAGAAGAAAGCAGTAGTCGACCAAACCAATTAAGGAAAAAGTTGTAGCATGCACACTAAACTAAAGGAGACATACAATAGCCATACCAAGGAGAGAAAAGCATGCAACAGCCACATCAAGGAGAGAAGAATGTGCATCAACCACCCCAAGAAGAGAAGAAGGTGTAGTAGCCACACCAAGGAGAAAAAAACGTGTAGCAGCCCTATAAAGGAGATGGAAAACATGTAATAGCCACATCAAGGAGAGGAAAATGTGTAGTAGCCACCCCAAGGAGAGAAGGACATGCAACAGCCACTGAAGAGGGATCTTACAGTACAACCAATAACTTGCAACACATTTAGCAGCTTGTAGTAACCAGTAGCAGGTGAGTCACAACCAGTAATTGTATCAGGTTAAGCACAACCAACAATTGTAATAGCAATCACAACTAGCAATAGTAGCAAGGGCATGTAGCAATAATAGCAAGGGTAGCTAGCAATAGCAGCAATGGCGTGCAGTAATAATAGCAAGGGTAGCTAGCAATAGAAGCAAATGTGTACAGCAATAGTAGTAAGGGCAGCTAGTAATAGTAGAAAGGGTAGCCAATGATACTAGTAAGTGTAGGCATAACTAATAGCATACAGCAGTAGGTGGCAAATGTAGGCACGACTAGTAAAAGGTAGCAAGTGCAAGCACAATAGTAGAGGAGAAAATTTGCTTCGACAACAGGTCTAGCAACTTGTACTAGCAAAGGAGAAAATGTGCCTTAATAGCATGGTAGATAGCACTGGTAGTAGGTGAAGCAACCTGCCAAGGTAGTTGGTATGGTAACACCAGTAGCAAGAAAAGGAACTTGCCAAGGAAAAAGTAGGTAGCCTTGGTAGTAGAGGAGAAAACCCACCAAGGCCAAAGGAGACAACACTGGCAGTAGGGGGAAAGAACCTACAGTATAGATAACCTACAGCAAAGATAACTTGTAAAGAAGAGACTAGCAAAGCTTAAGTAAAGGCTGGCAGTGAGGAAAGTGAAGATCCATTTTCTATAATAACAACCTGTGCAAATTAAGTGATCATTCTCAAGAAAGTGTTTGTCAGTAACCTTTTGATGAACTTGTGGAAAAAGGGTGGGAGACCCTTGAAGTGATTGAGAGATCAGTCCTTTGAGTGATCAGGTGATCAACTCTTTTAAAGATTGGGAGTTCATTATAAGGGGTTAATGAGTGATCATTCTACAAAATACCTATATCATATGATAACAAGAGTGGATTGTATGATTTAGGAGTGATCCTAACACACCATAGATGTAGCTCACATATTGTGGGTGAACCACATAAAAATTTCCTTGTGTTCTTAGGTGATTGTGTTTGATTGATATCTGTACAGGCACTCTCACATAAAGAAGAAAGATAAAATTGGATAATTAACTCTAACAAGTCACAAAGGTTAATTTAGAAAGATTTGTAAAATACAACCATCTCATACTGATTCACCCCTTTTCCCTTTTAATGTGAGACCTAAGAAGGTCCTCATCACAACTTTTTTGTAGCATCATCCTTGATAGCATTTGTTAAAAAGGATTCTCCTCTCACTTCCATGGCCTACATAAAGCTTTCTTCATACTTCTTTAATTCAGATTCAGCCTTGTGGAGCTTGACTTGCAAATTCAGCACTTCTTCCTCTTGTGTAATCACCTTAGCATCAAGTTCTTTGTGTATCTTGCCTTGCTATGCCTTAAGTGCATTCAGCTCCTTAATTCTTTTCAACTACTCATTCTCTTTCACCTTAAACTCCTTTCTTTCACTTGGAGATTAGATTTATCAACAGCAAAATTTTTATTCAGCTTCTTAATATGCTTTACTTCCTTTTCAGCTTGCTATTTTTGTGCAAAAAAACTCTCAATTTAATCTCAAGTTGTTGCACCAACTCTTTCTCTTCCTCTTCAACTAATTCCTCATCACTTGAGGATTCTTTTTCATCATTTACCTGTGTAACCAGCACATTTTCTATAGCATCATTATCAGAATCATCATTAGCTTCTTCTTCAGAATCTTCTTCATCCAGCTTGCTTAAGAAATTTCTTCTTCTAGATGTGAAGAGTTTCCTTTTCATTTTGGCATTTGAATTCCCAACTTTAGAATAATTGGATTTCTTTGTTCTCCTTCTTGGGGTAGGCTCATCATCATCATCACTAACTACTTCTTTTCTCTTTAGGTAATCCATAGCAAAGTGCCCAATGCCTCCATAATTAAAGCACTTTCCAAGCTAATTTTCCCTTATACTTCCCTTTTCCTTTACTAATATTTTTGGTGATATATGTCATGACTTTGTTAAGTTTAGTATTACTATCTTCAACTTCAAAACTACTATTAGATTCCTCTTCCTATTCTTTAATCTTTAATTTCTTCATTGCCTTGAAAACTAACTCTTTCTCTACATTAGGCTTTTTTTTCTTTTTTCATTTGAGCTATTCTCATTTCATAAGCCATCGATATGTTGTGTAAATCATCTAGGAATAGCCTATCCAAATCTCTATCTTCTATGGAGGAAACTTTGGCATTAGAAGCTTCTAGCAAAGTTTTAAGTATCTTCCTTACCACATTAGCATCATTGATCTTCTCTCTATAGCTTCTAATAAAGCATACAATTTCATTTACTCTTGTAAAGAAGACATTCACTGATTCATCATTCAACATTTACTCTTATATTTTCAAATCTGCTCCTCTAAATTTGTAGCTTCACTTCCTTTAAACCTTGTCTCCTTCATAAATATTCTTTAATTTATCCTAAATTTGATTGGTTGTGTTGTACCTTATCACTTTGGTGAATTTTTTGTTGGATAAGGAGGCATATAAGGCATTTTTAGCCTTTTTATCATACTCTAAATTCTTTTTATTAGTAGCCATCATAACAACACCTTTAAAACAAGATTGAACCACTAATAATAGATTTAAACATACCCAAACCAAGTGAAAGTAGATATAGGAGCATTCTATTATTTCATAATTGATAATTTTGTTCATCACAAGTAGGAATGTCCCTACTGTTAACACTATTTATGGTCTCTATGATATTAACTAGCAGAGAATATATTCATAATAGCAAAAAATTTTTAGATCTAAGTAGAATGGATCAACAAAGGAACCCAAGGCTTTGATACCAATTGATGAGGACCTTCTTAGGTCTTACACTGAGAGGAGGAGGGGGTGAATCATTGTAAGCAGTTTATAATCTGTCCAAATTAAACCTTTGTGACTTGTTAAAGTCTATGATCTGATTTTATCTTACTCATTTATGTGAGAGTGGTTGTACGGATATCAAGCTAGCACAAGCACTCAAGAACACACAGAATTTTTACATTGTTCACCCACAATGTGTGAGCTACGTCCATGGTGTGATAGGATTACTCCTAAATCACACTATTTACTTTTGTTATCAAGGGATACAACCAATATTGTGGAAGGATCACTCCTTAACCACTTATAATGATCTCTTTATCACTCTAAGGGTTTCCCACCCTTTTTCAAAGAAGTTCACAAAAACCTTTATGACAAAAAATTTCCTAAGAATGATTTTCCTATATGCACAGACTGCTGTAGTAGCAAACTGATCTTCCCTTTTCTCTCTACTATTCTCTCCTTCCTTATTATTGGTCTCTACCTTCTACATTACTGGTCTCTACCTTTTGCATTACTAGTCTTTGCTTTATGCACTACAAGTCTTTACCTTTTACATTGCCGATCATAGCCTTTTGTACTGTTGGACTTTGCCTTTTGCACTGTCAGTCTTTTACCTTATGCATTGCCAGTCATAGCCTTCTACACTGCCAATCTCTACCTTTGCACTGCCAGTCATAGCCTTTTGCACTGCTGGTCTTTACATTTTGTATTACAGGTATTTACCTTCTGCATTGCTAGTCTCTACCTTCTATATTGTCGGTCTCTACCTTCTGTAGTTTTTCTTTTTTGGCTCTACGTCTCTATAATGTTCTCTTGTTCTATTGTGTTCTTTGTTTTCTCTCTCTCTTTGTTATGCTCCTTTATTCTTTTGGTGGCCATTTTCTATGTTGTTTTTGCAGCTCACACTCCCTTGGGAGCTAAAAGGGCATTTATAAACCTTAAGTTTAAGGTTGCCCTAATATCAATGGCTAACATTGATTCCTTAAATTTAGGGTTGCCCTAGTATCAATGGTCAGCATTAACTCTTAGATTTAGGGTCAATGGTCAGTATTGATTTTGACTTAAGGTTGTTTGTAAAGGCAGCATTACTAGGATTACATCTTTTGGGTGCCTAAGCAACATGCTACCATTCCCGCCAATACTGTCTTTCATTGACTTAAGGTCGTTTGCAAAGGTAGCATTGCTAGGATTACCTATTTTGGCTTGTTTAAGCAACACGTTACCATTCCCATTAATTCCATCCTCCTTAACCCTTGAATGAATCAATTAGCCAACACTATGTAAATGCAACAAACATATCTCTACAGCACTTATAACATCATCAACAAGGAAAAATAAGTGAGAAGTTATTGACAACAAATCCAACATGAGCCATTAAAGATGGGCTCAACAAGAAGCTTAGTGGAAATTATGTTCTCTAATGTGTTTTTTTTAATATGAGACTCAACAAGTAAGACTCCCAACTGATAAGACCCCTATGGATAAAGACCATCTTGAAAAGACCTTCATCATAGAGCAATGGTTGTATTAATATAAGCAAATTCCATTTAGACCTAAGACCAAAAGAGCTACATAGAAATGGCTAATGAACAAGACATTCCATAATCACCAAAATGTGGAGGTATATGTTGACGACCTGCTTGTTAAAAGTAAGACCATTAAAGAACTAATTTAAAAGAGACATTTAGAACTCTAAACCAATATACTGTGCAACTTAGCCCTATAAATGCACATTTAGAATGCAACCTAATAAGATCTTAAAGTTTCTGGTGATAAAGAGGCAATCTTGGAGAAAATGGAGGCCATTAGGTAGCTCCCTTCACTTAAAACCACCAAGCACATATATGTACTCAACAAAATGTTAGCTTATCTAAATCAATTTATTTTATGCTTCAACAATAAGTAACTCCCTTTCTTTTAAGCCTTAAAAAAAGCAATAACATTTAAATGGATGGATGATTATAAGGAAGCCTTCTAATAATTGAAAGAATATTCATCATCCTTAACATTACTAAGTGAGATTGTGAATGGTGAAACTCTGTATCTTTACCTTGTTGCTAACAATATGACAATTAACTCAATCTTTAAGGAGAAGGTGTGTAGTGGCTAGTATATTACATAAGTAAATTCTTTGAAATGTCAAAGTTACAATACCTAAAGTTTGACAAAATAGCCTTTATGCTAGTTACAGTGGCAAAAAGGAGCAAACACACTTTCCCTTAATTGGGAGGGTCTATGAAAAATCATTAAAGAAGTAGTACTAGGAAGCTAATACTTGCAAGATCTAGATAGAACTCTATTAAGCCAATCTTTGATGACTAATGTTGGATTTGTTGTCAATAACAACTCACACAGTTGTAAGTGTTGATTTGATATTATGAATGTCGTTAAGATGCAAAGAAGTCATCAGGCAAAACCGCTAATGGTAGGTCAACCCTAAAGTCAATGAGTCAATGTTGACTATTGAAACTAAAGTTTAGGGGTCACTGCTAATAATTGAACCTTGACCATTAACCCTAAATTTTAGGAAGTTAATGTTGAGTATTGACCTTAAATTTTAGGAATCAAATCTAGTCATTGGTTGTAAGGCAACCTTTGGGAATCAATGATGACCATTAATGATTGTGTAACCTTAATCTCAAGGCTTTATAAATAACCCTATGCACCTTGCATGAGTGTGTGTGCTACATAATTGTTTAAGTGAAAGGAAAACTTAACTGTAGCAACTGACCAAGAGAGAGAGGCAGGTAGCCACACTAAGGAGAAGTGCAGCAGTAGGATTTGATAAAAGGTGTAGTAAAAACCAACAACCATAGAAGGTGTAAAAAAATTAACAATTGTAGAATATAAAGGAGAGGTGCAATAGCAAGATCCAGTTGAAGGTGTAGCAAAAACTAGCAACTGTAAAAGGTAAAGGAGAATCAGCAGGGTTTGACACCAAGGGTAGCAAACTAAAACCTACAAATTGTAAAAGCAGTAGCAAAGGTAGCAAACCAGCAATATGCATTAGGAGATCCCTGTATTAACAGCATAACTAGCAAGCATTTCTTACACCAGCAGCACAACCATTAGGCATTCCTTGCACCAACAACATGTGAAGCAGCTTGCAATCCTAGAAATTACAGCACATCCAATAGCCTGAAATCCTAGAAATTGTAGCACATCTAGCAGCTTGCGATCCTAGAATTACAGCACGTCCAGTAGCTTGAAATCCCAGAAATTGTAGCGCATCTAGCAACTTGCGATCCCAAAACTTGTAGCATGTGCAAATAATATAGTAAAAAGTGTAGATAATGATAGCACCACATGCGGATAGTGATAGCAGCATGTGGACAACAATAGCAGAACATGTAGGCAGCAGCAATAGTAACATGTATAGACAACAAAGGCAGAATGCATAGACAGTAATAGTAGAACATGTTAGTGGCAATATCATCACGTACAGATAGCAATAGTAGAGTGAGCAAACAATGATAGCAGCACATGTGGACAACAATAACAGAAAGTGCAAGTAATGATAGTAGCATGTGTGGACAGCAATAGTAGCGCGTGCAAGCAGTGAAAGCAGAATGTGTAGGCAACAATAACAACGTGTGCTAGCAATAATAGTAGTAGGTCTGACAACTTGTAGCAGCTGAGGAGAGAACATGTCCCAACAATAAGTTTAGCAGCTTACAACAACAAAAAAGAAAATGTGCTCAGTAGTAAGGCTAGTAGCTTATAGTGGTAGAGGAGAAAGTGTGTCCCAATAGTAATTCTGGTAGCTTACAATAACAGAGGAAGAAAACCTACCGAGGGAGTGAGGTAGTAATGACAACAAAAGGAGAGAACTTGCTGTGGTAGTAAGGAAGGCAGCACCAACAATAGAGGAGAGATCTTACCGAGGTAACAGGTGAAGCAACACCAGTAGTAAGGGGAGAGAAACTGTAAACGAGATAACTGATAGCAGTGATAACCTGTAATGGAGATTACATGCAGAGAAGAGACTTTCAAAGCCTAAGAAAGACCTGTAGTGAGGAAGGAGAAGATCTGCGTTCTTCATTAGTAGCCTGTGCACATTGAGTGATCTTTCTTTAGGAAAGTTTTCATTATAATCCTTTTGATAAACTTGTTGAAAATGGGTGGAATACACTTGGAGTGATTGGGAGATCATTGTAAGTGGTTGAGGAGTGATCCTTCCACAACCAAATTGTATCCCTTGATATCAAAAATGGATTATGTGATTTAGGAGTGATCTTATTACATTGTAGACGTAGCTCACACATTGTGGGTGATCCACATAAAAATTACTGTGTGTTCTTGGGTGCTTGAATTTGATGAATATCTATACGACTGGTCTTATATAAAGGAGAATGATAAAAACAAATTAGATCATCGACTCTAACAAATCACAGAGGTTAAATCTAGATCAATTTGTAAAAACCAAATATCTCACACTGATTCACTCATCTCTTAGTGTGAAACCTAAAACAGTCTTTATCAAGTGGTATCAGAGTCGGTTCCTTTTGTTGATCCATTTTGCCTACTTTGATCTGAAGTTATTTGTTGCTGCTATGAATAGTATTAACAGCAAAGACATTCCCACTTTTCATGGGCTTAATTATTAGTTATGGAATAATAGAATGCTCCCATATTTGATGGCACTTGGTCTAGATGTTTTTGAATCTGCTGTTAGCAACTTTGTCCCTATTGCTGAAGTTGTTATTATGACACTTACTAATAAGAAGAATTTGGAGTGTGATAGAAAGGCAAGAAATGCCTTATATGCCTCTTTATTAGACAAAGAATTCACCAAAATGATAAGGTGCAACACAACCAAGCAAATCTGGGACAAATTATAGAACATTTATGAAGGAGACAAGGTTGTAAAGAAAGTCAAGTTACAAATTTAGAGGAGTAGATTCGAAGACATAAAGATACAGAATGATGAAACTGTGGATACATTCTTCACAAGAGACAATGAATTTGTATTCTCCATCAGAGGCTATGGAAAGGAGATACATGATGCCACTATGGTAACGAAAATACTTAGAACCTTATCAGAAGCTTATAATGCCAAAATCTCTTCCATAGAAGATGGAGATCTAAATAGGCTGTCTTTAGATAATTTGTACAGCATATTGGTGGCTTATGAAATGAAAATAGCCTCAATAAAGAAAGAAAAGAGGTCTAAGGTGGAGATGGAGCTGACCTTCAAGGTAATGAAGAAATTAAAGATTAATGACTAAGAAGAAAAATTTGATAGCAACTCTAGAGAAGAAGATGGTGATACTAAAATGGATGAAGTCATGGCATACATCACCAAGAAATTGAAGAAAGGAAATGGGAAGTACAAGAAAAAATTACCCTTGAAGTGCTTTAGTTGTGGAGACATAGGGCACTTTGTTGTGGACTACCCAAAGAGAAGAGAAGCAAACAGTGATGATGATGATTTCCTCAGGTGGAGAACAAAGTAATTTTGCTATTTTAAAGTTGGAAATTCAAGTGCTAAAGGGAAAAAAAAATTCTTTAGATCCAATGGAAGAAATTATTTGAGCAAGTTGGATGAAGAAGATTTTAAAGAAGAAGTTGAGGATGATTCTGATGATGACACTACAAAGAATGTGCTGGTTGCATAAGTAGACATTGAACAAGAATCTTTAAGTGATAAGGAATCAACTAAAGAGGAATTAGATGAGTTAGGGCAGCAACTTGAGAATGAATTGAGAGCTTGTTTGCACAAAAACAGCAAGCTGGGAAAAAAGGTAAAGCATCTCAGGAAGCTATATGAAAATTTTGCTATTGATGAATCTAATCTCTAGGTGAAAGAAAAAGAGTTTAAAGTAAAAGATAAGGATTACTTGAAGACAATTGAGTAGCTAATTGTACTTAAGGCAAAGCAAGGCAAGATACATGAAGATCTTGGCACTAAAGTGATTATACAAGAGCAAGAAGTGCTGATTTCACAAGCCAAGATCTATAAGGCTAAGTCCGAATTGAGGAAGGATGAAAAAAGCTTTATATAGGTCATGAAAGTGAAAGGTGAGTTATATTCAACAAATGCCATCAAGAAGGATGCTACTAGAAAGTTGGATGAGTATCTAAGCAATCAAAGACCTTATTCCCATGGGGAAGAAAGGAATTGTCTATATTGAAAAGCCAAGTGAGAAGGTAAAAGAAAAGAAGAAAATTGTGTTTGTACTTGAAAGCAAGCACAATGACACTATGGGGAAGAGAAACCAACTTAAGCTAAAATGGGTTAGGAAAGATATGGTGAACACTCCTATCCAAAGGAGACAAGCTGTCAAAGATGGAGAGAAGGTTGCCATAACAGTTGCTAAAGAAAGGAGACATGAACTTGGTAAAAGAAGAAAATCTAGATTTGAAGGATTTTGTTGGAACTGTGGTAAATATAGGCACAAGGCTAATGTATGATGGAGTAATGAGCCGATAATGAGGAGAAATTTGAGGCAAGAGTCTTGGGTGAAAAAAAGCCATATTCAATAGGGGAACAAATTTGAGTTGTTGGGAGAAATCTCTGGAAGATGCAAAAAGGCAAGACACACTGCTGCTCGATCACTTACACATGCTCCTGCATTTGGCCAAAGAAGAAGTCATATGGTTGTGGAAGTAGCCTTAAAAGCTTCCAAGAAAGATGATGAGGACCGTTGTAGATCTCATACTGAGAGGGGGGGTGAATCAATATGAGCTATCTTTTTTTTTTTTTTCTACAAATTGATTCAGATTTAATCTCTATGGCTTGTTAGAACTAATGATCCAATTTTTAATTTTCTCCTTTATATGAGTGCAACTGTACAAATAAAAATTAATACTTAAGCACCCAAGAACACATGTAGTTCACTCACAATGTGTAAGCTATGTCCATAGTGTGATAAGATCACTCTTAAATCACACAATCACTCTTGTTTTCAAGGGATACAATTATAATATGGAAAGATCACTCCTTAACCACTTGTGGAAGGACTAATCTTTAGCCACTTACAATGATCTCTCAATTAAGGAGTTGATCTCCAGATCACTCCTCCAAGGGTATCCCACCCTTTTTTAACATGTTTATCAAGAGTTTGTGATTAAAAACTTTTTTGAAAAATGATCACTCAATGTATACAGATTGTTGGAGCAAAATATAGATCTTTTCTTTTCTTTGTTGTCGATGTTGTTTCACCTACTACTTGTGCTGCTTGTGTGCACTGCTACTACTATTTGCATACACTACTGCTACTGTCCTCGCTATCACGGCCCGTCCAAAAACATTGCCAAACTAGTTCCATTGGATGTCTATTGCCCCAAAGATTTGGCTAGAACATTCTAGATGAATGCTTATGTGTCAAGTCTCTAGAATTCTCTCTTGTAAATATCTAAGCTATTCTATAATAGTCATGATCTAGAGAGTTCCATAGAAATCTGGAACAAACAATTGTAGCCACACATTGAGGACATGCAACCACTATAAATACTCTACTCCTCTCAATTGTAAGACACCATTAAATTGAAAGTTCTCTCCTTTGCAAAGCTCTCTCTCTTGTGCCTTCAGTTTCCTTGTCCCTTTCAAGTCTCTCTTGACTCCAAGTCGATTCTCTCAAACTCTCTAAGGCTTACTTAGTTCATCGTTTCTCACAAGGTGTCTAAGTGTCGCATGGGTTAGCACGATTTGAACTTAACTCCGTGACAGGTGGTATTAGAGCACAGTTGAATCCTAGTTTCAACTTAGTTCTTGCTTGAGTTATGAGTATGGCAAGTGAGGAAGGAATTGTTGTTGCTGACATCAAGGAGCAACAGATCAAGCTTTAAGCTCATGGGCGCAAGGAGTAGCGTGCTCCAACTAAATGTGGGAAGTCCAAGGCTGCAACAAAGGAGCCTATGGAATCTTGTGTGGCTGTCCTAGATAGAAGCATCACGAATGTGAGTTCTTTAGTGGGAGAACTAAGCGATCAAATCAATAATTTGATCCATGAGAATGCTAAAATCACTAGGGCTGCCAAGTCCATGATCGAGGAATTCAGCTATGCATTTAAGGGAGAACTGAGCTCCCTTAGCCAAGAATTGTTTGATCTACAGAAGTTCATTAAAGGAGAAATTTATGATCATCGAAGGGAGATGGGTTCACTTTGTCAAAGTAGTCCACTTTTGATGAGTATTGCTGGCACTAGCAGTACTACCATTGGGCACGGTCTAAAAGTCCCCAAGACTGCCATGTACAATAGCATTCAAAATGCCATTATTGTGGAAAACTTCCTTTTTAGCCTTGAGTAATACTTTGAGGCCATGAGAGTTGTTAATGACATTATTAGGATAAGGAATGCCCCAATCTTCTTTTGGGATGATGCTCAGCTATGGTGAAGAAGGAAGCATTCCAAACAATAGAAAGGCCTGTGTGTGATCAACATATGGGAGCAATTCAAGGTTGAGTTGTACAAGCACTTCATCCTTCACAATGCAGATAGCGAAGTTAAAGGGAAGCTACGTCGTCTCGAGTAAATAGGTAGTATTTCTAAATACATTAAGGAATTTATTACTCTTATACTTGAGATTGATGATCTGTCTGACAAGGATTTCCTCTTCCACTTTAAAGATGGCTTAAAGGATTGGGTAAGAGTAGAATTAGATAGGCGTAACGTGCAGACTTTGGATGATGCCATTGTTGTAGCTAAAACACTAATCAATTACTTGGCCTATTCAAAGAGTAAAAATCCTAACTCTAACAAAAATGGGGGAGAGAAGCCCGAACAAAAAAGAGAAGCAAGCCATAAGGAGGGAGGACATAAAAAGTCCTCAAGTGGCAAGCCCAAGAACTCTTTGGGCAAACGAGATGGACCTCCGAGGCCATGCTTCATTTGTGATAGACAACATTGGGTAAAGGATAGCCCCAATCGCAAGGTTATGAATGCTATTGTGGTGGAACTCAACAAGGAGAGGTCTAAAGAAGAGCCTCAAATTGATTTGGGAGCTATCCAACACTTAGCTCTAACTATCCCTAAGGAGAAAGGCTTATTGTATGTTGATACATCTATTGAAAGTAAAGTTGTAGGGGCTATGCTTGACACAGGAGCCACACATAACTTCATAGACATACAAGGGGCCAAACGCTTAGGTCTTAAACTCTCCAAGGGAGTTGGCACCATCAAGGCAGTCAATTCTAAAGCAAAGCCGATTCATGGGATAGTGGAGGGAGTAGTTGTTAAGATTGGCGATTGGCACGGTAGGTTAGACTTTATCATTGTCCCTCTGGATGATTTTAAAATGGTTTGGGGTCTTGCTTTCTTTTGCAAAGCTTTAGCTTTTCCCATTCTTGCATCAAATTCCCTTGTCATTCTTGACAACCACAAGATCTGAGTGATTTTATTGAAAAGCATGGAGAATCAATGATTTCTGCCTTGCAATTGAAATGGGGTCTCAAAGTGGATCAAAGTTATGTTGCCACCATAAGGGAATTAAAGGATGAGGAAAACACGACAAAGCCGACTCTTGCACTGCCATAACCCATTCAAGCTGACCTTGAAGAGTTTAAGGACATGATGCCTTCAAAGTTGCCTAACAAACTTCCTCCTAAGCGAGATGTGGATCATCATATTGAGTTGGAACCGAGTGCTAGACCTCCTGCCATGGCCCCTTATTGCATGGCACCTCCCGAACTTGCAGAACTGAGGAAGCAACTTCAAGTTTTACTTGACTTAGGCTGCATCTAGTCCTCAAAAGCCCCTTACAGTGCTCTAATCCTATTTTAAAAGAAGAAGGACGGATCATACAAATGTGCATAGACTACCGAGCCTTAAAGAAGGTAATCATCAAGAACAAGTACCCAATTCCATTGATAGCTGACCTCTTTGATCAATTGGGGAAGGCAAGGTACTTCGTGAAGTTGGACTGAAGGTCGTATACTATTATGTTCATATAGCACTTGGTGATGAACCAAAGACTGTGTGCATAACACGTTATGGAGCTTTTGAGTTCCTAGTTATGCCCTTTGGTCTCACCAACGCCCTTGTTACCTTCTGCACACTAATGAACAAGGTACTTCATCCCTTCCTTGACAAATTTGTGGTAGTTTATTTGGATGTCATAGTGATCTATAATAACACTCTTGAGGAACATAAAGATCACTTAAAACAAGTCTTTCAATTCCTACATAAAAATGAGCTGTATGTTAAGAAGGAGAAGCGCTCTTTTACAGAGCAAGAGGTGGATTTCCTTTGTCACAAGATCAAGGATGGTAAGCTTATGATGGATCAAGCAAAGGTCCATGCCATTCAAGAGTGGAAGCCTCCAATGAAGGTCCCTGAATTGTGATCATTTTTTAGATTGGCTAACTACTATCAGCAGTTTATCAAGGGATATTCTGTCATAGCTGCACCATTGATGGATCTACCCAAGAAGAACATCACATAACATTGGTTAAAGGAATGTCAATCTTCTTTTAAAAGATTGAAACATTCAGTCTCTATGGAACTCGTCATGGCGCTACCTAACTATGAGAAGGCTTTCAAAGTTCATACAAATGCATCTGACTTTGCCATTAGGGAAGTCTTGATGCAAGATGGGCATCCCATTACCTATGAAAGTTGTAAACTGAATGATACAGAGAGGTGGTACACTATCCAAGACAAGGAGATGACTACCATCATCCACTGCCTATGCACAAGGAGGTATTATTTGCCTGGAAGTCAGTTTGTGATAATGATCGACAATGTCGCTACAAGCTACTTCCAATCGCATAAGAAGCTGAGCCCCAAGCAAGCCCATTGGCAAGACTTCTTGGTCGAATTTGATTATAGGCTTCAATATAAGTTAGGTAAGGCTAATGTTGTCGTCAATGCATTAAGTCAAAAGGCAGAACTAGCATCATTAGCAGCCAGCACACTAAAGAGTAACTTTCTTGAACGAATCAAGAAAGGCACATTGCAAGACAATTTGGCCAAAAATCTGCGAAGGATGGCTAGCGAAGGGAAGACTTGACGGTTTTAGCTAAACGATGAGATTCTCGTGACAGTTGGCCATCGATTCCTCATACCTAAATAGGGAAACTTACAGAGGGACATTCTCAAGGAGTGCCACGATTCTTTATGGGCTGGTCACCTAAGTATGACACAAACACTTGCCCTCATCCAACAAAGTTATTATTGGCCACAAATGCAAGATGATGTTGAGGCCTACGTGCGGACATGTCTTGCTTGTCAACAAGACAAGGTGGAACAACAATGCCTTGCTGGTCTACTTGAGCCACTACCAATTACTGAAAGACCTTGGAAAAGTGTCTCAATGGACTTCATTGTGGCCTTACCTAAGTCTGATAGGTTTGGAAGCATCATGGTGATTGTGATTGATTTAGCAAGTACGCCACCTTCATTCCAACCCTCGTTGATTGCAAAGTCGACAAAATAGCTCACCTATTCTTTAAAAATATGGTGAAGTTGTGGGGAGTACCTAAAATCATAGTAAGCGATAGAGATCCCCACTTCACAAGCAAGTTCTAGCACGAGTTGTTCAAGTTGTTGGGGACTAATTTGAACTTCTCAACTAGCTTCCACCCTCAAAGCGATGGCTAAACCAAGCACATTAAATCTTTGTTGGAACAATATCTATGACACTATGTGAATGCCCATTAGCAACATTGGGCAAAGTTTCTTGATGTTGCCCAAATCTCCTACAACCTCCAAAGGAGTGAAGCAGCAGGTAAAAGTCCATTTGAAATTATGATGGGATAACAACCTCTAACCCTAAGTGTTGTTGCCTCTTCTTACACAGGAAGTAACCCTATTGCCTACAAATTTGCAAAGGATTGGCATAAGGAGGCAGACATCACAAGCATTTTCCTTGACAAAGCTGCCTAACAAATGAAAAAGTAGGCTGATGCCAAGTGACGCCCAAAGGAATACATGGAGGGAGACTTGGTGATGGTAAAATTGCTACCTAACCAATTTAAGTCCTTACGCAAAGTGCATAAACGCTTGGTGAGGAGATATGAAGGGCCATTTCCCATATTCAAGTAGGTAGGGAAGGCTGCCTACTAAGTCCAACTTCCCCCAAGACTCAAAATTCAAATTTTCCATGTAAGTCTTTTAAAGACCTTTCATAAAGAGACTGACAAATCGAGTTGGGGAATCCAAGAGTGCACCAACTGTCGCCATCACTGAATACAACAAGGAAGTGGAATGCATCCTTGCCGATAGGGTGATACGAAAAAAAGGAGTTCTTAACTACACCAAGTACTTAGTCAAATGGAAACATCTACTAGACCATGATGTTAGTTGGGAACGAGAAGATTTGCTTTGGCAATTTGCTGACCACATTCAACGTTACAAGGACGAAGGCATGACAAGGACATCACAAGATTAAGTGGGGGAGGATGTTATGGCCTATCCAAGAACATTGCCAAATTAGGCCCGTTGGATGCCTAGCCTAATTGTTGCCTTAAAGACTTGGCTAGAACATTTTGGACAAATGCTTATGTGTCAAGTCTTTAGAATTCTCTCTTGTAAATATCTAAGCTATTCTAGAATAGTCCTGATTTAAAGAGTTCCATAGAAATTTAGAACAAATGATTATAGCCACATATTAAGGAGGTGGAACCACTATAAATACCCCACTCCTCTCAATTGTAAGACACCATTGAATTGAAAGTTCTCTCCTTTGCAAAACTCTCTCTCTTGTGCCTTCAGTTTCCTTGTCCCTTTTAAGCCTCTCTTGAATCCAAGTCAATTCTTTCAAACCCTTTAAGGCTTACTTATTTCATCTTTTCTCAAAAGGTATCTAAGTGCCGTGTGGGTTAGCACGATCCGATTTTAACTTCGTGACAGCGTGCTGTTGATGTTGTCCGTACACGCTGTCGCAACTGTCTGAGTGCACTATAAGCCTGCTATCTACACTTTCTGCACTTGCTGCATGCATGTGCTCTGCGCCTGCTATTCGTGCATGTTGTGCCCACTATCCACACATGCTATGCCTGCTATTTGCGCTCCTGCTGTCCGCACATGCTACACCTACTGTCCGCATGTGCTGTGCTTGCTATTCGCACATGCTGTGCTTGTTGTCCATGTGTACTGTGCCTACTGTTCTCACTCTTTGTGCCCATTACCCCACTCGCTGTGTGCCTACTATCCGTGCTCTCCATGCCAGCTGTCTGCGTAAGCTGTGCCCGCTGTCCACACAAGCTGACAGCTGCTGTCCTCACAAGCTCTACTTGTCTGCACAAGCTATACCTGCTATCTGCATGTGCTAGTCCCACTATTGGCTTGCACCACTGCTATTGTCGATGCGTGCTATTAAGCTTTTTCATGCCACTGCTGCTCTCTTAGCGTGCTGCAACAGTTTTTCTCATGCTGCTGCTGCCCCCGCGTGCTGCAGCAGATTTCTTGCACCGCTACTGCTCCCCCCATGCCATAGCAGATTTCTCGCACTATTGCTGGTTTGCTAGTTGATTCCTGGGCCTGCTGCTGCACTTTCTGCAGGTGGCTATTGATTCCTGGACCTACTGCTACATGTTTTGATTTTTTTCTTGATTCCCAGGTGTGCTTCTACTGCTGGTGCTGGTATACCTTCCTGAATATGTAAGGACATGCTGCTACTACTGCTATACCTTCTTGAATGCGTAGGAATGTGCTGCTGGGGCTGGTATACTCTCCTGGACCTATAGGGATGTCTGCTGCGACTGATATGCCCTCCTAGACAAGCAAGGACATCTGCTGCTGCTGGTATATTCTCTTGGATGTGTAGGGATATGCTGCTGGTGCTGGTATACCCTCCTGGACCTACTACTGCTAGTGCTAGTATACCCTCTTGGACCTGCTGCTGCTGCTGGGAAGTCTCCTGGATGTGTCGCTGCTACTAGGAAGCCTCCTGGACATGTTGCTAATGTTGGGAAGCCTCCTGGACGTGCTGCTGATCTCTTCTTGGCTGGCTGCCTTGCTTTCTTTCCTTGGTGGCTGCTGCACTCTCCTTAGCTAGCTGCCCCTTGCTTTCTTTCTTCCTCTCCTTGGCCAGTTGCGTTGCCTTCTTTCCTTGGTGGTTGCTGCACTCTCTTTGGTTGGCTGCCTTACCTTCTTTCTTCCTCACTTTGGCTAGTTGCACCTTGCTTGGTGGCTGCCTCCTCTTTGTCGTTCAACTCTCTTTTTCCCTAAGTTTTTCGCTCACCTCTCTCTTTGCCGGCTCTCTCAATTTTCTGCAGCACACACCTTTCTTGCAATATACATAGGGGTATTTATAGAGCCTTAAGATTAGGGTTACACAATCATCGACGGTCACCGTTAATTCCCACATGTTTCCCTACAATCAACAACTAGATTTGATTCCTAAAATTTAGGGTCAATGGTCAATATTGACTTCCTAAAATTTAGGGTCAATGGTCAATGGTCAACGACAATATTGACCCTTAAAATTTAGGGTCATGGTCAACATTAACTCCTCAATATTAGGGTTCACTTGTCATCACCAATTTCTCCCAATGACCTCAATACATCTTAACAACATTCATAATATCAAATCAACACATATAACCATGTAAGATGGTGTTGACAAGAAATCTAACATTAACCATCAATGATGGGCTCATCAAATTAGACAGTGGTTGTGCTTCACATGTGATAGAAGACTCTAAGATGTTGAAGAGAGTAGCAAAATATGATGGAGGGTTAGTCAAATTTGGCAATGATGGTGCCTTAAAGATTCAAGGTATCAGTGCTAATAAAATTGGTGTAGAAAAACTAAAATTGAAGGAAATGCTTTATGTTAAAGGGCTAAAACACAATCTTATCAATGTTAGCCAGCTTTGTGATAATGGACATAAAGTTACTTTCAATAAGAGTGGCTGTACAATAAAGAGATTAAATGATGATATTGTTCTTACTAAGGGTGAAAGAACAAATGGAAACTTATACCAAGTTTCCAGAAGGAACAACACATGCCACATAAGTATTAAAGGTGAAAATTTGTTGTGGCATGGAAGTTTGGGACATTTTGGACAAAAGAGACTGAACTTATGTATTTAGCCACCCCCTAGAGGCTAAGGTATGCCTCCTACCCCTTTTCCCTCCTCTGCTATTATTCTTTAGATTTGTTGTCAAAGGGGGAGATATTTTGCATAAATCCAACAAGAGTATATATTGATCAAAAGGGGAAGTAGCTTGATGAATAAAGGTGGAGAAATTGACAAGAGGGAGAAGCAGAAAGGGGGAATGCAAGTTTCATGGGGAGCTAAAGGTACAGGTATATACAAAAAGGGAGATGTACATTTTAGAAGGAGCTGAATGTCAAAGGTTGCCATTTGTGTGAGATTATTAAATGTTAGATTTAATATGTTGCCAATAAATCCAAAAGGGGAGATTGTTAAGCCCATCTTTAATGGCTAATGTTGGATTTGTTGTTAATACCATGTCACATGGTTATATATGGTGATTTGATGTTATGAATGTTGTTTAGGTGCAAAGAGGTTATTGGGAAAAACTAGTGATGGTAGGTCAACTTTGGAGTTAATGAGTCAATGTTAACCATGACCTTAAATTTTAGGAGTCAAAGCTAACTATTGACCCTAAATTTTAGGAATCAAATCTGGTTGTTGATTGTAGGACAACTTTTGGAAATTAACGATGACTATTGATGATCATGTAACCCTAATCTTAAGGCTCTATAAATAATCCCATGTACCTTGCATAAGTGTATGTGCTGTAGAATTGTTTGAGAAAAAGGAAAACCTAATTGCAGTAGCTAGCCTAGAGAGAGAGGCAGCCAAGGAGAGCAACAACCAGCCACACCAAGGAGAGGTACAGCAGTAGGATTTGGCAAAAGGTATAGCAAGAACCAGTAAATATAAAAGGTGTAGCAAAAACTAGCAACTGTAGAAGGTAAGGAGAGGTGTAGCAGTAGGATTCAGCATAAGGTGTTGCAAAATCCAGCAACTATAGAAGGTGAAGGAGAATTAGCAGGGTCCAGCAGCAAGGGCAGCAAACCAGAACTTGCAAATTGTAGGAGTAGCAGCAAGGGTAGCAAATCAGTAATCTATAGCAGGAGATCCCTACACCAGCAGCACAACCAGCAGACGTTCCTAGCACCAGTAGGCATTTCTTGCACAAACAGCATAACTAGCAGGCATTCCTTGTACCAACAGCACGTCAAACAGCCTACAATCTTAGAAATTGCAAGACATGTAGTAGCTTGAAATCCCAGAAAATGCAGCACATCCAGGAGCTTATGATCCCAGAAATTACAGCACGTATGGATAGCAATAGCAGAAAGTGCATGTAGCAATAGATAAGTAGACAATGATAGCAGCATGTGCAAATAGCAATAGTAGAACCGATAGGCGGCTATAGCAGTACATGAGGATAGCAATAGTAGAACATGTAGGCAGCGATAACATCACATAGAGATAGCAAAAGTAGAACATGCAGGCAATGATAGTAGCACATGCAGATAGCAAAAGAAAAGCATGCAAGCAACAATAGAAGTACGCGTGGACAGCAATAGCAGAGCATGTAGGTGGTAATAGCAGCACATATGGATAGAAATAACAAAAAGTGCATGCAGCAATAACAGCACGTGAATAGCAATATTAGTTAGTGCTATAGGCAATAATAACAGCAGGTCTAGCAGCTTACAGCAGTTGAGGAGAGAACATGTCCTGACAGCAAGTTTGGCAACTTGCGGTAAAAGAGGAGAAAATGTGCATGGCAGTAGGTTTGGCAGCTTATAGTAGCAGAGGTGAAAGTGTGCCCCAATAACAGTTCCGGTAGTTTGCAACAATAAAGGAAGAAACTTGCCAAGGTAATAGGTGAGGTAGTAGAGGAAGAGAACCTGCCAAGGCCGAGTGAGGCAACACTAGCAGCAGAGGAAGAGAACCTGCTAAGGTTGAAGGAGACAGCACCAGCAATAAAGAAGAGATCTTGTTGAGGCAGTAGGTGAGGCAACACCGACAATAGGGAGAGAGAACCTGTAAAGGAGATAACAGGTAGCAGAGATAAC
The DNA here is from genome assembly GCA_037897445.1 of Ceriops zippeliana. Classification (NCBI taxonomy): domain Eukaryota; kingdom Viridiplantae; phylum Streptophyta; class Magnoliopsida; order Malpighiales; family Rhizophoraceae; genus Ceriops; species Ceriops zippeliana. Next base: position 1,460,081 of record JBAPLH010000228.1, read on the forward strand.
TTGTAGCAAAGATTACCTATAGATAAGAGATTGGTAAAGCATGACTAAAGACCAACAATGAGGAGGAGAAGATTCATGTTATGTACTAATAGCTTATGCACATTAAGTGATCTTTCTCTAGGAAAGTTTTCATTATAAACCTTTTGATAAACTTGTTGAAAAAGGGTGGGTTACCCTTGGAGTGATTGGGAGATCAATCCATTAAGTGATTGGGAGATTAACTTAGTGATCAAGAGATCATTATAAATGGTTAAGGAGTGGTCTTTCCATAACTAAATTGTATTCCATGATAATAAGAGTGGATTGTGTGATTTAGGAGTGATCTTATCACTTTGTAGATGTAGCTCACACATTATGGTTAAACCACGTAAAAATTGTCATGTGTTCTTAGTTGATTGTGTTTGATTAATATTCGTATGGCTGGTCTCACATAAAGGAGAAAGATAAAAAAAATTGGATCATAAACTTTAACAAGTCATAAAGGTTAAATCCAAATCGATTTGTAAAAAGCGAATATCTCACACTAATTCACCCCCCTCTTAGTGTGAGACCTAAAATATACCTTATCAATAGACAACAACTTGTACATCAAGGAAGATAACCAAGGAAAAAAAGGAGGCCTTGTGCATTACCTTTACCGTGCAGATGAAGAAGTTTGAAATGTTTATGCTAGATGAAATGAAATTCTTCTTAGGGGGAAATTGTTGAGCTCATATTTGATGACTAATGTTGGATTTGTTGTTAATAACATCTCACATAGTTGTATGTGTTGATTTGATATTATGAATGTCATTAAGATGCAGAGAGGTTATTAGTCAAAACCATTAATGACAGGTCAACTCTAAAGTTAATGAGTCAATATTAACTGTTGACCCTAAATGTTAGGGGTCAAAACTAGTCATTGACCCTTGACCATTGACCTTAAATTTTAGGAATCAAACTAGCCATTGATTGTAGGGCAACCTTTAGGAATCAATGCTAGTTGTTGATGAGTGTGCAACCTTAATTTCAAGACTTTATAAGTAACCCCATGCACCTTGCAAGACATGTATGTGTTCTATAGAAAATTGAGAGAGAATGACAAACCTAAAAGCCAAGGAGAGATGAACAACCAAGAGAAAGGTAACCACCAAAGGAAAGAGTGACCGACTAAGGCAAAGGAGGCAGCCACTAAGGAATGTACAACAGTAATCAACTAAAAGAGTTTTAGCTGATCAAAAGAGGTGCAACACCAGGGAGAGTACAACAACTAGCCAAAGAAGAGGTGACAGCAACCACTAAAGAAGGGGGTAGCCACACTAATTTAAGGAGGAGGTGTAGCAATTGGCAGTCATGCCAAACCAGTAAAGGAGATATGCAGTAACCACCCTAAGGAGAGAAGAAGGTGTAATAGCCACACCAAAGAGAGAAAGATGTGTAGCAGCCACACCAAACTGGAGGAGAGGACTTGCAGTAGTTATACCAAACCAAAGGAGAAAGTGTACAGTAGCCACACCAAACCAGAAGAGAGAGCATTAGTAGCTACACCAAACCAGAAAAAAGGTGTGTAGTATCCACATCAAAGAAAGAAGAAGGCAGTAGCTGGCCAAAATAAAGGGAAAAAGAGTTGCAGCCACCCAAGGAATCCTACAATTGCAGTAAAAACCAAAAACTTGTAATAGGCACAATTGGTAGCACATCCAACAATAATAGCAATTTTAGCACTAGTATCAAGTCTAGCAGGTAATACCAATAATTGCAACACTAACAGCAAATCCCATAGCACCAGGAAGTGTAAGTAGACAACCAAAATTGTAGATTGTAGCAATAGTAGCAAGCTCTAGCAATAGGAGCAGGTAAACCACCAGTAATTGCAGATTGCAACAGTAGTAGGTGCAGGTAGCAATACCAATAAGCATAACTAGAAATTATAGCTTGTAGGCATAACCAGCAATGTGTCTTGGAAGCAAAGTAGGAAACATAACTAGTAGTAAGAGGAGAAAACTTGCCCTAGCAGTAGGTTCAGTAGCTTTAGTAAAGGAGAAAACATGTCTCGATAACAAGTTTGATAGCTTGTAGTAGTAGAAGAGAAAATGTACCATGACAACAGGGTAAATAGTACTAGCAGTAAAGGAAGAGAACTTGCTAAGGTAGTAGGTGAGGTAGCACCGATAGTAGGGGAAAAGAAACTGCCAAGGTAACAAGTGAGACAGCATGAGCAGCAAAGGAAGGAAAAGATCCATGTTTTGCCCTAGTAGCCTATGTATATGAAGTGATCCTTTGATAAACTTTTTAAAAAAGGGTGAGATACCCTTGGAGTGATTAGGAGATAATTGTAAGTGGTTAAGGATTAATCCTTCAACAAGTGGTTAAGGACTAATCCTTCCACACCATAACTATATCCCTTGATAACAGGAGTGGTTTGTTTGATTTAAGAGTGATCCTATCACATTATGAACGTATCTCACACATTATGGGTGAACCACGTAAAATTTGTCGTGTGTTCATGGGTGCCTACATTTGATTGATATTTGTATGGGTGCTCTTGCTTATAGAAGAAAGATAAAAATTGGTTCATCAGCTCTAATAAGTCATAGAGGTTAAATCTAAAAAAATTTATAAAAAGCAAGTATGTCACACTGATTCACCCCCTTCCCCTTTCAATGTGATCCTAAAAAGGTTCTCATCAATCTCAAATTACCTAAACTTGGAACTATAAAAGCCTTAGGGCTTATCATCAATGAAAAAGTCTTAAGGTTTATCATTGATGAAAAATCTATTAGAGGTAAGAGGTATTTTGAGGTACAAGTCATCAATAATGATCCACATTCCCTTTAACAAGTTGCCACCTATAATCTTACACTCCCCTTTCTCACTCATCCTTAATAAAGCCAAGACTTCTTAAAGCACCTTAAGTGAGTGTACTATATAAGCCTCCTACTAAGAATGCCTAAGGCACCGAATGCAAGCATGCTACATAAGCTTATTGTACAATAAAGCCAAAAATGCCTAAAGCACCTCATGTAAAATGCATTACATAAGTCTTATGCTAGGAATGCTTAAGGCACCTCACACAAGCATGCCGTAGAGGATTTTTGCATAACAAAGTTAGGATTGCCTAAGGTGCTCTACATGAGTGCTTCATAAAAGCTTTTTACTAATAAAGCCCAAGGCACGCATATGAGTGTGCCATATAGGCTTTTGCAAGATGAACCTAGAATCACCCAAAGCACCCCATACAAGCACATTGTACATACTTCTTATCAAGTAATGAGGACCTTCTTAGGTCTCACACTGAAAGGGGAAGGGGGTGAATTAGTGTGAGATGCTTGTTTTTTTATAAATCTTTATGGATTAACCTTTATGACTTGTTATAGTTGATGATCTAATTTTTATCTTTCTTCTTCACATAAGAGCGGTTGTATGGATATTAATCAAATGGAAGCACCCAAGAACACATGGCAATTTTTACGTGATTCACCCACAATGTGTGAGCTACATCCATGGTGTGATAGGATCACTCCTAAATCATACAATCCACTCTTGTTATCAAGGGATACAATTATGTTGTGGAAGGATCACTCCTTAATTGCTTGTGGAAAGATTACTCCTTAACCACTTACAATGATCCCTTGATCACAGGTTTTATCTCTCAATCACTAGAAGAGTTGATCTCTCGATCACTCAAAGGACTAATCTCCCAATCACTCCAAGGGTCTCCCACCCTTTTTTAACAAGTTTATCAAAAGATTAGTAACTAACACTTTTCTAAGAAGGATCACTAAATGTGTATAGGTTGCTAACAAAATGGATCTTCTCCTTCCTTATTACTAGTCTTTGCTTAGGCTCATTTTTGCATATTATCTCCATTTTAAGTTATCTCTACTACAGGTTCTCTCCCCTTATTGCCAGTGCTGCCTCTTTTGACCTTGGCAAGGTTTCTCTCTCCTCTGTTATCGGGGCTGCCTAATTTTTTCTTGGCAGTTGCTAGTGCCACCTCACCTATTCCCTTGGCAGGTTCTCTTCTCATGTGACGCAGCGAGGAAGTGTAATCAACAACAGGAAATCAATAACAACGATTGAATTCCAAAGAACAAAAGGCATAAGCTGCCTTAGAAAAAGGTTGTCTCAATTAGGGTAAAGTATAATACGTTCTCCCTCTCACTAAGAAACCCTAAAATATATATAATGCATACAATTGAACTAAAATTACGAAAATGTCATTTTATAAAATTTAATTAAAATTACGAAAAATCCATCGCAGCTTCTTAACCCTTTTCTCGCTTGTCCATGTACTCCTCGGTTATCTGGTCCACATCATCATGCTACCAATGTTGCCTCTCCTACTGCCCTGGTAGGTTGCTTCATTTGCTACCGATGTTGCCTGCCTTGTAGCCAAGGCATGTTTTCTCCTCTATTGTTGCGAGCTACTAGACTTGCTATCAGGGCACGTTTTCTCCTATGCTGTTGCAAGCTACTAGACTTGCTATCGGGGCACATTTTCTCCTCTACTACTACAAGCTGCCAAATTTACTATTAGGGCACATTTTCTCCTTTGTTGCTACAAACTGCTGGACTTGCTATTGGGGCATGTGTTTTCCTCCTACTGCTGGTGTTGCCTACCTTATTGCTAAGTTAAGTTTTCTCCTCTACTATTAGTGCTTGTACTTGATACCTTTTACTTGTTGTGCCTGTATTTATTGCTTGTTGCTGCAAGCTACTGGTTGTGCTTGCTACATATTATGTCTACACCTGTTGGTATTACTAGCTACTCTTGCTACTATTACTGGCTGCCTTTGTTGCTATTGCTGGCTATGATTATTGCTGCAATTACTGGTTATGATTCACTTGTTGCGGGTTGCTACAAGCTGTTGGTTATGCCGTAAGATCCCTCTTTGGTGGTTATTGCACATCATTCTCTCCTTAGGGTGGCTGCTACACGTTTTTCTCTCCTTGGTGTGGTTACGGCACATCTCCTCTAGTTTGGTGTGGCTGCTACAACTTCTTTCTTGATTGGTTTGGTCGACTACTACCATAATCTTGTCCCTTTGGTTTGGTCAGTCACTACCTTCTTCTTCCTTTGGTGTAGCTTGTGGCTGCTGCCTTCTTCTTTTCCCTTTGGTTTGGTGTAGTTATCGGTTGTTGCAACTCTTCCTTTAATTGGTATGGCTACCTCTTTTTTTGGTGGCTACTATCACCTCTTGGTCGACTGCACCTCTCTTTGGTGTTGCACCTCCCTTGGTCAGCTACACCTCTCCTTGGTGCTATAACTCTCTTTACCGATTGCATCTCTTCTTAATTGCTTCCTTTGCCTTGGCTAATCACTCTCTCTTTAATGAATGCCTCTTTTGCCTTGGCCAGTTAGTCTCTCTTTACATTCTCTCTCAATTTTCTATAGCACACATACCGTTCTCTTAATTTTTTTGTAGCCCACTCATCGATCTTGCAATATGCATAAAGGTATTTATAGAACCTTGAGATTAGGTTACACACTCATCAACAGTTAACATTCATTCCTAAAGGTTGCCCTACAATTAACAACTAGATTTGATTCCTAAAATTTAAGGTCAATGGCCACCTGTCATGGAGTTAGACTTGGATCGTGCTAACTTGCACAGTACTTAGACACCTTGTGAGAAAAGATGAACTAAGTAAGCCTTAGAGAGTTTGAGAGAATCGACTTGGAGTCAAAAGAGACTTGAAAGTGACAAGGAAATCAGAGGCATAAAAGAGAGAGCTTTATAAAGGAGAGAACTTGCAATTTAATAGTGTCTTACAATTGAGAGGAGTAGGGTATTTATAGTGGTTCCACCTCCTCAATGTGTGGCTACAATGGTTTGTTCCAGATTTCTATGGAACTCTCTAGATCAAGACTATTCTATAATAATTTAGATATTTATAAGAGATAATTTTAGAGACTTGACACATAAGCATTCATCTAAAATGGAGCTAAAATAACTCATTCAGAACACTATTTAAAGGATTAGGTGGTATGATTGGATCGAATAAGCCCTTATGGAATAAAATTCAGCTGCTTGTGAACCATTAGGTACTATTTTATTCAATGTTTGTTCAATTACCTTTTTACTGGCGAATGCAATGTAGGCATTGGGTTCAGCAATAATGATATCCTAAATATACCAAAACTAGTTGTCATCTTACCAGTCGTAGAAGATGTAAGGATTGATACATAAAATAACTTTTTATTCAATTGATAATGATATAAAATGGAAGATATTTTAGCCATTTGCATCAAGCTCAAACTTCATTTTTGCATGTGTGCTCCTCTGGAAGCACACACTAGAATAAGTAGTACAAATTTATTGGTAGCATACTCGATCAAACGAGTGATTTTCTCGCCTACTATGGATCCCATATTACCCCCCATACATTGAAAATCCATAACCCCAACTGCAATAGGAATGTCGTATAGCTGACCTGTGCCTGTTTGAATAGCCTTGGTTAATCCTATGTTTCTAGCCAAGTCTTTAGGGCAACAATTGGGCTAGGCATCCAACAGACTTAGTTTGGCAATATTCTTGGATGGGCCGTGACATCCTCCCCTACTTAATGTCGTGATGTCCTCGTCATGCCTTCGTCCTTGTAATGTTGAATATGGTCAGCAAATTGCCAAAGCAATGCATCTCCATTGCATTCATAACATCAAATTAACAATAGCAACTATATGAGATGCTATTAACAACAAACCCAACATTAGTCATCAAAGATGAGCTTAACAATGAGAATCCTTAAGGTACCTTTTATGAATGTATAATGTAAGCTCTCTAGATATGAAAATTGTCACAATTTCTTAAGGTGACCTAAGTAAGCTTGCTAAGGTTTGCATGGTATTAGAATAAATGGCATCACAAAAACAAGTTTAGGAAAAATAAGTTAAGCAAAGTACAAAAAATAAAGGCATAAATGAGAAGATGCATCAAATGCAAAGCGTGGGAGAAGTAAGTGTAATGCAAAAATAAAAAAAAAACACAATGAAAAAAGTGGCCAAAAAACAAGTAAAAGTGTGGGAAGATGCATACAATGCAAACAATACAAGTATATGAGAAGTAAGCATAACATAAAGAGAAAAGCATGATGAAAAATAAGTATCACAAAAAAAAGAGAAAAATACTACAATTGCTCAAGTAAAAAGTAATTCTTTGTCTTTCAAAATGACTTACTTCAAGGTACAATACAGGTTACATTATAGCCTAAGTTCTTGAAGTACAAGTACAATAAGAAAGCCTAAGCTATAGTATGGTCATTTAGACTAAAGAGAGCCTATGTCACTATAACAACAATTAGTAACTATGTGATGCTACCTATCCATAATGGGACAAGGTGGTGAGAGGATAAAAAATGGGTTAGTTCAACACCTCTCCACCTCCAAGATTCAAATCCCACTCTTTTAGGTTACATAACCAAACTCTTAACCCTCTTTAAAGGCATATATTTGATGAAAGTGCAAGCTTTGACATATATGTCATCTAACACAAGAAAGTCACAAGATGGCATAATTTAAGCCTTACATTTGTAGTGAGTCAATGGAGCATAAAAAGCAAAGGAAATTGGTTGCTACCCCTTCCATTGTTAACATTACCCATGAGCTACTTAACACAATAATTTGTTGGCTAATATTGTGAGAGATAGACATCCTTAGTAAGATATTAGTAAGTGGTAGACCTTTTTAGGCAATTTATTAGTTTTACATATAATTGTCAAGAGGTTAATCATTAAAGATTAGCATTAATTGGCAACCACTAGTGCATGACCTTTCTTACACTAGATCTCTCATACTTGCCAACACAATTTGCACTAGTCCAACTACACTTATGTAGTTAAGTAACAACCTTTTTGTTACACAAACAACTTATGGCCTATTAAGAGATAACCCTAATTGCCCTCTCCAATATGTCTAGAGTTTTACTTAGAGACTAAAATACTTTGGATGGGTCCATAATTAGAGTATCTTCCTTTTCTCTGATGATGTCATAATACAAGAACCCACAAGGCTTATATCTAAGGGTAACTGAGGCTTAGCCACCATAAGCATGAACAAACACACCTAATGTATGTTGACTAATTAATTCCCTTTGAGTTTAAGGATTTACTGTAAGCTCTAGACTTTTAAAGGGTTTACTTGATGTCTTATCTAGCAAAAAAGAACTAGAGCATGCACACTTCCTACGAAGAGGGTAAAGAAGTTTTCTTCACTTGACCAAACTAGTTAGTAAATGGAGGGGTAACTCACCATACCCATAACTTTATCCCTTACCCTATTTGGGACCACACCATGATCCCCTTCACTTAAACCAAGTTCTACATTCTCTACCACCTTACTATGCTCTCTACTTCCATAACCATATCTTGTTGCTCCAAAAAATAATTAATATTGTGCCAAAGAACCTTGTTACCACCATATACACCATTAAGCTTAATAGATCTCCTACTTAATGGTGGAAGTGGGCCAACTTGATTAAGTCATAGCATACCTTACCACTCTTTGTTGCTAAGTCAATAAAACGCTTTTGAGAACCATCCTTAAATAGCTTATGGCATTTCACTAGCCTAGCCAAGTTCTCCTCTACCTTTCTCCTCTAAGTTAGGAAATCATGAAAACTATGAGATAAAAACTTAAATTGTACATGGGCAAAGAAAAATCTTTTATTTAAAGCCATTATAAGGTGGCAACCTTTCTTCCATCTCCCTTAACACCTCTTTAAAGTATGTAAATGGCTCAAGTTACTACATTCTTAACTCTAATAATAATAGTCACTTGATTTTTTACACATGGGCCAACATAAGATACATCCTAGATCGAGTCAGACATTCAGTTGGGCCATTGGCAAACAAAATTCGATAAAGTGTCAAAATGGACAAAAAAATACATCACCATAATAGGAACTCTTACTTCTTATACAAAGTACATTGCTTTAGTTACTCAACTAAAGTTATTCCTTATTTGATATTAACATATGTTTTAAATGTCACTTAAATAATTTTCTTTTTTTATTGTTATAACAAAACAAATATGGTTTAACATATTAAAATATAATTGTACTTTTGCACCAATTAATTTTCAACATTTCTAATTTTCAACATACTATTACTATTATTACTACTATGGTGTTTAGTTCTAAAATTTAAGATTTAAAATTATCTTACCAAGGAAAAACTAGTTTTTCAACTTTTTTTAAAGAACTTAATTTCATATTTCAATTATTATTTGGAATATAATTTCAAAAATCAAGATTATGCTAATCAATGTAAGTGTATTAATTTCATATTAAATTTAAATTAAGTTACATTACATTATAATTTATATATTTATCTTTATTCATTTTCTGTATTTATAGTGATTCATATATCAAAAAAATTATTAATTATAAATACATTTAATAATAAAATATTAAATTTAGTGTAACTAATGACCTATGACTCAATGGTCCAATCTCTTTACTAGATCAATAATCAAACAGTTTTACAAATATGCCTTTAAGAAGAGGTATGACTTATAACACACCACAAGGCTAAAATCCCAATTTATCATTACTAGCCATTGGGGTTAACTTAAGTAAGGCAAATTCCATTGAAAATCAATAATTCTTCAAGTAAACAATTCTTAAGCAATTACAAATTAGCATAAAACTAATTTATCAAGAATGTGACATAACTAACTCATACTAGTCTTGAATATGAATGTTGAGCCCATCTTTGATGACTAATATTAAATTTGTTGTCAACAGCATCTCACATTGTTGTTCGTATTAATTTGATGTTTTGAATAGCGTTAAAATGTATACAAGTCATTGGTCAAAATTGTTGATGGTAGGTCAACTAAAGTCAATAAGTCAATATTGACCATTCATCTTAAATTTAGAAGTTAAGGTTGACCATTGACCCTTGACCATTAACTCTAAAATTTAGAAAGTCAATATTGACCATCAACTCTAAATTTTAAGAATCAAATATGCTCATTGGTTGTCAAGCAACCTTTGGGAATTAATGATGATCGTTGATGATTGTATAATCCTAATCTCAAGGCTCCATAAATAACCCCATACACCTTATAAGACAAATGTGTGCTATAAAATTATTTGAGAGAAAAGAAAACCTAATTACAACAATTGGCCAAGAGAGAGAGGTGATCAAGGAGAGCAGTAACTAGCCATACCAATGGAGAGGTGTAGCAGCTGGCCATACCAAGGAGAGGTGCAGTATCAAGATCTAGCAGAAGGTGTAACAAAAACCAGCAACTATAGAAGGTGAAGGAGAATTAGATGGATCTAGTAGAAGGTGTAGCAAAAACTAGCAAGTGTAGAAGGTGAAAGAGAGGTGCAATAACAGGATCTGGCATAAGGTGTAGCAAAAACCAACAACTGCATGAGGTGAAGAGGAATCAATAGGGTTTGATAACAAGGGTAGCAAACTAGAACCTATAGATTACAAAAGCAGTAGCAAGGGTAGCAAATTGACAATCTACAACAAGAGATCCCTACACCAGCAGTACAACCAGTAGGCATTCTTAGCACTAGCAGGCATTTCTTGCACTAGCAACACATCCAGTAGGCATTTCCTACACCAGTAGCACGTCAAGCAACTTGCAATCTCAGAAATTACAACACATCTAGTAGCCTGAGATCCTAGAAATTACAACACGTCTAATAAGCAATCATAGCAATTGCAACACATCCAGTAGGCAATTCCAACCAGTGCAACATGTCCAGTAGTTATAGCAGATATAGAAGCAACCTTCAAGTAGCAGGAGTAGGCAAACTAGAAACTGAAAATTGTAGGAGCAGCAACAAGCTCAAGCAGAACATGTAGACAACAATAGTAGTGAGTGCAGATAGTAATAGCAGTATGTGTAGACAGCAATAATAGCACTTGTAGATAGTGATAGTAGCTCGTGCACGTACAAGCAGCATAGCAGCCCATGCAAGCTATGATAGCAGTCTGTGCATGTGCAAGTAATGACAGTAGAATGTGCAAGCAACAACAACAGAATGTGCATGCAACAATATTAAAATGTGCAGGCAATAACAACAGAATGTGTAGGTAGCAATAATAGTGACAGCAGCATACACAGGCAGCAATAGTAGAACATACAAGCAATAATTGCAACTGCTCTAATAGCTTGCTGCAACAGAGGAGAAAATGTACCCTATTTGTAGGTAAGGTAGCATTAGTAATAGGGGAAGAGAACCTACCAAGGTTGAAGGAGGCAACATTGGCAATAGGGGAGGTAGTATTGGCAATAGAGGAAAGAACCTATTGAGGTAGTTAATAAGGACCATTTTAGGTCTCACATTGAGAGGGGGGATGAATTAGTGTGAGATATTTGCTTTTTACAAATTAATCAAAATTTAACCTTTCTAACTTATTAGAGTCGATGATCCAATTTTTATTTTTCTTCTTTATATGAAAGTGATTGCATGAATATCAATCAATGCACAAGTACTCAAGCACATACGACAATTTTTACATGGTTTACCCATAATGTATGAGCCATGGTGTGATAGGATCACTCCTAAATCACACAATCCACTCTTGTTATCAAGAGATACAATTATGGTATGGAAGGATCACTTTTTAACCACTTGCGGAAGGACTAATCTTTAACTAATTATAACTGATCTTCTAGTCAAGGAGTTGATCTCCCGATCACTTCAAGGGTATCTCACCCGATCACTTAAAGGGTATCTCACCCTTTTTTAGTAAGTTTATCAAGAGTTTATAGTAATACCTTTCTTGGAGAATGATCACTTAATGTGTATAGACTGCTAGAGCAAAATATGGATCTTCTCCTTCCTTTGCTGTCAATGTTGCCTACATGCGCTGTTATTGCTGTTTGCATGTGTTATTGCTATTGTTCATACACGCTACTACTGTCCATTCGTGCTACTATTGCAATCCACATGTGCCTGAGTTACTATCATTGATTTACCTATTAGACATGCTACACTTCCTGCTATAGCCTCTCGGATGTATTGCTAGTGCTGGTATACCCTCTTAGACATGCTGCTGGTGTAGGGATGTTCTATTGGTGCTAGTAGTCCCTCTTAGACACGCTGCTAGTGCAAAGATGTCTCTTAGATGTGTTATTGGTGTAGGGAACTCCTGTTGGTGCATGCTTGCTAGTTTACTGGTGTAAGGATCTCCTAGACATGTTGCTCTACCTCCTACTAGACCTATTGCCTTAATGTTTTGCTAGTGTAGGCTATTGCCTTATTGGTGAGGGCTGGCTATTAGTTTGTTGGTAAAGGCTTTTATTGGTGAGGACTAGCTACTGGTTTGTTTGTGAGGGTTGACTACTATAACTTGGTGAGTGTTGGCTACTGCAAGTATTGGTGAGGGCCGGTTGTTACAAGTTATTGGTGTGGTGACCAGCTGCCTCACTACCTCACTCTCCTTTTTGGCCATCTGCCTTGCTGCATCTCTCTCCCTCTTGGCTGACTGTTGCAATTAGGTTTTGTTCTCTTAAAAATTTTGCAGCACAACACCTTCTTGCAAGACATATAAGGGTATTTGTATAGCTTTGAGATTAAGGTTACGTGATCATCAACAATTATTCTTGATTCCCATAGGTTGCCCTGTAATCAACAACTATATTTGAAGTCCTAAAATTTAGGGTTAATGGTTAACATTGACTTCCTACAATTTAGGGTCAATGGTCAATCTTGACCACTAAAATTTAGGGTCACGGTCAACATTGATTTATCAAATTCAGGATTGATCTGTCATCACTGATTTTTCCCAATAACTTCATTGCATCTCAATGACATTGATAACATTAAATTAACTTATATAATCACGTGAGATGGTGTTGACAACAAATTTAACATTAGCCATTAAAGATGAGCTCAACAATCTCCCATTTTGGATTTATTGGCAACACGTTAGATCTAACAATACACATATAACAATTGTCGACATTTATAACTCCCCTTGCACATTATCATTCACAGCTCCCCCTAAAACATGCATCTCCATTAACCTTATTTAACTCCTTTTTCTACTTTTTCCCTTTTATCCATTAATTTACTCCCCCTTTTAATCAATATATACTCTCTTTGGATTTATGCAAAATATCTCCCCTTTTGATAACAAATCTAAAGAATAATAGAAGAGGTAAGGGAAAAGGGGTTAAAGAATACTTTAGCCTCTAGGAGTTAGTTGAACACATAAGGTCAGCCTTAACTTCTGGAACATGTTTGTTGATAGTGGTTTGGTGAATATATTGGCAACTTGCTCTGCAATAGGCACATACTCCAACTTTACTTCATTTTCTCCACCTTTTCTTTAATGAAGTGATACTTGATTTCGATATGTTTAGTTTTAAAGTGTTGGACAAGATTCTTTGACAAATTGACCACATTTTGGTTGTCATAACCAATCAGTAATGGTAGCTATACATCCACCTTCATATTTTCAAGCTGTTGTTTCATCCACAACAATTGAGTACAAGTTTAAGTTGTAACCACATATTCAGCCTTTGTAGTACTTAAAATCATTGAATTTTTCTTCTTACTATGCCATGAAGCACATCTACTACCAAATAAAATGCACCACCTGATGTTGACCTTTTACCATCACAATTTCTAGCCTAAACAGTATCTATATACCCATTGACAAATTAAGTTCTCCATTTCTATCATAAAGCAGCCCATAATTTGTGTGCCTTTCACATATCTCATAATTCTCTTAGCACATATGAGATGAGATTCCTTGGGCTCACTTTGAAATCTGGCATAAAGTGTTACAACAAAGATAAGATCAAGCCATAATGCTATCAAATATAGTAAGCTTCCAATCAACTTTCTGTATTCCTTTTGATTAACTATGTTGCCTTTTTTATCCTTACTTAACTTTATTCCAATCATGATGGGAGTGCTTACTTTTTTAGAATTCTTCACCCCAAACCTTTTTAATAGCTCACAAGCATACTTTTCTTGGGAGAGAAAAATTCCAACCTCGCTTTACAACACCTGTAACCCTAAGAAGAATTTCATTTCACCAAGCTTGGTCATCTTAAACTTCTTCTTCATCTACTTGGAAAAGGCAGTGCACAGGGCCTCCCGTTCTACAACAAAGATTATGTCATCAACATAGATCACAACAATTAATTAGCCCTAGTTGTCTTCCTTTATATGTAGGTTGTTATCCACATTCCCTTTTCTAAATTTCATATTCTTAAGGCATGTATCCAACTTGGAATACCATTCTCTGGGAGCTTACTTTAAGCCATATAAAGCCTTATTCAATCTACACACATTTAAGCCATCATGATCAAGTATAAAACAATTAGGTTGTTCAATAAATACCTCTTCTTTATGCTCTCCATTCAGAAATGCATACTTCACATCCATCTAATAGACTTTGTAGTTCCTTTGAGCAACAATGGCCATAAATATTCTGATTGCTTCAAGTCTAGGCACTGGAGCAAAGGTCTCTTTAAAGTCAACATCTTTTACTTGTGAGTAGCCTTTGCAGACAAGTTTTTGCCTTATTTCTTACCACCTCACCTTTTTCATTGAGCTTATTTCTAAATACCCACTTGGTTCCAATGCCGTTTTCCCTTTTAGGTCTAGGTACTAAACACCAAGTGTTGCTCTTTTCAATTTAGTCAAGCTCCTCATTCATAGCACACACCCATTCCTTGTGCATTAATGCTTCTTCCACAAACATGGGTTTAACCTTAAAAATCAATGAGGTTTGTTCACCACCCCTTAGTATTTTTCTAATTTGCACAAAGTCCTCTTTCTTATCATAATGTTTTTGGCCTTAACTTTAGCTTTGACTCTTATATGAGTTTGGGAATGCCTTGATTCTGCTTCTTCATCACTTATAACTTGAGAATCAACATCTTCCTCATGCTGAATAGCCTTGGATTCATCACTGTTAGACTCTCTTGGACTATCACACATGGCATCTTCAGCTTCCTCATGTTGTGATTGCATTGTAGCACCATCTTCAATCACTTTAACATCAAAGCTATCCACCATTTTTAGTAACCATTTGTTGTAACATCTAAAGCCTCTTCCACTTGGTACATAGCCTAAGAATATGCCTTCATTAGCCTTCTTATCAAAATTTTCGAGATGCTTACCTTTGACTTTAATGAAGCACGAGCTGTTAAACACTTTAAAGTATTTTACACTTGGCTTCTTACCATACCACAACTCATAGGGTGTCTTCTCTATATGTGGTCTCATCAGGCATTAGTTTTGAACTTGAGTTGCAGTAGTGATAGCCTCTCTCCACAAGCCACGTGATGTACTCAGCCAGTGTGGTTCTTGCCATCTCCATTAGGCTTTTATTCTTCCTTTTGGCCACTCCATTTTGTTGGGGTGTGTAGGGATTAGCACATTTAAGCTTCACTTCATCCTTTTCCAAATAATCTTCAAATTCACTATGTATTTTGTCCCATTGTTTGTCCTGAGTCTTTTAGTTTTTCCCCCTTACTAGTTTTCAGCTAGCCTTCTCTAGCTCTTGAAATTATTGAGAGCCTTTGATTTATGTTTCAAGAACGTAATGCAAGACATTCTTATAAAATCATCAATGAAGGAGATAAAGTACCGAGCACCCTTGGTTGATCTTTGTCTCATAGGCCCATAGATGTCCGAGTGGATGAGCTTCAATGGCTTCTTCATTTAGATCTCCACATTTTTGTGTGGAGCATTCACCATCTTTCCTTTTTGACACGTGCTGCAAATTGCATCTCTTTCTCTTCTCAACTTGGGTACATCTTTCATAGCTTGATTTATGGATAGCTTGTTCAGCCCTTTTTGTCCAAGATGTCCTAATCTTCTATGCCACAATAAGTTCTCATCTTTGGTGCTCATGTAACATGTGTTTAAGCTTCTAGAAACTTGATATAAGTTTCCATGTGTTCTTTCACCATAGTAAGAATGATACCATCTTTTATCCTCTTCATTGTACAGCCACTCTTGTTGAAAGTAACTTCATGTCTATCATCACAAAGCTGACTAACACTAATGAGATTGTGTTTTAGCCCTTCATCATAAAGCACTTTCTTCGATTTCAGCTTTTTTGCACCAATTTTAGTAGCACTAATATCTTGAATCTTTAAGGCACCAATCTTTGCCAAACTTGACTGACCCTTTGTTGTTCCCACAACTTTGTATGGGTTGTAATTATTGTCAACTACGTTTAAGTGTGTAAGAAAGTAAAGCCATATGGAGGGGCAAGAAAGTAAAAACTACATGGAAGGGCAAGAAGGTAAAAGTCACATTGAAGGGCAAAAAAGTAAATTTGCCGCAAGTAAACCCTACTAGGTTTTTCATAATGGCTATATAAACCAAGACATTGGCTGGACAGCAAGTGTGTGGCACGGCAAAGAGAGAAAACACAACATACACCACCAGCAAACACAAGAGAGCACGGCAGAAACACAAAACCCTAAATGGCAAAAGAGAGGGTCGGCCAAAGAGAGAAAACAAGGGAGGAACGGCTGGGCAGCAAGTGTTGGACAGCAAAACACAAAGGGACAACTAAAGAGAGAAAACGTAAAGGTGGAGTGGCCAAACACAAAACAGCACGGCAAAACCAAAGAGTGAACAGCAAAACCACCACCGGCTGAAAGAGAGAGGACGTCCAGCCAAGCTACACGGCCAAGCAAAGACGTGAATGGCCAAATAAGTATGGACAGCAAGGAGGAGAATGGCCAACCAAGAGTGGACAACCAAAGCAAGGCTGGAAGGCAAGGGAGAACACGGCAAAGAGGTGTGACGGCTAGAGAAAACCGTGTGACTCATGTAAGAGAGAAGACAACACACCGTCCATAAGGGAAGAGAGGAGAAACCGTGAAAAAGGAGACTACCGGCTGGAGGAAAACCAGAAATGGATAGGTGAGGCGTGAGGCATGAGACCACTGCTGGAGGAAAACCAGAAATGAATGGGTGAGGTGTGAGGTGTGAGACCAGCAAAGAGGAAGAAAACCAGAAACATGAGGTGAGAGAGAAAAACTAGAAATGCATCACCCCTAGAAGAGAAGAAAACCAGAAATGTAAGGTGAGAGCAAAAACCAGAAATGCACCACCCCTGGAAGAAACAGATGACCAGGCCATGAGACTAGAAATAGGTGACCAGAAAAGGGAGACCAGAAACTGGTGATCTGAAATGCAAGACCAGCAAAGCTGAAAAGGGAGACCAGTGAAGCTGAAACGAGAGACCAGCAAAGCTGAAACGCGAGACCAGCAAAGCTATGACAGGAGCACAATAGAAGCGTGGGTGTACGTCAGGAGACAGCGGGAGACCAGAACGTGTGTGAGGCATGTAACCAGCAAGGCGTGCAAACCAGAAACGTCTGTGAGGCGTGTGACCAGCAAGGCGTGCAAACTAGAAACGTACATGAGTCGTCAAACCAGCAAAGCATGCAGACTAGAACATGTGTCAGCGTAAGACCAGAACGTGCGACGGCATGAGATAAGGAGATGGGTGAGACCATGAGATGGTGAAAGTAAGAGTTGTGTGAGACAACCTATAGAAGGAATTTGGTGAAGCATCAAAAAGAACTCAACATTTTTCCAAATTTCTTCAAGAGAGGTTAGAAAGTGTTGCGGTGAACTTCTAAGCGGCAGTGAAGTAGTCTTTCAATTCAACAAAGATAAGACAAGTTATAAGAAGGGTAGATATAGTAAGTGACACTTTTTGTATTGTATTTACTTAGTAATTGCAATAGTAAAAGGACTAGAGGATTAAGACATCCATTGTTATTGGAATTCTTAAGTATAGTGGATAGTCTGGGTAAGGGAGAGTCCATACCATCGTGGATGTACGCCACGTAAATCTCGTGTGTCCTTAATTTGCTTTACGTTCTGTGTTTTGAATTAAGTTGTGAACGTAGCTAAAGTATCAACCAACCCATAACCTAACAAAGACCTAAACAAGAACATCCAAATTGTCTATTAGGCAAGATGTCTAAAAGGTGACTTTAGGGACTATTGTGATTAGTAGGTAGCAATAGATCTACCTTAGTCAAGTTTGAGAAAGAGTTCACTTTTAAGAAAAGGTTGTAGTTGTTCACTTACCTACGAATTGTGAATTGTGGTGATACTGATTCACCCCTTTTCTTTGTATCACAAACTAATAGATTCTAGGGAGAAGTTAGAAACTTTACCATTTATCATATTTGGCTACTCCCTTCAATATCTTGGAGTCACCTGTCACGTGAGAAGAATAGTCACTATATAGGATCCATGACTTTTCTTTCTTGGAAGCTTTTAAGATTACTTCTACAACCATAGATGTTTCTTTTCCTCTTCTTCTTTTTTAGCCAAATGTGGGAGCTTGTGTAAGTGTTCTCCTTTGCATTCCTTAACTGAGTAACAATGGTTGGCATGTTCTCTTTTGTATTCTTTGATTGGGTAACAATGTTAAGCAACCCTTAGTAACGTGTCCAACCCTTTCATATCTTCCACAAAACTCTCTTAACAAGTTAAACTTGTTTCTTAGTGGAATATGACTTCTTTCTACCTAAGACTGCCTCCTTTCTTGATATAGTCTTCCATTAGACTCTTGCCTCATGCTCCTCTTTGTTATAGACTAAGTATTCCAACAAATATTAGCCTGTGCCCATACTTGCCATGGCTTCAGCAAAAACCTTTAAACCTGGATTTATTTCTTTTACCATGTTCATGTCTTCTTTCTTTTGCAATTGGAGTGGTAGCCTTCTCTTAATTTTTGACAGCCTATCTCCTTTGGATGGAAGTCTCCACCATATCTTTTTTAACCCATTTTAACTTGTGTTGGTCTTTCTTCTCCATCATGCCATTGTGCTTACTTTTGAGCACAAACACAATTTTTTTTTTCTTTTACCTTTTCACTTGGCTTTTCAATGTAGCCAAGTCCTTTCTTCCCCATGGAATAAGGTCTTTGATTACTTAGACACTTGTCCAACTTTTTGGTAGCATCCTTCTTGATTCCATTTGCTAATGATGACTCTCCTTTCATTTCCATGGCTTGTAAATTCAGCATCTTTTGCTTTTGTGCAATCATCTTAGTATCAAGATCTTTGTGTATCTTGCCTTGCTCTACCTTAAGTATGCTCAACTCTTTAATTCTCTTCAAGTACTCCTTTTTTACTTTGAACTCCTTTATCTTCACTTGGAGCGTAGATTCATTAGCAAAAGAATTTTCATACAGCTTCTTGAGATGAATTACCTTTTTTTCAAGCTTTCAACTCATTCTTAAGTTACTGCAACAACTCATCCCCTTCCTCTTTTATTGATTCCTCATCACTTGAAGATTCTTGATCATTGTCTATTTGAGTGACCTGTACATCCTTTGCCGCCTCATCATCGGAATCATCATTACTTTCTTCTTTATAATCTTCTTCTTCCAGCTTAGGAAGTTCCTTTTTTTGGATCTAAAGAACTTCTTTTTCCCTTTGCCACCTGAATTTCTAGTTTTGGAGTAGTTGGATTGCTTTGTCTTCCTCTTTGGCATTGGCTCATCATCATCCTCACTATTTGTTTCTCTTCTCCTTGGACAGTCCACGACAAAGTGTCCAATTGCTCCACACCTAAAGCACTTCAAGGGTACTTTTCCCTTGTACTTCCCTTTTCCTTTCCTCAAGTTCCTAGTGATGTATGCCATGACTTCATCCAACTTAGTATTACCATCTTCTTCATTATAGCTGTAGTCGAACTACTCTTCTTGGTCTTTAATCTTTAATTTCTTCATTGCCTTGAAAGATAGCTCCTTCTCTACCTTAAACTTCTTTTCATTTTAATGACCATTATAGGTCTCACACTGAGAAGGGGGTAAATCAATGTGAGATATACTCTTTTTCCAAATCGATATGGATTTAACCTATGTGGCTTGTTAGAGCCAATGATTCAATTTTTATCTTTCTCCCTTATGTGAGCATGACCGTACGAATATAAATCAATGTACAAGTACTCAAGTACACACGACAATTTTTACATAGTTCATTCACAATATGTAAGTTACATCTGCGGTATGATAGGATCCCTCCTAAATCACACAATCCACTCTTATTATCAAGGGATATAGTTTGGTTATGAAAAGATCACTCCATAATCACTTACAATGATCTCTTGATCAAAGAGTTGATCTCCTGATCACTTCAAGAATGTCCCACCCTTTTTCAACAAGTCTATCAAGAGTTTGTAATTAAAACCTTTCCTGGAGAATGATCACTTAATATGTACAGACTACTAGAGCAGTACATGGATCTTCTCCTTATGTTGTTATCGATGTTTCTTGCACGTGGTGCTACTGCTATCCGCACGCTCTGTTAATGCTATCCGTACATGTTACCTCTACTATCTGTGCGTGCTTTTAATACCGTCTGTATGCACTACTGCTATTGTTTGCACATTGGTTGCTAGTGCAAGACCCTTGTGTTGCTACTCCACCTCTTGTTGGACTCTTGGACGTTCTGGGACATGTTGCTGCTGTTGGTATACCCTCCTGGACATGCGGGGATGTGCTGCTACTGCAAGGAAGCCTCCTGGACATGCTACTGCTGTTGGGAAGCCTCCTAGACATGCAGGGATATACTGCTGGTGCTGGTATACCCTCTTGGATGTGCTACTACTGGGAAGTTTCGTAGACATGCTGATACTATTGGGAAGCCTCTTGGAAGTGCTGCTGGTGCAAGGAAGCCTCCTAGATGTGCTACTAGTGCAGGGAGTGACTACACAAATATCAATCAATACACAAGTACCTAAGCACAAATGGAAATTTTTACATGGTTCACCCATAATGTGTGAGTTACATCCATAATGTGATAGGATCACTTCTAAATCTCACCATCCACTCTTGTTATCAAGGGATACAATAATGTTGTAGAAGGATCACTCCTTAACCACTTACAATTGATCTTCTGATCAAGGAGTTGATCTCATGATCACTCCAAGGATATCCCACCCTTTTTCAACAAGTTTATCAAGAGTTTATAATAATAACTTTCTTGCAGAATGACCACTCAATTTGTATAAAATGTTAGAGTAGAATATAGATCTTTTCCTTCCTTTGTTGTTGATGTTGTCCACCCACTACCGATGTTGCCTACATGTGTTGCTATTGATGTTCTAATGCACTACTGCTACCATCCACGAACACTATTGTTGTTGTCCGTGCGTGCTGCTACTACTGTTTGCACGTGCTTGGGCTGCTATCGCTGATTTGGCTACTAGGCACATTGCAATTACTATTTGGTTGCTAGGCATGTTGCACTTATTGATTTGGTACATGCTGCACTTGTTGGTATAGCCTCTTGAATGTGCTACTAGTGCTGGTATACCCTCCTAGACGTGCTACTGGTGCTAGTAGTCTCTCTTGGATGCACTATTGGTGTAGGGATGCTTCCTGGATGTGCTGCTAGTGTGGGGGACTCCTACTGGTGCTGTTGGTACACACCTACTGTTTTGTTAGTTTGTTGGTGTAGGCTACTACCTTGTTGGAGAGGGTCAACTACTAGTTTGTTGGTAAGGGCCAACTATTTGTTTATTGGAAAGGGCTGGCTACTGCAACTTGGTGAGGGTCGACTATAGTAAGTGCTGGTAAAGGCCAGCTGCTGTAAGTTGCTTGTATGGTGGCCAGTTGCTTCAAGTTACTGGTGTGGTGGTTGGTGACTTTACTGCCTCTCTCTTCCTCTTAGCCAATTACCTTGTTACCTTTCTTTCCCTTTTGGCCAAATACTACAACTAGGTTTTGTTTCTCAAAAATTCTGCAGCACACCACCATCTTGAAAGACACATAGGAGTATTTATAAAGTCTTAAGATTAAGGTTACATAATCATCAATGGTCATCATTGATTCCCATGGGTTGCCTTATAATCAATGGCTATATTTAAATTCTAAAATTTAAGATCAATGGTCAACATTGACTTCCTATAATTTAGGGTCAACGGTTAATCTTGACCCCTAAAATTTAGGGTCATAATCAATATTGATTCATCAACTTCAGGATTGACTTGTCATCACCAGTTTTGCCCAATGACCTTGCTGCATCTCAACAACATTCATAACATCAAATTAATCTATACAACCATATGAGATGGTGTTGACAACAAATCCAACATATCAAAATGGGCTTAACAGCAATAGGTGGAGCAATACTAGTAGTAAGGGGAAAGAACCTATAGAAGAGATAACTGGCAGCGGAGAGAACCTACAGTAAAGATAACTTGCAGCGGAGATAACTTGTTGAGAAAAGACTGGCAAAGCCTAAGCAAAGACTTACAATGATGAAAAAGAACCATTTTCTACAACAGTAGCCTATGTACAATAAGTGATCTATCTCAGGGAAGTCATTATCATAAACTATTTATGTATTTTGTGAAAAAAGGGTGGGATACCCTTGGAGTGATCGAGAGGTCAGTTTGTTGAGTGATTAGGAGATCATTGTAAGTGGTTAGGAAGTGATTCTTCCATAACCAAACTATATCCCTTGATAACAAGAGTGGATTGTGTGATTTAGGAGTGATCTTATCATACCATAGATGTAACTTATACATTGTAGGTGACCACATAAAAATTGTCATGTGTTTTTGGGCTTTTGCATTTAATTGATATTCATATGACGACTTTCACATAAAGAAGAAAGATAAAAATTGGATTATCAACTCTAACAAGTCACAAAGGTTAAATTTGAAAAGATTTATAAAAAGCAAATATCTCACACTGATTCACTCCTTCCTTCTCTCAGTGTCAGATTTAAGATGGTCCTCATCAATGAAACACCTACCTAAACTCTCCTCTTTCTTTAACTTAAGAAAAAGTTCTTTGATAAAGAACTTACTAAGCAACTTGTCTTAAAACCCTTGAATCAATTTGTTATGCACACCCCAAAAAACTAGGAAACAAGTTAGGTTGATTATATTAGAACCTTAAAGAAACTATGTCCTAAAAGCCCCAATCATAAGGCACTACAAAGGTTGATCACTCTTTTGTTAAGTTAAGACAATGCATTCTTCCAAGAACACAAGAAAGCAAAGAAAAACTTACTAAAAAATACCTCAATCTTATTAATTCCCATTTTACATGGTTCTAGCCTTTATATAGGCATGTAAATATTACAATCGTATAAGAAAAAGGTGTTTCTTAACATACCTATATAGGAAAAACCTTAATTATAGGAGATCCTTTTAATTAAGAAATAGAATTCTACCTTGATCGGGAATCCTTAAAATGACTTCAACTAATGACAGCTGGGCATAAAAGTCAAAGTAAAAACACTAACTAATGTATTAAGACTTAACTAAACCTACAAGCCCAAATAAACCCAAGAAGTTAATCTTTTTTTACATGTAATTTGGCCTTAACTTAAAATCCAGTAACCCAAAACAAAAATAGGCCCTTTAATACAACTTAGCATGCAAATCATGCCTTTCTTTAGCTTGGTCATACAACTTGGACTTATATCATGGGCTTAAAGTTTTTTTCTTCAAGTTCTAAGTCTTGTCCATGATCTTATACATAAAATAAGTGATTATCTTTGGTGTAGCATTAAAAACTTTTAGAACAACTTTGGAATCCTTTAGAGCACCCTCTTTGTCATATAGTTTTATGATTAAGCCTTTTAAAGCCTCTTCCATCCTTTTTGTCCTTGCCCTAGTCATTAAACTATTGATTCCTTGTGAAGGATCTTGGGAATACTTACTTTGTTACACTTGAATAACACCTTGTTCTCCATCATTCCTCCCTTACTTGAAAGGATTTGTCCTCAAATCACCTACATCAAACAAAGATAAGTTAACAACATTAAAAGTAGCACTAACATTACCGTAGTTGCTCAGTAAATCTAGCTTGTATGCATTGTCATTAATCTTCTCTAAGACTTGAAAAGGTTCATCTCCTCAAGGCTACAATTTAGACTTTCCTTGTAGGGGAAATCATTCCTTCCTCATATACACCCACACCTAATCACCAAGTTCAAAGACAACCTTCATATGCCCCTTAGCATATTGCTCATTCTTCCTTTTAATGTTAGCCTGAAACTTGGCATGTAAATCCTTCACAAATTCTGCCTTTTCCTTACCATCAATGTTAGCACATTCTTTTGTAGGAAAAGATAAACTTTCTAAAGGAGTTAAAGGATTAAAACCATAAGTAACTTTAAAAGGTAACAAGGAAATAGTAAAATGAACAAATTTGTTATAAGCAAACTTAACGTATGGCAAACACTATTTCCATTGCCTCAAATTCTCTTGAATGATAACATATAACAAAGTAGTAAGTGTCCTATTATCCACTTTAGTTTATCCATCTGTTTGAGGATGTGCAACAATAGAAAATAAAAGTTTAGTTCCTAGTTTATTCCATAAAATGCACCAAAAATGAATTAAGAACTTAACATCCCTATCACTAATAATAATTCTTGGCAATACATGCAAACATACCACTTCCTTAAAGAATAATCAACAATATAGGTTACACCATTGGTTTTAGAACATGCAACGAAATGAGCTATTTTGCTAAACCTATCAATAACAACAAATATGTTGTCCTTACAACTTTAAGACCTTGGTAATGCTAAGACAAAGTCCATATCAATCCAATATTGGTTAGGCATAGGTAAAGGTGCATACAAGCCATGCGGTTTAACTTTAACCTTTGCTTGCTTACACATAAGGTGCTTATCACAAGTGGAATGCATATTATGCTTTATATTAAGCCAATAAAGATGTTCATGTAATATATCTAGTCTTTTACATACTAAAGTGTCACCCCATCAAACCACCCCCTATGGCTTTCCCTAACCAATAACTCATGAATAAAACAAATAGATATACATAATTTATCCCTTTTAAATAGAAACCCTTCATGTTTACAAAAATCACCAAACGCACACTTATAACATGCATTTTATACTTGGCCAAAATCAAAATCATTGGCATAGAAGCCCTTAAGCAATTCAAAACCAAGTAACTCAGTTTGTAAAGAAATAAGTATTGTGTACCTCCTGGACAATGCAATCACAACAATGTTTTATTTCCTTGTTTGTACTTGATCACATAAGGAAACATTTCTATGAACTCCAGCCACTTAGCATGCCTTTTATTAAACTTACCTTGAGAATTCAAGAACTTTAAGCTCTTAAACTCCTACAATAATGGAATAACTACATTAAGTAAAAAGGAATTAAAGTCATTAGATAAAAACTAAATATCCTTGTACATAAGTATAAGTAGTTATTGTATTGCGATCATTGCACACACTTGAACCATCATGATCAAGTATAAAACCATCAGGTTGTTTGATAAATACCTCTTTTTTAAGCTTTCCATTCAGAAATGCAGACTTTACATCCATCTAATAAACTTTGTAATTTCTTTGAGCAACAATGGCCATAAATATTCTAATTGCTTCAAGCCTGGCCACAGGAGCAAATGTCTTTTCAAAGTCCAAACCTTCTAGTTATGAGTAACCTTTGCAGATAAGTCTTGTCTTGTTCCTTACCACCTCACCATTTTCATTGAGCTTATTTTTGAACACCCATTTGGTTCTAATGATGTTTTGCCCTTTAGGTCTAGGTACTAAACCCTGAGTGTTGTTCCTTTCAATTTGATCAAACACTTCATTCATAACACACACCCATTCCTTGTGCTTTAATGCTTCTTCCACTGACTTGGGTTCAACCTTGGAGATCAATGAGCTTTGTTCAACACGTTTTAGTCTTCTTCTAGTCTACAAGAGTTCTCATTACTACTACTAATGTTTTTAGCCTTCACTTCAGCTGTAAATTGTAATTTGAGGATCAACATCTTCCTCATCCTGAATAGCTTCTGATTCATCACTTTCAGATTCCTTTTAGTTATCACACATAACATCTTTAACTTCCTTATGTTGTGATTGCATTGTAGAAGCATCTTCAATTACTTTAACATCATAGTTGTCCATAATTTTTTGCAACCTTTTGTTATAACATTTGAAGCCTCTTTCATTTGGTACATAGCCTAAGAAAATGCCTTCATTAGCCTTCTTATCAAATTTGCCAAGATTCTTGCCTTTGATTTTAATAAGGAACGGGCATCCAGTCACTTCAAAATGTTTTACAGTTAACTTCTTTCCATTCCACAACTTATAGGATGTCTTTTCTATATATGGTCTTATCAAGCATTTGTTTTGAATTTGAGTTTGCAGTAGTGATAGCCTCCCTTTAGTAGCCATATAAAGTACCATGCTTAGCCAATATGGTTCTTGTTGTATCTACTAGAGTTCTATCTTTCCTTTCAGTCACTTCATTTTGCTAGGGTGTGTAAAGACTAACATATTTTTGCTTCACTTCATGCTTCTTAAAATGATTTTCAAATTCACTGCATGTATATTCTATCCCATTGTCTATCCTGAGCCTTTTTTCTCCCCAACTAATTTTCAGCCAACTTCCTATAGCTCTTGAAATTTGAAAGCATTTGATTTATGTTTCAAGAATATAATATAAGTCATTCTTGTAAAATCATTAATGAAAGAAATGAAGTATCTATCACCCTTTGTTGATCTTGGTCTCATTGGCCCACAAGTGTCCAAATGAATGAGCTTAAATGGGCTTTTTTTTTTAATTTCTACATTTTTATGGGGAGCATTCACCATCTTCCCTTTTTGAAAGGTCTACAAATGGTATTCTTTCTTTTTTAGCTTGGGTACATCTTTCATAGCTTCATTTTCAGACAATTTGTTTAGCCTTTTTTTCCCAAGATGTCCCTATCTCCTATGCCATAATAAATTCTCATCTTTAGTGCTAACATAGCATGTGTTTTTGCTTCTAGAAAATTGGTATAAATTTCTAATTGTTCTTTCTCCCTTAGTAAAAACAACACCATCACTTAATCTCTTTACTATTTAACCACTCTTGCTAAGAGTAACTTCATGTCCATGATCACAAAGTTGGCTAACACTGATAAGATTGTGTTTTAGCCCTTTAACATAAAGCACTTCCTTCGATTTCAATTTTTCTGCACCGATTTTAGCAACACCAACATCTTTAATCTTTAACACACCATTATTACCAAATGTGACTAACCCTCCATCATACTTTACTACTTCCTTCAACACCTTGGAGTCTCCTATCATGTGTGAAAAGCAACCACTATCTAGGATCCATGGCTTTTCTTTTTTGGAAGCTTTTAAGGCTACTTTCACAACTATAAGCATTTCTTTTCCTCTTCTTCTTCTTTGGCCAAATGTAGAAGCCTGTGTAAGTGTTATCCTTTGCACTCTTTGACTGGGGAACAATGGCAAGCAATCCTTAGCAGTATGTCTAGCCTTTTCACATCTTTCACAGATTCTCCCAACATATTAAATTCATTTCTCAATGGAATATGACTTCTTTTCACTTAAGGTTGTCTCCTTTCTTGATAGTGCCTTAGACTCTTGCCTCACATTCCTCTTTATTATAGGTCTATTACTCTAGCACACACTAGTCTTATGCCCATACTTACCACAACTTCAGCAAAATCATTCAAATCTAAATTTTCTTCTATAGAGCCCATTTTTTATGGCTAATGGTGGATTTGTTGTCTACAATATCTAACATAGTTGTTTGTGTTGATTTGATATTCCCATCTTTGATGGCTAATGTTGGATTTGTTGTCAACAACGTCTTACATAGTTGTTCATGTTAATTTGATGTTTTAAATGTAGTTGAGATGTAGAGAAGTTATTGGTCAAAATCGTTAATAGTAGGTCAACCCTAAAGTCAATGAGTCAATATTAACCGTTGGCCCTAAATTTTAAGGGTCAAGGCTAATCATTGACCTTAGACCATTGACCCTAAATTTTAGGAAGTCAATGTTGACCAATGACACTAAATTTTACGAATCAAATTTGATCGTTAATTGTAGAGCAACCCTTGGGAATCAATGCTGACCATTGATAAGTTTGCAACCTTAATCTCAAAACTTTATAAATACCTCCATGCATCTTACAAGATTGATGTGTAGGTTGCAAAACAATTGAGAGAACGACGTGTAGGCTATAAAAAAATTGAGAAAATGGTAGGTGTGTTGTAGAAAATTGAGATAATGCGAAGAGAGAGTGATTGACCAAGGCAAAGGAGGTAGCCACTAAGAAGAGGGTGAACGGCCAAGGAAATGGAGGCAACCACCAAAGAGAGGTGCAATCAACCAAGAGAGCTGCAGCACTAAAGAGAGGTTTAGTCGGCCAAAAGGTGATAATAGCCACTAAAGAAAGAGGCAACCATACCAAGCAAAGTAGGAGTTGTAGCAGCCAACAACCACATTAAAGGAAGAAGAAGGTAGCAGTTAGCTAAATCAAAAGGATAAGAAAAAGGCAGCAACCAGCCAAACCAAAGGGAGAAGAAGAAGGTAGCAACCAGCCAAACCATTTAAGGAAGAAGTTCCAGTAGCTATACCAAGCTAGAAGAGATGTACAGCAGCCACATTAAGGAGAGAAAAATGTGCAACAGCCATACCAAGGAGAGAAAACCATGCAACAACCACCCTAAGGAGAGAATGACATGCAACAGCCACCAAAGAGGGATCTTGTAGCACAACTAGTAGCTTACAGCATATACAATAGCTTGCAGCAACTGGCAATAAGTGAATTATAACCACCAATTGCAATAGGCGAAACACAACAAGTAATAGTAGTAAAGGCATGCAATAATAATAGCAAGGGCATGTAGTAATAGCAACAAGGACGTGGAACAATAGTAGCAAGGGTAGCCAATAATACTAGTAAATGTAGGCATGATTAGCAGTATGCATAACCAGCAGCTTATAGCAATAGGTAGCAAGTGTAGGCACAACCAGCAACTTATAGTAGCAGGTAATAAGTATAGGCACAACCAAAAAAAGGTAGTATGTGCAAGCACTAGCACAAAGGAGAAAACTTACCCTAGCAATAATCCAGGAAGTACTAGTAGTAGGAGGAAGAAAGGTGCCTCGAAAGCAAGTCCAGAAGCTTGCAGCAACAAAGGAGAGAATGTGACTTGACAGCAAGTCTAACAGCTTGCAATAGTAGAAGAGAAAACATGCCTCTGTAGCAAGGCTAGTAGCATTAACAGTAGGTGAATTAACCTGCTAAGGCAATAAAAGAGGCAATACCAGTAATAGGGGAAGAAAACTTGCAAGGCAATAGGTGAGGTAGCACTGAAAGCAGGAAAAGGAACTTGCCAAGGCCAAAAGGTAACACCGATAGTAAGGGGAAAGAACATATAGCAGCAATAACTTGTAGAGAAGAGACCGAAAAAAGCCTGAGTAAAGACTAGAATTCAAGAAGGAAAAGATTCATTTTCTACAATAATAGCCTATGCATATTAAGTGATCCATCTCAAGAAAGTGTTAGTCACTAACCATTTGATAAACTTGTTAAAAAAAATGGTAGAAGACCCTTGGAATGATCAGGAGATCAATCGTTTTAGTGATTGGGGATCAACTCTGAAGTTTCCAACTTTACCCTAAAATTTACTAGTCTGTAATACTGAGAAGGGTGGTTAATTAGTATTACCCCCTTTAATTGGTAGGTGAACAACTTCAAACTCTTATCAGAAATGAACTCTTTCTTAAATTCAACTAAGGTGGATCTATTATTACCTACT
This sequence comes from Ceriops zippeliana, assembly GCA_037897445.1. Taxonomy (NCBI): domain Eukaryota; kingdom Viridiplantae; phylum Streptophyta; class Magnoliopsida; order Malpighiales; family Rhizophoraceae; genus Ceriops; species Ceriops zippeliana. The sequence goes on from JBAPLH010000228.1 coordinate 1,489,614, forward strand.
AGTCATAATAGTCCCTAAAGTTACCTTTCAGACACCTTGCCTATTACATGGATTGGTTGTTCTTGATTAGGTCTTCTTTTAGGTTATGAGTTTGATGATTCTTTAGCTTTTTTCACAACTCAATTGAAAACACAAAATGTAAATTCAAAATAAGGACATAAGAGATTTATGTGCTTCTGCCCATAAGACATACTCCACGGTGGTAGGGATTCTTCCTCTACCGAGACAATCTACTATGCTTAAGAATACCAGTGTGGTATTCCCTATGATTACAATGGATGTCTTAATCTTCTACTCCTTTCACTATTACAAACACAAAGCAATCACAATACAAAGAGTGTCACTTACTGTGTCTACCCTTGTTCTAGCTTGTCTTACCTCTGTTTAATTTGAATAGGCTACTTCACTGCTGCTTGGAAGATCACCAAAACACTCACTAACCTCTCTTGAAGAGGTTATTATCAATTGTTCCTCTTCTAAAGTTCAACCTTCTCAAATACGCATCCAGCTTACTGTACCATGCTCTTGGGACTTGTTTAAGGCCATACAAGGCTTTCTTCAGCTTGCACAGGTGTTCTCATCCTCACTGATTTGTATTCCATCAGGTTGTTCAATATACACTTCTTCTTTTAAGAGCCTATTCAGAAAGGCTAATTTCATATCCATCTAATAAAATTTATACCTCTTATGTGCTGCCAAAGTTAAGAACATTCCAATAGTTTCTAACCTTGCCACTGATGCAAAAGTTTCGTCAACATTTACTCCTTCTATCTGAGTGTAGCCTTTGCAAACTAGCCTAACCTTGTTCCTCACCACCTTGCCATCTTCAATGTGTTTATTCCTAAACACCTATTTTGTTCCTATGACATTCTTGTTAGTAGGTCTTGGAACCAGCTCCCATGTATCATTCTTCTCAATTTGATCCAACTCCTCATTGATAGCTTTAACCCAAGCTTTGTCTTGTGCAACCTCTTCAACAAATTTAGGTTCAACTTGTGAGAGTAAAGTAGTGGCTCCCCCAATTCTTCTTCTTGTTGTAACTCCTGTTGATGGGTCACCTATGATCTGATTTCCTTGATGAGCACTGGTCCATGTTTTCTTTTTCTTTCTCTCTCGCACAGTCTTAGTTGCAAAAGGATCTCTATCTTCATCTTCAGACTCACTCTTCTCTGAGTCTGAACTTACTTCTTGTCCCTTTTCTTCATGTTGGTCAGATTCTTCATCTATCTTGAAGTGATCTTCTTCACTGTTCTCGACTTCTCCATTATGTATTGTTTTCTAGTTTTCATCTATTCTCACATCACTGGACATGACCACTTTCCCATTTTATGCAAAAAAGCTCTGTAACCTTTTCTCTTTGTTGACTATCCCACAAAGATGCCTTCATCTGACCTAGTATGGAATTTTCCCAAGCTTTGCTCCTTGTTCTTCATAAAACATGGGTTGACAAAGATTCTCAGATACTTGGTTATTGTCTTCTTACCACTTCATAGCTTATATGGAGTCTTATCAATATTGGGCCTTAGTAAGACTCTGTTCAGTAGGTGTACAACTATAAATATTGCTTTTGTCCAAAATCTTATGTGAAGTTTGGATTCCTGCAGTAGAGTTCTTGCCATTTCAACTACAACTCTATTTTTCCTCTGTTAAGGTGTTCTTGTTGGTGTGATTTGATGGTGAATTCCATACTTCTCAAGGTAATCTTCAAAAGATTCATTTGTGAATTCAGTGCTTTGATTTGACCTTAATACTTTGATCTTCTTCCCACTCTCATTTTCAGCCAATCTTTAGTATCTCTTGAAGCATTTCAAAACTTTTGACTTTTGTTTGAGGTACATGATGTAGGTCCTTCTGGAATAATCATCAACAAATAAGATGAAATAACTCTCACCATTCAACCTTTTTGTTCTCATTGGCCCAGACAAATCAGTATGTACAATGTCAAGCACTACTTCAGAATTGAACTCTTTGGTCTTATACTGCTTTCTAGCATGTTTTCCTTTAAAGCATGCTGAGTAGACATACTCTCTCTCTCTCTCTCTCTCAGTCGAGAATGTCTTTGATTGCATGAGTAGTGGTCAGCTTCTTCATGTTCTTCTATATGAAGTGTCCCAGCCTCCTATGCCAGAGTTGATTTTCTTCTTCTTTTGTAAGTAAACAGCCATTTGTCTTGTCCACATCAATCACATATAAATTTCCATCTGTTCTCTTTCCAGTCGCAATAGTATTGCCTTCTTTACTCTTTACTTGGCAACCTATTTTTGTGAATATCACTTTATGGTCTTCATTGCATAGTTAACTGACAGATGCTAGATTATATCTGAGTCCTTCAACATGTAGAACATCTTTTAGCTTTCCTTTTCAAATATTTACTGACCCCTGACCACTGATATTGAGTGAATCATCATTGCCAAACTTGACTCTACCTTCTCTTGACTTGTTCAATTTTAATAATTTGCTCTTATCTCCTGTCATGTGTAAAGGGCATCCACTATCAAGGATCTACTGCTAATCCTTGTAATTAGCCTTTAGTGCAATTTTAGCTATATTAGCCACCTCCTTTTTAGCTTTATATTCCTTTTTTTGAACTGGCTTGAAGATAGGTTTCTTCTTTTTCTTAGCTTTAACTATACTGTACCAATTATTTTCATTGTGCCTTCTATTGCTCAGGGAGAAGTGTCATGCATATCTTGGCATTATGGCCATCCTGCCCATACCTTTCACATTGGTTTAAGTCTACCAATATAGCAAACTTGTTCTTTGAAACCATTAGTTTGGGCTTCTGCCAACAATCCTTGTAAATGTGTCCTTGCTTTTTACACATGTGCAAGCACTCATGACAGGTGTTCTCTTCTAAATTTTGTATTATCTCCCCTTATATATGGCATTGGATCTTCTTAAGTTGGAGACGTATACTAGCCTTCTCCACCAACATTTACTTGCCTTATAACCCCAAACTCCACAATAAAGGCAGTGACCTTGAAACTGCCTCTTCTTAGGTTTAATCATGGCTTGTTTTCTTTTGTTCATTACTTGCTATGTAGGCATGGTTGCTAGCTTCTTTGCTTGTGTGGCTTTCATTTCAGTTACCTTCCTCTATTCAGCCATAGCCCTTTGTTGGCTGACTTTCTTTTCTTTATTTTTGTTTGCAACCCTAGGCTGCTTCTTCAAATCTTCTTTATTTTCAACTATCTTCTCTTAAGTCACAACCTTCTCTTTCAACTTTTATGCAAAGCCTCATTATCTTTAGGCAAGGCAGCCTCAGATTGCTGCACTTTCTCTTCATTCTTCTTTTATCTTACAGAGCTTGTTTCTCCTATCATTTTAAGCTTCTACAAGTTCTCTTCACTCTTTCTGAGTTATTGCTGAAGTCTTAACTCTATCCCCATTTCTTTAATTGTTGAAGTCCTTGAACCAAGTTCCATTGTAAGGTCTTCACATATTTTGATATGTTCATCAAATATTCTCTTCAAGTCAATATGTTCAGCCCTTATTTCATCTTTTGAACTTTCTGCTTCCTCAAACTTTGCTTCAACTTGTTTTATATGAGCCTCCAACCTTCTTATTGTTCTGTCCCTTCTGATTATCTTCTTTGAAGCTGCTTCTGACTCAACTTCAAGATCTAGTTCTTCTTCATCAACCTCCTTTTCCTCTTCAGAGGTTGAACTACCACCTTGAGCTGATGCCATAAAGGCATGCTCATCTAATGAGTCTACATCTTCCTCCTTATCAGCTTCTTTTGTTTGGCTCATATAACTCTTGAATGAGCCTCTCTTCTTCTTCTGTGGGTTGGCAGTCCTCGTGCTTGACTTCTTTAATTTGGATAATGGTCTTCTCCATTTTGAATTCTGCTCATCATCACCATCCTCATCTTCATCATCAAGTTTCACTTTTGCACTAAGAAGCAAAGTGTTTAGTCTACCCACAATGATAACATCTCAAGGACAATTGTCCTTTTTCCTTTTTGGACCCCTTTTTGAATTTCCTTGTGAAGTAAGCCAACACTTCACCTTTACTTTCTTCCTTATCATCATCATCTTCTTCACTAAATGATTCTTCCTCTTCTCTTATCTTTAAGTATCTCATAACTTTGAAAGTTGTCTCTTTTGATAGCTTTGATGTTGAGGAGCTTTCAATTGACTTTATTCTTATCTTATATGTAATGAGATTGCACTAGAGATCATGCAAAGACATAAAATTGAGATCTCTACTCTCCTTTATGGCTACCACCTTTGAGGCAATCCTCTTAGGCAGAATTCTTAGAATTTTCTTCATAATAGATGAGTCTTTCTTGTTCTTCCCATGACTTCTAAGATCGTTTATAGCATCAATGACCCTAGTGAATAACTCTTGGACTGTCTCATTTTTTTGCATTTTGAGATATTCATATCTCTCCTTGAAAACTTGAAGCTTGGCCTCCTTCATTTTGCCATCACTTTCATAGACCTTTTACAATCTATCCTATATCTCCTTAGCAGATTTACAGTCCATAACATCTATCAATGCTGAAATGATGACATATGAGGCCTTCCCATTTATCTCAAACAGCCTTAATTCTTCTAGGGTTGGATCTTTACCTTTTTCTAGGGGCACAAAACCCTTCGATATAGATTTCATCACATTCATGCCTATTGTTGCAAATTTCACCTACATTCTCGCTCTCCACATATGGTAGCATCCATTTCTCAATATGCTAAACAAGTTATAACTTTTGAAACCCTTCAAACTAGTACACCAAGCTATTAAGCTTCAAACTAGTGAACCTATGCTCTAATACCAATTGAAGTTTCCAACTTCACCTTAAGATCTACTAGTCTGTAATACTAAGAAGTGGGCTAAATCAGTATTACCCCTTTTAATTGGTAGGTGAACAACTTCAAACTCTTCTTAGAAATGAAATCTTTCTGAGATTCAACTAAAGTAGATCTATTATTACCTACTAGTCACAATAGTCCCCAAAGTTACCTTTCAAGCACCTTGCCTATCACACAGATTGGTTGTTCTTGATTAGATCTTTTTTTAGGTTATGGGTTTAATGATTCTTTAGCTTTGTTCACAACTCAATTAAAAACATAGAATGTAAATTCAAAGTAAGGACATAAGAGATTTACGTGGTTCTGCCCATGAGACATACTCCATGGTGGTAGGGATTCTTCCTTTACTGAGACAATCCATTATACTTGATAATACCAATGTGGTATCCCTTATGATTACAATGGATGTCTTAATCTTCTACTCCTTTCACTATTACAAATACAAAGCAATCACAATACAAAGAGTGTTACTTACTGTGTCTACCCTTCTTCTAGCTTGTCTTACCTCTGTTTAATTTGAATAACCTGCTTCGCTACCACTTGGAAGATCACCAAAACATTCTCTAACCTCACCAATTTTTTGTTCTCACAGTATTGTATGGGTTGTAATTGTTGTCAACCAGATTTAATGCAAGAATGGAACAGTAATATGAAGCCACATAGAGGGGCAAGAAAGGAAATCTGTTGTAGTTATAGTAAGTCCTACTAGGGTTTTCATAGATGATAGTATATAAACCAAGACTTATCTCTTTTTAGGGTAGCACACACACACTAGAAAAAGTGGACACAGATATAGACTAGAAAAGGGAGAACCGAGACACATGAGAAAAGGGAGGAATGAGACATCGATGAGACCAGAAAAAGGGGAAAATGGGTGAGATCAGAAAAGGGTGAAACGAGTGAGACCAGAAGACACCGAAAGACTAGAATCCATGAGACTAGAAAAGGGTGACTAGGTGAGACATGAGACCAAGTGAGACTTGAGACTAGGTGAGGTGTGAAACCAGGTGAGATGTGAAACTAAGTGAGGCGTGAGACCAGGTGACACCGAAAGACTAGAATCCATGAGATTAGAAAAGGGTGACTAGGTGAGACATGAGACCAAGTGAGACTTGAGACTAGGTGAGGTGTGAAACCAGGTGAGATGTGAGACTAGGTGAGGTGTGAAACCAGGTGAGACGTGAGACTAAGTGAGGCGTGAGACCAGGTGACACCAGAACACACTGGAAGACCAGAATTGGTGAGACTAGAAATGAGGGAAATGGGTGACACCAGAACACACCAGAAAACCAAAATTGGTGAGACTAAAAAAGAGGGAAACGAGTGACACCAGAACACACCAGAAAACCAAAATTGGTGTGACCAACAAAAGGGTCCTGGTGATCTTCCAAGTGGCAGTGAAGTAGCCTATTCAAATCAAATAGAGGCAACACAAGATAAAAGAATGGTAGACACAGTAAGTGACACTCTTTGTATTGTGATTGCTTTGTATTTGCAATAGTGAAAGGAGTAAAAGATTAAGACATCCATTGTAATCATAGGGGATACCACATAGGTGTTCTGAAGTATAGTGGATTGTCTCGGTAAAGGAAGAATTCCTACCACCATGGAGTACATCACATTAACAGAACCACATAAATCTCTCGTGTCCTTACTTTGAATTTACATTCTGTGTTTTGAATTGAGTTGTGAATACAGCCAAAAAATCATCAAATAATCTAAAGAAGACCTAATCAAGAACAACCAATTTGTCTAATAGGCAAGTTGTTTGAAAGGTAACTTTAGGACTATTGTGATTAGTAGGTAACAATAGATCTATCTTAGTTGAATCTAAGAAAGAGTTTGCTTTTGAGCAGAGTTTGAAGTTGTTCACATACCTATATATTGATGAGAGTTAAAGTATTAAAGAAGTAGAATACTTTGGCTTAAATTATTAGAGCTTTTTTTAAGGGGTATGATACTGATTCACCTCTCACTCTCAATATCATAGACTAGTAAATCTTAAGGTGAAGTTGGGAACTTCAAAGTAGAAAATATGATGAAGGGTCAGTTGCATTTGGCAATGATGGTGCCTTAAAGATTAAAGGTGTTAGTGCTGCTGAAATTGGTGCAGAAGAGCTAAAATCGAAGGAAGTGCTTTATGTTGAAGGGATAAAACACAATCTTCCCAATGTTAGCCAACTTTTTAATGATGGATATAGGGTTACTTTCAATAAAAGTGGCTGCACAATAAAGAGATCAAATGATAGTACTGTTCTTACTAAGAGAGAAAGAACAAATAAAAACTTATACCAAGTTTCCAATAGTAAAAACACATGCTACATGAGCACCAAAGATGAGAATTTGTTGTGGCATAAAAGATTGTGACATCTTAGACAAAAGGGATTGAACAAATTGTCCAAAAATGAAGCTATGATAGATGTACCCAAGCTAAGGAGAGAAAGAAATGCAATTTAGAGCATTTGTCAAAAAAGGAAGATGGTGGATGCCACCCATAAAAATGTGGAGATTCAAACAAAAAAGCCATTAGAGCTCATTCATTCAGAAATATTCACCAAACCTCTAACAAGAGAGAAGTTAAGGCTGAATTTATATGTTTAACCACCCCTTAAAGGCTAAGGTATGCCTCTAACCCCTCTCCCTTTCCCTCTTCTATTATTCTTTGGATTTATTGTCAAATAGGAAGATATTTTGCAAAAATCTAAAGAGAGTATATACTGATCAAAAGGGGGAGTAGCTTGAAAGGGGGAGATATTGTTAAGGTGTAGAAGTAGAAAAAAGGGGGGAGTTAAAGGTATAGGTACATGCAAAAGGGAAATGCATGTTTCAGGGGGAGTTGTGTATGTAAAGGTGATGCAATATTGTTGTGGAAGGATCACTCCTTCACCACTTATGGAAGGGATCACTCCTTAACCACTTACAATGATCTCCTAATCAAGGAGTTGATCTCCCAATCACTCCAAGAGCATCACTCAATATGTAAAGATTGCTAGAATAGAATATGGATCTTCTCCTTCTTTTGCTATCGGTGTTGTCTCACCCACTAGTGGTGCTGCACATGATGCTAATACTGTCCATATGCATTGCCATTGCTATTCGCACGCACTGCCACTGTTGTTCATGTGCCTTGCGGACATGCTACCGCTATTGTTCATGTGCGTTGCTCTATGTGCATTGCTAATGCTATCCATATGTGCTACGGCTGCTGTCCATACTCACTGTTCTTGCTATCTAAGGGTGCTACTGCTGTTTGCTCACACCACTGCTACTATTCACCCATGTTGCTACTACTTGCTCACACTGCTACTCCTATCCCCGCACATTGTAGCTATTTTCTCATTCTACTATTGCTATCCCTACACGCTACAGCTGTCTTCTCACACCACTGCTAGTTTGCTATTAATTCCTGAACTTGTTGCTGCACCTTTTGTAGATGGCTACTAATTCCCAAAATTGCTGCTACACATTCTAATTTTTTGCTTGACTCCCGGGCGTACTCCTACTGCTGAGAAGCCTTCTGAGGTGCTATTGGTGCTGGTATACCTTCTTGGACATGTAGGGACGTGCTACTACAACTGGTATACCCTTCTAGACCTACAGGGATGTGCTACTAGTGCTAGTATACCTTCTTGGACCTATTGCTATTGATGGGAAGTCTCCTAGATGTGTTGTTGTTGCTAGGAAGCCTTCTGGATGTGTTGCTACTACTAGTAAGTCTCCTGGACGTGCTGGGACATGTTGCTGGTGCTGGTATACTCTCTTGGACCTACAGGGGCATGCTATTGGTGCTGGTATACCTTACAGATGTGCAGGGATGTGTTGCTGGTTTGCTAGAAAGCCTCCTAGATGTGCTGGTGTGGTGGCCAGCTACTGCTATCACCTTTATAGGGGCTTACTAGTGCAGTGGCTATCTTGGTGAGGGTTTGTTGGTATAGGTGGTCAGCTACTTTTCTCTTTCTTTCCTCCTTGGAAAGCTACACCTTGTTGCTTCTCCTTGGTGGCTATTGCACTTTCGTCGATTGGTTGCCTTGCCCTCTTTCATTCTCTCCTTGGCCAGTTGCCTTGTCATTGTTGTTCGCTCAATTTTTTGTAGCGCCCCCCCCCCCTTTTTTTTTTGCAAAATACCTATGGGTATTTATAGAACCTTGGGATTAGGGCTACACAATCATCAATGATCATAATTAATTCCAACATGTTGCCTTACAATTAACAGTTAGATTTGAGTTTAAGGTCAATGGTCAATGGTTAGCATTAATTTCCTAAAATTGAGGGTCACGATCGACATTGACTCCTTAACACCAGGATTGACCTGTCATCATTGATTTCTCTCGATGACCTCACTACATGTCAATGGCATTCATAACATCAAATCAACGTATGTAATCGTGTGAGATGATGATAACAAATCCAACATTTAGTCATCAAAGAGGGGCTCAATAGGAAGAGAACCTACCAAGGTAGCAGGTAAGGTAACTTGCCAAGGCAATAAGTAAGGTAGCAACGACAGTAAGAGGAACCTACCAAGGCAAAAGCAGGCAGCCTTGATAGTAGAGGAGAAAAATTGCCAAGGATGAAGAGGAGAGAACCTGCAGTAGAGATAACCTACAATGGAAATAACTTATAGAGAAGAGACTAGCAAAGCCTAAGCAAAGACTAGTAGTGAGGAAGGAAAAGATTCATTTTTTGCAATAGCAGCCTGTGCACATTAAGTGATCCTTCTCAAGATAATGTTAGTCACTAACCTTTTGATACTTGTTGAAAAAAGGTGGAAGCCCCTTCAAGTGATTAGGAGATCAGTCCTTTGAGTGATCGAGAGATCAAACCTTAAAGTGATCAGGAGATCAAACCTTTGAGTGATCAAGAGATCAACTTGTTAAGTGATCGGGAGATCATTATAAGTGGTCAAGGAGTAACATAATTGTATCCCTTGATAACAAGAGTAGATAATGTGATTTAAAAGTGATCCTATTACACCATAGACATAGCTCACACATTGTGGGTGAACCACGTAAAAATTGTCATGTGTTCTTAGGTGCTTACATTTGATTGATATCAATACAACCACTCTTACGTAAAAAAGAAAGATAAAAATTGGATCATCAGCTCTAACAAGTTATAGAGGTTAATCTGAAAAGATTTATAAAAAGTGAGGATCTCACATTGATTGACCCCCTCCCCCTCTCAGAGTGAGATGTAAGAAGCTCCTCATAATCTTCTTTCACCATATTCATGTCTCCTACATTTAGTAACTATTATGGCAGTCTTCTTTCTGTCTTTGACAACTTGTCTCCTTTGGATAAGAGTTTTCATCATATATTTCCTAACCCATTTTAGCCTAGGTTAGGTTCTTTTCTTCACAATGTCATTATATTTACTTTCAAGTACAAACACAATTTTCTTCTTCTTTGCTACCCTCTTATTTGACTTTTCAATATAATTAAGTCCTTTCTTCCCCATAAAATGAGGTCTTTGTTTACCTAGACATTCATCCAATTTTTTGGTAGGATCCCCTTAGATGGCATTTGCTGAAGACAACTCTCCTCTTACTTCTATGGCCTGTATAAAGCTTTTTTTATACTTCTTCAATTTGGATTCAGCTTTGTGGAGCTTAGTTTGCAAAATTATCACCTCTTGTTCTTATACAATCACCTTAGCACTAAGATCTTTGTGTATCTTGCCTTGCTATGCCTTAAGTACATTTAGCTCCTTAATTCTCTTCAAGTACTCCTTCTCTTTTGCTTTAAATCCCTTTTCTTTCACTTGGAGATCAGATTCATCAACAATAAAATCTTCATATAGCTTCTTGAGATGCTTTACCTCTTTTTCCAACTTGTTGTTTTTGTGCTAACAAACTCTTAATTCATTCCCAAATTACTGCACCAACTCATTCTCTTCCTCTTTGATTGATTCCTCATCACTTGATGAGTCTTATTCAATATCTACTTAAGCAACCAACATATTCTCTGTAATGTCATCATTGGATCATCATCAACTTCTTCTTTAGAATTTTCTTCATCCAACTTACTCAAAATTTCTTCTTTTGGATATGAAAAGTTGCTTTTTCCCTTACCACTTAAATTTCTAGCTTTAAAATAGCTAGATTTCTTTGTTCTCTTCCTTGGATCGTCTCATCATCATTATCATTATCAGCTTTTTTTCTCTGTGGGAAATCCATGGTAAAATGCCAAATTGCTTCACAACTAAAGCACTTCAAGGGTAATTTTCCTTTCCACTTCCCTTTTCCTTTCCTCATATTTTTGGTGATGTATGTCATAACTATATTAAGTTTAATATCACCATCTTCTTCTTCAAAGCTGCTGTCTGATTCTTCTTCTTGGTCTTTAATCTTTAATTTCTTCATTGCCTTGAAGGCCAACTCCTTCTCTTCCTTAGACTTCTTTTCTTTCTTTATTGGGGCTATTCTCATTTCATGATCCTCTAATATGCTGTGTAAATCATCCAGGGGTAGTTTATCCAAATCTTTATCTCCCACAAGGGAAACATTGGCATTGAAAGCTTCCACTAAGGTTATAAAGTATCTTCCTTATTAGACTAGCATCATTGATTTCCTCTCCATAACTTCTAAAGGAGCATACAATTTCATACTATTGTGAATAAGGCATCCACATATTCATCATTCTGTATCTTTATGTTTTCAAATATGCTCCTCCAAATTTGTGGCTTGGCTTCCTTCATAACCTTGTCTCATTTATAAATATTCTTCAATTTGTCCTAAATTTATTTGGTTGTGTTGCACTTCATAACTTTGGTGAATTTTTTGTCTAATAAGGAGGCATATAAGGCATTTCTTGCCTTTCCATCACACTTTAAATTCTTCTTATCAATAGGCATCATAGCAACACCTTGAACAACAAGGATAAAGCCACTAACAATAGATTCAAACATATCTAGACCAAGTGATATCAAATATAGGAGCATTCTATTATTCCATAACTGATAATTTGGTCCATCACAAGTGGGAATGCCCTTACCATTAACATTGTTCATGTTATCCATGATACTAACCAATTATAGATGTAAAAACTTATAATTGTAATAAACTATTTCAGATCAAAGCAAATAGAATGGATCAATAAAGGAACTAGGCTTTGATACCACTTGATAAGGACCTTCTTAAGTCTCACACTGAGATGGAAAGGGGATGAGTCAGTGTAAGATGCTTACTTTTTACAAATGTGTTTGAATTAAACCTCTGTGACCTATTAAAGTCAATGATACAATTTTTACCTTGCTTTTTTTATGTGAAAGCAGTCGTATGGATATTAAGTAAGAACAGGCACTCAAGAACACATAAACTTTTTACACGGTTTACCCATAATGTGTGAGTTACGTCCATAATGTAATAAGATCACTCCTAAATCACACAATTCACTCTTATTATCAAGGGATATAGTTAATGTTATGAAAGGATCACTCCTTAACCACTTATGGAAGGATCACACCTTAACCACTTATAATGACCTCCCAATGAAAGAGTTGATCTCCCAATCATTCCAAGGGTCTTCCACCCTTTTTCAAAAAGTTTATAAATAAAACTATCTTTAGAATGATCACTCAATATGCACAAGCTGCTATTGTAGAATGCGGATCTTTTCCTTCCTTTATTGCCACCTTCTTTTTGTTGTAGTTGTTGCCTTCTCCTTGCTGCAATTGCTCTTTTCCTCTTTACTACAATTATTGCCTTCTTCTTGCTATAACTGTTGGCTTCTCCTTATTGCAACTGCTGATTTCCTTTACCGTTACACTATTCTTCTTCCTCTAATGCTGCTACTGGTTTGCTTTGCCACTACACTCTCTTCCTAGATGCTATTACTGTCTCTTTCTTCTTTAGTTATTATTGCTCCTTCTTTTTTGGTGTGATTGCATCTCTTTTAGTGGCTGCTACCTCCTTCTTCTTTGATTTCATTGGTTACTATTGCACCTTCTCCCTTTGGTTGTTGTTGCACCTTCTTTGATTGGTTGCTATTACACCTTCTCCCTTTGGTTTTTATTGCACCTTCTTCCTTTGGTTTCTTTGGTTGTCGCTACACCTTCTACCTTTCATTTCCTTGGTTGTCATTGCACACCTTCTCCCTTGATTTGGTTGATTAGTTGCTGCTGCATACCTCTCCTTGGTTTGCTACTACACACCTTCTCCCTTGGTGTGGTTGATTGGTTGCCACTGCATACCTCCTTGGTTTGCTGCTACACACCTTCTCCCTTGGTATGGTTAATTGGTTACCACTGTATACCTCTTTTTGGTTTGCTACTGCACACCTTCTCCCTTAGTGTGGTTAATTTCTTCTTTAGTGGCAATTGTCACCTCTTTGTCGGCTGCACCTGTCTTTAGTTTACCACTAAACCTTTCTTCACTAGTTACTCTCTTTGCCATTTTCTATTTATTTTTTCTATAGTACACACCTCTCGATAGATGCATGGATGTATTTATAAGCTTTTAGATTAGGGTTGTATAATCATCAACAATCAGTATTGATTCCTAAGGGTTATCCTACAATCAATGGTCAAAATTGATTCTTAAATTTTAGGGTAAATGGTCAACATTGATTCCTAAAATTTAGAGTCATTAGTCAAGGGTCAACGATCACATTAACTACTAAAATTTAGGGTCAATGGTCAACATTGACTCATTGACTTCAAAGTGGACCTACCATTAACGGTTTTAGTCAATGATCTCTTTGCATCTCAATGACATTCAGAACATTAAATCAAAAAGGACAAATATGTGAGGTACTATTGACAATAAATCCAACATTAGCCATAAAAAATGGACTCAACACATACCTTGTCTTTAACGTGGCATCTTGCATAGAAAATGTGCTCACATTGCTCCTCATTATTATCATCCTTAAGTTGAATACTCAGTGCACGCCTTGCAATTAACATATCTCCATAAATAGGTTCTTCAACATCAACATCAGAACAATCCTCCGATGGTGGCATGTCATTATCACTTGAACTAATGTTTTCTATATCACCATCCTCTAACATGATCATAGCTCTTTTCTTTTAACATTAAGGAGCAATATGTCCATGCCCTTGACAGTTAAAGTACTTAATATCATGAGATTTAGAAGATTTCTTTTGGCTTTAAGGTTACTTTGGAATCTTTTCAAGTTTCCTTCCATGTAAAACTAGAAGCTGATCCAAATTTGGATCCATAGGACTTGATTTGTTTCTCCACCTTAATAGCCTTTTACAACAACTCCTCCATCTTTAAATAGTGTTGCAAATTCACTATATCTATGATTTTCTTATTTAAACCACCAACAAACCTTGCCATGGTAGTTTTGCAATCTTCCTTTACATTAGCTATAATTATGGATATCTTTATCTCCTTGTAATATTCCTCCACATTTATGGACCCTTGAATCAGCCCTTGCAACTTTCTATGCTAATTTTTATACTAGTGGCTAGGTATAAATCTCTTGCACATTATCGATTTCATCACTTCTCATGACTAAATTGGCCTCTCACCATTCCTTCATCTATAATTAGTCCCACTAAATACTTGCATAATTAGTGAATTTTATCGCTTTCAACTTGACTTTCTTCACTTTGGAATAATTATGGCAATCAAATACATGCTCAACCTTTCTTTCTCACTCCATATAAAGTTTAGGATCATTCTTCCCTTAAAATGCTGGAATCTTCATCTTTATACTACATAAATTACTCTCTTTTGGAAACAACCTTCATACCTTTTCTTGAGTTTGATTTTTCATAGTTTGATTCTTCCTTAATCATAGGCCTTCTAGAGGATTTGGATTTGCCAAGTGATTGTAACTCATCTAGCCTTGCATTTATCATCTTTGGTAATGGCCTTCATCCAAATCTTTATGTCTAAATCATGCAATTTTCCTTCACTACTAATGTTTACAACCTAAAGAAACATGTTAATAATTAAAAGAAATTTGTCCCTCATATACTCCCTCACATGTTTGCCCTCAAATCAAACTGTCATCACTCATGTTTCACTCTATTTTGGCATTTCTCAATGATGATCTCACCACTTTTTCCTTGTTCCACTCAAGTTAGCCCCCTATTATGTTCTTGAAAAACTCAAGATTAACAAATTACAAGAAGCAATCCATTAGATAGTGGTAAATTTCAAAATCATAAATTTTAAAAGAAATTTAAGATATCCTCTTTAGGCTTAGAAAAAAAATAGATTTACAATCTTATATACAATAGGTTAAAAGAATCGAGATACAGTACTTGGCTCAAACATAACTTTTTCATCTTTCTTTTTTTTTTCTTTTTATTCAACATTTTTTTAACTTTTTTTTTCAACTTTTTCCTAAATGAAGTCAATCACCCACAGAATTAACACAACTTTAAGAGCAACAAGCTAGTCAAAACAAACAAGAAGACCTAACCAAAGAAACACAAGGAATGAAAAAAACACAAAGCAAAGTACTAAAAAAAGATAGATTAGGAATACATAACTTGTTTCTAGAACCAAAACTCTGATACAAACTGATAAAGAACTTGTTAGGTGACCTGCTTTAACAACCCTTGAATCAATTTATTACGCACACCCTAGAAAACTAGGTTACAAGTTGGGTTGATCAGATTATAACCCTAAGAAACCTAAGTCCTAAAAGCCCTAATCTTAAGACACTACAAAGGTTGATTACTCCTTTGATAAGTTAAGACAATGTATTCTTCTAAGAACACAAGAAAGCAAAGAAAAACTTACTAAAAAATACCTTAATCTTATTAATTCCCATTTTATATAGTTGTAGCCTTTATATGGGCATGTAAATATTACAATTCTATAAGAAAAAGGTGTTTCTTAACATACTTATATAGAAAAAAAAATCTTAATTAGAGGAGATCCCTCTAATTAAGGAATATAAATCGGCCTTTATTAAGAATTCTTAAAAAGACTACAACTAATGATAGCTAGGCATAAAAGTTAAAGTAAAAACCCTAACTGATGTATCAAGACTCAGTTTAACCTATACGTCCAAACAAACCTAAGAAGTCAAGTCTTTTTTACATGTAATTTGGCCTTAACTTAAAATCTAGCAACCCAAAAAAAAAAATAAAATAAGCCCTTTAATACAACTTAGCATGCAAATCGAGCCTTTTCTTAATTTGGTCATGCAACTTAGACTTATATCATAGGCTCCAATTTTTTTCTTCAAGTTCTAAGCCTTATGTATCATCTAGTACATAAAGATAAGTGATTATCCTTTGCGTAGCATTGGAAACTTTTAGAACAACCTTGGAATCTTCTAGAGCACCCTTTTTGTCACATAGCTCCATGATTAATCCTTGTAAAGCCTCTTTCATCCTTTTTGTCCTTACCTTAGTCATTGGACTACTAATTCCTTGCAAAGGATCTTATGAATACTTGCTTTGTTGCACTTGAACAACACCTTGTTCTCCAATATTATCTCATAAAAATAGTTTGGATAAGGACATATGGGGAGGGATACAAAAGAGCCACCATTGTGGGACAAAGAAGCCTTCATCATCAAACTCACTAGAGAATGAGTGGCAACCTTTGAACAAACTAGCTATATAAGGGATAAACCTTTAATGAAAACTAAAAGGCATAACTAAACTACTTGTCATTTTTGTTGAGAGTTCACTAAGATAGAGAAACAAATTAAACAATAGTTACAAAAATGGAAAGATAAAGTAAGGCAAGAGGTGACAAAAAATTGCTCTTATGTTTGACAATAGCCAATCAAAATAGGACACAATAAAAGTAATCATAAAAAAATTGAATAAGTGTCCTTAATGAAAGAAAATTTGGCATATTTTACATAGAACATTAAATGTTATATGACAATTCATTTTAAGTTTCAACAATACCTTAAATTCCAACAAGGAGCAAGGTCCTAACCCACAAAGGACATAATGGTTAGTGAAAACATAACAAAAGTAGTAAAATCAACTTTTTAGTCACACACACACACACACATATATTACAATAGTTATTTGACTAAATAAATAAGAAATAAAATTTACATGATAGTAATAAAAAGTACAATCATGATTTGCAAACATGTAAGCAGGATCCAAGAAAGATAGGTTGGCACTAGGCAGTTCTTTCTTCACCAATTTATAGGCCACCATAAATGTCTTGACATGTGTTACCATTTGCTTTTTTATTATGATGAGGACCAACTATGCCATCACATCAACATTCACGTAAGCCTTTAAATTGAAAAATTCTTAGATGTGCTTCTTTGCAATAACATAAGCCTAGGCCTTTAACTCCTCAAACGTATTATCTAAGGCCTTAACATAGTTAGAAGAATCATTTAGAGAGAGTAAGGCACAAGTAGCCTCATAACCTTTTTATGTGACTTTAAAGACTTGCAACTAACTCTCAAGTTGCTCTCCTTTCTCCTCTACCTTTTACGTCAAAGCCTATGTTCAATGACTTCTTCATGCTAATTTATCTATTATGAATTTACATTAAACTCTGACACAAGGACCTAGTTTGAAAATCATGCCTCTCCAAACTTAAACACATCTCTATAAGGCAAGCCTTAATCTTACCTAAATTCTCCTTCAAGCCCTAATAAAGTTCAATCAACATAATTGTGGCATTAAGTGCTCGACACTAAAAGTAACTAACCTTGTCACATAACTTAGGCAAATGAGATATGTTTTGCATCCTATAATAAATAGAAACCATTGCAAAGGGAGTAATAGCTACTTGCCCATTGTCAAGCTGCAAAAGGGCATTCTTTTAGATGATAAAAAGGGAAATATACTAGTATAAGGCCTATCTTATAAAGTCATGACAATGCTATCCAAGAATGAATAAGATCCTATTAAAATTCCCTCTATAAAGGAAGCATTCATTCATACTTCCACATATAAGACTTATAAGTAGTGAATAAAGGAAGATAAGAGTATAGTTATTAAAGTTTCCAACTAACTAGTTTGTGATACTGAGAGGGGGGTGAATCAGTATCACACCCCTTAAAAACATTCTGATAATTTAAGCCAAAGTATTCTACTTATTTAATACTCTAGATCTTGTCAATACGTAGGTATGTGAACAACTTCAAACTCTTCTCAAAAGCGAATAATTTCTCAAATTCGACTATAGTAGATCTATTATTACCTACTAATCATAACAGTCCCCAAAGTCACCTTTCAGACACCTTACCTATTAGACAGATCAGATATTCTTGATTAGGTCTTCTTTAGGTTATGGGTTCAATGATACTTTAACTGCATTCACAACTTAATTCAAAACACAGAATGTAAATCAAAGTAAGGACACAAGAGATTTACGTAGTTCTGTCAATGTGACGTATGTCTACAGTGGTAGGGCCTCTTCCTCTACCAAGACAATCCACTATACTTGAAAACTAGTGTGGTACTCCTAATATTCATAATGTAGTTACAATAGATGTCTTAATCCTCTATTCCTTTCACTATTACAAATACAAAGTAGGTATAATACAAAGAGTGTCACTTACAGTGTCTACCCTTCTTCTTGCTTGTCTTGCCTCTATTGAATTGAATAGGCTGCTTCACTACTGCTTAGAAGTCCACCACAATACTCTCTAACCTATCTTGAAAAAATATGGAAATACGTTGAGTTCCCTCCAATGCTTCACCGAATTCCTTCTTTATGTTGTTTCACACAACTTCTACTTTCATTATCTCACGACTTCACCTGTCTCCTGATCTCATGGCCTGCCTCATATTTTTGGTTTGATGTTACATGACTCACGCATGTTTCTGGTTTGCTTGCTTTGCTGGTCTTACGCCTCACGCACATTTCTGGTTTCACATCAACACACGTTCTGGTCTCATGCTGTCACACATTCTAGTCTCATGCCGTCGCACCTTCTAGTCTCATGTTTCAGATCTGCACTCGCTTCATTGTTCTTTAGCCTCATGGATACCAGATCTGCTCTTTCAGTGATCTGTTTTTCCACGTTTGCTCTCCTGGTGGTATGTCTCTCTCTTACGATGGTAGCTTTCTCTCTTACAATGGTGGCTCTTCATTTTTAATGGTGGCTCTTTGTGTTCTCTCTCACCGTCCAGCCGTGTAGCCCTCTCTCACTATCCAGCTGTGTCATCCGTTTCTCTCTCACCGTCTAGCCGTGTCATCTGTTTCTCTCTCACCGTCCAGCCATGTACCCCTGTTCTGCTGTTCACTCTTATTTGGTTGTCTCTCGTTTTCTCTCCTTTCCAACTGGTCGTGTTGTCCACTTGTCTCCCTTTTCTATCGGCTGTTGTTCTACCATCCAGCCCCCTTTTGCCGTATCTGATTTTTCTCTCTTTTTTTTACCGATGGTGTAGAGTTGCCATGTGATTTTACTTCCTTACCCCTCTATGTAGCTTCAAATTACTCTCTTACCCCTCTATATGGCTTTACTTTCTTACCCCTCCATGTTAAATTACTTGCACACTTAAATCTAGTTGACAACAATTATAACCCATACAAGGCTGTGGGAACAACAATCTCCCCTTTTGTAATTGTTGGCAACACTTATAACAAAAGCCATTATGCAGCAATTACAACTCCCCCTTTTTAACAGCTCCCCTTGCACTATTGCTTCCCTTCCCATTTACCCACCAATTACAAAAAAAAAAAAAACTTGCAAAGTAGAGATAGAGGATTCACCTAAACTTCAGGCTTGAGGAGGCATTTACACAGACAGACTCATTCTGTGCTTTTCAAACAACTCTATGGACAAAGGTTTAGTTAGAATATCTGAAATTTGATCTTTAGTGTCAACATACTCCAACTGAATTATACCCTGTTCCACTTGATCTTTGATGAAGTGATACCGGATGTCAAAATGCTTGCTCCTTGAATGTTGAACCGGATTCTTGCTAAGATCAATAACACTTTCATTATCACAAAGTACACTCACTGATAACTTCACTTCAACACTTAAGTCTGCCAATTGTCTTTGCATCCATATCACTTGAGTACATGCTGCACAAATATCCATATACTTAGCCTCAGCTGTGCTCAAAGTAACACTATTTTGCTTTCGACTTAACCATCCAACACACTTTAAACCCAAGTAGAAGCTGCAGCCGCTAGTTGATTTTCTGTCATCTGTACTTATTTCCTAATCTGCATCAGTGTATGCTTGTAGTTTTACAGAATCCATGGCAGGATACCACAAACTCATTTCCAGTGTTCCTTTAAGGTATCTTAGGATTCTTTTCACTGCCAACACATGAGATTCCTTAAGATCAGCTTGAAATCTGTTGGCAATGCACATAACTTGCATAAAATTAGGCCTTGATGCTATAAGGTACAGAAGGCTCCCTATCATCTTCCTATAATCTGTAGGGCTTGTACTCCTTCCTTCCTAATTTTTTGTTAACTTACAGCTTACTGACATAGGGGTACTAATAGGTCTACTATCCTCTATGCCAAATTTTTTCAACATTTCTTTGGCATATTTTTTCTGAGAAATAAAAATACCTTCTTCACACTATTTTATCTATAATCCAAGAAAATAAGTCATTTCTCCAATCAATGACATCTCAAATTCCTCACTCATTTTTATGAAAATTCTTGGCATAACTCAGAGTGATCCCCTTAAAAGATGATGTCATCTACATATGCTATGGTTATCAACAGGCCTTTCTTTGAGTTGAATTCAACCTTCTCAAATACGCATCCAGCCTGCTGTGCCATGCTCTTAGGGCTTGTTTAAGGCCATACAAGGCTTTCTTTAGCTTGCACACGTGTGTCTCATTTTCCTTGATTTGTACTCCATTAGGTTGTTCAATATACACTTTTTCTTTCAGGAGCCCTTTCAGAAAAGCTGATTTCACATCCATCTGATAAAATTTATACCTCTTATGTGCTACCAAAGCTAGGAACATGCTAATAGTTTCTAACCTTGCCACTGGTGCAAAAGTTTCATCAACATCTACTCCTTCTATTTAAGTGTAGCCTTTGCAAACCAGCCTAGCCTTATTCCTCACCACCTTGCCATCTTCTTTGTGTTTACTTTTAAACACCCATTTTGTTCCTATGACATTCTTGTTAATGAGTCTTGGACCAGCTCCCATGTTTCATTCTTCTCGATTTGATCCAGCTCCTCATCGATAGCTTTGACCTAGGTTTTGTCTTGTGCAACCTTTTCAATAGATTTAGGTTTAACTTATGAGAGTAAAGTAGTAGCTCCCACAATTCTTCTTCTTATTGTAACTCCCACTAATGGGTCACCTATGATCTGATTTCCTTGATAAGCACTGGTCCATGTCTTCTTTGTCTTTCTCTCTTGCAAAGTCTTAGTTGCAAAAGAATCTCTTTCTTTATCTTCAGACTCACTTTTCTCTGAGTCTGAACTTACTTCTTTTCCCTCTTTTTCATGTTGGTCTGATTCTTCATTTATCTTGAAGTGATCTTTGTCATTGTCCTCAGCTTTTCATTATGCATTATTTTTCAATTCTCATCTATTCTCACATCACTAGACAAGATAACTTTTCCCAACTTATGCAGAAAAGCTCTGTAACCTTTTGTCTTTGCTGAGTATCCCACAAAGATGCCTTCATCAGACCTAGCATTTAATTTTCCCAAGTTTTGCTCCTTCTTCTTCACAAAACATGAGCTGCCAAAGATTCTGAGATACTTGGCTATTGTTTTCTTCCCACTCCATAGCTCATATGGAGTCTTATCAGTATTAGGCCTTAGTAAAACTCTGTTTAGTAGGTGCACGGCCGTATATGTTGCTTCTATCCGAAATCTTATGTGAAGCTTGGATTCCATTAGTAGAGTTCTTGCCATTTCAACCACAGCTCTATTTTTCCTCTCTACCACCCCGTTCTGTTGAGGTGTTCTTGCTGTTGCCATCTACTGGTGAATACTATACTTCTTAAGGTAATCTTCAAAAGCTTTATTTGTAAATTCAATGTCTTGATCTGACCTTAATACTTTGATCTTCCTTCCACTCTCATTTTTAGCCAATCTTCTATATCTCTTACAGCAATTCAAAACTTCTGACTTGTATTCAAGGTGCATGATGTAGGTTCTTCTGGAATAATCATGAACAACAAGATGAAGTACCTCTTACCATTTAACCCTTTTGTCCTTATCGGTCTACACAAATCAATATGCATAATGTCAAGTACTACTTCATAACTGAACTCTTTGGTCTTATACTGCATTTTGGTATGTTTTCCTTTAGAGCATGCTAAGCAAACATACTCTCTCTCTCTCTCTACTGAGGTCAAGAATGTCTCTAATTGCATGATTAGTGGTTAGCTTCCTTATATTCTTCTATGTTTAGTGTCCCAACATCCTATGCTAGAGTTGATTTTCTTCTTCTTTAGTGAGTAAACAACTGCTTGTTTTGTCCTCATCAATCACATATAATTTCTAGTTGTTCTCTTCCCAGTTGCAACAATATTACCTTCTTTACTCTTTACTTGGCAACCTATTTTTGTGAATATCACTTTATGGTCTTCAGTGCATAGTTGGCTGACAGATGCTAGATTATATCTGAGTCCTTCAACGTGCAGAACATCTTTTAGTTTCCCTTTTCCAATATTTACTGACCCTTGACCACTAATGTTGAGTGAATCATCATTACTAAACTTGACTCTGCTTTCTTTTGACATGTTTATCTTCGATAATTTACTCTTGTCTCCTATCATGTGTGAAGTGCATCCACTATCAAGAATCCACTACTTATCCTTGTAGTCAATGTTTAATGCAATTTCAGCTATATTAGCCACCTCCCTTTTAGCTTTATGTAGGAAAACGTGATTAGTGGCTTATGTTGTGCATAGTTAGCTATTTTTAGAATATATCTTTAGAAATAAACTAATTTAGGTAGGTTTTTTAAAGGTCCCATAAGTTATGGGATTTGATGTATTTTTACCTTTTATTACTTTCCTTTTTTACTAGGTCTAGCATCTATAAAGCTATTGTCTAATGTATTATTCAGAATGAGAAGGATTATTACTCTTTCAATCTCCAACATTTACTCTTTCAATCTCCAACATGGTATCAGAGCCTTTGTTCTTCTTAGTCTTCTTCCTTCTATTTTCTTTTCTTTTCTTTGACATCAAAACAGATTGCTAGCCTTTATTGCTGGTGATCCCTACTTCACGTGGAAGGCCTTAATTGCCTAGAATTGTTATTTTTTTTTTTCATAAAAGATGTCTGAGGTTACAGGGACAGGATCACTTATCAACAACCTTGAAACACCCTCAAGTACCTGTTCTTTGGCATATTCATGTGAGTTTCCATTCTCCATTGGGTTAAATGTTTCGAGTACAACCTTTTCCAACTCCTAGGTCATGGACTCAGGAGCTACTGACCATATGACTCACTTACCAAATATTTTTTCCACGTATCCCCGTGTCCAAGCAGTAGGAAAATAGCCACAGCAGACGGTTCGGTGACCACTGTAGCCGGTGTAGGGAATGTTAAAATAGGTCCATCACTGATCCTAAAAAATGTCCTCCATGTCCCTAAACTGTCCACAAATTTGATTTCTATACAAAAACTTACTCAAGATTTATACTGCAATGTGGTTTTTCATCACGACTATTGTGAATTTCAGGACAAGGATTCGGGGAAGATGATTGGACATGCTAAAGAACGGTATGGTCTCTACTACCTTGAAGCACCAAGTCAGTTAAACATTACTAAGGGCAGATTATCCCATTCTTTTATGTCAGAAAATCTTTCATCCAATAAAGAGAAAGTTTGGCTCCATCATCGCCGACTTGGACATCCATCTTTTAGAATTATTGAAATTCTGTTTCCTTCTTTGTTTAAAAATCTAAATGTTGAAACCTTTCATTATGAGGTATGTGAACTTGCTAAACATAAGCGTATACCAATTCCAGCCAGTAAC
The DNA here is from genome assembly GCA_037897445.1 of Ceriops zippeliana. Classification (NCBI taxonomy): domain Eukaryota; kingdom Viridiplantae; phylum Streptophyta; class Magnoliopsida; order Malpighiales; family Rhizophoraceae; genus Ceriops; species Ceriops zippeliana. The sequence goes on from JBAPLH010000228.1 coordinate 1,513,273, forward strand.
AAAAAGAGTTCTGTTCCTTTCTATCTTGTTCATAGTGATATTTGGGGTCCTACGTCTATTCCTAATATTTCTGGAGCAAGATGGTTTGTTTCATTTATTGATGACTGTACTCGTGTTGCCTGCATTTTTCTACTCAAGTATAAATCAGATGTTATTACCATTCTCCCAAATTTTTTCTCCATGGTCAAAAATCAATTTGGAATCAATATCAAAAGGTTTAGGTCAGATAATGCTAGGGAATATTTCAATCAAACCCTAACTCCATATTTTCAAAAAGAAGGTATAGTACATGAATCATCTTGTGTCAATACCCCACAACAAAATGGAGTAGCGGAAAGGAAAAATGGTCACCTTCTTGAAAAAACCTGAGCCTTTATGTTCCAAAACAATGTGCCTAAAAATTTTTGGGGGGAAGCAGTTCTCACTGCTGCCCATCTCATAAATCGTTTGCCATCTAGAGTTTTGGGATTCAAAAGTCCTATGGAAATACTCTCCACATTCTACCCTGACCTACAAACTACAAATAATCTTGTTCATAGAATATTTGGGTGTGTATCATTTGTTCATGTTCACTGTCCAACTAAAGGGAAATTAGATCCAAGGGCAATAAAATGTGTCTTTGTGGGGTATTCCTCAACTCAAAAGGGGTATAAGTGCTACCATCCTCCATCAAGGAAGTTCTATGTCTCAATAGATGTCACTTTCAATGAACATGAGTCTTACTTCACCCATCCTTATTTTCAGGGGGGAGAATTTAACAATAGAAAATAAGGGATGAGGATGTTTTACTTGATCTATCGCCACTGTCCATGTGTAAACCATCCAGTTCATCTTGTCCCATTATACCAAACCGTGTGCCTGAAAATCTTCCTAAACATATAGTTGAAAATGAACCAAACCATATGTCTGAAAATCCTCAAGAAAAACCAGATTCTGCACCTGAGAATGTAAGTTTTGGCAAGGGCAAGGTGTTCACAAGGAAGAAGATGATTGTTCCTGAATTTATGCAGGTCCAAGAGTCCAACCCAAGTCCTGAGAATGAGGTAACAATATCTAATCCTACATTGCAAAATGAAACTGAATTTCATATGAGTAAGGATGACCAGGATCTTCCCATTGCTATTAGGAAAGCAACAAGAGAGTGCACAAAACAACCTAATCCTACATTGCAAAATGAAACTGAATTTCATATGAGTAGGGATGACCAGGATCTTCCCATTGCTATTAGGAAAGCAACAAGAGAGTGCACAAAACAACCTTTATATCCTCTTGCACACTTTATGTCTTTTAAGAAATTTTCACCATCTCATCGATCCTTCCTTGTTAGCTTAAACACCATTACCATTCCTACCACCTTATCCGAGGCGTTGTCCAACGAGAAATGGAAACAAGCTATGAATGTGGAAATGGAGGCACTTGAGAAAAATAAAACCTGTGAGTTGGTAAAGTTACCAGTGGGAAAGAAGCCTGTAAGGTGTAAATGGGTGTATACAATAAAGTATAGAGAAGATGGATCAATAGAAAGATACAAAGCAAGGTTAGTAGCCAAAGGATATACTCAAAGCTATGGAATTGATTATCTAGAAACTTTTGCACCAGTTGAAAAAATGAATACTGTTAGAGTTTTATTGTCGTTGGCAGCTAACTATGGTTGGGAATTACAGCAGTTCGATGTAAAAAATGCATTCTTGCATGGAGAACTAGAGGAAGAAATTTATATGGAGGTCCCACCAGGTTATAGGAAGAACTTGGATTCTCAAACTGTGTGTAAATTGAAGAAAGCCTTATATGGTCTAAAACAATCACCACGAGCATGGTTCGGACGATTTGCTAGAGTTATGATAGCTATGGGATACAAACAAAGCCGAGGGGATCATACATTGTTCATTAAACACTCAAGGTCAGGGGGAGTCACAGCTCTCTTGGTTTATGTTGATGACATAATAGTGACAGGAGATGATGACAAAGAAAAACAAATCTTGAGTCATTGTTTGGGCAAGGAATTTGAGATCAAGGTGTTAGGAAGGCTCAAATATTTTCTTGGGATTGAGGTTGCTCACTCTAAACAAGGCATTTTTATCTCCCAACAAAAGTATGTCATGGATCTCCTAAAGGAAACAGGCATGACGACATGCAAACCAGCAAGTACTCCAATAGATCAGAATGTCAAACTTGGAAAAGCAGAGGAGGATGTTGCGGTAGACAAGGCAACATATCAACGCCTTGTAGGAAGACTTATTTATTTGTCTCACACAAGACCAGATATAACATATGCAGTTAGTGTGATTAGCCAATTCATGCATAACCCAAAGGAAGTTCATCTACAAGCAGCTTACCGAGTATTACAGTACCTTAAGGGAGTACCAGGAAAAGGTATTTTATTCAAAAGGAACGGAGGTTTAGTACTTGAGACATACACAGATGCTGATTATGCTGGGTCGATTGTTGACAGAAAGTCAACCACTGGATATTGCACCTTTCTTGGTGGAAACCTTGTGACATGGAGGAGTAAAAAACAGAATGTAGTGGCCAGGTCTAGTGCAGAAGCAGAATTTCGAGCAATGGCTCAAGGTGTGTGTGAAGTACTTTGGTTAAAAATCATTCTAGAAGACTTGAAGATTAAGTGGGATGACTCAATAAGACTCTATTGTGACAACAAGTCTGCAATCAGCATAGCTCACAACCCAGTACAACATGATCGAACAAAGCACATTGAAGTCGACAGACACTTTATCAAAGAACACTTGGAGAGCGGGTTGATTTGTACCCCTTACATGCCTACACACAGCCAGCTTGCGGATGTACTTACCAAAGGGTTAACTAGTTCAATGTTTCAAAATATAATATCCAAGCTGGGAATGGAAAATGCCTATTCACCAGCTTGAGGAAGAGTGTAGGAAAACGTGATTAGTGGCTTATGTTGTGCATAGTTAGCTATTTTTAGAATATATCTTTAGAAATAAACTAATTTAGGTAGGTTTTTTAAAGGTCCCATATGTTATGGGATTTGATGTATTTTTACCTTTTATTACTTTCCTTTTTTACTAGGTCTAGCATCTATAAAGCTATTGTCTAATGTATTATTCAGAATGAGAAGGATTATTACTCTTTCAATCTCCAACATTTACTCTTTCAATCTCCAACACTTTATATTCCTTCTTTTGAATTAGTTGGAAGATAGCTTTTTCCTTTTTCTCAGTTTTGACTACACCAATTGTTTTTACTATCTCGTTAAGTGCCTTTTCTTACTCAGAGAGAAGTGTCATGCATCTCTTGGAATTATAACCATCCTGTCCATACCTTTCACACTGCTCCAAGTCTGCCAATACAACAAACTTGTTCTTTGAAACCAATGGTTTGGGCTTCCACCAACACTCCTTGTCAGTGTGTCCTTCTTTTTATAGTATGTGCAAGAACTCATGATAGGTGTTCTCCTTTAAGTTTTGTATTTCCTCCCCTTGTATACAACATCGTATCTTCTAAAGTTGGAGAGATATGCTGGCCTTCTCCACCAGTAGGTACTCGCTTAATGACCCCAAACTCTACAATAAAGATAGTGACCTTGAAACTGCCTCTTCATGGGTCTAATCACAACTTGTTTTCTTTTGCTCATTACTTGTTGTGTAGGCAACGTAGTTGGCTTCTTTGCTTATGTGACCTTCATTTTAGTCACCTTCTTCTCCTTCTTCTATTCAGCCATAGCCCTTTGCTGGCTGACCTTCTTTTCTTCATTTTTGTTTGCCACCTTAGGTTGCTTCTTCAAATCCTCTTTATTCTTAGCTATCTTCTCCTAAGTCACAACCTTCTGTTTCAAATTCTGTGACACATTCTAATTATCTTTAGGCAATGCAGCCTCAGATTGCTGCATTTTCTCTTCATTCTTCTTTTCTCTTGTAAAACTTATTTCTCCTAACATTTCAATCTTCTGCACGTTCTCTTCACTCCTTTTGAGATGTTGCTGAAGTCTCAGCAACTCTTTCTCTATTCCTTCAATTTTTGAAGTCATTGAGCCAAGCTCTATTGTAAGGTCTTCATATATTTTGATCTATTCTTCAAATCTTCCCTTCAAGTCAATATATTCAACCTTTATTTCATCTTTTTGACTTTCTGCTTCCATAGACTTTGCTTCAACTTGTTTTATGTGAGCCTCAAACCTCCTTATGGTTTTGCCCCTTCTGATTACCTCCTTTGAAGCTACTTCCAACTCAGCTTCAATATCTAGTTCTTATTCATCAACCTCCTCTTTCTCTTCAAAGGTTGAACTACCACCTTGAGCTAATGCCATAAAGGCATGCTCATCTAATGATTCTTCATCTTCCTCTTCATCAGCATCTTTTTTCTAACTCACATAACTTTTGAATGCACCTCTTTTCTTCTTCTATAGGTTGGTAGTCTTCTTGTTGGACTTTTTTTATTTGAATGATGGTCTTCTCCATTTTGAATTCTACTTATCATCCCCATCCTCATCTTCATCATCAAGTTTCACTTTACACTGAGAAGCAAAGTGTCCAGTCTGCCTATAACGATAATATCTCAAGGACAACTGTCCTTTTCCCTTCTTAGACCCCTTCTTGAATTTCCTTGTGATGTAAGCCAACACTACACCTTCACTTTCTTCCTCATCACCATCATCATCTTCACTGGATGATTCTTCCTCTTCTTTTATCTTCAAGTGTTTCATAGCTTTGAAAGCTGTCTCCTTTGATACCTTTGACATTGAAGAGCTCTCAGTTGACTTTATTCTTATCTCATGTGCAATGAGATTGCACTGGAGATCATGCAAAGACATAAAATTAAGATCTCTACTCTCCTATATGGCTTCCACCTTTAAGGCAAACCTCTCAGGCAGAATTTTCAGAATTTTCTTTACAATAGATGAGTCCTTCTTGTTCTTCCTATGACATCCAAGGTCGTTTACAGCATCACTAACCCTGGTGAACTCTTAGACTATCTCATTTTTCTACATTCTAAGAGATTCATATCTCTCCTTAAAAGCTTGAAGCTTGGCCTCCTTTATTTTTCCATCATCTTCATAGACTTTCTGCAATCTGTCCCATATCTCCTTAGTAGATTTGCAATCCATAACTTTAGCATATTCAGCGTTTGTCAATGCTGAAATGATGATGTTTGAGGCCTTCTCATTTATCTCAAACTACCTTAATTCTTCTAGGGTTGGATCTTTACCTTCTTCTGGGGCCATAAAACCCTCCTATACAGATTTCACCACATTCAAGCCCATGGTTACAAATACCACTTGATTCTTGCTTTCCACATATGGTAGTTAGTTCCATTAAAGATTGGAACCTTCTTACTGTAAGTAGTGCTGGTCTGGTACCAGCATCCATTTCTCAGTATGCTGAACAAGTTAAAACTTCTGAAACCCTTTAAACTAGTACACCAACCTATTAAGCTTCAAACTGGTGAACTTGTGCTCTAATACCAATTGAAGTTCCTAACTTTACACTAGGATCTACTAGTCTATAATACTAAGAAGGGGGCTGAATCAGTATCATACCCCTTAAAAACACTTTAATAATTTTAGCCAAAGTATTCTACTTATTTAATACTCTAGCTCTTGTTAATACGCAGGTATGTGAAGGACTTTAAACTCTTTCTCAAATTCGACTATAGTAGATCTATTGTTATCTACTAATCATAATAGTCCCCAAAGTTACCTTTCAGACACCTTGCCTATTAGACAGATCGGATGTTCTTGATTAGGTCTTCTTTAAGTTAGCTACATTCACAACTCAATTCAAAACATAGAATGTAAATCAAAGTAAGGACACAAGAGATTTACGTGGTTCTATTAATGTGATGTACGTCCACGGTGGTAGGGTCTCTTCCTCTACCGAGACAATCCACTATACTAGAAAATACCAGTGTGGTACTCCCGATATTCAAAATGTAGTTACGATGGATGTCTTAATCCTCTGTTCCTTTTACTATTGCAAATACAAAGCAGGTACAATACAAAGAGTGTCATTTATTATGTCTACCCTTCTTCTAGCTTGTCTTGCCTTTATTGAATTGAATAGGCTGCTTTACTGCCACTTAGAAGTTCACCACAACACTCTCTAACCTCTCTTGAAGAAATCTAGAAATACGTTGAGTTCTTTCCAATGCTTCACCGAATTCCTTCTCCAAATTGTTTCACACAACTCCTACTTTCACTATCTCACGACTTCACCCGTCTCCTGATCTCATGGCCTACCTCACATTTTTTGTTTGGCATTTCACATCTCACACACGTTTCTAGTTTGCCTGCTTTGCTGGTCTCATGCCTCATACACATTTCTGGTTTCATGCCGTCGCACATTTTGGTCTCATACCGACGCAAGTTCTAGTCTCATGTCGTCGTACATTCTGGTCTCACGCCGACACACGTTCTGGTCTCACGTCAACACACATTTTGGTCTCACGTTTCAGATCTGCACTCGCTTCTCTATTTTCTAGCCTCATAGATACCAGATTTGCTCTTCCAATGATCTATTTTTCCACGTTTGCTCTCTCGATGGTTTGGTTTTCTACGTTTGCTCTCCCAGTGGTATGTCTCTCTCTTACAGTGGTGGCTTTTTGTTTACAGTGGTGGCTTCGTTTTTTGGTGGTGGCTTTTCATTTTTGGTGGTGGCTCTTCATTTTCTCTCTCATCGTCCTGCCGTGTTGTCCATTTCTCTCTCACTGTCTAGCCGTGTACCCCTATTCTACCATTCACTCTTATTTGCCATTTATTTTCCATATTTCTTATGTACACATCTACAATATGTAAGGTTAAAGTTTTATTTTTAGATATAAAGATTGAAATCATTATAAGAAGTTTTGTGAAACTTATTGATTTTTATTTCTAATTTGATTCTTTATTTTAAATTCTCATGTTCTTTAATTATAATTATTTATGATTATATTGTTTGATTGTTAGAATGCATACTAGACAATTATACTTTATTAAGTTTATAATTACTTAATAATTTTAACACTGAGTAGTAAATAGAAACTAATAATTATGGTCAAGTTTTTCTCTAATTTTTGTAAAAAAACGCAATTCAAACTTAAACAAACTAGCATGTAAATTTAATGTTTGGATTTGACTATCGTTCTTATTTTAATACTATTAATAAATTATATTTAGAAAGCTTGTTTTAAGTGATTTAATTAATAAGAGATTCATTGAAAAACTTATCTTAATTAACAATGAACTAAGAAAATATTTAAAATAATAAAACTTGTCATTATTATAAATCAAATATTCAATTAAAAAATTTATGATCTTTAGCACTAATGATCAAAGTGTGAATTCAATAGTATAAATATCCTTATTGCTAAAATGTTTTCATCTATTAATTTTATTTTTAATTAATTTTTTACTTTGATTTTTATTAGTTTAATTAAAACTAAATTCTTCTCTTTTTATTCTTTTATTTGCATGAACTTAACAAGACTAAAAGTCTTTAGTTAACTAATTAATTAAAATTCAATTTCTATGAATTTGACCTCTACTCATCTTAATTATAAATTTATTAATTAAGTGATTTAGAGTAGTTTTATGTATTCAATACTCATTAGTCCATTTAATAATCACAAAGAGGGAATTGATTATTTTATGGCTCTTTAATTGATATCTAACCAAAATGGCATTCGAATTTAGAAAAAACTTAATGAGCATTGGAATTACCAATGTATTTAATCATGGACCATTGGACTTCTAAGGATGTTAATTGTCATAAATTGGACTTCAATCATGCTAATTCGCATTGCACTTAGCTCACTCGTACATGAAGATAAACTAAGATTTAGAGTGTTTAAGTGAATAAACTTATAGCAATGGTAGGCAAATAAGAGGTTAGAAAAAGCTAGAGAGACTGCAAGCACAAAAGAGTTTTATTGAATGGAACAAGGTGCTATACAAATGAAAGGAATGAGGTATTTATACTTGTTCCACCTCCTTAACAACTAATTTGTTGTTCTAGATATTTACATAAAACATTCTAGGTACAAATCATTATAATCTCTTTAGGAAGCTTTTAAACATAAAGAACTTAAGCATGCACTAGAATTTTCCTTACCTTGTCAAATGTCTTTAGTTCAAACTGACCCAATAAGCCTACCAAAGCAATGCACCTAGGCAAGTTGTGACATATTGATGACAATGTGAAAATAACAATACATATAACTTATACCTATCTCTCTTAAGATTATAAACATTTCTCTAACTATGATTTGGTCCTTGCTCTTTACCTTGTAAAAGCAAAGAAAAAGAGTCTCATTCTAAGTTTCAAATTTCACGTTTCTTTTCCTACTATTCAATATTTAACTAGCTAATTGAAAGGATTTATCTTAGTATAATAGTATAAAGGGGAACCACAAAAAAAAGTTTTCCCTTATTTCACTCCTTACATTAATTAAATTAAAATTCTTAATTTTTAAGATTAATTTTCCTTAACAACTTTAATGCTTTCTATTTCCTTAAAACTTATCTTCATGACATCCTATCTAATTCATTGCTTAGATGACTAACATGTAGTCCATTTCCCTTATAGCCATCTTATAATTTTATAATTAATATTATATTGAGGAAGCTAAGAGAAAATCTCTTGTCAGTTGTTTGTAGCCAATTTTAATGACAATTGAGAAAAATGCTATAAACAATTGCACAAAAAGAGCAAATATACTTATTTGAGCTAATGATTTGTGACAATGAATGAGTTATGACAACTTCTAAGGATATACTATTATGGTAAAGGAGCAAGGTTTTAAATTATCACACAAAAATGGTAAATACACCTATTTGAGCTAATGATTTACGATAATAAATGAATTATGGCAATGTTTAAGGAACCAAGATATGCATTTCCACCATATAATTATGGTAAGTGAGAAACATCTAAAATTATTTTGAAATTATTTATTCTATAATATGTCTAAATTCCTAACATTTGTTCCTAAAAACTGGCCAAAAAAGGTAATACAAGTCTTATACACTCACTCTTCAATTTTCACCATCTCTACTTTCATCTCCTTTCCTTAAATACCTAAGAGATATTTATTTATAGAGATATAAATGTGTTATGAGAAGGACCTTCTTAGGTCTCACACTGAGAAGAAGAGGGGGCTGAATCAATATAAGATGTTTACCTTTGTGACCTATTGAAGTATATGATTCAATTTTATCTTGCTCCTTTATGTAAAAATGGTCATATGAATATCAAGCTAGCACAAGCACCCTAGAACATAGAATTTTTACATGGTTTACCCACAATATGTGAGTTACATCCACGATGTGATAGGATCACTTTTAGATCAAACGATCCATTTTTGTTATCAAGGAATACAATTGATGTTGTGGAAAGATCTCTCCTTAACCACTTTTACAAGCTGTTGGAATTACTACTAAGGCAAGTTTTCTCCTTCTACTGCTAGTTGTGTTTCCTACCTTGTTGTCAAGACACACTACTAGTTGTGCTTGCAAGTTGCAATTGCTAGTCGTATTTGTTGGTATTGTTGCCTGCACGTACTATTAACACTGGCTATGCATTTTGCTATTGCTACCTATACATTATATTGTCGCTACCTACACATGTTGCAATTGCTAATATAGCCTGCTAGACGTGTTACAATTGTTAGGATTGCCTTTTGGATGTGCTGCAATAGTTAAGATTACTTATTAGCCTTGCTATAATTGCTGAGATTACCTACCAGACATGCTGTAATTACTAGGACTGCTTACTAGACATGCTATAATTGTTGGGATTTCCTACTAGACATGCTGCAATTGTTGGGATTACCTTCTAGATGTGCTGCAATTTCTAGAATTGTAAGTTGCAATTGTTGGGGGTTACTATTGGTTATTACTGACTACTGCTAGTATAGCTCCCTACCCTTACTATAATAAGTTCCTTTTCCTTTAGGTTTGGCTGGTTGTTGCCTTCTTCTTTCTTTGGTGTGGTTGCTGCACACCCTCTCTTCTAGTTTGGTATGGCTACCAGCTACTACACTCTCTTTGGTGGCTAATTGCTACCTTCTTCTTCTCCCTTAGGTGTGGCTACCAGTTGCTGCAATTCTTCTTTGGTTGGTGTGCCTACTTCCTTTTTTAGTGGTTGCTATCACCTTTTCTTTGGGCAATTGCTACTACACCTTGTTTGGCTGGCTACTATTACACTATCCTTAGTTGGTTGCTACTACAACTCCCTTGGTCAGCTACAACTACTCTCTCCTTGGTCAGCTGCTGCTTTCCTTGGAGGCTAGCTTCTTTGCCTTAGCCAGTCACTTTCTTCTTTGGTGGTTGCCTCTCTCTTTGCCGATCAACCTCTCTTTGGCTACCCTCTCTTTTCAGCTTGTCATTCTCTCTTTGTGGTTGGTCATTCTCTCTTTTTTTTTTTTTGTAGCTAATCGTTCTTTATTACAGCCCACACTCATCTTGTAAGATACATGGGGTTATTTATAAAGTGTTGAGATTAGGGTTACATACTCATCAATGGCTAGCATTGATTCCCAAAGGTTGCCTTATAATTAAAGGCCATATTTGATTCCTAAAATTTAAGGTCAATGATCAACATTGACTTCCTAAAATTTAGGGTCAATGGTTAACAATAACCCCTAAATTAGGGTCAACAATCAACATTGACTCATCAACTTCAAGGTTGACCTGCCATCAATGGTTTTGCTTAATGACCTCTCTACATCTAAATGGCATTCATAACACCATATCAACACAAACAACTAGGTGAGATGGTGTTGACAACAAATCTAAAATTAGCCATCAAAGATGGGCTCAACAATCTCTCCTTTTGGATTTGTTCATAGCACATTAAATCCAACTTGAAGCAGTAAAGCATAATTACAGCTCCTCCTAAAACATACATCACCCATTTTGCATGTACTTGTTCCTTTAACTCCCCTTTTTTCCTGCTTCTTCATGTTGTTCCCACAGCCTTGTATGGGTTATAATTGTTGTTAACTAGGTTTAAGTGTGTAAGAAAGTAAAGCCACATGGAGGGGCAAGAAGGTAAAATCCATATAAAAGGGCAAAACAATAAATATGCCCTATTAGGTTTTATGGATAAGTATATAAAGGCCAATATAATTGCCTAACACTATAGTCGTATAGTGTAATCGTCGAGCAAATAGTAGTCATCGATTGAACAGTGAGTTGTGTGAAACAACGTAGAGAAGAAATTCAGCAAAGCATTGAAAGAACTCAACCTATTTCCAAATTTTTTCAAAAGAGGTTAGAGAGCGTTGCGGTTAACTTCTAAGCTACAATGGAGCAGCCTTTCAATTCAACAGATGCAAGACAGGTTAGAAGAAGGATAGGCACAGTAAATGATACTATTTGTATTTACTTACTTAGTAATTGCAATAGTGAAAGGAGTAGAGGATTAAGACATCTATTGTAACTGGAATTCTCAAGTATAATAGATAGTCTCGGTAAAAGAGAATCCCTACCACTGTGGATGTACATCACGTTGATGGATCCATATAAATCTCATGTGTCCTTAATTTGCTTTATGTTCTATGATTTTGATTGAGTTGTAAGCGCAGATAAAGTATCAGTCAACCCATAACCTAACAAAGAACTAAACAAGAACGTCCAAATTATCTATTAGGCAATGTGTCTGAAAGGTGACTTTGGAGACTATTATGATTAATAGGTAGCAATAGATCCACCTTAGTTGAGTCTAAGAAAGAGTTTGCTTTCAAGAAGAGGTTGAAGTTGTTCACTTACCTGTAAATTGCAAATTATGGTGATACTAATTCACCCCCTCTCAGTATCACAAACTAGTAGATCTTAGAGAGAAGTCAGGAACTTCATTTGGTATCAGAGCATTGGTTCACCAGTTTGAAGCTTAACAGTTTGGTGTACTAGTTTGAAGGGATCTAGAAGTTTAACTTGTTCAGCATACTAAGAAATAGAAATCGGTACCAGCACTAGCACCATTTACAGTAAAAAGGTTCCAATCTTCAACGGAACTAACTACCATATGTGGAGAGCAAGAATGCAAGTGTTATTTGCAACCATGGGCATGAATGTGGTGAAATGTGTACAGGTGGGTTTTGTGGCTCCGGAAGAAAGTAAAGACCTAACCCCAGAAAAGTTAAGGCAGTTTGACTTAAATGGAAAGGCCTCAAACGTCATCATTTCAGCATTAACAGATGTTAAGTATACTAAAGTTATGGACTACAAATCTACCAAGGAGATATAGGACAGAATTCATAAAATCTATAAAGGTGATGGCAGAATAAAGGAGGCTAAGCTTCAAGTGTTCAAAGAGAGATATGAATCTCTTAGACTGTAGAAAAATGAGACAGTCCAAGTGTTCTTCACCAGTGTTATTGATACTATAAACAACCTTAGAAGTCATGGGAAGAACAAGAAGGACTCATCAATTGTGAAGAAAATTCTAAGAATTCTGCCTAAGAGGTTTGCCTCAAAGGTAGCAGTCATAGAGGAGAGTAAAGATCTCAATTCTACGGCTCAGCATGATCTCCAGTTCAATCTCATTACATATGAGATGAGGATAAAGTCAGCTGAAAGCTCTATAACAATGAAGGTATTAAAGGAGGCAGCTTTCAAAGCTATGAAGCACTTGAAGATAAAAGAAGAGGAAGAATTATCTAGTAAGGATGATGAGGAGGAGGAGGAGGAAGAAAGTGAAGGTGAAGTATTGGCTTACTTCACAAGGAAATTTAAAAAGGAGTCTAAGAAGGGAAAAGGATAATTGTCCTTGAGATGTTATCGTTGTAAGCAGACTGGACACTTTGCTTCTTAGTGCAAAGTGAAACTTGATGATGAAGATGAGGATGGTGATGATGAGTAGAATTCAAGATGGAGAAGATCATCATTCAAATCAAAGAAGTCCAGCAAAAAAACTGCCAACCCACAAAAGAAGAAGAGAGGCTCATTCAAGAGTTACGTGAGTCAAATAAAAGAAGCTGATGAGGAGGAAGATAAAGACTCATTAGATGAGCATGCCTTTATGGCATCAGCTCAAGGTGATAGTTCAACCTCTGAAGAGGAAGAGGAGGTTGATGAAGAAGAACCAGATCTTGAAGCTGAGTTGTAAGTAGCTTCAAAGGAGATAATTAAAAGGAACAAAACCATAAAAAGGTTGAAGGCTCACATAAAACAAGTTGAAGCAAAGTTTGAGGAAGCTAAAAGACAAAAGGATGAAATAAGGGTTGAACATATTGACTTAAAGAGAAGATTTGAAGAACATATCAAAATATGTGAAGACCTTACAATAGAGCTTGGCTCAAGGACTTCAACAATTGAAGAAATAGAGATAAGGTTGCTAAGATTTTAGTAACATCTCAAAAAGAGTGAGGAAAACTTACAGAAGTTTGAAGTGGTAGGAGAAACAAGCTCTGCAAGAGAAAAGAAGAATAAGACTTTGCCATAAAAGTTGAAAGAAAAGGCTATGACTCAAGTGAAGATAACTAAAGAAGAGATGATAGTTATCAAACCAAAGCTAGGGCCAAAAATGATGTATATGGTAAAAGAGCAGTAGCCCATAGCTGCTACATCTCAGAAAGAAAAGAAAGTTAGCCAACAGAAGGCTATGGTTGAACAGAAGAAGGAGAAAAAGGTGACTAAAATGAAAGTCACACAAGCAAAGAAGCCAGCTACTTTGCCTACATGGCAAGTGATGAACAGAAGAAGACAAGCTGTGATTAGACCCAAAAAGAGGCAGTTTCAAGGTCATTGCCTTTATTGTGGAGTTTGGGGTCATAAGGCGAGTAATTGCTGGTGAAGAAGGCCAGTGTATGTCTCTAACTTGAGAAGATATGACATTTTATACAGGGGCAGACAATACAAAATTTAGAGGAGAACAACTATCGTGAGTTCTTGCACATATTGTAAAAGGCAAGGACACATTGACAAAGAGTGTTGGTGGAAGCCTAAACTAGTAGTTTCAAAGAACAAGTTTCTTATATTGGCAGACTTGGAATAGTGTGAAAGGTGTGGGTAGGATGGTCATAATGCCAAGAGATGCTTGACACTTCTCGTTGAGCAAGAGAAGACACTCAATGGCATAATAAAAACAAGCAGTGCAGTCAAAGTAAATGGATCCTTGATAGTGGATGCACTTCGCACATGACGGGAGACAAAAGTAAATTATCAAAGCTAAACAAATCAAGAGAAGGTAGAGTCAAGTTTGGCAATGATGATTCACTCAACATCAGTGGTTAGGGGTCAGTGAATATTGGAAAAGGAAAGCTGAAAGATGTTTTGCTTATTGAATGACTCAGATACAATCTAGCATTTGTCAGCCAACTATGCAACGACATCCACAAAGTGATATTCACAAAAACAAGTTGTCAAGTAAAGAGTAAAGAAGGCAATACTATTATAGCTGGGAAAAGAACAGCTGGAAATTTATACGTGATTGATGAGGACAAGATAAGTAGCTGTTTACTCACCAAAGAAGAAGAGAATTAACTCTGGCATAAGAGGCTGGGATAGTTATCACAGAAGAATATAAGGAAGTTGACCACTACTCATATAATCATAGACATTCCCAACCTCAGGAAAGAGAGAGAAAGAGTATGTTTGCTCAGTATGCTCTAAAGGAAAACATGCCAAAAAGTAGTACAAGACCAAAGAGTTCAGTTCTAAAGCAGTGCTTGACATTGTGCATACTAATTTGTATAGACTGATGAGGACAAAAGGGTTAAAAGGTGAGAGGTACTTCATTTTGTTTGTTGATGATTATTCGAGAAGGACCTACCTCATGCACCTCAAACACAAGTCAAAAGTTTTGAATTGCTTCAAGAGATACAATAGATTGGCTGAAAATGAGAGTGGAAGGAAGATCAAAGTATTAAGGTCAGATCAAGGCACTGAATTTACAAATAAAGTTTTTGAAGATTATCTAAAGAAGCATGGAATTCATCATCATATGGCAACAGCAAGAACACCTTAACAGAACGAGGTGCTAAAGAGGAAAAATAGAGCTGTGGTTGAAATGGTGAGAACTCTACTGCTAGAATCTAAGCTTCACATAAGATTTTGGATAGAAGAAAAATTTACAACTGTGCATATACTAATTAGAGTATTACTAAGGCCCAATATTGATAAGACTCCATATGAGTTATGGAGTAGGAAAAAGACGACAACCAAGTATCTCAGAGTCTTTAGCAGCCCATGTTTTGTGAAGAATAAGGAGCAAAACTTAGAAAAATTCAATGCTAGGTCTGATGAAGGCATCTTTGTGGGATAATTAGAAAAGACAAAAGGTTATAGAGTTTTCCTACATAAGCTGGGAAAAGTGATTACTTCCAGTGATGTGAGAATAGATGAGAACTAGAAAATAATGCAAAATGGAGAAGCTGAGGACAAAGAAGAAGATGACTTCAATATAGATGAAGAATCAGACCAACCTAAAGAAAAAGAACAAGAAGTCAATTCAAACTCGGAGAAGAGTGAGTCTGAAGATGAAGAAAGAGATCCTCTTGCAACTAAGATAGTGCAAGGAATAAGGACAAAGAAAACATGGATCAGTGCTTATTAAGGAGATTAGATCATAGGTGACCCATCAACAAAAGTTACAACAAGAAGAAAATTTGTGGGAGCTACTACTTTACTCTCACAAGTTGAACCTAAATCTATTGAAGAGGCTATTGAAGACAAAGCCTAGGTCAAAGCTATTGATGAGGAGCTGGATCAAATTGAGAAGAATGATACATGGGAGTTGGTTCTAAGACTCATTAACAAGAATGTCATAGGAACAAAATGGGTGCTTAGGAATAAACACAATAAAGATGGCAATGTGGTGAGGAATAAGGCCAGGATGGTTTGCAAAGGCTACACTTAGATAGAAGGGGTAGACGTTGATGAAACTTTTGCATCAATAGTAAGGTTAGAAACTATCAGAATGTTCATAGCTTTGGCAACACACAAGAGGTATAAAGTCTATCAAATGGATCTGAAATCTGCCTTTCTGAATGGGCTCCTAAAAGAAGAAGTGTATATTGAACAACCTGATGGAATACAAATCAGTGAGGATAAGGCACATGTGTACAAGCTGAAGAAAGCCTTGTATGGTCTTAAGCAAGCTCTAAGAGCATGGTATAATAGGCTGGATGTGTACTTGAGAAGGTTGAACTTCAGAAGAGGAACGGTTGATAATAACCCGTATGTGTTCAACTTAGAGAAAGGCCAACTGATAACTGTAATATATATAGATGACATCATCTTTAGAAGGGATCACTCTGAGTTATGCCAAGATTTTGCACAAAAGATGAGTGAGGAATTTGAGATGTCATTGATTGGAGAAATGATGTACTTTCTTTGATTACAGATAAAGCAGTGTAAAAAAGATATCTTTATTTATCAAACGAAATATGCCAAAGAGATGCTAAAAAGGTTTAACATGAAGGATAGCAGACCTGTCAGTACTCCTATAATAGTGGGCTGCAAGTTAACAAAAGATCAGGAAGTAATGAGTATAAGCCCTACAAAGTACAAGAAGATAATAGGGAGCCTTCTGTACCTTACAACATGGAAGGGCATCAAGGTAAAAGCCACATAAAGGGGCAAAAACGTAAAATCTACATGGAAGGCAAAATAGTAAATTCACCCTATTAGGTTATATGGATGAGTATATAAGGGTCAATATAATTGCCTAACATTATAGCCGCACTGTGCAGCTGTCGAGTGAACAGTAGCATCATGGTGAAGTGTCGAGTGAAAAAAATTGGGGGGCTAAACGAAGAGATACCAACGGCAACAAAGAAATCAACCGTCGAGAGAGAGAGAGAGAGAGAGAGGAGACAATCGACGACCGAGCTAAACGAAGAACAACTGTCGAGAGAGAGAAAGAGGAGACAGTCAAAATAGAGGAATCAACAAGAAGGAGAGAGAAAACACGGCCAAATAAGCGAAAAGGAGAGAAAATCTGGAACTGCCAAAGAGGGGTGGATGAAGAGAGAGACTGTTATAGAACAAAGGAAATCCAGCTAGACAGTGAGATAAATCCGACTGGACTGTAAGAGAGAGAAATTCGGTGGTAAGAGAGAGAAATTTAGCAGGATAGCAAGAGAGAGAGAAACATGAACGACAAACCAGAAACGTGAGGCGAGGCGTGAGATAAGAAGACGGGTGAGACCGTGAGATGGTGAAAGTAGGAGTTGTATGAAACAATGTAGAGAAGAAATTTGGCGAAGCATTGAAAGAACTCAACGTATTTCCAAATTTCTTCAAAAGAGGTTAGAGAGCATTGCAATGAACTTCTAAGCGGTAATGGAGTAGCCTTTCAATTCAACAAAGGCAAGACAAGCTAGAAGAAGGGTAAACACAGTAAGTAACACTCTTTGTATTGTACTTGCTTAGTAATTGCACTAGTAAAAGGAGCAAAGGATTAAGACATCCATTATAACTGCAATTCTCAAGTATAGTGGATAGTCTCGATAAGGGAGAGTCCCTACCACCATTACGTTCTATCAACCAACTCATAACCTAACAAAGACTTAAACAAGAACATTTGAATTATCTATTAGGCAAGGTGTCTGAAAGGTGACTTTAGAGATTATTGTGATTAGTATGTAGCAATAGATCCACCTTAGTCGAGTTTGAGAAAGAGTTTGCTTTCAAGAAGAAGTTGAAGTTGTTCACTTACCTGCGAATTGCGAATTGTGGTGATATTGATTCACCCCCCCTCTCAATATCACAAACTAGTAGATCTTAGGGAGATGTCGAGAACTTCACTTCCCTTGGACAATTTTTCACCCTTTATTCATCAAGTTACTCCCCATTTTGATCAATATATACTCTCTTTGGATTTATGCAAAATATCTCCCCCTTTGACAACAAATCCAAAGAATAATAAAAAAGGGAAGTGGAAAGGGTTAAAGACATACCTTAGCCTCTAGAGGTGGCTAAATACTTAAGTTCAGCCTTTTTTATCCAAGATGTCCCAATCTTTTATGTCACAAGAAATTTTCATCTTTAGTGCTTATATAGCATGTATTATTGCTTCTGGAAACTTAGTATAAGTTTCCATTTGTTCTTTCACCCTCAGTAAGAATAGCATCATCACTTAATTTCTTTACTGTGCAACCACTCTTGCTGAAAGTAACTTCATGTCTATTATCACAAGGTTGGCTAACACTAATAAGATTGTGTTTGGGCCCTTTAACTTAAAGTATTTCCTTTAATTTCAGCTTTTCTGCACCAAATTCAACAGTACCAATACCTTGAATTTTAAAGGCACCATCATTACCAAATTTGACTGACCCTGCATCATGTTTTGCTCCTTCCTTCAACACCTTGCAATCTCTTGTCATGTGTGAAAAGTAGCCATTACCTGGGATCTATGGTTTTTCTTTCTTTAGAAGTTTTTAAGGCTACTTCCATAATCATACTCGTTTCTCTTCCTTTTCTTCTTCTTTGGCCAAATGTAGGAGCATATGTAGGTGTTCTCCTTTGCACGCCTTGACCAGACAAAAATGTTTGGTTGAATGTGTGGAGGAGTTCTCCTTTGCACTTTTGATCAAGTAGCAATGTCAAGCAATTTTCAGTAGTGTGTCTAGACCTTTCATATATTTCACAGATTTCTCCCAGCAAATCAAATCTATTTCTCAATGGAATATAGCTTCTTTTTACCTAAGATTGTCTCCTTTCATGATAGAGTCTCCCCCTAGACTCTTGCCTCACATTCCTCTTCATTATAGACCCATTACTCTAGCACACATTAGCCTTGTGCCCATACTTACCACAACTCCAGCAAAATCCTTCAAATCTGGATTTTCTTCTTTCACCAAGTCCATTTTGATAACTAATGTTGGATTTATTGTCAACTATATCTCACATTATTGTTTATGTTGATTTGATGTTTTGAATGTTGTTATGATGCATAAAATTTGTTCGTCAAAACCATTGATGGTAGGTCAACTAAAGTCAATGAGTCAATATTAATTATTGACCCTTGGCCATTAACTTTAAATTTTAACAACTCAATATTGACCATTGACCCTAAATCTAGTCATTGATTTTAGGGCAAACTTTGGGAATCAATGCTGACCGTTGATGATTATGTACCCTAATCTTGAGACTCTATAAATATCTCTATGCATCTTGCAAGGAGAGGTGAGTAGGCTGTAAGAAAGAATGACAAGCTGTAGAAAATAAAAGAGAGGTGAACGACAAATCTAAAACCAAAAGGAGAGGTGAACGGCAAAGAGAAGGCAGCCACCAAGGGAGGTGCAGCCAACCAAGGAAAGTGCAACAGCCGACCAAGAGAGTTGTAGCCAACCAAAGAGGAGGTAACAGCAACCACTAAAGATGGAGGCAGCCACACCAACCAAAAGAGGAGTTGCAACAGTCGGCAGCCACACTAAACCAGCAAAGGAGACATGCAGCAACTGCACCAAGGAGAGAAAACGTGTAGCAACCACACCAAGAAGAGAAAAACAAGTAGCCCACCACACTAAGAAGAAGGTGCTGTAGCCAGCCACACCAAGGAAAGCAGCAATCAGGGACCAAACCAAAGGAGAGGAGCAGCTGAAAAACCAAACTAACCAAGGCCAATTGCAGTAGCCAATCTCCATAAGGTGAACTATAGCAACTAGCCACCACAAGGCCAATTACAATAGGTTCTGGTAGCAAGGGAGGCAAGCCAGCAGAAGATGCAAGCAAAACCTGCAACTTAAAACCACTAGCAGGGTCTAGCAACAAGGGAGGCAAACCAGAAGAAGGTGCAAGAAAAACCTACAACCTGAAACCAGCAATAGCAGAAGGTGGTGCAGCAAGGCAGCAAAATAGAACCTATAGATTGCAAGTTCAGCAGCAAGGCAGCAAAATAGAACCTGCAGATTGCAGGTCCAACAGCAAGGCAACAAAACCAAACATGCAGATTGCAGGTCCGGCAATCCAGCAACAATCCAGGGGGGTATACTAGCATGACAGCAATCCAAGAGGGTATACCGGCACCAGCAGCAATCCAAGAGGGTATACCAGCACCAGCAGCAAACCAGGAGGCTATACCAGCACTAGCAGCAAACCAAGAGGGTATACCAACACTAGCAGCAAACCAGAAGGGTATACCAGCACCAACAGTAAACCAGGAGGCTATACCAGCACCAGCAGCAAACCAAGGAGGGTATACAAGCACCAGCAACACATGCAAGAGGCTTCCTAGCAGTAGTAGCAGCACTTCTAGAAGGCTAAGCCAGCAAGTGCAGTGCATCCAACAGCCAAACCAGTAAGTGTAGCATGCCCAGTAGCCAAACCAATAAGTGCAGTGCGCCCAACAGCCAAAGCAGCAGCAGTGATTGTAGCATATGTGAACATCCATGGCAGAAAGTGCAAGCAGTGATAGCAGCATGTGCAGACAGCAATAGCAGTGCGTGCAAGCAGGAAGGTAGTGACAACAATGTGTGCAGGCAACAATAGCAATAGGTTTGGTAGCTTGTGGCAGCCGAAGAGAAAATGTGTCTCGACAACTGGTCTAACGGCTTGCAGCAACAAGAGGAGAAAACATACTCGGCCTCAAGTCCAACAGTTTATAGCAAAAGGGGAGAAAACATGCCCAGCAATAGGGGAAGAACCTTGATAAGGACTGTCTTACGTCTCACACTGAGAGGGGGGGTGAATCAGTGTGAGATATGCGTTTTTTACAAATCGATATGGATTTAACCTCTGTAGCTTGTTAGAACTGATGATTCAATTTTTCTCTTTTATGTGAGTACAACAGTACAAATATAAATCAATGCACAAGCATCTAAGCACACACAACAGTTTTTATGTGGTTTACCCACTATATGTGAGTTACATCCACGATGTGATAAGATCCCTCCTAAATCACACAATCTACTTTTGTTATCAAATGATAGAATTTGGTTGTGGAAGGATCACTCTTTAACCATTTATAATGATCTCTCGATCAAGGAGTTGATCTTCCAATCACTACAAGGGTGTCCTACCCTATTGTTCAACAAATTATCAAGAGTTTATGGAAAAACCTTTCTTGAAAAATGATCACTCGATATGTGTATAGACTATTAGAATAGAATATGGATCTTTTCCTTCTTTCACTACCAGTGTTGTCTCACTTACTACCTTGGCAGGATCTCTCATATGTTGCTAGACATGTTTTCTACTGCAAGCTACCAGACTTGCTACTAGGCACGCTTTCTCCTCAACTGCTGCAAGCTCCTGGACTTTCTACCGAGCACACTTCTCCTCTTGCTACCGCAAGCTGCTAAACCTACTACTATTACTACCGACATGCACTACTATTGCTGTCCACACGCTGTCTGTACATGCTGTTACTGCTGTCCATGCGTGCTGCTAATGATGCCCATGCGTGCTACCGCTACTGTCTACACGCATTGCTAATGTCGTCCGTATGGGCTACCGTGTCTGTTTGTTGCTGTCCACGTATGCTATTAATGCGTTCTGCATGCGTTGTCACTACTACCAGCTTTCCACACACATTGTGCCAGCTATTTGCGTGCAGTATGCCTGTTGTTCACACACGCTGTGTCTACTATCTACGCACACTGCTCCTGCTGTCCACACTCTCTGAACCTTCTGTTCGTAAGTACTGTGCCCACTGTCTGCAGTCTTGCTACCCACGCACACTGCGCCTGCTGTCTGTGCACTCTATGCCTACCGTCCACATGCACTATGCTAGTTGTTCATGCTCTCTGCGCCCACTGTTTGCATGCACTATGCACCAACTGTCCATGCTTACTGTGCACCCACTGTTGGCGCTCACTATACCCACTATTCACACAAGCTATACCCACTATCTGCATGCGCTATGCACCAGCTGTCCACGCTTACTGTGTACGTACTGTTCGCTCTCACTATGCCCACTGTTCACACAAGCTATGCCCACTGTCTGCATAAGCTAATAGCCACTGCCCTCACAAGGTCCATTGTTGTCCACACAAGTTGTGCCTTCTGTCTATACAAGTTGTGCCTACTGTTTGCACAAACTGTGCCTCCTGTCTGCACAAGCCACTATTGTTGTTTGCACACACTGCAGCTGCTATCAGTAGGTGCTGCTCTTACTCTCAACTCACACCACTGCTACTGTCCGTGTGCACTGTTACTACTTTCTGACATTGCTACTATTTTCTCAACGCACTGAAATAGTTTTTCTCGAGTTGTTGCTACACTCCCCACGCGTTGCAGCTGTTTTCTTATGCCACTACTGCTCTCCTCATGCACTGCAGCAAATTTCTCGGGCTGCTACTGCTCTCCCTACGTGCTACAGCAGATTTCTTGCACCATTGCTAGTTTGCTAGTTGATTCTCAGACTTGCAACTGCACCTTTTGGAAGTGGCTGCTGATTAGCTGCTACATGTTCTTTTTTTTTTTTTTTTGCTTGATTCCTAGGCGTGTTTCTGCTGCTGGGAAGCCTCCTGAGGTGCTATTGGTGCTAGTATACCCTCTTGTACATGCTGCTAGTGCTAGTAGACCCTCTTGGACATGCTGCTGTTACTTAAAAGTCTCCTAGACATGCTATTGGTGCAAGGAATTCTCCTGGACGTGCTACTGCTACTGGGAAGTCTCCTGGATGTGTTGCTACTATTAGGAAGCCTCTTGGATGTGCTGCTACTACTGGGAAGCCTCCTAGATGTGCTGCTGCTGCTAAGAAGCCTCTTGGATCTGCTGCTGGTGCAGGAAAGCCTCTTCGACATACTGCTGCTCTCTTTTTGGCTGGCTGCCTTGCCTTCTTTCGTTGGTGGCTACTGCACTCTCCTTGGCCAGTTGCACCTTACTTAGTGGCTACTGCCTCCTCTTTGCTTGTCATTCACCTCTCTTTTTCCCTTGGTTTGTCGCTCACCTCTCTCTTTGGCCAACTCTCTCAATTTTTTGCAGTTCACACCCTTCTTGCAAGACACATTAGAGTATTTATAAAGCGTTGAGTTTAAGGCTACACCATCATCAACGGTCATCGTTAATTCTCACATATTGCCTACAATCAATGACTATATTTGATTCCTAAAATTTAAGGTCAAGGTCAACATTAACTTCCTAAAATTTAAGGTCAATGGTCAATGGTCATTCTTGACCCCTAAAATTTAGGGTTATGGTCAACGTTGACTCCTCAACGCTAAGGTTGACCTATCATCACAAATTTCTCCCAATGACCTCACTACATCTCAACGACATTCATAATATCAAATCAATACATATAATCGTGTGAGATGGTGTTGACAAAAAATCTAACATTAGCCATCAAAGATGCACTTAACAATCTCCCTCTTTGGATTTGTTGGCAACACATTAAATCCAACCATGCACAACATCCCTTGCACATAGTCATTCATAGCTCCCCTAAAACCATGCATCTCCCTTAACCTGGTTTAACTCCTTATTTTTGCTTCTCTCCCTCGACATGTTCTCCTCCTTTATTCATTAAGCTACTCCCCCTTTTTATCAATACAACTCTGTTTGGATTTATGCAATATATCCCCCTTTGACAAAAAATCTAAAAAAAAAAAAAGAGGGGAGGGGAGAGTAGTTAAAGAATATCTCAACCTCTAGGGTATGACTGAATACTTAAGTTCAGCCTCTTTTGTCCAAGATGTCCCAATCTTCCATACCACAACAAATTCTTATCTTTAGTGCTCATGTAGTATGTGTTTTGCTTTAGGAAACTTGATATAAGTTTCCATTTATTCTTTCACCCTTAGTAAAAACAACACCATCTCTTAATCTCTTTACTGTGTAGCCACTTTTGCTGGAGGTAACTTTATGTCCATCTTCACACAGCTAACTAACACTAATAAGATTGTGTTTTAGCCTTTCAACATAAAGCACTTTCTTTGATTTTAGCATTTCTGCACTTGCTTATAAAATTATCTTGTTCTTGGGTGCTTGTGTTAGATTGATATGTGTACAACCACTCTCACATAAAAAAGCATGATAAAAAATTGAATCATTGACTCTAACAAGTCATAAAGGTTAATATGGATAGATTTGTAAAAAGCAAATAGCTCACACTGATTCACCCTCCTCTCAATGTGAGACCTAAGAAGGTCCTCATAAAAAACCCCTCTAGTCCTCTTCCACCATCCTTCTATCTCTCTCTCTCTCTCTCTCTCTCTCTTACACATATGCACAAGTTAAGTGATAGGGATATGCTATTTTAACTATTGATTCAATTTGGTGTAAATTCAATAGTTAGAGAATGAGATTGGTCGATTATATATATATGATTTTATAAGCATTATTCTTTTTAGTGACTTTGGAAACAATAATTTCTTCAAAATTCTCTAGTTCTTTGATGTTTATAAGTGAGAATTGTAACCAAACATGAGATGGTAAGAAGGTTTTAGGTTGGCCTTAAGGGACCTTAATGCTCAGAGCTAGTGGAAATATAAGTTGGCATACAATTTTAACATTTGAGATACTACAACTATTTGTTTTCCTATATTAATTTTCTTTTCCAAGTCAAAAATTTCTCTAATTAATTGATATTATAATTTACTTTAAAACTAAATATAAAAACATTTGGTCGGTCCTCTAAGTCCTTTGCATTAACCCTTGTTGTTTCCACAGCTTTGTATGGGTTGTAATTGTTGTCAACTAGATTTAAATGTGCAAGCAATTTGAAGCTACATGAGGGGCAACAAAGTCAAGCCACATGGAGGGGCAAGAAGGTAAATCTGCTATAGTAAGCCCTACTAGGGTTTTCATGGAAGGGAGTATATAAACCCAAACCCTTGGAAGAAAAGGAGAGATATACCGTGAGAGAGAAAACACAGCTAGATGGAGAGAGAGAAAACACAGCTAGATGGTGAGAGAGAAAACATGGTTGGACGGTGAGAGAGAAAACCCGGTTAGACGGTAAGAGAAAAAACCCGTGAGAGACGTATAACCACGGGGAGAGAAACGAACGACACGATAAGAAGAAAACCGTGTGACGGCAAAAGAGAGAAACCCGTGAGAAACATAAAACCACTGGCAAGAGAAAAGACAACAACATGGCAAAGGAACGCATGGCAAAAGGAAACCCATAAGAGATGATACACCAACAACAAAGAAGATGACCCACCAACGGCAAAACCAGAAATGCACCACCCCTAAAAGAGAAGAAAACCAGAAACATGAGGTGAGGGCAAAAACCAAAAATGAGAGACCAACAGAACCGTGAAATGGACAAAAAAAGCAGATCTGGTATTCGTGAGGCTTGAGAATAGCGAAGCTGGTGCAGATTTGAAACATAAGACCAGAATATGTGTCAGCATAAGACCAAAACGTGCAACAGCATGATTGATCAGAAGTGTGGGGTAGGCCGTGAGACTTGAAGCAAGAACTCTACTGCTGGAATCCAAGTTTCACACAAGATTTTGGATAGAAGCAACATTTATAGCTGTACATCTACTGAATAGAGTCTTACTAAAGCCCAATACTAATAAGACTCCATATGAGCTATAGAGTGGGAAGTAGACAACAGCCAAGTATCTCAAAATCTTTGGCAACCCATGTTTTGTGAAGAACAAGGAGCAAAACTTGGGAAAATTCAATGCTAGGTCTAATGAAGGCATCTTTGTGGGATACTCAGCAAAGACAAAAGGTTACAGAGTTTTCTTGCATAAGCTGGGAAAAGTGATCACGTCTAGTAATGTGAGAATAGATGAGAACTAGAAAACAATGCAAAATGGAGAAGCTAAGGAAAATGAAGAAGATGACTTCAAGATAGATGAAGAATCAGACCAACTTGAAGAAAAGGAACAAAAAGTAAGTTCAGACTCAAAGAAAAGTAAGTCTGAAGATAAAGAAAGAGATCCTCTTGCAGCTAAGACTATGCAAGAAAGAAAGACAAAGAAAACGTGGACCAGTGCTCATCAAGGAAATCAGATCATAAGTGACCTATCAGCAAGAGTTACAACAAGAAGAAGAATTATGGGAGCTACTGCTTTACTCTTACAAGTTGAACCTAAATCTATTGAAAAGGCTACATAAGACATAGCCTGGGTCAAATCTATCAATGAAGAGATGGATCAAATCGAGAAGAATGATACATGGGAGCTGGTTCCATGACTTACTAGCAAAAATGTCATATGAACAAAATGGGTATTTAAGAATAAACACAATGAAGATGGCAAAGGAACAAGGTCAAGCTAGTTTGCAAAGGCTACACTCAAATAGAAGGAGTAGATGTTGATGAAACTTTTGCACCAGTGGAAAGGTTAGAAACTATTAGAAAGTTCCTATCTTTAGTAGCATATAAGAGGTATAAAGTTTATCAAATGGATGTGAAATCAGCTTTTCTTAATGGGCTCCTAAAAGAAGAAGTGTATATTGAACAACCTAATGGAGTACAAATCAGTGAGGATGAGACACATGTGTGCAAGCTGAAGAAAGCCTTATATGGCCTTAAACAAGCCCCAAGAGCATGGTACAACAGGCTGGATGTAGATGACATCCAGAGAAAGGCCAGCTGATAACCATAGTATATGTAGATGACATCTTTAGAAGGGATCACTTTGAGTTATACTAAGATTTTGCACAGAAGATGAATGAAGAATTTGAGATGTCATTGATTTGAAAAATGAATTACTTTCTTGGATTACAGATAAAACAATGTTAAAAAGGTATTTTTATTTCTCAGCGAAATATGTCAAAGAGATGCTGAAAAAGTTTGGCATGAAGGATAATAGACCTATCAGTACCCCTATGACAATGGGCTGCAAGTTAACAAAAGATTTGGAGGGAAGGAGTACAAGCCCTACAGAATACAAGAAGATGATAGGGAGCCTTCTGTACCTTACAGCATCAAGGCTTGATCTTATGCCAGCTATATGCGTTGCCAGTAGATTCCAAAATAATCCTAAGGAATCTCATGTGTTGGCAGTGAAAAGAATCCTAAGATCCCTTAAAGAGATAGGAAATGGGTTTGTTGTATCCAATCATGGACTCTATAAAACTATAAGCATACACTGATACCAACTAGCAGGAAGTATAAATGATAAAAAATCAACCAGCGACTACAGCTTCTACTTGGGTTCAAAATGTGTTACATGGTTAAGTAGAAAGCAAAACAGTGTTGCTTTAAGCACAGCTAAGGTTGAGTATATAGCTACTTGTGCAACATGTACTCAGGTGATATGGATGCAAAAACAATTGGCAAACTTGAGTGTTGAAGTGAAGTTACCAGTGAGTATACTTTGTAATAATCAAAGTGCTATTGATCTCAGTAAGAATCCGGTTCAAAATTCAAGGAGCAAGCTTATTGACATCCTGTATCTCTTCATCAAAGATCAAGTGGAACATGGTACAATTCAATTATAGTATATTGGCACTAAAGATCAAATTTCATATATTCTAACTAAATCTTTGTCCACAGAGTTCTTTGAGAAGCACAAAATAAGTCTATCTGTGCAAATGTCTCCTCAAGCCTGAAGTTCAAGTGAATCCTCCATCTCTACTTTGCAATTTTTTTTTGTAATTGGTTGGCAAAGGGGGAGAAAAGCAACAGTATAGGGGGAGCTATTAAAAAAGGGGGAGTGCATATTTAAGGAGAGTTGTAATTCCTGCATAATAGCTTTTGTTATGAGTGTTGTCAACAATTATAAAGGGGAAGATTGTTATTCCCACAGCCTTATATGGGTTGTAATTGTTGTCAACTAGATTTAAGTGTGGAAGCAATTTGAAGTTATATGGAGGGGTAAGAAAGTAAAGCCACATAGAAGGGCAAGAAAGTAAATCCACTGTAGATACCCTACTAGGGTTTTCATGGAAGGGAGTATATAAACCCAAACCCTTGGAAAAAAAGGAGAGATATACCGTGTGAGAGAAAACACGGCTAGACGGTGAGAGAGAAAACCCAGCTGGACGATGAGAGAGAAAACCCATGAGAGACGTATAACCACGGGGAGAGAAACGGATGACACGATAAGGAGAAAACCATGTGACAGCAAGAGAGAGAAACTCTTGAGAAACGTATAACCACCAGCAAGAGAAAAGATGACAACATAGCAAAGGAATGCACGGCAAAAGGAAACTCATAAGAGATGATACACCACAAGAGAGAAGACGACACACCAACAGCAAAACCAAAAACCACCCCTGGAAGAGAAGAAAACCAGAAACATGAGGTAAGGGCAAAAACCAGAAATGGGAGACCATCAGAATCGTGAAATGGACGAGAAGAGTAGATCTAGTATCCGTGAGGCTTAAGAATAGTAAAGTGGGTGCAGATCTGAAACGTAAGACCAGAATGTGCGTCGGTGCAAGACCAGAACGTGCAATGGCATGAGACCAAAATGTGCAATGGCGTGACTGATCAAAAGCATAGGGCAGGCTGTGAGACATGAAACGACAAACCAAAAGCATGAGTGTAAGCTATGAAGCAGTGAGACGGTGAAAGTAGGAGTTGTGTGAAACAATCTAGAGAAGGAACGTATTTCCATATTTCTTCAAGAATGATTAGAAAGTGTTGTGGTGGACTTCTAAGTGGCAGTGAAGTAGCCTATTCAATTCAACAGAGGCAAGACAAGTTAGAAGAAGGGTAGACACAATAAGTGACACTTTTTGTATTGGACTTGCTTTGTATTTGCAATAGTAAAAGGAACAGAGAATTCAGACATCCATTATAACTACATTGCGAACATCAGGAGTACCACACTAGTATTTTCAAGTATAGTGGATTGTCTTGGTAGAGGAAGAGTCCCTACCACTATGGATGTACGTCACATTAACGAAACCATGTAAATCTCTTGCGTCCTTACTTTGATTTAAATTTTGTGTTTTGAATTGAGTTGTGAACGCAACTAAAGTATCATCGAACTCATAACCTAAAGAAGACCTAATCAAGAACATTTGATCTGTCAATAGGCAAGGTCTCTAAAAGGTGACTTTGGGAACTATTGTGATTAGTATGTAACAATAGATCTACCTTAGTCAAATCTGAGAAAAAAGTTCACTTTTGAGAAGAGTTTGACGTTGTTCACATACCTGCATATTGATGAGAGTTAAAGTATTAAATAAGTAGAATACTTTGGCTTGAATTATCTGTGTATGTTTTTAAGGGGTGTGATACTAATTCATCTCTCCTCTCAGTATCACAGACTAGTAGATCCTAAGGTGAAGTTAGGAACTTCAACCCCACCTTTTTTTTTTTTTTACCTTAAATAGCCACTAAAGGGAGAGAATTCAAAAGACTTAGAGAGGAAAATGGTTTAATATCATTGATGTTATTTGCAAGAAATGGTTTTAAAGTATGTTTGACTAGTTAAAGTTGTAATTGTATGGGTTTTAGATTAGACATGTTATATATGATTTATTAATAAACCAATACTTATTATATTTGATAGATTTGTGATTTTGATAATAAATAAAGTAATTCAAATTTAAATTTTATGATATTAAGATTTAAATGTGACAAAATTTTACATTGGATAGGAAAAGGAGGATTTGGTTCTTATAAAAATAAGTGCTGCATATCCCAATAGGCTGCTTGTAGAGAAAGGGTAATGGGCTATAATAGTTGGTATCAGAACTAGCCCGACCTAATTCCAATGTCTATTGCCAAATGCTTTTAAGTAAAGAAGTAGGTAGAGAGGTTTGGTTTGCGATGAAAACATTACTAGATTTTGTAAGGGGAAAATGTAATGAAATCTCACATCAAATAAAAAAAAGGAAATCTTAGACTTTATAAATATGGACATTGCACACTTCAACAGGTTACATTTTAAAAAGAAAGTAATAACCCATGACATTAAGTTATCCTTAAAGACCAAAATAAGCTAAAATATTCTTGAAAGAAAATTCTTTGACCTATTACCCTAGTATATAAATATCTCACTCCAATATAAAATAATTTAAAAAAAGAAGAAAAAAATAAAAACACATTCAATCAAGGTGTTAGAGCTAATATGTTAGAGCTACTAGTAAATAAGCATTATAGTAGCTGAGAAGGCATGTGATTGCCTATTCATATACAATAATAATAATAATAATAATAATAATAATAATAAATGTAAGTTTTTCAATGGACATTTTAGTAATTAATAACTTAAATCTTTAATTGCAAATCTCAAGTTTTGATCTTAGCAAAGGGATATGCTTGTAATTTGTGGGAGAGCAATTCCTATTGTAAAACTCATAATTTAATAGACTTCTTAATAGATAAAAACCAAAAAAAAAATTCAAATCAATATAGGATAGCATTCAAAGAAAAGGGGCACATTTGCATCATATACAATGGTGAAGTGCCTCCAAAGATAAGGCAATCAATTAAATAAGGGCTAAGTGCAAATTTAAGTTTTCACTTTATACATTTTGTCAAATTAGTTTATGGACTTTTAAATTTTTCAATTTAGAGTACAAAACCTTAAACCATAGCTAATAGAAATTGTTCCTTTAAATTACATTATTGAGTAAAACGTTAAGTGCCATATAGTATATAACATGTAAAATTTGACTTTTTGAACTTATTGTTAAGTAGCATAATTTGTAGCAAAACAATTTATATTCTTTCTCCCATTTTCTTCCTCCACTCCTTCCTTAACATGCCTCCATTCTCCTTTTTCCTTTTTTTTTTTTTTTCATTTTTAAGTCTATAGTTCAAAAAAACTTGACCATCAAGAAAGAACTTAAATCCTATTTACTTTTCTTTTTATTAAATTTCTTAAATATAAACATCATTATCAAATATTAATTTTAGATCTTGAAATTGAAATTATTATGCAAATAATATCATAACTAATATATATAAGATTTTGAAAGCCAATTGATTTTTTTTTTTACCTTTACCATAATAATATGCTTTTAAACGGAGTTTTTATATATGTCACGAAGAAAAAAACTAGTTATATATCGACACAATTTTATAATTTAAATAAGACATATCTATTCATACCCAAATTAAGTTTAAAATTATAAAATTTAATTAAGGTAATGATGTTCCTTGTCAATCCAATAAGCATAATAATTAAGTCTTTAATAACAATATTGTTTATAAATAAATTAACATGATTAATTAAGAAATTCTAATATTCTCTCACTCGATTATATTAAAATTTATTACATTAATTATTATACATAAATGATGATAATAAACAATTGTTTATGATTCTATTATAATGTCATAGTATAATAAACTATTTAATTCAAGTTATGATAATTATACTTTATTTACTCAAAACACTCCTTTCCATATATGTCAACACTTATGATTTATATATATGAAACATATATTTTATAATAGTCCATAATAATGTATGATAAATATTTTTCTATTATTTTTAAAATAATAAAGTGTACATAATTAAAAAATAATAAGAAATAAACAATTTATATAAAAAATAATCATTGAATTCAAAAAATCATTGCAATTTGCATTATTAATCATCATTATAACCAAGTTTAATTATAAGAAAATATTTTTTAAATAATAATGACTGTAAACTTTCATTATAATCTATTATCATGAAATTAATTAATATTTAATAGACAATATTTATTCTTAAACTTTCTACTTAATAACAAAATACTTTAATTTCATAATTTTAGTATCCTTAAAAATTGTTATTCTTAAATAAGAATATCACTATAGAAATACCTAAAATTTCAAGGACTTGCCAATGTTATCGATAATTTCAAATCTGAAAACAAAGTTCCACAATCATAATGAATAAATTATAAATTTAAATTATGTTATAAACTCTAATTTCATAATGAATGAAATAATGATATATAATTTTTCATTATTCAACAATATTGCTCTTTCTCTTAATAAGAACATATAATTGAAAGTAAACTTTATTACTCCTTTTCTTTTTGTTGAATTGCTTCTAATTTTTGTATATATAACTTAGAGCTATCTAATAATTGAGATTTTTATAAAATAAATTGATATAACTATCATGTAAAAAAATTATTTATAAAAATGATAAAATACTATTCTTTATTAAAAATCAGAGTGTCAAAAGATCAGTAAATATTGATGCATATAATTTCAAGAAGCTTATTCTTAATGTAATCAACATAAGTTTCAAAATCAATAAAATACAGATTTGGAAGAATCTCATTATTCACCCATATCATTAATATTTTTTTGAATATATAATCCAAACATTTATGTCACAAGTAAACAAATTTTTTATTTATCATACTACATTTAATGTATTCTTATATATACTATTAGTTTCAACTTATATAAACTATTAGTAAGAATACATGAATCAATAATAATTCTATTATTATATATAATAAAATAATCATATCATAATAAATCTCTTGTATCATATTAGATATAATAATAATAGTATCAAAAGTAAACCACCAAATATTATAAAGAACATTAATTAAATGTAATTCAAAAGATATTAAGATATTTAACTTATTTTTCTTTCTCTTATTGAACTTTACATTTTTGGTAATTCTTTTAACATTTTCAACCTTAACAATCATTGCCCTTTCGTTTTCCTTTCTTAAATTGTTTGATTTTCACTTTCATTCTTTTAATAACTCTCTTACCTTTCTCAATCTCTTTTCCTTCAAATGAAAATATTAGTCAATTTATTAATATTTCACTTTTTCTTTATTGCATTATAATAAATCTAAAATAGTTTATAGTTAAAAGAAATTAAGTTTAAAATGAACTACACAAAAAATGAGTTTCCTATCATTAATCTTAAAATCTTAAACCTTATAAAAAAATTAGTCATTTTAATAATGTATTTAACAGAGTTTACAACCCAATAAACTAAATAGTCATGAGTTCTATCATAAAAGTATTAACAAGTGACTTATCCGCAAAATAGAATTATTTTTCTATAAAATGCAAATATTCTTTTTCATTTTTTATTTGTGAAATAGTTTTATCAATATTATTATCAACAATCTCTTATAAATATAAAGGTTAACATATTGTTTTGATTCTACATTGATGATATAAATTTTCTTTCTTGTTACTTAAATCTGTAATAATAATAAGGTTACTTACTAATAGTACAAATAAAGATTTATAACAAAGTAAAAGGGGACTTGTTTATGTCATTTTAAGAAGTTCAATCTAATAACAAAACAATAGATAAAGCATGCAAATGAATTAAACAAGTGACATAATCATAAATTCTCATAATTAATCATAAGTTTGATAAAATAATTAGAGCATATTGTTTTTCTTTAATATATTATCATAAGTAATATCATAAATCAACTTTAATAGATAATTAAATATATTCAATTACATATATATGATATCTGTAGATAAATAAATACATTTAACAAAAAATATTAATATATCTCAATTAAGTTACTAATAATGAAATAATGATTTGCCTTAGATAAATCCTGAAATTTTAATAATTAATGACATCAATTTATTCAATTATTTTTCATTTATAGGTATTTCATTAAAATTATGAATAAATGACTATCTATACACACCATTAATATACTAATGTGACTATTATGATAAATAATAAACTATAACAATAATGCATGCATATTGTTACAAACATTCTAAATTAGTCACTTTGATAATAATCAAAATATAACCATAATATGTACATGAAATATTCAAGTTCGGTCACTTCAATGACTAAAAAATTATAACAATAAGACATATATATCATCTATTATTCATCATTACGTAATGCAGTCCATGACATTCTAGGTTTCTTATTCAATAATCAACACGATAATAAAGCTCGGCCTGCTAGTAACGGCTGTAAATTCATCTATTAGCTGTTGTGTTCGAAACTTTACAAACACAATTAATCAATAATGTTACTTTTCTTGGCCTTAATTAATTACCATTTTTTGGAATTCATCTCGTGCACTACCACCTTATAAAATTTGATGATTCCTCACTGTTCCGCCAAAACAACAACCTTAAGCGTTTTTGTTGTAATTTTTTAAATCAGCAATTAGGTTCGGTTAACAAGCTTTTGACTATTCCATAGCCCTTTTAATTGCCTTCTTGCTATGGTAATAATTCCTTTCTTTTCTTTCTTTTTTTTTTTTAACCATTACGTCTATATATATATAATATTTTAAAATTTGAAACACCAATTTCTTCCTTTTGTTTAAACAATAATTACAAATTAGGTGGGTACATCTTTTATCGTACACATAAAAAATATGGTTAAATTTCTTAAAAAAAAAATCATCATTAAACATTACTTTTAGATTTGAAAGTTAAATATTTTTATATAAATAATATCGTAAATAATATATTTAAATTTTAAAAAATGAAACAATTTCTCTCCTATGTTATTTACTTTAATTATATTTAATTATAAACTTTTAAATGAAAATTTTATGTGTATTTGAAGGAAAAAAAAAATAATCATTTTTTTTCTTAGTAAAATGATCAAATTTTAAATGAAATTTGTTATTTGCAAAAAGTGACCGATTTTTCTTTTTTTTTTTTTTTTTTTTATTAAATGTGATTCGTTGGGCATAGATCCAATGTTTCAATTTTTTTTTACTTCTTACAATTGATTTGTACCATTTCCGGTGATATCAAGATACCGTCATGTTGGAACATTTTTGTCTGCCTATTTCAAATGAGAGTTTGTCTGTTTTTTCAGTTGTGATTGAGAAATTTTTTTTATTATTCTTAAAAAAAATTGATAAATTGAGTAGATATGGTTTCACACATCTTTTTACAGCTTGTTTAAATTGATTTTTTTTCACATGTCGAAGCGGACGATTCCAGGATCCTTCCTATTTTGCTATCCTTCCATTCTATCTCTATCTTTCTATCCTATTTCTGCTTATATTTTGATTTTTCTTATTATTAGACACAAAACCAACCGACTTGCCATGGTTAGATCTTACCGTTGACAGTATTATTAGATCTTCTCCACCGGGAAACCCATCGGTTGATTCCACTCCAAGGGAAACCCATCGGTTGATTGCACTCCAAGGTAAAACCACCTAGGTGCTCGTACTTGTGTCTTTAACCTGTTCTTGAATTCCAACGATTTCAGCCGTTTATGGAGATGCAATACCCTTCCCTACAATTTCAACATTTTCGCTATTATGTTTCGATTTGTAATTCACCTATGAAGCACATTTCCATTGTCCATTGATGACGCTTCTCTGCACAACTACTGATTTGACAGCACGACAGACCTTAAAGGTTGATCGTGGGCCTTTTTGAGAATAGACCAGCCACAAAAAGAGACTGACCCGAGAACACCTCCCTTGCCCAGGATCAACGGGTGCGTGTTAGACAAGTATATACGGCATTACGTGCCTCATGGCACTTAACAGTGATATAATGAAACGACTTTTTATCCATTAAAAGGTCCTTGTTCCCATCCATATATATCAATACCCAAAAGAAATTTTGCAACTTGAATTAACAAAATTTAAAAGATTGCAACTGAAAATTGACGAAATGTGCAAAATTCACAAATCAAATTTCCACTTAACCGGTAAGGAATACACGATGTCGAGCAGGGCCGATAAACCCATATTTTCTTCCAACTGTAATTTTCTTGAATGGTCCCTGTGCAGGCCATATTTCAATTTAAGGAGAAAAAAATAAAGCAAAGCACACTGGCACAATATCACACCCTGCCCTTGAGGGCGAAGGAAGCTCTTGCTTTGACCACAATGCCCACCTAACGTAAAGTGGCAGAGGTGTACTTAACGATTGCAGCAGAGACGAGCGGATTTGTTTGAAGTTCAATAAAGCTGATCGAAAATAGTTTTGTGCCCCAGTCCGCCACCTACACACAACACAGACTATGGCTCTAATCTACAGGCCGGAAAAAGCAGTAAATAAGGAATAACAGGGCAGAAGAGAAATCATCTCTTCTAGCGTGGTGAAATTACAAAAAGCCGCTCAAATAAACAAACAAATACAAACAATAAACAAGGAAACAGTAAGCAGCAGCGAAATCACCTCTCCTACAATGTAGTAAAAATTTGTAGATATTAATAAGTATCTCAAAGCATTTTTACTTTTGATTAATTTGTTTCCACTAAATCTCGAGCTTAAAATCTTCGGTCTTTAAGGAAGGTCTCACTACCAGTGATCTATAACTCGCCGCAATCTCATTGCATCCCCCTCAAACAGAAAATTGCGAAACTCCAAATTTGAAGAAAGCCCACCAAAATTGAGAAAACAAGATTAAAAAAAAAAAGACCATATCGATTAGTTTTTAGGTACCATCTCATATGACTTGAATTCTGCCACATCTACAGCTCATTCCTACAAAAGGAAACTGCATATGGCTATGGAGTATACGCTGCCGAAGCAAATTTCCCCCAAACTAGGGTGCATTTGGGGGCCTAGCATGGTGAATATAGCCGCATGACCCTGTTGATCATCTTCTTTAGTGTATTGTTGGCCTACTCGGAGATTAACGTCCTCGAAATTTCAATGGACTGACCCGTCTGAAAGTATGCATTGCAGGCCAAGCACTTGGTCAAATCCCCCACCTGTCTCCAAACAAAAGCATTCAAGGGAAAACAGCCACGTTTAAGCAATTGAAACAAGCCTAGCTCGCCCAGGATTAAGAAGTGTCTCTGACATCCTCCAACCCTACAATAAGTTGGGCAATGGACATGTCAATGATTTGTGCTAGACATTCAGCAATTGGCATATCCCACTAAATAGACATCTTTGGCCCCATTTCAACAACAATATTCAGCGACCATTAACCTTGAAATTGTAGCATCAAAATGACTGTCCTCTAAAAATATTAGACAGGCACAGAAAAACAGATACCTATCAAAGGTCAAATGTCAGTAAACATTCTTTCTGATAGCACTAGCAAAAGCCATGTTAGTCAGATGATGTTTGTCAGTGAAAGTAATCTTTCAACCAGTCATGAACTTTTTGGTTCAAGCTGCTTCAATTCAGCAGAAGAAAATATAAACTTGTAATGCTGGCTAGGGCCATTTCAGACCTTAAACTAGTGTAGTTAATTAAGACACCAGAGCTACCACAAAAATAAGAACTCATTGACTGGGAGCCTATTGATTAATGTGAAAACTAAATTGCTTTTAATTTTGCACATTTTTCATCCAGATACCTAACATTTCCAATTTTCACATACGAATGTCTTATCTTTAGAGGTGTCTGCCTCCATGCAAATTTTTCACGCTAAACATTGAATTATCCCTCGTCAATTTCATCACTACTAATTCATGTTTGAATCTTCAATCCTTAACCCTTTTCATGCTTCAGTTCAATGGCCAGGCCCATTCTAAGACACTGTAGAATGTAAGAAGTTCTCACATGTTTTTGCCAAGTGGAAGGAAGCACTTCAAAATAAAGGGGCAAGAACTGTTAACTGCAGTTGTATCATACAAGCACACAAGCATCTCATCTGGCACTACAAATATTTTTCAAAGAGAAAATCCACACAACTGTTGGAAAGGCAGGCCAGGATGGTATGTGTACAGAGATTTCCATAAAGGGTGAAAAATTTTACTTACCTGCTCTGTAGCTTTAATTTTAAAAGAATCATATAAAGTTGAGACCATCCTGCATGACTCAGCAATACAAGTTTCAAGATCACCCATTGATAGAACATAGTTTGAATAACCATGCTCACGCTGTTTTGATGTCAAAGACCCACCATCGCTTGGCAAATGTATGTAATGCATAAGCAAATGAGCCTGAAACAGGTGGAAAATGCAGCTCACAGCTCCTATTTTAAGCAAAATTGTCACGTGTAACCAAGGTTTTAGTGCAAGATAGTTGTATGTCTCACATGAAATGCTGCTTTAAGGATGTCATCTGACTTTGCCTGATCCTTAAACAATGCATACACCTTCTCCTTTGATGGATTATATGTTACTATATATCTCTCTTTCTGCCATCAATCAAAAGCACAAAATCAAAACCAATAGGAGAAATTTTTACTTCATCCCTAGTAGCAGAGAAGAAATTCCACACTCAAAAGTTCTTTCCTCCCACCCCCCTCCAAAAAGAAAAAACTAAAAACTTACCTCGAAGAGAGGCTTTATGGCAAGAAAAGCACTCGGGTCTTGAAATGCATCTCTAAATGTTGGCCCTGGAAAAATTTGGAGAAACTATGGTGAGGACCCAGGAACAAGTAGTTTAAAGAGAAGATGAAGGGTTTGCCCAGGAAATATAATCTAAACACCTAGAACAATGGGTTTATCCTTCAACCATGGAAAGCTGAATATATCTTCCTTCTTATTGCCCTCCAGCAATGTGGGAACCCTCCCTGCCAATGAACACAAAACACAATGAGTATATGAGAACAATATACTCCTACTAATATATTTAGACCCAATATAAGATGCTTTCAAAAGTTAAAAGGATCATAAACTTGCAAAAACCAGTGACAATCAATCAAGAGAATGATTGTAAATTGAACATTCTCTTATTTGAACCTAAGGAGCACATCATCTAACCTGTCTTGAGGAAGGAATCCACTGCCACACTGAATCTTGCCCGGTTTAAGGTGTGCAACACTACAGATTTTACCTAACAAAAGCACGTAAGGCAGTTAGCCCAAGCAACTGAAAAAATGGAAATTTTACTATTTTAACAGTGTCTAACCTCTTGGTAAGAGCTCATGACATATCCACATGAGAGAAGGGCAAATGTAGTAACCAAACTAGGATTTCTCTTTGAAATCATTATGCTCAGGCCAGTTCCCAGCTTCAGGAGACAAATTTACATAAGTTAGCCTCAAGCAAAATTATCATCCATGATAGTGTAAAACATGGAAGAAATTTAGACAAGCAGTTTTGCAGATTAAAACATGGTGTAACCATCACAAGTTAATTAAACTGAATAGGAAATTATTATGCCAAAGTGTACTACAATCAATGTGCAATATCACCAATGCTTAAGCTATATTTTGGCTTACTTCACAAGATGAAAATATAAACATCTTACATGAATAAAAAGACTACAAACTTTGACAG
The DNA here is from genome assembly GCA_037897445.1 of Ceriops zippeliana. Lineage (NCBI taxonomy): Eukaryota > Viridiplantae > Streptophyta > Magnoliopsida > Malpighiales > Rhizophoraceae > Ceriops > Ceriops zippeliana. Next base: position 1,552,109 of record JBAPLH010000228.1, read on the forward strand.
CAAATAAGTGTTTGCTTGATTTCCCCTGCCAGAATTTGAGCTGAAAAGGCAACCAGCTATCATAACCAACGTCTCAGTTAACATTTTCTCCAACACAGTTTTTGTTTTATAAATTTCAGAGTTATCAAACCCTGGCAAGCTCTCAACCTACAATCCTAGACAAACATAGGCTCATCTGGTGTAGACTCTGAACAGATTACTCAACAAAAGACTTACCATTACTCTGCCCTCTACTACGTGTAACATGCTACAAAAGAAAGGATGATAATGCCTCATGACAATTTCAATCTGTTTCTCTTATTCTTTTCATGGTCAACATCTTTGATTCATCTCAACCCATGATTTTTTTTTTCTTTGACCACTGAAGCCAAGGCTTATCGCCTGATCTTGACTATATTGTATAATAAACTTTAGACTGGGCAAAAGAAAGTGATTATTTTATCACTTGATGTAACACTCACTTAAATCTGTAAAAGACTGGTTAATACAATAATAAACGAAGCATTTGAAACTCTTTTGATAGTAGGACATATGTACTTCCCTCAAGCTATTCTGAGACTTAAACTTGCAAAGATGGACATGCATTTGCAGCTAATTATCATATAGATTTCAAGACCACAGCCAATCTTCATTGGCGATGCACTAATGTGAAAAACTCAGTTCCCCTTGATGAATGCTCTGGAATGCAAAAAATAGTTCAAAACTTCATTGCCTTCCACTTTCACCATTTCTACACCAAACATAATGGATACAAGCAGAGCCTAGTCAATGGTTTAGTTACCAGTGGAAGAGGATCACAGCACAAAAGATATATATTAACAGAAGAACCAAATTACTAGGTTCTCTCCTTATATCAATCTCAAATATACCAAGTTCTGATCACGTTGAAAATATTAACCATATTTCTATATTTTACATCCAGTGAGACCAGTCGAAGCCAATTGTAAGAATCCCTAGTTGAGTGGGCGAAAGGTGGAAAATTTTTCCACTTTGCACAACTGGTTTTCTCGTAATCTTTAACTTCACATATTATAGCATCACACATTTCCCAAGCACCAAGATCTGTGCACCAAGAACATTAGGTCTTTTGCTCTATGATGATATGGGGTCACAATCTCATCAATACTTTAACTACCTTGTAAGGATTTTGAGAGACTGAACAAGCATACCAGGTCTGCCACATTGCCAACACATTCTCCCTTAGAAGTCACATCCCCAATGTTTTCTCCCTTAGCAAAAGCTTTATAAATTGGTGTGCGAGTTGATGTTGACGTTACAGCAGCAACATTCTACAAATAAGTAATTAAAAAAATGAAGCTGCAGTACATGGCCAAACATGTTTTTATTTATATGGCCAGAAAAAGCAGCAAACCTTGGCCACATTAGCAGCACAAGCCAAAGGAAGAAAAAGGTGAGGGACTGCTGCAGTTGCCAGCTCCACTCCAGCACCTAATTCCATTAGAAGATCACCCGCAAATCGCAGCTACAAAACAGTATATATTTGCATATTTAAAATCGGAGCTGATTACAAAATTTACTGAAAATTGATTGCAAATGTACCTGTTTTAGATCATAGTCAAATTTCTTTCCTTGCCTAGCAAAAAGCATTTTTCCAACACGACCAGCACCATCCTAAAAATATAACAGAACAGGACTAGAAACACATATTAATCTTCTCACCTAAGTATGCCACCAAAATGAGTTGCACAGAACTAAAAGAATAAGCTCATAACAAGAAAGAAGCATAAGGATATCTACGTGGAATCCAAGGTCCAATCAGGCACCATATTAGTTATGCTGAGAAAGAATGGTGCAGTTAGGATTCTGGATGCAGAATGTAATTACAGACTAGTTGTATGATCTTTCTAGCCGGAAATTGGATAAGAAGATAGGCATGTCAAAACCCAAGATGTGAAAAGGCCAGCCAGTTCTAACCATGTTCAAACAGCTAACTATACCATTTCTTGGGATAATCCCAACATAGGGCAAGCATTAACAACGAACAGCCCAAGCAAACCCCAGAAAACTTTTTGCTCAGTAATACATTGTTTAACATTTAAAAGCCATGAATCTAAAAGAATCTAAAAGACAATTCTCCATGAGAAGCTATCAAATAGATGCCTTCATGACAGAAAATGCTTTACAGAGAAAGATGAAGGCCAATAGAGTGGACATAATGCTTACCATTTGTATCAATACAAAGCAAATGCAACCATCAACCCTCCAGAAACAGAGCAACAAATACAGGTTTCAACACTTCAAGAGATCATGTGAAACTTTGCATGCGGTAAGAATGTGTAATTTGCACATACAAAATAAACAAACTCAAAACAAACTATTCACCTTTCTTCTAAGTGACATTTCATATAAATCTTACCTTCAAAATCCAGTTAATTGCAACAGCCCCAGGGATAGCTTTGCTTTTGGAGACTCCAACTGAACTCAGAAGGGTTTTGGTTGTGAAAACACCCATTGCTCCTCCAAAGAAGTGCTAGAACAAACAAATTCATTTTTCATGTCATCCAATGAAAAGAAAAGTATAGCCTGAGCTTGTGGAAGGAAATTATTGACTAAGTACAACACATAGTTGAATATTTTAAACATGAAATCATATTCAAGCCCAGCCCACCTCAGTACCAATGCTTGGTAAAACAAAATAATACCTTTAAAGCTCGCCATGTCATATATGGCACATAAGAAGGGGTAACAGTATTTGGGAAACCCTCAGGAACTACATAGGATCTTATGAATGACATCAATTCCTGCACAAAAGTTCAACTGATACATCACACATGGCAACACAAGATCGAAATAGTTAAGAACCCCTATTACTGGAACTCAATGCCATCACATATAAAATATCTAAAACATTGCAGGCAGCCAGCTTAGGATTACAGAAGGCAAAGCAGCATTATAATGCATGTGAATCACAGGAAAATCTTTGCCCATGAGTGATTAAAATAAGCTGGAACTTAAATGCAACAATGTTGTCACCCAAGTATTTGTCTTTTCTTCTATCTTGTTTTGACTAGGAGCAGTATTTTCCTTTCTTCTACAGTGTTCAGACATCATTTTTGCGGGACTAAACAATCAACAAACTCCAAGAACTTAAACCGATTAAAAGAAAAAAAAAATTCCTTCACCAACAAAAAGATGGATTTACTAAGGGTCTATTTAGTATTGTGGCAATTTTCTGATTACTGATTTTTTTCATGCAGACAAAAGAAACATGCTTGTTTCAAAGTTTGAAACAATTTTTTCTTTTTTTTTAAGAGAAAAAATCTACCTTTTTAAAACCACAGGAAGAAGGACTTCTTGTTTCTGATTTTTGGTATTATATTCAGTCGCTCTTTACACTAGTCATTTTAATGTCTTTTATGCTCCATTCTTTCCATCTCTAATGTCTCTCTACCTCTTCTTTTCTCTTTAACTTGTCTTTTGCACTCGATCATGTCTTTCTCTTTGTGCCTTAGCTCTCCTCTTTTTGTATTTAATCACAAGATTACATGCATTTTATGCCTTCTTGTCTAATAATTATCATCAAATAGAGCAAATATGAAATCCCAAGTGGATAGAAAATATTATAAAATAGGCAGCAAACTGTAAAATCACGATCAGAAATCAGAAATCAACAACAAACATTTGACACCGTAACCAGACAGTCCCTAAGAGTTATCCAACCAGCACTTAAATCATTTGAAAAAAAAAAATTGCAAACTCATTTGATCGTGATAACAAGAAAAAAGAGAACTCAAAAATTTTTAACCACTTTCTTGTATACAATAGGATCGCGTTTGCAACTCCTTATTCTAATAAACTTCAGCGAAAACAGTTCAGAAAATAAAGAAAAAAAAGCGAAGCAGAAGGTGCCGAAACAATTTACCCCGAGGTACAATTCAGAATCGAAAAGTGCACTAAAAGCAAAATTTCATTGCAAGAGTAGATATTTCAATATGTGTTAGTCGGTAAAGGGAAAATTCTCAAAAGTAAGTCAGAGTCGGAAAAGAAACAAAAATCGAAATCCAACAGGAAAGAAATCTGAAAATAACGAGAGTGAAAATGAAAAAGAAGCAATGACCTCGACGGGAACTTGTCGCCTATGCAAGCTAACGGAGCGGATGGAATTCTTCTTAAGACGTCCAAAACCGTCATTCTCCGCCACGTACTTCCACCGAAGGCCATCGATTTCCTCGCAACAGATCAATCTCAAACTAGAATCCACAAATTCATCCTCCACCAGCCCAAACCTCCTACCATCAACCAAAGAAACCGGCCCCGCCTGAGAAACCGGATGCACGGACTCCACTGTATTCGAAGAAGAAGACGCCAAATTGGCGTTTATACGAAGCGTTTCTCGGACAAGAAGCCTTGCGTCCTGCGAGGACGTTGTGCCAGTCAGCGTCTGGGCCGTTGTGCTGGGCGATTGCTTGACCTTGATCGGCGCCATGTTTGGCAGCGAGAAGAAAAGAATTTATAAAAGAAAAGAAAAAAAAAAGAGTACAGAAAGAAAAGTGCTTAATTTTGTTAGTGTTCCCCTCCTCCCAAAAAAGAAAACTCTTATTTTATTTTTTTCATTTTTTTTTTTTTTTGGTTTACTGAAAGCAAACGAGTGGTTTTATGGAGAAAAGCGGAAGCATTGGAATTAACGAAGAAGGGAGCATCTCGCATCTCGCTATGGCGGCAATTAAAGTGGGCAGGTGGCCGGAAACGGAGCTACTAATGTAGACAATTAAAAAACTAAAAACGAAAAACAAGAAGAAGAAATCGTCTCAATTTTGGATTCCGTTTTTTTTTTTTTTTTTTTTTTTAATTATTATTATTATTATTATTTGATGGATATTTCTTTTTTTTTTTTTTTCCAACTTTTACATCAAACGTAGACAGATGCCGAAAACATAATTATAATTACCAGTAAGATCATAAATGAGAAATAAACGCCCACTGTAGCGTTATTTTATCTTCATTTGTCCCGTGTCCCTCTAACGAAATTCTGTTATATGCGGTGAAATCATGGATCCCAAGTGCTTAATTAAAATGTCGGATTAAACAAAAAAAAAAAAAAAAAAAAACAAAACAAAACATGATCCCACATATGGCCGTATAGTTGATGTTTGCTTAAATTTTCATATTACGTACGCGTGTATAATTTATCGATGAAGTTAAATTAGCAACAATAAAGAAAATTTGACTGTATATTTAATTTAAACAATTCGAGAGCTTCATGATTAATTATAGATCAGTTTGTAAAATGGATTTTGGCATATGTTGTTGATAGCTGGTTAATTATAGAAGGCGGGGAGTGGGGTGGGAATGGAAAAAGGAAAAAGAAAAAGGCGGCTCTCAGAATTATTACGTTGATGGAGACGACGGCCAATGGCTAAGGGGCCAAGACTCTTCTTTGACGACGACACCGTCAATGCTTTAGTTTTTCGCGAGTACAATTAGAATAAGAATAGACGATAAACCAAGAAAAGCAATTTGGACGTTCCTTCTTAAGACAAAAAAAAAAAAAAAAAAAAAAAAAAAGACCATAAAGGATCGGTTTTTGTTAATTTGTCAAGCATTTTACATTAGAATTAACTTTTAAAATTGTAGACAGGCATCCCTAATTTAGTTGAGTTCTTCAATGAGTATTTGCCTGATCCACTAATTGAGGTATGAAAATATTTAAAACGGCACAATAAATTTTACAAGAATTTTGTCGATCAATGGAAACCGCATCGCCTTCTGCCTTTAGAGAACAACCGGGCCAAAAATTAAAATTAAAGAAGAATCAAACATGCCCTCTTTCCTTTCGTTGGTAGCCCCCCACCCCACCTACAAATAGAAAGTAAGAGATGTCTATCTAAAAAAATCATTATTATAAAAGAACAAATAATCTTTTAAAAGAAAAAGTAAATTTTTGAGGTCCATCCAAGTCCCACATCCAACTCCCAATAACAACTTCACTTCCTTAAAGCACCTCAAAGACAGCCGATTCAACTTACTAAGATGTCTTCTGCTCTTGGCAAGGAAAACAAGGGATTTGACCCAACAAGTAAAGTTACAAAAGGACAAAATACTTAATTAGAAAGTAAATTCTCAATAACTTAAAAAACTTTTTTTAATAAATATATTTCATTTATCTGTTACTAATGTTATAATCTTGATAACTTTCATTCAAGTGAAGTTCTCAGACCTTTATAAAAGAGAGCATTTAAGTAAAGAAAGCATATGGTTGTTCACCTAAAATTGTATTGCTTAGTATTTTATCTTTATTTTCTCTCTAAATTTGTTCTCTCTTTATGTAAACTATTCTTATAAAATATTCTCCATTAGTGAAATAACATTTTCTTCTTCACTGCCTATGCCTGTCCTTTCTCTTCCTAAGTTTTCTCACTCTCTTTTGTGTTCTTTGTGGATGCAATGATCCTAAAATCCTAGTGGTATTTGACTGGAAAACCCTTGATATCTATCTCTGTTGTTTCCACAGTTTTGTATGGGTTGTAATTGTTGTCAACTAGATTTAAGTGTGCAAGCAGAAGTGACTCATATCTCAGGAACTGCAGGGTAAGACGAGCATATCAAATAACCTCGTACAGTGATCTCCTTGGAGTGAACTTGTAGAGGGAGTTTAGCATTGCTTAAATCTTAGTGTGACATAGTATTGCTTGAGAAAAATAAATTAAGAAGAAAGATAATGCTGAAATTTGAATGGAATAGTAATATAAAACCACATGGAGGGGCAAGAAAGGAAATTCGTCGTAATTACAGTAAACCCTAATAAGGTTTTTATAGAAGGGAGTATATAAATCAAGATTTATCTTTATTTGGTAAATAGTTGTAAAAGAAGAAATCAGAATCGTACCACTTCGTAAGAAAAGACAGCAGACCTAGTATCCGTAAGACCACCTGGAAGAGAAGACAACAAACCTAGAATCTGTGAGACTACCTAGAAGAGAAGACAACAAACCAGAACGTGTGACATGAAACGCCAAACCAAAAACATGAGGCAAGCCAAGAGACGTGAACCAGCAAAACTAGAAGCGTGAGGCAGGCTGAGAAACATGAACCAGCAAAACCAAAAGGGTGAGGCAGGGCGAGAAACGTGAACTAGCAAACCAGAAGTGTGAGGCAGGCCAAGAAACATGAACGAATAGACCAAAAATGTGAGGCAAGCCGAGAGATGTGAAACGCCAGAACAAAAATGTGAAGCAGGCCTAGAGACATAAACCAGCAAAACCAAAAGCGTGGTGCAGGCCAAGAGACGTGAAATGATAGACTAAGAGCGTAGTACAGGCTGAGAGACATGAAACGGCAGACCAGAAGCATGAGGCAGTTCGTGAGATGTGAAACAATACACCAGTAACGTGAGACAAGCCGTGAGATGTGAAATGGCAAACCTAAAGCGTGAGTGCAGGCTGTAAGATGGTGAGACCAAGAGTTGGGTGAGACAACTTAGATAAGAAATTCGGTATAGCATTTGAGAAAACTTAACAAATTTCAAGATTTCTTCAATAGAGGTTAAAGAGAGTTTTGGTGATCTTCCAAGTGGTAGTGAAGCAGCCTATTCAAATCAAATAGAGGCAACACAAGCTAGAAGAAGGGTAGACACAGTAAGTGACACTTTTTGTATTGTGATTGCTTTGTATTTGCAATAGTCAAAGGAGTAGAAGACTAAGACATCCATTGTAATCATAGGGGATACCACACTGGTGTTCTCAAGTATAGTGGATTGTCTCGGTAAAGGAAGAATCCCTACCACCGTGGAGTACGTCACATTGATAGAACCATGTAAATCTCTTGTGTCCTTACTTTGAATTTACATTCTGTGTTTCGAATTGAGTATGAACACAGCTAAAGAATCATCATACCTATAATCTAAAAGAAGACCTTGTCAAGAACAACTGATTCGTCTAATAGGCAAGGTGTCTGAAAGGTAAATTTGGGGACTATTGTGATCAGTAGGTAACAATAGATCTTCCTTAATTAAATCTGAGAAAGAGTTCTTTTTGGCTTAAATTATCAGATTTTTTTTAAGGGGTGTGATACTAATTCATCCCCTCTCTCAGTATCACAGACTAGTAGATCCTAGGGTGAAGTTAGGAACTGCAATTGATATTAGAGCACAAGTTCACTAGTTTGAAACTTAACAGCTTGGTGTACTAGTTTGAAGGGTTTCAGAAGTTTCAACTTGTTCAGCATACTAAGAAATGGATGCCGGTACCAGCACTACTTACAGCAATAAGGTTCCAATCTTTAATGGAACCAACTACCATATGTGGAGAGCGAGAATAAAGGTGGTATTTGTAACCATGGGTATGAACGTGGTGAAATCTGTACAGAAGGATTTTGAGCCTCCAAAAGAAGGTAAAGATCCAACCCCAGAGGAATTAAGGTAGTTTAAGATCAATAGGAAGGTATCAAATGTCATCATTTCAGCATTGACAGATGTTGAATATGCTAAATTTATGGACTGTAAGTCTGCTAAGGAGATATGAGACAGATTACAGAAAGTTTATGAAGGTGATAACAAAATAAAGGAGGTCAAGCTTCAAGTGTTCAAGGAGAGATATGAATCTCTCAGAATGCAGAAGAATAAGATAGTTCAAGAGTTCTTCACTAAGGTTATTGACACTATAAACGACCTGAGAAGTCATAAGAAGAACAAGAATAACTCATCTATTGTGAAGAAAATTCTGAGAATTCTGCCTGAGAGGTTTACCTCAAAGGTGGCAACCATAGAGGAGAGTAGAGATCTCAATTCTATGTCACTACATAATTTTCAGTGCAATCTCATTGCATATGAGATAAGAATAAAGTCAACTAAAAGCTCATCAACATCAAAGCTACCAAAGGAGGCAGCTTAAAGCTATGAGACACTTAAAGATAAGAGAAGAGGAAGAACCATTCAGTGAGGATGATGATGGCGATGAGGAAGAAAGTGAAGGTGAAGTGTTAGCTTACTTCACAAGGAAGTTCAAAAAGGGGTTTAAGAAGGGAAAAAGAAAGTTGCCCTTAAGATGTTATCAGTGTGGGCAGACTGGACATTTTGCTTCTCAGTGCAAAGTGAAACTTGATAATAAAGATAAGGATGGTGATGATAAGCAGAATTCAAAATAAAGGAGACCGTCATTCAAGTCATGGAAGTCCAATAAGAAGATTGCCAACCCACAAAAGAAGAAGAGAGGCTCATTCAAGAGTTATGTGAGCTAGACAAAAAAAGTCAATGAGGAGGAAGATGTAGACTTATTAGATGAGCATACCTTTATGGCATCAACTTGATGTGGTAGTTCAACCTCTGAAGAGGAAGAGGAGACTGATGAAGAAGAACCAGATCTTGAAGCTAAGTTAGAAGTAGCTTCAAAGGAGATAATCAGAAGGGGAAGAACCATAAGAAGGTTGGAGGCCCATATAAAACTAGTTGAAGCAAAGATTGAGGAAGCAGAAAGTGAAAAGGATGAAATAAAGGCTTAACATATACACTTGAAAAGAAGATATGAATAACAGATGAAAATATGTGAAGACCATACTATGAAGCTTGGCTCAAGGGCTTCAACAATTGAAGGAATAGAGATAGAGTTGTTAAGACTTCAACAATAACTCAAAAAAAGTAAGGAGAACTTGCAGAAGTTTGAAGTGGTAGAAGAAACAAGCTCTGCAAGAGAAAAGAAGAATGAAGAGAAAGTACAACAATCTGAGGTTGTATTGCCTAAGGAGAATGAGACTTTGCCACAGAAGTTGAAAGAGAAGGCTGTGACTCAAAAGAAGATAACTGAAGAAGAGAAGACGGTTATCAAACCAAAGCCAGGGCCAAAAATGAGGTGTGTGGTTAAAGAGCAGCAACCCATAGCTGCTACGTCTCAGAAAGAAAAGACTAATCAGCCAGGAACAGTGAAGGCTGAAAATAAAGAAGATTTGAAGAAGCAACCTAGGGTTACAAACAAAATTGAAGAAAAGAAAGTCACCAACTAAGGGTAATGGTTGAACAGAAGAAGAAGAAGAAGTGGTTGAAATGAAAGCCACAAAAGCAAAGAAGTACACAACAAATAATAAACAAAAGAAAACAAGTTATGATTAGACCTAAGAAGAGGTAGTTTCAAGGTTACTATCTTTATTGTGAAGTTTGGGGTTATAAGGCAAGTAAATGCTAGTGGAGAAGGCTAGTATACGTCTCCAACTTGAGAAGATCCAATGCCGTATACAGAGGGAGACAATACAAAATTCAGAAGAGAACACCCATCATAAATTCTTGCACATACTGTAAAAAGCAAGGACATACTAACAAGGATTGTTGGTGAAAGCCCAAACCAGTGGTTTCAAAGAACAAGTTTGCTATATTGGCAGACTTTAAACAGTGTGAAAGGTGCAGGCAGGATGACCATAATACCAAGAGATGCATGAGACTTCTCCTTGAGCAAGAGAAGACACTCAATGGCATAGTGAACAATTGGTACAGTCAAAGCTGAGAAAAAGGAGAAAGCTATCATAAAGTCAGTTCAAAAAAAGGAATATAAAGTTAAAAAGGAGGTGGCTAACATAGATGAAATTGCACTAAAAGCTGACTACAAGAATAAGCAGTGGATCCTTGATAGTGGATGTACTTCACACATAATAGGAGACAAGAATAAATTATCAAAGCTGAACAAGTCAAGAGAAGGCAGAGTCAAGTTTGGCAATGATAATTCACTCAACATCAGTGGTCAAGGGTTAGTAAATATTGGAAAAGGAAAATTGAAAGATGTTTTGTATGTTGAAGGACTCAGATATAATCTAGCATCTATCAGCCAAATATGCAATGAAGACCATAAAGTGATATTCATAAAAATAGGTTGTCAAGTATAGAGTAAAGAAAGCAATGCTATTGCAACTGGGAAGAGAACTGTTGAAAATTTATATGTGATTGATGAGGACAAGACAAACAGTTGTTTACTTACAAAAGAAGAAGAAAATCAACTTTGGCATAGGAGGCTGGGACATATAACACAGAAGAACATGATGAAGTTAACCACTACTCATGCAATCAGAGACATTCCAGACCTCAAGAGAGAGAGGGAGTATGTCTGCTCAGCATGCTCTAAAGGAAAACATGTTAGAAAATAGTATAAGACCAAAGAGTTCAGTTCTAAAGTAGTGCTTAACATTATACATACTGATTTGTGTAGGCTGATGAGAACAAAAGGTTTAAATAATGAAAGGTACTTCATCTTATTTGTTGATGATTATTCCATAAGGACCTACATCATGCACCTCAAACACAAGTCAGAAGTTTTGAAATGCTTCAAGAGATACAAAAGATTTGCTAAAAATGAGAGTGGAAAGAAGATCAAAGTATTGAGGTCAGATTAAGGTACTAAATTTACAAATGAAGCTTTTGAAGATTACGTTGAGAAGCATGATATTTACCATTAGATGGCAGCAGTAAGAACACCTCAGCAGAACGGGGTAGTAGAGAGGAAAAATAGAGTTGTGGTTGAAATGGCAAGAACTCTACTGCTGAAATCCAAGTTTCACACAAGATTTTGGATAGAAGTAACATTTACAGCCATGCACCTATTAAACAGAGTTTTACTAAGGCCTAATACTGATAAGACTCCATATGAGCTATGGAGTGGGAAGAAGACAATAGCCAAGTATCTTAGAATCTTTGGTAGCCCATGTTTTGTGAAGAACAAGGAGCAAAACTTAGAAAAATTCCATGTTAGGTTAGATGAAGGCATCTTTGTGGGATACTTAGCAAAGACAAAAGGTTACAGATTTTTTCTACATAAATTGGGAAAAGTAGTCACTTTCAGTGATGTGAGAATAGATGAAAACTAGATAACAATGCATAATGGAGAAGCTGAGGACAATGAAGAAGATGACTTCAAGATAGATGAAGAATCAGACCAATATGAAGAAGAGGAAAAAGAAGTAAGTTTAGATTCAGAGAAGAGTGTGTCTAAAGATAAAGAAAGAGATCCTCTTACAACTAAGACTGTGCAAGAGAGAAAGACAAAGAAAATATGGACCAGTGCTCATTAAGGAATTCAGATCATATTTGACCCATTAGCAGTAGTTACAACGAGAAGAAGAATTGTGGGAGCTACTGCTTTACTCTCATAAGTTGAACCTAAATCTATTGAAGAGTCTACACAAGACAAAGTCTGGGTCGAAGCTATCAATAAGGAGTTAGATCAAATCGAGAAGAATGAAACATGGGAGCTGGTTCTAAGACCCACTAACAGGAATGTCAAAGGAACAAAATGAGTGTTTAGAAATAAACACAATGAAGATGGCAAGGTGGTGAGGAACAAGACTAAGCTGGTTTACAAAGGCTACACTCAAATAGAAAGAGTAGATGTTGATGAAACTTTTACACCAGTAGCAAGGTTGGAAACTATCAGAATGTTTTTAGCTTTGGTAGCACATAAGGGGTATAAAGTTTACCAAATGGACGTGAAATTAGCCTTTTTGAATGGGCTCCTAAAAGAAGAAGTGTATATTGAACAACTTGATGGAGTACAAATCAATAAGGATGAGACACACGTGTGCAAGTTGAAGAAAGCCTTGTATGGCCTTAAACAAGCCCTAAGAGCATGGTATAGCAGGTTGGATGTATATTTGAGAAGGTTGAACTTCAGAAGAGGAATAGTTCATAATAACCTATATGTGTTCAATTCAGAAAAAGACTAACTAATAACCATAGTATATGTAGATGACATCATCTTTTGAGGGGATCACTCTGAGCTATGCCAAGAATTTGTACAGAAGATGAATGAGGAATTTGAAATGTCATTGCTTGGAGAAATGACCAACTTTCTTGGATTACATATAAAACAGTGTGAAGAAGGTTGTTATATTTCTCATACAAAATAAGCCAAAGAGATGCTAAAAAAGTTTCACAATTCGAGAGCTTTATGATTAATTATAGATTAGTTTGTAAAATGGATTTTGGCATTTGTTGTTGATATCTGGTTAATAATCAAAGGTAAGGTGGCAAGGGGATGGGGAATGAAAAAGGAAAAAGGAAAAAGGAAAAAGGAAAAAGGAAAAAGAAAAAAGAAAAATGAAAAAGGTGGCTCTTAGAATTATTCTGTTGAAGGAGACGACGGCAAATGGCTAAAGGGCCAAGACTCTTCTTTGACGACAACACCATCAATGCTTTAGTTTTTCGCGAGTATAATTAGAATAAGAATAGACGATAAACCAAGAAAAGCAATTTGGATGTTCCTTCTTAAGACAAAAAAATGACCATAAAGGATCGGTTTTTGTTAATTTGTCAAGCATTTTACATTAGAATTAACTTTTTAAATTGTAGACAGGCATCACTAATTTAGTTGAGTTCTTCCATGAGTATTTTCCTGATCCACTAATTGAGGTATGAAAATATTTAAAATGCAAAATAAATTTTACAAGAATTTTATCGATTAATGGAAACTGCATCGCCTTTTGCCTTTAGAGAACAACCGGGCCAAAAATTAAAATTAAAGAAGAATCAAACATGCCCTCTTTCCTTTCGTTGATAGCCCCCCACCCCACCTACAAATAGAAAGTAGAGAGATGTCTATCTAAAAATTCATTATTATAAATGGATAAATTATCTTTTAAAAGAAAAAGTAAATTTTGGAGGTCCATCGAAGTCGCACATCTAACTCCGAATAACAACTTCACCTCCTTAAAGCATTTCAAAGATAGCAGATTTAGCTTTGTAAGATGTCTTCTGCTAGTATAGTACTTGCTTATAGATATGAATACTCTTGGTAGGAAAACTAGGAGATTTGACACAACAAGCAAAGTTACAAAAGGATGAAACACTTAACTAAAAATAAATTCTCAATCAACTTAAAAAACTTTTTTAATAAAGTAAATTTCATTTGTCTACTATTAATGTTAGAAAAAGACAAAATAATCATGATGACTTTCATTCAAGTGAAGCTCCTCAAACCTTTATAAATGAAAGCATGCAAGTAAGGAAAGCATATGGTTGTTCACCTAAAATTGTATTGCTTAGTATTTGATTTTATTTTCTCTCTAAATTCATTCTCCTTTTATGTAAACTATTCTTATAAAACACTCTCCATTAGTGAAATAACATTTTCTTCTTCACTGCCTATGCTTGTCCTTTCTTTTCCTAAGTTTTCTCACTCTCTTATGTGTTCTTTATGCATGCAACAATCCTAAAATCCCAATGGTATTTGATTGGAAAACCCTTGATATCTATCTCTGTTGTTCCCACAGCCTTGTATGGGTTGTAATTGTTGTCAACTAGATTTAAGTGTGCAAGCAGAAGTGGCTCAAATCTCAAGAACTGTAGGATAAGACTAGCATGTTAAATAACATTGTAAAGTGATCTCTTTGGAATGAACTTGTAGATGGAGTTTAGCATTGCTTAAGTCTTAGTGTGACATAGCATTGCATGAGAAAAATAAATTAAGGAGGATAATGCTGAAGTGTGAATAGAATAGTAATATAAAGCCATATGGAGGGGTAAAAAAGGAAATTTGTCGCAGTTACAGTAAACCCTACTAGGGTTTTCAAAGAAGGGAGTATATAAATGAAGATTTATCTTTTTTGGTAAACACCCATAAGAGATGAAATCAGAAATGTACCACCTCGTAAGAGAAGACAGCAGACTTGGTATCCATGAGACCACCCAGAAGAGAAGACAATAGGCTAGAACATGTGATGTGAAATACCAGACTAGAAACATGAGACAAGTCGAGAGACGTGAACCAACAAAACCAAAAGCATGTGGCAAGCCGAGAAACGTGAACCACTAGACTAGAAATGTGAGGCAGGTCAAGAAACGTGAACCAGCAGACCAGAAACATGAGGCAGTTTGAGAGACGTGAAATGCCAGACCAGAAACATGAGGCAGGGCAAGAGATATGGACCAACAAAACCTGAAGTGTGGTGCAGGCCAAAAGACATGAAACAATAGACTAGGAGCATGGTGTAGGCCAAAAGACGTGAAACAACAGACCAGGAGTGTGGTGCAGGGTGAGTGATGTGAAATGGCATACCAAAAGTATGAGGTAGTCCGTGAGATGTGAAACGGTAGACCAATAGCGTGAGGCAAGCTATGAGATGTGAAATGGTAGACTTGAAGCGTGTGTGCAAGTCATAAGATAGTAAGATGGTAAGACCAAGAGTTGGGTAGACAACCTAGAGAAGAAATTCAGTATAACATTTAAGAGAACTCAACGAATTTCTAGATTTCTTCAAGAGAGGTTAAAGAAAGTTTTAGTGATCTTTTAAGTGGTAGTGAAGCAGCCTATTCAAATCAAATAGAGGCAACACAAACTAGAAGAAGGGTAGACACAGTAAATGACACTCTTTGTATTGTGATTACTTTGTATTTGCAATAGAGAAAAGAGTAGAAGATTAAGACATCCATTGTAATCATAAGGGATACCATACTGGTGTTGTCAAGTATAGTAGATTGTCTCGGTAGAGGAAGAATCCCTACCATTATGGAGTACGTCACATTGACATAACTATGTAAATCTCTCATTTCCTTGCTTTGAATTTACATTCTGTGTTTTGAATTGAGTTGTGAACACTACTAAAGAATCATTAAACTCATAACCTAAAAGAAGACTTAATCAAGAACAATCGATTCGTCTAATAGACAAGGTGCCTATAAGGTAATTTTAGGAACTATTATGATCAGTAAGTAACAATAGATCTACCTCAGTTGAATTTGGGAAAGTGTTTATTTTTGGCTTAAATTATCAGAGTTTTTTTTTAAGGGCTGTGATACTAATTCACCCTCCCTCTCAGTATCACAGACTAATAGACCTTAGGGTGAAGTTGGGAACTTCAACCTCTTTTGTATATGGTTTGAAACCCTTAGGAAAGTCTATTTATTTTTCCTTTTTATTCTCTCTTAGTTTCTCTCTTTGTATCTCTGGGTGTTCTCCATCTGGTTATTTACTTAAAATTGTATCCCTTAGTATTTTCTCTTTGTTCTTTCTCTAAATTCGTTCTTTGAAATAACATTTCCTTCTTCATTACTTGTGTGTGTCCTCTCTCTTTCTAAGTTTTCTCACTCTCACTTGTGTTCTCTTGTGTTCTTCATGTGTGCAACGATCCATAATCCTAGAAATATCAAAGCCTAGGGGGAGGAGTGAGTTATATTAGGTATTTGTTCTACATATATTCTATTAGTTCAGATTTTCTTGAGGTTTTAAAGATTGTCTTATTGTTTCTAAGTGTTCTTAAGTACCTTTGGAGTGTTTTGGGATTTTATCTATTGAAGACATTATATTCCTTACTTTGCTCCTTAGATGGTAGGAAGCAATATCTCACTATTTTTAGTCTTTTTGAAAAAATAAACTCAGTCTTTTGCAAAACGACATCTTGTTCATCTTCTTTTACCTAAAACTCTTTTTTCCTTCTTCTTCCTCCTTTTCAAAGGTCAATAGAGAAGAAATCTTGCAAATTTCCAAAAGGGGATCAATGTTTGGGAAATTCTTGAGATTCATAAAAACCAAATCTATGAAAAATAAAAACTTAATTTTATGAAACTGATTTTATAATTAAAACAAAAGAAAAAGATGTTTAACTTTCAAAACCTTTTAAAGCTATTTATTTTCTTTCTTCAAAAACTCTTCAAAACCACTACGAGAAGCAATACAAATACATTCATATTGGACCAATCCAATTTTATAATTTTGTGCATTAGCATAAAATTCATATTCTTTGCTTTGATTGGTTTGAACTGCATGTGTCTGAAAATTGCATTACATATCCATTTTGTAAAACATCTAACCCTACAATGTAAAGTCATAAAGTAAGGGAATGAATTACTTTAAATGACAGAGTAATAAAAGTTAAACATCCTTTGTTTAGGCAACTTAGGGTTAGTGTTATTCCCACAGCTTTGTATAGGTTGTAATTGTTCTCAACTAGACTTAAGTGTGCAAGAAAGTAAAGCCACATGGAAAGACAATAAGGTAAAAGTCATATGGAGGGGCAAGAAGGTAAAATCCATATGGAGGGGCAAGAATGTAAAAGCCATATGGAAGGGCAAGACATTAAATTCGCTCTATTAGGTTTTTATGGAGGAGTATATAAAGGCCAACATAAGAGAGCACAGTGAAGAAGTTGTTGGACGAAGAGAGAGGAAATACTTGGAATAGAGAGAAAAGTAGTCATCGTCGGAAATAGGAGAGGTTGGCAAATTGAGCAAATCAGAGCAGATCGACAAACGAAGAAAGAGAACACTGATGGCAAGAGAACGACAAAATAAGGGTTTGACGCCAAAACAACAGCATTGGAAGAAGGAGAAAAATCATATATGACCAGATCGGAGACCGTCAGCAAAAAGAGGAGTTGACGGTAGAACGGTAGCAAAGAAAAGGCAGTTGGTTGGCAGAACGAAGAATGGATGACAAGGAGACAACACGACAAAGAGATGGATGGCAAAACGAGTTGATGGCAAAATAGAGTGAATAGTGAGATAGATCCAGCTAGATGAAGAGAGACAAATTGTTAGCAGAACACAAGAGAAAGGAGAAAAATTGAGACAGGCGGTTGGAAGAAAGAGAAAATAGGTATACAGCTAGAACAGAGGAGTAGACAGAAAGGAGAGAAAAAGAAACCAGACGGCCAACCAAGTGAGCATGGCAAAGCACACCACTAGTGGAAGGAGGGAGAAACCCGACAACCAAATAGTGAAGGAGAGAAAAACCCAATTCGGCCAGAACAGAGGGGTGGACGACTGATGAACAATGACCAACAAAAAAGGGAGAAAATCTAATACGACCAAAGGAGGTGTGAAACGGACAAGGAAAAACTAGAAACGTACGTAAGGCGAGCCATGAGACAGTGAGATTGTGAAATAGGAGATGAGTAAGACTGTGAGATGGTGAAAGCAGGAGCTATGTGAAACAACTTAGAGAAGGAATTCGGTGAAGCATTGAAGAACTCAACATATTTCCAAATTTCTTCAAGAGAGGTTAGAGAGTGTTGCAGTGAACTTCTAAGTGGCAGTGGAGCAGCCGTTCAAATCAATAGAGGCAAGATAAGTTAGAAGAAGGGTAGACACAGTAAGTGACACTCTTTGTATTGTACTTACTTAGTAATTGCAATAATAAAAGGAGCAAAGGATTAAGACATCTATTGTAAATAGAATTCTTAAGTATAATGGATAGTCTCAGTAAAAGAGTCCTTACCACCATAGATATACGTCACATTGATGGAACCACGTAAATCTCATGTGTCCTTAATTTGCTTTACATTCTATGTTTTGAATTAAGTTGTGAATGCAGCTAAAGTATTATCCAACTTATAACCTAACAAAGACCTAAATAAGAACATCCAAATTATCTATTAGGCAAGATGTCTAAAAGGTGACTTTGGGAACTATTGTGATTAGTAGGTAGCAATAGATCCACCTTAGTCGAGTCTTAAAAAGAGTTCGCCTTTAAAAAGAGGCTGAAGTTGTTCACTTACCTGTTAATTGCAAATTGTGGTGATACTGATTCACACCCTCTCTTAATATCATAAACTAGTAAATCTTAGGGAGAAGTCAGGAACTTCAATTGGTATCAGAGCACAGGTTCACCAATTTGAAACTTAACAACTTGGTGTATTTGTTTGAAGGGATCTAGAAGTTTGACTTATTCAGCATACTGAGAAATGTAACTAGCATTAGCACCACTTATAGAAAGAAGGTTCGAATCTTTAACAGAACCAAGGACCATATGTGGAGAGCAAGAATGCAAGTAGTATTTGCAACCATGGGCATGAATGTGGTGAAATGCGTATAAGAGGGTTTTATGGCTCCAAAAGAAGATAAATATGAATTAAGGTAGTTTGAGATAAATGGGAAGGCCTCAAATGTCATCATTTCAACATTGACAAATATTAAGTATGCTAAAGTTATAGACTGCAAGTCTGCTAAGGAGATATCAGACAGATTGCAGAAAGTCTATGAAGGTGATGGCAGAATGAAGGAGGCCAAGCTTCAAGTGCTCAAGGAGAGATATGAATCTCTTAGAATACAGAAAAATGAGATAGTTCAAGAGTTTTTCACTAAGGTTATTGACACTGTAAACGACCTGAGAAGTCATGGGAAGAACAAGGACTCATTGATTGTGAAGAAAATTATGAGAATTTTGCATGAGAAGTTTGCCTCAAAGGTAGCAGCCATAGTGGAGAGTAGAGATCTCAATTCTATGTCTCTGCATGATCTCCAGTGCAATCTATTGCATATGAGATAAGGATAAAGTTAGCTGAAAGTTTTACAACAACGAAAGTATCAAAAAAGGTAGCTTTCAATGCCATGAAACACTTGAAGATAAAAGAAGAGGAAGAATCATCTAATAAGGATGATGATGAGGAGGAGGAAGAAAGTGAAGGTGAAGTGTTGGTGTACTTCACAAGGAAGTTCAAAAATGGGTCTAAGAAGGGAAAAGGACAGTTATACAGTTATCATTGAGATGTTATCAGTATGGGTAGACTGGACACTTTGCTTCTTAGTGCAAAGTGAAACTGGATGATGAAGATAAGGATGGTGTTGATGAAGATAAGGATGGTGATGATGAGCTGAATTTAAAATGGAGAAGACCATCATTCAAATCAAAGAAGTCCAACAAGAAGATTGCCAACCCACAGAAGAAAAAGAGAAGCTCATTTAAGAGTTATGTGAGTTGGATAAAAAAAGCTGATGAGGAGAAAGATGAAGAATCATTAGATGAGCATGCCTTTATGGGATCAGTTCAAGGTGGTAGTTCAACCTATAAAGAGGAAGAGGAGGTTGATGAAGAAGAACCAGATCTTGAAGTTGAGTTGGAAGTAACTTCAAAGGAGATAATCAGAAGGGGCAGAACCATAAGGCCTATATAAAACAAGTTGAAGCAAAGTATGAGGAAGATGAAAGTCAAAAGGATAAAATAAAGGCTAAGCATATTGACTTAAAGAGAAGATTTGAGTAATAGATCAAAATATATGAAGACCTTACAGTAGAGCTTCGCTTAAGGGCTTCAAAATTTGAAGAAATGAAGAAAGAGTTACTGAGACTTAACAACTCAAAAGTAGCAAAGAAAACTTGCAGAAGCTTGAAATGATAGGAGAAACAAGTTCTATAAAAAGAGGAAAGAATGTGGAGAAAGTGTAGCAATCTAAGGCTACATCAGCTAAAGAAAATAAGAATGTGCCACAAAAGTTGAAAGAGAAGGTTTTGACTTAGAAGAAGATAGTTAAGAATAAAGAAGATTTGAAGAAGCAACCTAGGGTGGCAAACAAGAAGGAAGAAAAGAAAGTCAGCCAACAGAGGGCTATAGCTGAACAGAAGAAGGGGAGGAAGGTGGCTGAAATGAAAGTCACACAAGCAAAGAAGCTAGCTATGCTACCTACATAGCAAATGATGAACAGAAGAAGACAAGCTATAATTAGACCCAAGAAAAGGTAGTTTCAAGGTTATTACCTTTATTATGGAGTCTAGGGTTATAAGGCGAGTAACTATTGGTGGACAAGGCCAATATATGTCTCTAACTCGAGAAGATATGATGCTACATATAGGGGGAGACAATACAAAATTCAGAGGAGAACACCTGTCGTGAGTTCTTGCACATATTGTAAAAAGTAAGGACACATTGACAAGGAGTGTTGGTGGAAGCCCAAACCAATGGTTTTAAAGAACAAGTTTGCTGTATTGGTAGACTTGGAATAGTGTGAAAGGTGCGGGCAAGATGACCATAATGCTAAGGGATGCATGACACTTCTCCCTAAGCAAGAGAAGACACTCAATGGCATAGTGAAAACAAGCGGTGCAGTCAAAGCTGAGAAAAAAGAGAAAACTATCTTCCAATTAGTACAAAAGAAGGAATATAAAGCTAAAAGGGAGGTGGCTAATATAGTGGAAATTGCACTCAAAGTTGAGTATAAGGATAAGTAGTGGATCCTTGACAGTAGATGCACTTCACACATAATGGGAGACAAGAGTAAATTGTTAAAGGTAAACAAGTTAAGAGAAGGCAGAGTCAAGTTTGACAATGATGATTCACTTAACATCAATGGTCAAGGGTCAGTAAACATTGGAAGAGGAAAACTGAAAGATGTTCTATATGTTAAAGGACTCAGATATAATCTAACATCTGTCAGTAAACTATGCAATAAAGACCATAAGGTAATATTCACAAAAATAGGTTGCCAGGTAAAGAGTAAAGAAGGCAATACTGTTGCAGCTAGAAAGAGAACAACTAGAAATTTGTATGTGATTAATAAAGAAAGAGATCCTCTTGCAACTAAGATTATACAAGAAATAAAGCCAAAGAAAACATGGACCAGTGCTCATTAAGAAGATTAGATCATAGGCGACCCATCAATAGGAGTTACAACAAGAAGAAGAATTATGGGAGCTACTGCTTTACTCTCACAAGTTGGACCTAAATCTGTTGAAGAGGCAATACAAGATCTAACTAAATCTCTATCCACAAAGCTATTTGAAAAGCACAGAATGAGTTTGTCTGTGCGAATGCCTTATCAAGCCTGAAAATCAGGTGAATCCTCCATCTTTACTTTACGAGTTTTTCATATTTGTAATTAGTTGGCAAAGGGGGAGTGAAGCAATAGTGCAGGGGGAGCTATTAAGAAAGGGGGAGTGCATATTTAGGGGGAGTTGAAACTGCTGCATAGTAGCTTTTGTTATGAGTATTGCCAACAATTACAAAGGGTGAGATTGTTGTTCCCACAACCTTACATAAGTTATAATTGTTGTCAACTAGGTTTAAGTGTGCAAGAAAGTAAAGCCCCGTGGAAGGGCAAGAAGGTAAAAGCCATATGAAGGGGCAAGAAAGTAAAGGTTTTTATGGAGGAGTATATAAAGGAACATAAAAGAGCACAGTACATAAGCCATTAATGGGAAGAGAGAGAAAATGATTCAGCTATCGAGTGAATAGTAGCCATCACTGGAATAAGAAGAGAAAACGAAAATTGGCCAAACAGGAGAAGGAGATAATGTGAATGGAAATTGGTAGAGATGCAAGGTATCGAACCCTGTACCTCTCATAATTCACTGGGAAGGAGACAACACGACAACGAGGTGGACGATAAAACAAGTCGATGGTAAAACAGATTGAATGGTAAGATAGATCTGGTTGCATGGTGAGAGAGATCCAGTTGGATGAAGAGAGAGAGACCGTCGACAGAACACGAGAGAAAGAGAAAAATTGAGACAACCATTAGAAGAGAGAGAAAAAAGGTATACGGCTAGAACAGAGGAGTCGATGGGAAGGAGAGAAAAAGAAACCTAATGACCAACCAAGTGAGCACGACAAAGCACACCACCGAAAGAAGGAGAGAGAAACCCAATGACCAAACAGGGAAGGAGAGAAATACCCGATATGGCCAGAACAGAGGGGTGGACAGTTGATGAATAGTAAACAGCAAAAAAGGGAGAAAATCTGATACGACCAAAGGAGGTGTGAAACGAATAAGGACCAACCAGAAACGTACGTGAGGTGAGCTGTGAGACAGTGAGATCGTGAAATAGTTGACGGGTGAGACCATGAGACGGTGAAAGTAGGAGTTGTGTAAAACAATGTAAAGAAGAAATTCAGCGAAGCATTGAAGAACTCAATGTATTTCCAGATTTCTTCAAGAGAGGTTAGAGAGCATTGTGGTGAACTTCTAAGCGGTAGTGGAGCCTTTCAATTCAATAGAGGCAATACAAGATAGATGAACAGTAAACACAGCAAGTGACACTCTTTGTATTGTACTTGCTTAGTAATTACAATAGTGAAAGGAGCAGAGGATTAAGACATCTATTGTAACTGGAATTTTTAAGTATAGTTAATAGTCTAGGTAAGGGAGAATCCCTACCAACGTAGATGTACATCATGTTGACGGAACCATATAAATCTCCTGTGTCCTTAATTTGCTTTACGTTCTGTGTTTTGAATTGAGTTGTGAATGCAGCTAAAGTATCAGCCAACCCATAACTTAACGAAGACCTACATAAGAACATCTAAATTGTCAATTAGGTTAGGTGTCTGAAAGGTAACTTTGGGGACTATTGTGATTAATACGTAGCAATAGATCCACCTTAGTCGAAACTGAGAAAGAGTTTACTTTTAAGAAGAGGTTGAAGTTGTTCACTTACGTGTGAATTATGAATTGTGGTGATATTGAATCACCCCCTTCTTAGTATCACAAACTAGTAGATCCTAGGGAGAACTTAGGAACTTCAGTTAGTCACTAATAAAACTCAGTTAACTTGGCCCCTTACAAAATTACTCAATAGGATGAAGATCCCAAGAAACATTCTGAGATGATTATCCAACAAAACAACTTCTTAAACACTCATTTACACACCCTTGGAGACTAATTTACAAGGATAGAAAAAAAAATTTAGAAAACTGGTATTCAAATTATCACCAAAATTCCCAACCAAAAACCTCTTAAAGAACTTATTTTTAAACTATATCACATTTTAAAACCATCTCTAAACTCAGAAAATAATGAGTTTGATAAAGCCATCAAACTTTCCTTGAAAAATCTAAAACTATCTTCATTAAGGAAAGATTCAAAGCAGGCATGTGCCCTTAAGCAAGTATCAAATAAAGGTTCCCAAAACTTAAAATCTCTGAAAATAAAGTGATTTGGCCAAAACCTATATCATGTTTGATTGCTCTAGACATAGATATAGAAAACAAACATAACACCTTTGCCCAATACAAGTTCAATGCCTCTTCCATTTACAAATGGAACATTGATGGCATGTCTGAACATAACATCCTTAGTCTTTTATAGCAAATGACTATGGTTACCAACGCTTACAAAGGCTAGACCGAAGTTCTTGAAAAAATTGCTATTGAGTATCTTATTACAAGATTTTCAGGACAACTTAAAAGATGGTGATATTTTCACCTCACTAATGAGAAAAAAACATAAATTCTTAATGTATTCAAAACCACATAAAAGAATGTTCCTATCTTTGAAAGGATGGGTAACACGATTGATGATGTGACAACTTTGTCTCATCCACACTATTTTTTTTTTTATTTCAATCATTCTTACTTCAAAGACAAAAATGCTAAATTACTCAACAATCTCAAATGCAAAAAACTTTCTAAATTCCAAAACTATAAATCCACCTTTCTTACTAGAATTATGCTTAAAAATGATTTTAACCAACTTTTATGGAAAGAAAAATTCTTGGTAAGTCTTTCTACTTTTTCAGGAGAAAGAGTAAGGAATACTTTAAAGAACACCTACAGAAATCATATTGGGTATAACAAACTGACTTATGGGCTATTTGTATGTTATACGCAAAAGGAAGGATTTAAGATCTACCAAGATTTGAAACTCCAAAAACACTTAATATGGGAACTCAAGCAATCTTGTTTTGAGGTAGGTATATTCTATCAACAATTCGATTTGTAGTTTCCCAAATTTTTTGAATCTTCAAAATCTAAGAAAAAATCCCTTTCTAAACCCTTCAAAAAATTTGTAAAACCAAGCAAATCTCCTTTTTATTCAAAACCAAAGAAAACAACCCAAAAAACCCCACAACATAAACCTTCTTTAAAAAATTTGTAAGATATCACTTGTTATAGGTGTAAAAGAAAGGGATATAGTGCAATATACTGTAGAGCCTGTAAAAAACTCTAAAAATTAAACCTAGAAGAAGAAACACTTCAAAAGATCCAAAAAGTTTTTGTTATGGACTCTAAATATAAGCTTACAAGTAGCACAAATGAAGAATTAGAACAAATAGATAGACTTCAGACATCATTTTCTTCTGAAGTAGACACAAATTCAAAACAAGTAAATGTGTTTACTAAAGATCAAGAGTTATTACTTGATATTATTAAGCATATTATTGACCATTCCTTGCAAAAAAAAAAAAAAACCTTGAAAAACTTTTGAAAACCTCTAAAAACCAACCTAAAACACTTGAACACTTGAACTTAATAAGGTTCTTTGCAATCTTACTGAAATTCTTTCAAAAAAAAAAAATCCTAAACCCGACCTTTTGGGACCTCTAAAAAGAAATCAAAACCATTAAAATCAAATTCAAAGAGCTTAAAGAAAACCAAAAAAGGGATAAGGAAATCATACAATTTCTTCTCTCAAAATACCATGAAACCTATGAACCTAATGAAGTAGAACAACCAAAGGAATCCCAAAACATTAAAAACATAAAAAAAAATCCTAAAAGATTTTTTGTTTGCCTTTAAGCAGGTAATTTCGAGAAAATATCTAATCAAAATTTTCCTTGTGTTTTCTAATGATTTTAAAATTGATATTATTGCTCTTTTTGACATTAGTGCATATTTAAATTGCATTAAATAGAGCATAGTACCAAAATGGTTTTGATAAGGACCTTTTGGGGTCTCACGTTGAGAGAGGGAGGGGGTGAATCAGTGTGAGATGCTTACTTTTTACAAATTTTTCTAGATTAACCTCTATGACTTGTTAAAGTTTATGATCTCTTTTTATCTTACTTCTTTATATGAAAACGGCTATATGAATATTAAGCAAGTACAACCACCCAAAAATACACAAAATTTTCATGTGATTCACTCACAGTATGTAAGTTACATCTATAGTGTGATAAGATCACTCTTAGATCACACAATCCACTTTTGCAATCAATGGATATGGCTAATATAGTAGAAGGATCTCTCTTTAATCACTATAAAAGGATCATTTCTTAACCACTTACAATGATCTCCTGATCACCCCGAGGGTTTCCCACCCTTTTTCAATAAGTACATAAAAAGGTTATGACAAAAACTCCATTGAGAAAGATCTTTTCATGTGCACAGGTTGTGATAGAAAACTGATCTACTCCTTTATTTCCACTATTCTTTCCTCACAACTATTATTTACTTTCTATCATTTTGCTTAAGCTTTTTGCCGTTCTTTTCTTCCTTATTATCGGTCTCTACTCAAGCTTTACCAGTCTTTTCTTAAGCTCTATTGGTCTCTACTTAAGCTGTCTACCATTCTCTCCTTCCTCATTACTATTCCTTACTTAAGCTTTGTTAGTTTCTGCTCAAGCTTCTACTGGATTTCTCTCTTATAGGTCTCTTTTTCCTTTTTGCTATTATCATTCCTTTCTTTCTCTCACTGACTCTTTTTTCTCTCCCGCTGCCTCTTTTCTTTTTTTACTGTTGCCACTTTTGTTCTCTATTTCATTCTCTGTAATTCTTTTTTTCTATTTCTTTGTAGCTTTCTCTTATTGTTCTTCTGCTCTCTTCTTTTTTCTTTTCTTCTTTCAATCACAACTCTCTTGGCAGCTGCATCGATGTTTATATGCCTTGGGTTTAGGGTTGCTCTATTGTTAATAGTTAGCATTAATTCCTTAAATTTAAGGTTACCCCATTATCAATGGTTAGCATTGATTCCTTGAATTTAGGATCAACAGTCAACTTGACTCCTTGAATTTAGGGTTAATGGTCAGCATTAATTGATACCCAGCAAGTGACTTGTAATGTCACTACTAAATGCAATGGTAGAGGCAACCAAAACACTACCAGCAATCTGAGTCAACTTGTTATTTTTGGGAGCGCAAGGTGGAGCTGGTAGCATATTGATTTTAGCCCTGCTTTCTCTCCTCATTCTCATCACATTCCATCAATGTTGTCTTCCTTAACCCTTGAATAGATCAATTGCCAACATTTTGTAAATGCAGCAAACATATCTTAAAGACATTCATAACATCAAATCAATAAGGATAAATATATGAGATGTTGTTGACAACAAATTTAACATTAGCCATCAACGATAGGGTCAACAATCCCCCCCTTTAGATTTGTTGGCAACATATTAAATCCATAACTTAGCAATTAAGCACAAGCAGCAATATTAGCAAAAAGAAATACCTCTATTTTTGATATTCATAGTTTCCCTTGAAACATACATCTCCTTTTTTGCATATGAGTATGATACCAATTGGAAATAACCTCAATTTTTAACTCCCCTTTTTTTTTGTTTTTCCCCCTTTGACAATTGATTCTCCTTAATTTGATTTTTCCATTTGGATTTATCAAGCGACTCCCCTTTTTAATCAGCATATACTCTCTTTGGATTTATGTAAAATATCTCCCCTTTTGACAACAATTCTAGAGAATAATATAAGAGTGAAAGGGAGGAGAGTTAGAGGCATACCTCAAACTTTAGGAGTTTGCTGAAAACATAAGGTCAACCTTAATTTTTAGAATATCTCTCTTAACAGAGGTTTGGTGAATATATCTACAACTTGCTCTATAGTAAGCACATACTCTAGCTTTACTTTATTTTTCTCCACTTTTTCTTTAATGAAATGATACTTGATTTCAATATGTTTAAATATAAAGTATTGGACAAAATTCTTTGATAAATTAATGGCGTTTTGGTTGTCACAACCAATTAGTAATGGCAGCTTCACATCCACCTTCAAATCTTTAAGTTGTTGTTTCATCTATAGCATTTGAGTACAAGCCTAAGTAACAGCCATATATTCAGCCTCTGTAGTGCTCAGAGTTACTGAATTTTGCTTTTTGTTATGCCATAAAACACATCTATTGGCCAAATAAAATGCACCACCTAATGTACACCTTATGTTATCATAATTTCTAGCCCAATCAGCATTTATATACCCATATAAGTTAAGTTATCCACTTCTATCATAAAGTATCCCATAATTTATTATGCCTTTAACATATTTTAGGATTCTTTTAGCAAGCACAAGGTGAGATCCCTTAGGCTCACTTTGAAATCTAGCATAAAGTGATATAATAAATACAAGATCAGACCTTGATGCCGTTAAATATAGTAAACTTCCAGTTAACTTTCTATATTCCTTTTGATCAACTATTTTGCCTTTTTTATCTTTGCTTAACTTTGTTCCAACAACGATGAGAGTGCTTATTTCATTAAAGTTCTTTATCCTAAACCTTTTTAACAGCTTACAAGCATATTTTTCTAGGGAAAGGAAAATTCTAACATTGCTTTGCAAAACTTGTAGCCTTAAGAAGAATTTCATTTCACCTAGCATAAACATCTCAAATTCTTCTTTATCTAATTGGCAATAGCAATACAAAGGGCCTTTGTTTTAGTAGCAAAAATTATGTCATTAATATAAACTACTAACAATTAATTAACTCTCTTTATCTTCCTTTATATATAAGTCGCTATCCATATTTCCTTTTCTGAATTTCATATCTTTGAGATATGTATCTAACTTGGAATATGATGATCTTGGAGCTTACTTTAAGCCCTATTAAGCCTTTTTTAATTTGTACACACTTAAACTATCATGGTCAAGTATAAAACCATTGGACTGTTCAATAAATACCTCTTTTCAAGTTCTTGATTTAGAAATACAGATTTCATATCCATATGATAAACTTTGTAATTTCTTTGAGCAGCAATGGCCATGAATATTCTGATTGCTTTAAGTTTGGTCACAAGAGCAAAGGTCTTTTTAAAAACACCTTTTACTTGTGAGTAGCCTTTGTAGACAAGTCTTGCCTTATTTCTTATAACCTCACCATCTTCATTGAGATTATTTTTGAACACCCACTTGGTTCTAATAATGTTTTTCCTTTTAGGTCTTAAAACTAAACACCAAGTGTTGTTCTTTTCAATTTGATCAAACTTTTTATTTATAGCATACACCCATTCTTTGTGCTTTAATGCTTCTTCCACTAACTAGGGTTTAACTTCTGAGATCAATGAGGCTTGTTTACCATTTTTTTAGCCTCTTTCTACTCTACATGGTGTCCTTTTTGTTGCCAATAATGTTTTTAGCATCAACTTTAGTTCTAACTGTTCTGTGAGCTTAGTAATGCCTTGATTCATTTTTTTCGTCACTTGTAATTTGATAATCAACATCTTCCTCATGTTGAATAGCCTCTGATTTATCATTTTTAGATTCCTTTTTATTATTACACGCAGCATCTTCAGTTTAATTATCCTGTGATTGCATTGTGGAACCATTATTAATCACTTTAACATTAGAGTTGTATACAATTTTCTGCAGCCTTTTGTTGTAACATCTGAAGCCTCTTCCATTTGGTACATAGCCCAAGAATATGCCTTTATCAGACTTTTCATCAAAATTTCCAAGATTCTTACCTTTGATTTTAATGAGGCACGAGCTTCCAAATACTTTAAAATGTTTTACACTTAGTTTCTTTCCATTCCATAGCTCATAGGGTGTTTTTTTTTTTGTTTTGTATATGGTCTCATTAAACATATGTTTTGAATTTGAGTGGCAGTAGTGATAGCCTCTCTTTAGTAGCCATGTGAGGTATCATGCTTAGCCAATATGGTTTTTGTCATCTCCACTAGGCTTCTATTCTTTCTTTTAGTCACTATATTTTGTTAGGGTGTGTAAGGACTAGCATATTCATATTTTACTCCATGTTTCTCCAAATAATTTTCAAATTCATTACAAGAGTATTAGGTCCTATTATTTGTCTTGAATCTTTTAATTTTTCTCGCCTATTAATTTTCAACCAGCCTCTTATAACTCTTGAAACTATTGAGAGTATCTAATTTATATTTCAAAAACATAATACAAATCATTCTTGTAAAATCATCAATAAAATAAATAAAATACCTATCACCCTTTAATAATTTTTGTCTTGTAGGTCCATAGATATTTGAATAAATGAGCTCCAATGGCTTCTATGTTTGAATCTCCACATTTTTGTGAGTAACATTCACCATCTTCCCTTTTTGACAAGTGCTGCAAATGATATTTCTTTCTCTTCTCAGCTTGGGTATATCTTTCACAGGTTCATATTTGGACAATTGTTTTATCCCTTTTTGTCCAAGATGTTCCAATCTCTTATGCCACAACAAATTCTAATGTGAGGTACCCGTGTAGCATACGTTTTTACTGTTGGAAACTTGGTATAAGTTTCCATTTATTCTTTCTCCTTTTGTAAGAACAGCACTATTACTTAATTTTTTTACCGTGTAATTACTCTTGCTAAAAGTAACTTTATACTTATCAATTCAAAGTTGACTACACTAATTAGATTCTATTTTAACCCTTCAATATAAAGCACTTTCTTTAATTTCACCTTTTCTGCACCAATTTCAACAGCACCGACACTTTTAATCTTTAAAACACCATTATTACCAAATGTGATTGACCCTCCATTATATCTTTCTAACTTCCTTTAACACTTTAGAGTCTCCTGTCATGTGTGAAAAGCAACCATTGTCAAGGATCCATGGCTTTTCTTTCTTGGAAGCTTTTAAGGCAACTTTTATAACCATTTCCATTTCCCTTCCTCTTCTTCTTTTTTGGCCAAATGTATGAGCATATGTAAGTGTTTTTCTTTACATTCTTTGACTAGGTAACAATGTCAAGCATTCCTTAACAGTATGTCCAGCCTTTTCACATCTTCCATAGATTTCTTCTTATATATTGAATTTGTTTCTTAGTGGAATTTGACTTCTTTTCACTTATGGCTGTCTCTTTTCTTAATAGAGTCTCTCCTTAGACTCTTAGCTCACATTCCTCTTTATTATAGACTCATTATTCTAGCATACACTAGCCTTATGCCTATACTTACTACAACACCAACAAAATCCTTCAAATCCAAATTTTCTTCTTTTAACAAGTTCATATCCCCTATTTTTAGCACTTGTTGTGGCAACCTTCTTTTCATCTTTGACAATCATTCTCCTTTGGATAGGTGTTTTCATCATATCTTTCCCAACCCATTTTAACTTGGGTTGATTTCTTTTCTTCATAACATCAACTTCTTTCAATTTTATTTTTCTTTGTGTTTACTTTTAAGTATAAACACAATTTTCTTCTTTTCTTCTACCCTTGCATTTGACCTTTCAATATAGCCAATTCTTTTCTTCCTTATGGAATAAGGTCTTTGTTTGCTTAGACTCTCATCCAACATTTCGGTAACATTATCCTTGATAGCATTTGCTGAAGAAGACTCTCCTCCCACTTCTACAATTTGTATAAAGCTTTCTTTATACTTCTTCAATTTAGATTTAACCTTGTGGAACTTGGCTTGCAATTTTAGCACTTTTTGCTCTTATACAATCACATTAGTGCCAAGATCTTTGTGTATTTTGCCTTGCTTTGTTTCAAGTAAATTCAACTCCTCAATTCTTTTCAAATACTCATTTTCTTTTGTTTCAAACTCCTTTTCATTCACTTGGAGATCAAATTTATCACAATCAAAATTTTTATTTATTTTATTAAGATTCTTTATTTCCTTTACAAACTTCTTGTTTTTGTGCAAATAAGCTCTTAATTCATTCTTAAGTTATTGTACCATCTCTCTTTTCCTCTTCAGCTAATTCCTTAACACTTAAGGATTCTGTTTTATCATTTACCTATATAACGAGCACATTTTCTATACCATTATTGTCGAAATCATCATCAACTTCTTCTTCAGAATCTTTTTCGTCTACCTTGCTCAAGAAATTTCTTCTTTTGGATTTGAAGAGTTTCTTTTTCCTTTGACACTTGAATTCCTAGCTTTAGAATAGTTGGATTTCTTTGTTCTCCTCCTTAGGGCCAACTCATCATTATCATCATTATCAGTTGCTTTTCTCTTTAGGTAGTCCACTGCAAAGTGCCCAATGCCTCCCCAACTAAAGCACTTTAAATGTAATTTTTCCTTGTATTTTTTTCCTTTCCTTATATTTTGGTGATATATGTCATGACTTTATCAAATTTAGCATCACCATCTTTTACTTCAAAGCTATTAGTGGTTTCTTTTTTTTTTTTTCGTTCTTTAATTTTTAATTTCTTCATGGCATTGAAGGCCACTCTTTCTCTGTTTTAGGCTTTTTTTTCTTTTTTCATTGGGGTTATTCTCATTTTATAAGCCACTAATATGTTATGTAAATCGTCAAAGGGTAGCCTATTCAAATCTTTATCTTTTATAAAGGAAACTTTGACATTAAAAACTTTTGGTAAAGTTCTAAGTATTTTCCTTACTACAGTGACATCATTGATCTCCTCCTCATATCCTCTAATGAAGCATATAATTTCATTTACTCTTGTAAAAAAGGCATCTACTGATTCATCATTCAACATCTTTATATCTTAAATCTGCTCCTCCAAATTTGTAGCTTGGCTTCTTTCACAACCTTGTCTTCTTTATAAATATTCTTTAATTTGTCCCAAATTTGTTTGGTTGTGTTGCACCCCATTACTTTGGTGAATTCCTTATTTGATAAGGAGACATATATGGCATTTTTAGCCTTTACATCATATTCTAAATTCTTTTTATTAATAGGTGTTATAGCAACACCTTTGATAGTAGGATTAAAGCTATTGACAACAGATTTAAATGCATTCAAACCAAATGATAGTAGATATGAGAGCATTATATTCTTTCATAATTGATAATTTTGTCTGTCAAACATGAGAATACCCTTGTTATTAACACTGTTTATATTCTCTATGATATTAACCAATAATAGATGTAAAGATTCTCAGCAGCAAAAAAATTTCAGATCAAAGCAAGCAGAATAGATCAACCTCTATGACCTATTAAAGTTTATGATTTTTTTTATCTTGCTTCTTTATATAAGAATGGTCATATAAATATAAGTACAAGCATCTGAAAACACATAAAATTTTTACATGGTTTACCCATAGTGTGTGAGCTATATCCACAGTATAATATGATTACTTCTAAATTATACAATCCATTCTTATAATCAAGGGATACAACTAATATAGTGGAAGGATCTCTCCTTAACTACTATGGAAGGATCATTCCTTAATCACTTACAATGATCTCTCGATCACTCCAAGAGTTTCCCCTAAGAAAGATCTTTCTATATGCACAAGCTGCTGTGGCAGAAAACTAATCTTCTCTTTCTTTTTGTTGTTCTCTCCTTACTGTCATTCTTTACTTTTTGTCGTTCTGCTCAACCTTTCTACCATTCTTTCCTTCCTCATTATTAGTGTCTACTCAAGCACTGTTGGTCTCTATTTAAGCTTTTTACCATTCTTTCCTTCCTTACTGTTGGTCCCTGCTCAAGCTTTTGCTAGGTTTCTCTTTGCCTCTGCCAAATTTCTCTTTTCCATGTTTTCTTACCTCTCTACAATTCTCCCTCTTTTATGCTTATATTGATCTCTCCTTCCTTTTGCTACTATCTCTCTTTTCTTTATCTTGCAACCCTTCTTTTCTTTTCTGTCGCTGCCTCTTTTGTTCTTTATTTCATTCTTTACAGCTTTCTTTTTCTGTTTCTTTTTCTTTTTGTTCTACCGCTCACCTTATTTACTACTTTTTTTTTCTTCTTTTGTTCACAACTCTCTTGGTAGCTACATAGGTGTTTATATGCCTTGAATTTAAGGTTGCTTTATTATCAACAGTCAGCTTTGATTCCTTGAATTTAAGGTTATCTTATCATCAACGGTCAACATTAATTCCTTGAATTTAGGGTTAATGATCAACATTGACTTTTTGAATTTAGGATCACATAGCAAGTGACTTATAGTGCCACTACTAAATGTAATACTAAAGGCAGCAATTAGTGCTTTCTTTACAACCAAAGCACCATCAGTAATCTAAATCAACTCATCATTTTTAGCAACATAAGGTAAGGCTAGCAGCACCCTGATTTCGACCCTACTTTCTCTCCTTATTCTTATTATATTCCACCAATGTCGTCTTTCTTAACCCTTGAATAGATCAGCTACCAACACTTTGTAAATGCAACAAACACATCTTAAAGGTACTCACAACTTTAAATCAATAAGGACAAATATATAAGATACTATTAACAACAAATCCAACACTAGCCATTAAAGATGAGCTTAATAGTTTTCAAGAAAAAATAAATGAAAAATTGTTTACTGCCAACAATTCAAAAATGGTAATTTTTAGTAAAACTACTACATTTATTAAAAATTAGAATTTCAAAATCAAAAGTAGTTTTGTTCTTGTTGAAAATATGCATTATATTGTCATTTTAAGGACTGCTTTCATAAATTTAATAACTCCCTATTCTATGAATTATGATAGCATTTCTTTTAAAACAAAATCACAAAAACTTGTTTGCCAATTTTTAGAAAAACCAAAGACAAAAAATTTTAATTTCCTATAAGCTCATTCAATTTATGAAAATAAGATTCATAATCTAATATTGTCAAAACGTTTTTAACTTTCTAAGCTTTAACACCAATTTTTGTTAAAGAAAATTAAAAAAGAATTATAAAATGCTTTTCTTTAAAAAAGAATTGAAAATTTCAAAAATCTTTTACAAATTGAACTCTGTTCAAATTTAACAAATGCTTTTTGAGATAAGAAACAACATAGGATTGACCTACCCTATAAACTGAACTTTAGTGAAAATTAAATTCCCCCAAAAGCATGCCTTAATCAAATGTCTGTAGAATTAAAATAACACTAGAAAAAATGAAATTAGAGATTTGGAATTGAAAGGACTAATCTCGAAGTCTTGTTCTCCATGGTCTTGTGCTGCATTTTATGTTAACAAGAATTTTGAGGTAAAATGAGGGATGCCTAAGTTAATTACTAATTGCAAACCCTTGAACAATACCCTTAAATGGATTAGGTATCCTATATCTAACAAAAAGGACTTGTTATGAAAATTTCATTCAGTATACATTTTCTTAAAATTTAACATGAAATCAAGATTTTGGCAAATTCAAATTCATCCAAAAGACCATTATAAAATTTTATTTATAATACAAAATGTTATGTCCTTTGGATTGAAAAATGATCCTTTTAAATTCCAGAGAATTATAAATGACATTTTTCATTCTCATGCAAAATTTTGCATCATTTACATTGATGATATATTGGTTTTCTTAAAATCAATTGAAAAGAATTTTAAACATTTATACAAATTATTTTCAATTACTAAGAAAAAGGGTCTTGTGGTTTCTCAATTAAAAATCTCTTTATTGGAAACAAAAATTTGTTTCCTTGGACATTGTATCACCTAAGGAACCATCACTCCCATCAAAAGGTCTTTAGTCTTCTTTGAAAATTTCTTATATAAAATCACAGACAAAACTAAATTTCAATAATTCTTTGGAAGTCTAAATTATGTCATTGATTTTATCCAAAATATTTAAAACCTCATAAATCCCTTGCATGATAGGCTTAGGAAAAATCTTAATCCTTGGACAGAAAATCACTCTGCTATTGTTTAGTAGGTGAAATCCTTAGTCAAAGAAATTCTTTGTCTCTAAATCACAAACCTCTCTCTTCAGAAAATTGTTAAAACTAATGCATCTGAAATTGGTTATAGAGGTATTCTGAAGCAAATATATAATGATAATGAAAGAATTGTCCAATTCACTTTTGGACATTGGAATGATTCCCAGAAAAATTATTTCACAATGAACAAGGAAATTCTTTCGATTATCATGTGCATTCAGAAATTCTAAAGCAATTTACTAAATAAAAAGTTCATACTCTAAATTAATTATAAATTAACAAAACAAGTCCTCTAGAAGGATGTTCAAAACTTGGCATCTAAGCAAGTCTTTGCTAGATGGTAAGCAATATTATCAGTCTTTGACTTTAACATTGAATTCATAAAGGGAGAGAAGAACTCAGTTCCTAATTTTCTAACATGAGAATTCTTGTAGGAAAACCCAAAAACATGCCCCAAAAGAACAAAAAGAAAAGAAAAGAAAAAAAAGCAATCCCAGCCCAAAAAGAAAAAGCCCATTCTTCTCTAAAACCTGAAGCCTAGCTTACCTCAAAATCCACAAGCTTGAACTAATAACCCTAAGCCAAATAACCTTGACCAAATCCATAAAAACTTGGGCTAACATGGTCTAAGAAGATGAAAAAGCCTAGCAAGGTAAAAAATGGTTAGAAAACCTTGACTCAAACCTAGAACTGTACAAGGCTATCCAAGAAGTTTGCACAAAATTTGAAACCTTCAAAGATAAGGCTTGCGAACTCATTTCAAAAAAGAAGACAAACTCTTCTTTAAAACCCCTATCTTAAAATGATTTTGAAAACCTTTCTTTCAAAATGACTTCTTCACAAACACACATAAAACACGCAAAATATTTTACCTATAGAAGAAGGATTCTTCCATGAAAACCCATTAAAGTCCATATTAAATGCTTTTCCCACTTGATGACATTATAAACTATTGATAGTACAAAACCCCAAAAATACTACATGGTCATCCTTGAATACACCAAATCTACAAATTCAAACACTTCCCTTAAGAGGAAAACCATGCAAAACCTAGATATTTAACCTATCAAGTCCAAAAAATCCTTAACCCATTGAACTAGGGACAAGCCCTTACAAAACCTAAACTGTTCCCAACAACTCTAAAACCAAGTATGACCATTACCTATTGTTAAATTACTAGGATTACCAGCAAATATAGTTTAATACTTTCCTTTTCCAAAATGAAAAAAATAGGAATTCTTGGCTATTCTATTTCAACATAAAAAATGATTATTCAAAAACTCCTAATTGGTTCAAATAGTGGTGGCAATACTTTGAATCCACCCTTGAACTCCTTAGGGAACAAGTGAGGGAAGGGTATGAATTGTTCAAAACCAATTATGAACCTACAAAGGACGAATCGTGATTCTTTCCTTTGTTTCAATTCCATGCAAAGTTCTTGTTGTTCCCATAGACTTATATGAGTTGTAATTGTTGTCAATTAGGTTTAAGTGTGCAAGAAAGTAAAGCCACATGGAAGAGCAAGAAGGTAAAAGCCACATGGAGGGGCAAGGACATAAAAGCCATATGGAAGGGTAAGACAATAAATTCACTGTAAGTAAGCCCTATTAGGGTTTCATGGAGGAGTATATAAAGGCCATTGGAAGACAACAAAAGGTAAAGTCAGCAATTGAGCAAAACAGAAAGAAAACCTAGACAACTAGCTAACCAAAGAGAGAAAACGTGAGGAAGGAGCCGGCCAAACAAAAAGACGTCCAAAATAAATCACTCAGAAAATACACGGGAGCAAATGGCAAACCACCACCTACAAAGGAGAAGACACAGTTGGACAGCAACCAAAGGTGAACGGCAAATCACAAATTAGAAGGTTCTGGACAGAAAGCACAAAGGGTAACCGCCTAATGAGAGAAAACAATAGAAGACACGGCTGGACAGCAACCAAAGGTGAACAGCAAATCACAAATCAGAAGGTGTTGGATGACAAAACACAAAGGGTGACTGACCAAAGAGAGAAAACAAGAGGGGAACGACTGGACGACAAGGGAGAACACACAGCAAAGAGGTGTGATGGTTGGAGAAA
The DNA here is from genome assembly GCA_037897445.1 of Ceriops zippeliana. Taxonomy (NCBI): domain Eukaryota; kingdom Viridiplantae; phylum Streptophyta; class Magnoliopsida; order Malpighiales; family Rhizophoraceae; genus Ceriops; species Ceriops zippeliana. Next base: position 1,589,282 of record JBAPLH010000228.1, read on the forward strand.
ACCGTGTGACTCACATAATAGAGAAGACAGCATATCGTCCGTAAGGGAAGAGAGGAGAAACCTTAAAAGAGGAGACCACTGGGAGAGCAAACCAATCTATTCAAAGGTGTGAAACGGACAAGTGCAAACCAAAAACCGTGGTAAGGTGTGTGACCAGTAAGGCGTACAAACTAGAAACATATGTAAGATATGAAACGCCAAACCAGAAGTGTGTGACCATCAAAGGGTGCAAACTAGAAACGTGCGTGATACGTGTAACATCAAACCAGAAACGTGAGGCAAGCTGTGAGATGTGAAATAGGAGATGAGTGAGACCATGAGATCGTGAAAGTAGGAGCTGTGTGAGACAACCTAGAGAAGGAATTCAGCGAAGCATCAGAAAGAACTCAACGTATTTCCAAATTTCTTTAAGCGAGGTTAGAGATCATTGCGATAAACTTCTAAGTGATAGTGGAGCAGCTTTTCAATTCAATAGAGGCAAGACAAGTTAGAAGAAGGGTAAACACAGTAAGTGACACTCTTTGTATTATTCTTACTTAATAATTGCAATAGTAAAAGGAGCATAGGATTAAGACATCCATTGTAACTGAAATTCTAAAGTATAGTGGATAGTCTCAATAAGGGAGAGTCCTACCAATGTGGATGTAAGTCACGTTGATGGAACCATGTAAATCTCATGTGTCCTTAATTTGCTTTACATTCTATGTTTTGAATTGAGTTGTGAATGCGGCAAAAGTATCAGCCAACCTATAACCTAATGAAGACCTAAAGAAAGGTTACTTTGGGGACTATTATGATTATTAGGTAGCAATAGATCCACCTTAGTGAAGTCTGAGAAAGAGTTTACTTTTAAGAAGTTAAAGTTGTTCACTTACTTGCGAATTATGAATTGTGGTGATACTGATTCACCCCCTCTCTTAGTATCATAAACTAGTAGATCCTAGGGGGAAGTCAGGAACTTTAGTTAGTCATTAACAAAACATAGTTAACTTGGGCCCTTACAAAATTCCTTAACAGGATGAAGATCCCAAGAAACTTTCTGAGATGATTATCCAACAAAACAACTTCTTAAACACTCATTTACATACCCTTGGAGACCAACTTATAAGGAAGAAAGACAACTTTAGAAAACTCAGAAAATTCCTGACCAAAAACCTCTTAAACAACTTAGTTTTAAACTATATCACATTTTAAAACCATCTCCAAACTCAGAAAATTATGACTTTGCTAAAGCCATCAAACTTTCCTTGAAAAATCTAAAACTATCTTTATTAAGGAAAGATTCAAAGGAGGTAAGTGCCCTTAAACAAGTATTAAATAAAGGTTCCCAAAGCTTAGAATCTCTAAAAATAAACAAAAGTGATTTGGCCAAAACCTATATCATGTTTGATTGCTCCAAACATAGATATAGAAAAAAAAAAAACAAAACAAAACACCTTCACCCAATACAAGTTCAATGCCTCTTCTATTTAAGAATGGAACACTGATGGCATGTCTAAACATAACATCCTTAGTCTTTTATAGCAAATGACTATGGCTACCAGCGCTTACAAATAAGCAATGGGGGAGAGCAGATCTGGTATCCGTGAGGTGTGAGACCAAGTGAGGTGTGAGGTAGGCCTTATGAATTAAACCAACAAAACCAGGAGCATGGTGTAGGCCAACAGATTTGCAACAGCAAAATAGAAGCATGAGGGCAGGCCGTGAAATAGTGAGATGATGAAACCAGGAGATGGGTGAGATTGTGAGACAATGAAAGTAGGAGTTGTGTGAAACAATGTAGAGAAGGAATTCAGCGAAGCATTAAAAGAACTTAACATATTTCTAGATTTCTTCAAGAGAGGTTAGAGAACGTTGAGGTGAACTTCTAAATGGCAGTGGAATAGCCTTTCAATTCAACAGAGGCAAGACAAGTTAGAAGAAGGGTAGACACAGTAAATGACACTTTTTGTATTGTACTTGCTTAGTAATTGTAATATTGAAAGGAGTAGAGAATTAAGACATCCATTGTAGCTGAAATTCTTAAGTATAGTGGATAGTCTTGGTAAGGGAGAGTCCCTACCACCATGGATGTACGTCACGTTGACGGAACTACTTAAATCTTGTGTATCCTTAATTTACTTTACGTTATGTGATTTGAATTGAGTTGTGAAATAGCTAAAGTATCAACTAACCCATAACCCAACGAAGACCTAAACAAGAACATCTGAATTATCTATTAAGCAAGGTGTCTGAAAGGTGACTTTGGGAACTATTATGATTAGTAGGTAGCAACAGATCTACCTTAGTCAAGTCTGAGAAAGAGTTCACTTGTAAGAAAAGGTTGAAGTTGTTCACTTACTTGCGAATTGTGAATTCTAGTGATACTGATTCACCCCCTTTCTCAGTATCATAAACTAGTAGATCCTAAGGAGAAGTTGGGAACTTCAATTCCTTTTACTATAGGTATTATCCTAGTATTATGAATTTCAAACTCAAAAAGATACTCTTGTTGTAAAAAGAAAATTCAAAGAGAAATGGTGGGATGCTTCTAGAAATTTAAAAAATTTCACCAAAGAAGTTGTATGAAAATAAATGGAGAAGAATTAAAAAGCCCACTAACCAAACCCAATTCTTGCAAAAGCCAATACATTATTCCTAGCCTAGAAGTCCCATGCAACAATAAGGTTAGCCTGGGCCCAAACTAAAGAAGAATACTTTGCAATAATAAAATAGATTTTGTAATCCAAAACCTTTTTAGAAGGAACTTTAACCTAGGTTACCCAAGCCCAAAACTTAAGCAGATATGAAGATGAAGAAGATTCAATAGACATGCTTTAAAGCAACGAAGATGACTACTTTGGACGGTTCCCTCCAATAAAACTAAAAAAATGACAAAAACTACGTAAAATTTGCCAAGATCTAAAGCTTAAAAAACACCTAAAATGGGAACTTAATCAATCTTGTTTTGAGGTAAGTACATTCTGTCAATAATTCGATTTAGGGTTTCCCAAATGTTTTGAATCTTTGAAATTTACGAAAAAAATCCCTTTCCAAACCGTTTAGAAGATTTTCAAAACCAGGACAAAATGTTTTTCAAAAGAAAAAGTAGATTCCTTTTGCGAGACCATTATTACAAAAGGATAAAACTGCTTAGGTGGAAAGCAGATTCCCCATCAACTCAAAATGCTTCTTTTGATGAAGTAGATTCCATTTATTTGTCACTACATCAAAAGAAGACAAAATAGTCATAATGACGCCTATTTAAGTGAAACTTCCTAAGCCTCTATAAAGGGAGCATGCTCGAGTAAGGAGGACAATTTTGTTAGGAACTCCATTTTAGATTTTATAAGCATTGGCAACCATAGTTATATGCTATCAATGTTATATTCGTAAGTAGAAGAGGCATTGAACCTGTATTGGGTAAAGGTGTTTGATTTGTTTCTATATCTATGTTTGAAGTAGTCAGACCTAATATAGGTTTTAGCAAAATCATTTTTTTTTTTTTGAGATTCTAAGTCTTGGGAACCTTTATTTAATACAAGATTAAGGGCACTTACCACCTTTGAACCATTCCCTGATGAAGATGGATTTAGGTTTTTTAAGGAGAGTTTGATGGCATCAGCAAAGTCATCATTTTTTGGGTTTGGAGATGGTTTTAAAACCTGATATGGTTTTAAAATATGTTGTTTAAAGGGTTTTTGGTTAGGAATTTTGGTGGTAACTAGGATACTAGCTTTCTAAATTTGTTTTTCTATCCTTGTCAGTTAGTCTCCAACGGTGTGTAAATAAGTGGTTGAGAAGTTGTTGGATCATCATCTTAGAAAGTTTCCTAGGATTATTATTCTGTTGAGGAATTTTGTAAGGGGCTAGGTCAACTGAGTTTTGTTAGTGACTAACCTTGAATTGCCTAAGTAGAGGATGTTTGACTTCTATGAATTTGTCATTTGAAGTAATCCATTCCCTTACCTTATGTTTGAGGTTGAACGAGGGACACATAGGTTAGTTATTAACTACAAACCCTGAATAAGGCCCTCAAGCAGATTTGGTATCCTATACCTAACAAAAATGACTTCTTGCAAAAATTACATTAAGCATACATTTTTTCAAAATTTGAGATGAAATCAGGATTTTGGCAAATTACATACATACATACATATATATATATATTGAATTATTTTATAACATAATATCGTATTGTAATAAATAGGTTATTACTAAAATAAATGGTCACCAAAAGATATGTTGTTAATTTCATCAATAGAAGCTAATCCTAAGAAATTCTCACTTATTTGGCTATCAAACCATTGTAGATATCTTGTCTTAGTAGAAGATGATTTAATAATATATATAAAAATCCTATTAAACGTAGTAGCACTTATACTAATAAGATATCTCTAATTATAAATTCGTTATATCATTTTTCTTCCAAAGGTCTATTTGTTTATTGAAAAATAACTTAGTTGTATAAACTATTTACAAAGAAAAATTTTTATAAAGAAAATAGATTATATGTTATAGTTTGACAAATTTGCTTGAAAAATATTTCCTATGTTTAGTACAATTGTGAATTTCTAAAAATTTATGCACTAAAGAATTATGGTTTTCTTACCCTCTAGGTATAAAGTAAATCTATCAATATGACATTCTTTTTATAGGAAACCTAATAATTTCTTATATCAATTATGCTAATTGGATAACATAACATTTCTTTGTTGGTGTTGATTAGTACTAATTCTCCCTAAAATCCAAAATTGATTTCTACGAATGACTTTCTCACCTTTTTAATTGGAAAATTTAGGATAGATTTAGTGCCTTATTAGGTAAGCCACTTGGTCATTAACTAGTTATATAAACACTTTAGTGCCTAAAAAATAATTGGCTTAAAGGTAAAATTATTGATGAAATTAGAAGTTAAGTCCAATTTGAATGATGTCAACAATTATAAAGGAACTTGATGGCAAGGAAGTAGGGCTTGAGGTAGTGGTAAAAGAGGAGTTTGGTGGTGGTGACAGTGATAGAAGAGGAGTTTGGTGGTAGAGGCATCAAGCCAAAGGTTGACCAAAAAGTTTTAAAGTTACATCTTAGTTTTTATTATGTCTCTTTTGGAGAATGACTTCCACTCATTATAAGTAGAAGTTTTTTCCAAAAAAAAAAAAAAGTTTGTTGACTTGTAGAAAATTTTTTGTTGATTACAATTTTACATTGTATTAAACACTTTAAATTGAGGAAAATATTTTGCAAAAAAATTTTGTGAAATAGATGGACCTTGGATGTACCATATTAAAAGGTATAAAAAACTTATATAAAACATATACCAAATATATACCAAGCTTGACACCAATCATTAACACATTGATATATAATACCATCATGTTAAGCATATCATCAATAATATCATATTAAGCAAATGCAACCTATTCTTAGAAAAAATGATTCCAATTAAGAGCCATAACCATACAAGGCATTGCATATTTTGATCATCTATCATGGTTATAATATGCTTTATATTCATTGATAATAGGTCATCCTTTAATGTTATGCCTAAAGATACACTAGAGTAGTTACCAATTGACATTGTCATTATGGCACTAAGCCATGTGATTGTTTGAACATTTAATGGTATAAAGTGAGAGGTTATAGGGACCATTGAACTCATAAGACAAGTGGGACAATATATTTTTAACATGCTCTTCTAAGTCACGAATATTAAGAATACTTATAATTACTATTAGGTCACTCAGGGATTCTTGTAGTAAGAGTCATTCCCTCTTCTTTACATTGAAAGGTGAAGTTTATTGTAGGTGACTAACTAATTAAAGTTTGAGTATATTATGATTTACTTTTCTTTAGACCTCCAAGAATACTTTATGCTAAGGTAGTTAAAAAAAATACTACAATATGCATTTCAATCCTTTAAATTTACAAATAAGACCCCTTGGTCAAAGGAATTGTTCCTTAAAATGCTACCCTAACCATTTGAAGCATTACTAAAAATAGTTAAGGTAATAATGAAAAATGATTATTACTCAAATAAAGGAATTAGAAAACACTTTTAAGTTATCACCACCTTAATACAACCTAATGGGCAATAAGACTGCTTTGGAATTAAACAATAACCTAACTAAGATGACATCACTCAAGGAAACCTAGAAGATGAAGTAAGTAAGTTTGTGCTTCCCTTAGTTCATCACTTTAAGAGTATAGGATTTATCAATTAAGTTAAAAATGAATGCAACATGTTAGTTAAAGTCACTTTTAAACTTGATACATTAACAATCCACATGATCTTAAAAGAAGAAAAAGTAAAGCTACCTTAATTCCATTAATATAACCATGTGATCTTGGTTCCTAAGCTTAAGAGATTCCCTAATCATATGAGTCTTTTACAAAGTAATGTATCTTAAAACCTCACTGCTTATTAATGTCCATGATATTCAAGGGTAGCTATGTAATAAAAATAAGTGGTCTTTTGTTATATATCAACCAATAATATATGTTTATGTCATTTGCACTCATAGTCTTATCTTTATCATTTAAAATATCATTTTAGCATTTGATTTATATGCATGAACTAGTTTAATAACACTTTTTTATTTATTATTTAGGATGCTTGAAGATGAAATTGATAGTTTGACCAATGCTTGCCCTAAGGAAAAATTTAAAAGCACCTTTGATGCGTTAAACCTAATAATCTTGAAGGTAAAGAGATCTTGTCAAACCTTTAGTAATTGATCAAATAAAGAGAGAGATAATCCATATTTAAGAAAGAGCTGGTTGAGATAGATAACTTTAAGTATTGCAAGAATTTGCAAAAAGTCAAAATCAATATGAGCTTTTCCCCTAAAAAGTAAGCAAAACATGATTTAGTTGCTTAAATAATAGATAGCTATGTTTACTTAATCATACTAGGACATATTAGGTCTAAACTCCAATGTAGTGGTATACAAACTCCTTCTGAGACCAAAATGTGAGCCCATACAATAGAAACTCAAAAGGATGAAACTTGTTGTCTTATTAAAAATCAAGGAAAAAGTCAAGTAATTGGATACAAACTTTCTTCATGTAACAAATTATCTAGAATGGATAGCTAACATCATACCAACACTTAAAAATGATGACAAGGTTACCTTAAATATGGATTATAAAGACTTAAATAAAGCAAGCCACAAAGATAACTTCCCCCATCACACATTGACATTCTGTTGGACAACACAGTTGGCAATTTAATGTTTTCCTTTATGGATGGGTTCTTACTATAATCAAATCAAGATGGCGCTTGAAGATATGAAAAAAAAAAACATATCATTTGTTACATTGCATGACACCTTTTGCTATAAAGTCATGCCATTTGGCCATAAGAATGCAAGTTAAACGCCCCAGAATATTCTAGAGGAACCTAGTAAAATCTTGAAGGATAAAGAGGCTTACTAAGATCCTAGAACATTCCACCTCATTCTAGAATTCTCTTGATTATGTAGAGTTATAGAGATCTTTGCATAATTGTTTAGAACCTTGATTGTAGCCGTTAGATTAGATGAATCCCAGCCATCCATTTAGGAGGAAGAGTTGTATATAAAGGGAATTAGCCTCAAAGGTGGAAGGCATCCAATTCACTTATACTCTCTCTCACATATAATATAGTGTTTCTTTTCTCTCATCATTTTCTCTTGTATTTTCTGTGGTGTTTTACTTTCTCTTCACTATCCAAGGGGGAAGGCTGACTTAGCTTCTACGAAGGGTGTAGGGAAAGCTAAGTGCCATATGGTCATGAGTGAAATTCATACGTTCGTGACAGTTGGTATCAGAGTCAGGTTTGTGAGGTATAATGTCGAGGACCATATAGGAGAATGTGGTGAAGGAACACCAAGGGATGGAGAGGGGACGTGACCCATCTCCCACTTAAGATGGGAATAAGAAGAAGGAGCGTGGACGCAGCAAGACTCGTTCCGCTGTCACTCTTGCCAACTTGGAAGAAAAGTCCAACATCCTTGAACAGGTAATGTTTGAAATAGGTACACATATTGAGTATAATTTTGATTCTTTAGAGTCTTACACATTGGAAGAGCTTGACAAAGTTAAAGGAGATGTCTAAAAGTGTCTTTCCAATAATGAAGGGTGTTACGAGTGAGCAAGCCTTCATGATGACAGTTATGCAAATTGTCAAAAGCTTGCAAACTCAAGTGACTGCTTTAGAAACCATTCTGGAGGAGATGTACCAAGACATAGCCATGTACAAGAGGGTCATGGCTAGTGATGGCAGCTCAAGGAGAGCTCCTAAGCCCAAAGAATTCTTGGGCAAGAGGGATGCCAAAGAGGTGGAGAATTTCCTTTGGAAAATGGAGAGATACTTTGAGTGTCTAAAAATGGTAGACGAGTGAGACAAAGTGAACAAGGTGACCCTTTACCTTGCGGATGTAGCAACTTTGTGGTGGCAGAGGAAGCATGCGGATATGCAAAAGGGCCTTTGCACCATAGAGACATGGGAGGACTTTAAGAGGGAACTCAAGAGGCAGTTCTTCCCTGAGAATGTGGTATTTGAGGCACGCAAGCAATTGAGGGAGCTGAGACATAAGTCCTTTATCCCTGACTATGTTAAGGATTTCACTACGTTGTTGCTGAAAATACCCAACCTAGGGGCCAAAAATGCACTATTCTACTTCGTGGATGGACTCCAAAATTGGGCCAAGCAAGAAGTGCAACGGCGAGGGGCGAAAGACATTGATAAGGCTATTGCAATTACGGAGTCCCTCACCAAGTATCAGAAGAGAGAGTTTTCTAAAAATAAGAGCTCTAAGAGTAACTCCAACAAAGGTGGGGGAGAAGAAGATAGAGGCCAAGGAAGTCACAACCCGTCTACTAGAAAGGAATATGAGGAGAAGAAATAATCCTTCACATCTAGTAGAGGGTGCTTTGTCTACAAGGGGCTGTACCCTATGAAAAATTGCCCAAAACTGGGTTCGTTGGCAGTTATGATCGAGCAACAAAAGTCGCAAGCAATCAAGGGTCCAACAGAACAAATTGGTTCCTTACAATTGCTCAACGCTCTCAAGGGCAAACAAGAGCTCCAAGCAATGAGAAGTAAGGGGCTGATGTTTGTAAATGTGCAAATAAATGGACAGCACACCCAAGTCATGATTGACATGAGCACCACTCACAACTTCATCACCGAAGAGGAAGCTAAATGGCTTGGTCTCTCTATGTCTAATGGTAGGGTTTGGCTTAAGATCGTAAACACTAGTGCCAAGCCTTTACGAGGGGTTGCCCAAAATATATCAATGAGCATTGGTCTATGGAGAGGTGTAGTTGACTTCTCAGTGGCACACACGAATGATTTCAAGATTTTGTTTGGCATGGACTTCCTTCGTAAGGTACAAATAATTCCTATGCCTTACCTAAATTCTGTGTGTGTGCTTGAAAAAGAGGCCTCGTGCATGGTTTCTACCACCTCAAAGGTGAGTGATAGGAAAATCCTATCAGCAATGCAAGTAAAGAAGGGCCACAAGCAAGGGGAAATCACATACTTGGCAATGATGGTAACAAGTGATCCCTTTAGCCCTTTAGAGGTGGACCTACCTCAGAAGGTCAAAAATGTCCTTGAAGAAAACAAGGATGTCATGCCCCTTGAGCTGCCTAAACAACTTCCCCCAAAGAGAGAAATTGACCACAAAATAGAGTTGGAGTCAGGCTTTAAGCCAACTGCTATGACCCCTTATCACATGACACCCGCTGGGCTCAAAGAGTTGAAAAGACAACTAGTTAGTTTACTGGATGCGAGTCAGGTTCAACCTTCAAAGGCTCCCTATGGTGCCCCAGTCTTCTTCCAAAAGAAGCACAATGGTTCATTACTTATATGTATCCACTACAGGGCACTCAACAAGATTACAATAAAGAATCGGTACCCCTTCATCTCATTCCTTATTTGTTTGATAGATTAGGACAAGCCAAGTGGATTACAAAGGCAGACTTGCTTTTTGGGTACTATCAAGTTCGTATCACAGAAAGAAATGAGGCAAAGACCACCTGTGTTACCCGCTATGGTTCCATTGAGTGGTTGGTGATGCCCTTTAGGCTAACCAATGCCCCTGCCACTTTCTCCACACTCATAAACCAGATCTTTTGGCCATTCTTGGACTAGTTTGTAGTGGTCTACTTGGATGACATCCTCATCTATAGTAAGACTCTGGAAGACCACCTACAAACTGTGTTCAAACTTTTATGGGACAATAAGCTTTACATCAAAAAGGAGAAGTGCACTTTCACGGCATAGGAAGTGCACTTCCTTAGTCATGTGGTGAGGAATGAACGAATTCAAATGGATGAAGAGAAGGTGTAGGCCATCCAAGATTAGGAATCACCAAAGAACGTGTCACAATTACGATGATTTCTTGGTCTAGCCAACTACTACAAGTGGCTCATTGAGGGATATTCAGTAGGTACGGTTGCTCTAACTGACTTGTTAAAGAACAAGTCATAGGAATGGATAACTCAACAACAAATGGCCCTTAAAGGGTTGAAGGCTACGGTGAGTAAAGAGTCTATCCTTGTTCTCTTTGACTTTACAAAGGCATTTGAAGTACACACCGATGCTTCTGACTTTGCTATAGGAGGGATCCTAATGCAAGAAGGGCATCTTGTGGATTATGAGAATGGGAAATTAAATGACAACAAATGAAAGTACATAGTGCAAGAGAAGGAGATGATCGCCATTGTGCATTGGCTTATTGAGGGATATTCAGCACGTATAGTTGCTCTAATTGACTTTTTAAAGAACAAGTCGTGGGAATGGATAACTCAACAACAAATGGCCCTTAAAGGGTTGAAGGCTGCGGTGAGTAAAGAGTCTGTCCTTGTTCTCCTTGACTTTACAAAGGCATTTGAAGTCCACACCGATGCTTCTGACTTTGCTATAGGAGGGGTCCTAATGCAAGAAGGGCATCTCGTGGCTTATGAGAATGGGAAATTAAATGACAATGAATGAAAGTACATAGTGCAAGAGAAGGAGATGATCGTCATTGTGCATTGTCTCCATACTTGGTGCCATTATTTGTTGGGTTCTCAATTTGCAATCAAGACAGACAATATGGCCACTAGCTACTTCCAAACCCAAAAGAAGCTAACCTTGAAGCAAGCTAGGTAGTAAGACTATTTGGTTGAGTTCAACTATAAGTTGGAATATAAGCTAGGCAAAGCCAATGTAGTCATTGAAGCTCTAAGTCATAAAACAAAATTGGTAGCCATCTGTCAAGTAAAAGGGGACATCAAAGGCCTAATTCCATAAAGGCTTAAGCATGATCCCGTAGCTAGACAAATTACCAACCTTGCTGTCAAGAGGGGTACAAAAAGGTTTTAGGTTGAGGATGACCTAATCTATACCCGAGATAGGTGACTCTATGTGCCTAAGTGGGGGAATATAAGATGCTCCTTTATTAAGGAGTGTCATGATACTAAGTGAGTGGGATACCAAGGCATGAAGAGGACGTGGGCATTATTGGAGGTCTATTGGCCTCAATTGAGGGATAAGGTTAAGATGTATGTTAGAACCTATCTTGTGTGCCAACAAGACAAGGTTGATCACCAATTACCTAAAGGTTTACTAAAGCCTTTACTAATACCTCAAAGGCCTTGGGAGACCATCACTATGGATTTCATTTTTGCCTTACCCAAGTCAGAAGGGTCATGGTCAATCATAATGGTCATGGATCACTTTTCAAAGTACAGGACTTTTATCCATACCCCAACTGATTGCATAGCCACAAAGGCAGCATAACTATTTTTTAAAAATGTAGTAAAGTATTGGGGCTTGCTACGCCATATCATAACTAATCGTGATCTTTGTTTCACTGGTCGACTATGGGATAAGTTGTTCAGAATCTTAAGGACCGAGTTGTATTTCTCTATGAGTTTTCACTCTCAAACTGATGGCTAAACTGAGAGGGTGAATGCTTTTTTAGAGTGTTATCTTAGGCACTTTGTAAGTGCCAACCAACACAATTGGGGAAAACTCCTGGATGTGGCTTAATTTTCTTACAATCTACAAAAGAGTGAGGCAACCAGGAGAAGTCCCTTTGAGTTGGCAACTGGGCAACAACCTTTGATGCCCCATAGTGTGGACACGAATTCATCAATCAAAAGCACAAGAGCCCTAAAGATGGCCAAGTCTTGGAGCAAGCTAACATAGCTCATTCCTACCTTGACAAGGCAACTAAGAAGATGAAGAAATGGGCAGACAAGAGAAGACAACAAGTTGAATTTGCTGTTGAAGACAAGGTAATGGTCAAAATCTTGCCCTAACAATTCAAAGCCTTCTGTTTTGTCCATAAGGGTTTAATAAGTAGGCATAAGGGATTTTCAACAACTTCTTGAAGAATACGAGGACTCAATGAGGATGTCAAAGAATTAGTTAGAGGAGAGTGAAACGCCTTGGAATGTTCTAGAGGAGCCTAGTAAAATCTTGAAGGATAAAGAGACTTCTTACTAGGACCTTAGAACATTCCACCTCATTCTAGAATTCTCTTGATTATGTAGACTTGTAGAGATCTTTGTAGAATTATATAGAACCTTGATTATAGCCGTTAGATTAGATGAATTCCAGCCATCCATTTAAGAGGAGTTGTATAAAGGGGATTAGCCCCAAGGGTGGAAGGCATCTAATTCACTTGTACTCTCTCTTAAATATAATATAGTGTTTCCTTTCTCTCATCATTCTCTCTTGTGTTTTCTATGGTGTTCTACTTTCTCTTCACTATCCAAGGGGGAAGGCTGACTTAGTTTCTACGAAGGGTGTAAGGAAAGCTAAGTGTTGCATGGTTGTGAGTGAAATTCGTACGTTTGTGACAAAGTGCCACCTATTTGTGGGCAATGGTGATCTTGTTCCTTGATATTATACATAAAGAAATTGAAGCCTATGTTGATGACATGATTACCAAATCCTAAGCAGGTAAGGATCACTTAGCAGTCCTTAGAAAGTTATTTGACTAATTAAGAAAGTAAACTCGATTCAGCCAAATGCCCTTTTGGAGTGACTTTAGGCAAGTTGCTATGCTTTATAGTAAGTTAAAGAGGCATCAAAATTGATCTCAATAAAATCAAAGGCATATAGAAAATGCCTACCATCCATACTAAAAAATATATGGGGATTTCTAGGATAGATCAAATATATTTTTAGATTTATATCTTAACTAATTTCAACATACGAGACTATATTTAGGATGCTTTGAAAAGGCAATCCAAGGTGATGAGATGATAAATGCTAATAAGCCTTTGAAAAATTAACTCTTAAACCACTAATTTTAGTGTTATTAACTTCGTATAGGCTAACAATATTATATCTCACCATATAAGAGCAATGTATAGGTTGTGTTTTATAAAAATATGATGGAATAAGTAGAAAGGAAAGGGTAATCTACTACATCAGTAAGAGATTCATCGACCATAAGACTCAATATTCACATTTATAGAGAATCTATTGTTTTTTGGCATAAGTAGGCAATATATGTTGTATCATATAACATAACTTATTACTAAAGATAATACTCTCTAGTATGTCTTTGAAAAACCAACATTAATGGGACGAGTTGCTCATTAATAAGTTCTCTTATCAGAATATGACATTTAATATGTCAATTGCAAAGTTATACAAAGTAGTGGAATAATAGACTTCTTGGTGAATAAGTCATTCTAAATATGTTTATGTTGATCTTAACAAAATATGAAGCATACACGATAGGCCTACTATATGTCTTAAAGATAAAATTTAAAAGCCTTAAGATATAAAAAGACTCAGTGTTAGTGATCTATCAATTATTAGGTGAATGAGAAATGTGAGATCATAAACTTATTCCTTATCATCAATAAATCAAAAAATTGGTGGTGTAATTTAATTAAATCACTTTTAGCCATATGCCTTAAGAAAATAATCAAATTTCTAATTCTTTGGAAACTTTACTTTTCTAGCCAATGCTTAAGTGATCTATGTTAATGTTCATTATACTTTAACTTATTGCATTGATGAAGACCTTTTTAGATCTCACACTGAGAGATAAGGTAAATTAGTGAGAGATATTCACTTTTTACAAATCTATCTGGATTTAACTTCAATAATTTTTTAGAGCCAATGATCCAATTTTTATTTCTTCTCTACGTGAGAGCAGTCATACGAACATCAGTCAAATACAAGTACCTATGAACACACGACAATTTTTACATGGTTCACCCACAATATATGAGATACGTCCACAGTGTGATAAGATCACTTCTAAATCACACAATTCACACTCTTGTTATCAAGGGATATAGTTTGGTTATGGAAGAATCACTTCTTAACCACTTACAATAATCTCCTAATCACTGAGTTGATTTTCTAGTCCCTCAATGAATTGATCTCCCAATCACTCAAAGGATATCCCACCTTTTTTCAATAAGTTTTTCAAAAGGTTAATAAAGAAAACTTTTTTAAAGAAAGATCACTTAATGTACATAAGCTACTAGTGCAGAATGCGGATCTTCTCCTTCCTCACTACTGATCTTTGCTCAGGCTTTACTGGTCACTTCTTTGCAGGTTATCTTCGTTATAGATTATCTTTACTGTAGGTTCTCTCCGCTACTGATTCTCTCCACTGTCAGTTATCTCCGCTGTAGGTTCTCTCCCCCTACTACCGATGTTACCTCACCTACTATCTTAGCAGGATCTCCTTTGTAGCTAGTGCTACCTCCCCTGTTGCCTCGGCAAGTCCTCTCTTCTTGCTACTAGTGCTACCTCATTTGGCCTTGGTAGTTTCTCTTCCTACATTGGCAGGTTACCTTCACTATTACTGCAAGCTACTAGGGCACGCTTTTTTCTCTACCACTGTAAGCTTCCAGGCCTGCTGCTGAGCATATTTTCTCCTCTATTGCTGCAAGCTACCAGACTTGCTATTAGGGCACACTTTGTCCTATACTGCTACAAGTTAGCAGACTTGTTGTTGGGACATGTTTCTCCTCAACTGTTGCAAGCTACCGAACCTACTCTTAAGACATATTCTCTCATCGACTATTGCAAGTTATTAGACCTACTACTATCTCTACCTACACGTTCTGCTATTACTGTCTGCACGTAATACTATTGTTGCCTACATATTCTGCTATTGCTATTTGCACATGCTGCTCTTGTTGCCTGCATGTTCTATTATTACTATCTACATGTGCTGCTATCACTGCCTACACATTTTGCTATTGTTGTCCACACGTGGTGCTATTGCTGCCTACATGTTCTACTTTTGCTGTCCATACAAGTTGCTATCACTCCCTACATGTTTTGCTTTTGTTGCCTGCATATGCATAGGTTGCTATTGCTATCTGCATGCACTGCTATTGCTATCTACATGTTTTGCTTTTGCTGTCTGCATATGCACGGGCTGCTATTGCTATCTGCACTTTTTGCTGCCACTACCTGCACATGCATGGGCTATTATCACTACCTACATGTTTTGGTTGAGCTTACTACTACTCCTGCAATTTTCAGCTAGTGGTTTGCCTGCTCCTACTGCCCAAAGGTTGCTACTGTATGTGCTACACCTGCTAGATTGCTGCACTCACTAGTATAGCCTCCCAAACGTGCTACAAGTTTTGGTTTGGCTACTAGATGTACTGCACTTACTAGTATAGCCTTCTAAACATACTAAAATTTTTGGGATTTCAAATTGTTGGATGCACTACAATTTCTAGGATTTTAGGCTACTAGACACGTTGTAATATCTGGGATTTCAGGCTACTTGACGTGCTACTAGTGTAGGGAATGCCTGCTAGTTATGTTGCTAGTATAGGAAATGCCTGTTGGTTATATTGCTAGTGTTGGAAATGCCTGCTGGTGCTGGGAACACTTGCTGGTTGTGTTGCTGGTGCAAGGATCTCTTATTGTAGATTGTTAGTTTGCTACCTTTGCTGCTACTCCTTGTTAAGCCCATTTGTGATGGCTAATGTTGAATTTGTTGTCAATACCATATCATATGGTTGTATAAGTTGATTTGATGTTATGCATGTCATTGAAATGTAAAGAAGTCATTAGGAAAACCAATAATAGGTCAACCCTGATGTTGAGGAGTCTATTGACCATGACCTTAAATTTTAGGGTCAAGAATGACCATTAATTGTTGACCATTGACACTAAATTTTAGGATTCAAATCTTGTCATTGATTAGAGGGTAACCTTTAGGAATCAATGACGACTGTTGATGAACATGTAACCCTAATCTTAAGGCTCTATAAATACCTCTATGCATCTTGCAATGTTATGTGTTTGGGCAGCAAGAGAGAATGATCAGTCAAAAAAAATAAGAGAGAATGACCAGCCACAAGGAGAGAATGACAAGTTGAAAAAAAAGGCTGACCAAAGTGAGGTTGAGTAGTAAAGAGAAAGGCAACCACTAAAGAAGAGAGTGATTGGCCAAGGTATAAGAGCCAACCACCAAGGGAGGTGCAGCTGGCCAAGGAAAGTGCAGCAACCAGCCAAGGGATTTGAAGCAACAACTAGCCAAAGAGGAGGTGAGAAAAACCATCAAAGAAGGAGACAGCCATACCAACCGAAGGAGAAGTTGCAGGAACCAGCAACTATACCAAAGAAGAAGAAGGAGGCAGCCCAACCAAAGGGAGAATAAAGTGTAACAACTAGCAGCCACACCAAACCAGCATAAGAGATGTGCAGTAGCCACACCAAGGAGAGCCACTAGTAGGTCAGGTAACAAGGGAGACAAACCAGCAAGGACAATAACCATCAGTAGATCCGACAAAAAGGAAGGTAAACCAGTAAGGTTAGAAGTAATCTGCAGGTTCGGCAGTAAGGGAAATAAACCAAAAGGCATCCTTGTACCAGTAGCAAACTAGAAGGTGTCCCTACACCAATAGCACGTCCAAGAGCAAATACCAGCACTAGCAGCACGTCCCTACACCAACAGCACATCCAAGAGGGATTACTAGCACTAGTAGCACGTCCAAGAGGGCACACCAGCACCAGCAGTACATCAAGGAGGCTTCCCAACAGCAATAGCACATCTAGAAGGCTTCCTAATAGCAGCAGCATGTCCAAAAGTCTTCTCAGCACCAACAGCACATCCAAAAGGCTTCCTAGCAGCAATAGCATGTCCAGAGGGCTTCCCAACACTAGTAGCACATCTGGGAGGCTTGCCAACAGTAGCAGTACATCCAAAAGGCTTCCTAACACCAGCAACATGTCCAAAAGGCTATACCAGCAAGTGCAATGTGCCCTACAGCCAAACCAATAAATGTAGTATGCTTAGCAGCCAAATCAACAATAGCAACGCATGCAGATAGGGATAGCAACCTATGCACATGCAAACATCAATAGCAACAAATGTAGATAGCGATAGTAAAACAAGCAGATGGCAATAGCAACACTTGCAAGTAGAGATAACAGAAAGTGCAGGCAGCAATAGCAGCACCTACGAATAACAATAGTAGAACATGTAGGCAGCAATAGCAACTTGTGCACATGCACATAGTAATAGCAGCACATGCAGATATTAATAGTAGAAAGTGCAAGCAGTGATAGCAGCTCGTGCATATACGGACAACAGTAGCAACACGTGCAGACAACAACAACAGTGCATACAGACAATAGCAGTAGCATGTAAAGATAGCAATACTAGTGAGTGCAGGCAGTGATAACAACTCGTGCATGTATGGATAACAATAGCAAAATGTGTAGGCAATGACAACAGCACATGCAGACAGCAATAATAGCACTGTAAGCAGCAAAAGTAGCATATGCAACTAGCAGCAGCAATGCATACAGGTAGCAATAGCAGCAGGTCCAACAACTTGCAACAACCGAGGAGAAAACATGTTTAGACAGCAAAACTAGCAGCTTGTAGCAACTGAAGTTAAGGTTTGGCAACCTGTAGTAGCAAAGGAGGCAACCTACCAAGGTAACAGGGGAGGCAATAATGGTAGCAGAGAAAAGATCTTATCGAGGCAATAAGTGAGGCAACATCGATAATAGGAGTAGTGATAACCTGTAAAAAAGAGATTGACAAAGCCTAAGTAAAAACCAACAGTAAGGAAAGTGAAGATCCATTTTCTTTAATAGTAGTTTGTGCACATTGAGTGATCTTTCTCCAAGAAAATTTTTTATTATAAACCTTTTGATAAACTGGTTGAAAGAGGGTTGGATACCCTTAGAGTGATCGAGAGATCATTATAAGTGGTTAAAAAGTGATCCTTCCATAACCAAATTGTATCCTTTAATAACAATATTGGATTATGTGACTTAAGAGTGATCCTATCACATTGTGGATGTAACTCAGACATTATGCGTAAACCATGTAAAAATTGTCACGTGTTCTTGGGTACTTGTGTTTGATTGAGATCCATATGGCCACTTTCACATAAAGGAGAAAGATAACAATTGGATCATCAACTCTAACATGTCACAGAGGTTAATCCAGATAGATTTGTAATAAATGAATATCTCACATTGATTTTCCCCCCTCTTAATGTCCTTTTCATTATAAGACTTAAGAAGGTCCTTATCACTCTTGCGATTTGCAAGTTTTGGTTTGCTACCCTTGCTACTGCTCCTACAATATAGGTTCTAGTTTACTACCCTTACTGCCGAACCCTACTGATTCTCCTTCACCATCTATAGTTGCTGGTTATTGCTACACCTTCTGCCAAATCCTGCTGATTCTCCTTCACCTTTTGCAATTGCTGGTTTTTGCTACACCTTCTACCAGATCCTATTGCTGCACCTCTCTTTGGTGTGGTTGGCTACTGTACCTCTTCCTTATGTGTGGCTAACTACTATACCTCTCCTTTAGTGAGGTTAGCTACTACTTTCTTTGGCTATTTTTCTCTCTTGGTTGGCTACTACAATTAGGTTTTCCTTTCTCTCAAACAATTCTACAGCACACACTTGTCTTACAAGGTGTATGGGTTTATTTATAGAGCCTTGAGATTAGGGTTACATAATCATCAACGGTCATCATTGATTCCTAACATTTGCCTTATGATCAACAATTAGATTCGATTCCTAAAATTTAGAATCAATGATCAACATTGACTTCTTAAAATTTAAGTTCAATGGTTAAGGATCAACAGCCAACTTTGACCCCTAAAATTTAGGATCACGGTCAATTTAATTCATAAACTTTAAGGTTGACCTACCATCACCGATTTTGCCCAATGACCCCACTGCATCTTAATGGCATTCATAACATCAAATCAATACATACAATCAAATGAGATGGTATTGACAACAAATCCAACATTAGCCATCAAAGATAGGCTTAACATTATATGTACATCAAAAAGAAGTGATTAGTAAGCCTTGGTATTGTGATATAAAATACTACCTTAAAACATAAGAATATCTTGAAGGAAAAAATGAAAATGATAAAAGAACTTTATGAAGGATAAAAATAAGTTTCTTCCTCAGTGGAAACATCCTGTACAAGTACAACTATGACTCATTCTTATTATGGTACATAAATGTGTTGGAGGAAGAAATGTGGAAGAAAAATTTGGTGGCCTTGCTATAGTTAGAAAAATTTTTGAGAGTTAGATACTATTATTCAACCATGAAGGCATATTATTTTTGGCACACCCAAAAATACATATAAAACTTACTTCATTTCATGTTATGACATCCTTATAGTTATTCTCTATATAGGGAATGGATATAACTAGTCCTATTACTCCTGAACCATCTAATGACAATTAATTCATACTAATGACAAAGGACTACTTCACAAAATGGGTTAAAGTAACGTTTTAAGTGTGTATTACCCATAAAGTGGTCATTAAGTTCATTAAGAAAGATATTATATGTCATTATAGTATGTTATAATGACTAATCATAGATCATGCCACTGACTAATTGAAAATTAAGTATCAAAACTTTTTCCTATGTTAGCTAAACATAAATGGAGTAGTTATAATAGCAAATAAAAATCTTAAGCAAATAATTTGAAAAAAAAATGATAATTACATACAAAGATTAACATGACATGTTGTTTGTGTTAGAAACGCACCACATCATAATATGGACTTTCATAAGGATAACCTTGTTTGCATTGATTTATGAAGTTAAGGTAGTTTTTTTTTTTTGTTGAAATTGAAATTATTTTATTAAGGGTTCTAATAGAAGCAAAATTAAAAGTGACAAAATGGGTCAAGAATAGATTTAAGCAACTAAATCTCATTATTAAGGAAAAAAATTAAGTGTAATTTACAACAAATAAGTATACCAAAGTCAAATGAGGCAAACATATAAAAAGAAAAAATGTCCCAAGTACTTCGAAGATGCAAGCTTAGTCCTAAAATGGTCTCTTTAAATCGAAGCAACCTAAGAATTAAGTGGTTATAAAACTACAAAGGTACATATATTATGACAAAGGCATTTTCAAGTGGGGCACTGATTCTAACAAGCATGAATAGCAAAGACATGTCAAATCCCATTAACTCAAATGTAGTCAAAAAACATTTCTCCTAAGTATTAGCCAATATTGAAATCAACCAATCATTGGCCACTGGTTAAGGATAGAAGTATAATGAATTAAATCAAAAAGGATATAAGTCATAATTAGAGATATAATGTTAACATATGAGTGTTCATACTAAGCTTAGTGTCACGGGGCCATTACCTTCTCCCCAAAAGGATAACCTATGGGGTGTGCAGTGCCCACATTTATAAAGCCCAAGGACCCCCTTCTCCTTTCCAATGTGGGATTCCATCACATTTTCCCCCACCAAATCCATCGATGTCCTCATCGTGGACCAGGGCCCCCCTACCTACTCTCGGGCCTAAAGCACTTGGTGGCGGACATCGGATTCGGGTCGAGCCGACTCTAATACCACTTGTTATAAGGCCATTACCTTCTCCCCAAAAGGCTAACCTATTGGGGTGTGCAATGGCCATGTCTATAAGGCCTAAAACCCCCTTCTCCTTTCCGATGTGGGATTCCATCACATTTGGCTAAGTTGTTAGTTATACTATTGATCTTTATTAATTCCTATAATATTAGTTTAGTTATCTTTTTGTCACATCATTCCCAAATACATTATTTTCTTTAACCAAAACTATTGAAGATTATTGTTTTCTCTTATTCTTGTTTATAAACTAATTTTGCTAAAAATAATATCTTTCTTTTAAACTTTGACACAAGTGCAAACAAAAAGTGTCAAAAGCCCTTAAGTAACACCAACAAGCATAGGTAGATTAACAGAATGAGATTCTTTTTAAGGCCAAGACCAAGGAATAAAAAGGCTAATAAATTAAGCATTTTTAAGCAAGAAAAAAATCTTAAGATTCCATAAGAATTTTTGACATGCACATTTACTCCAATAACATAACACCAGGAATGCTTGTCTCCTTATAGAAGGTGATTCTCTAAAAAGCAAATAAGTAGAAATATTCCATTATAATTCCAATCATTTTAGGTTTAAGTAAGGAGCAACCTAAGAGATAGAAAAAGGTCCCCTTAATTAGGAGGCAAGTATAAGAACACTTAAAGTTTAGGAACAACTCCACATGCATGAAGTATTACAAGCCATAAAAGTTAATGGAAAAAGGCTTTTAAGTAGTAAAATTAAAAGAAAAAAAAGGACAAAAAGGAGGTGCAAAGTAAAATTAAAAGGAGTGATGGGCCCTAAAGTAAGGAAAGAACATTGATAATGATAAGTTAAAACTAAAAAAAATTCTAGATAATAGTGCTTTTTCCATAAAAATATTTAGGAAGAATGTAAACATCAATTAAAAGTCAAGAAAGCCAAAATCTTGACAATATTTTGTTGGTGTGATCATATGTAGACAATTATAACTAATGAAACCAAGTCATAATAACAACTCTAAAAATGTTTAAGAATGTGTTTTGCATTTGCAACCTAAGCAATAAGGTAGTGCAACCATTTTGAGTAAGTTTAGACAATGTGTCAACTTACTTTTGAAATTTTAATTGTGGATAACAATTAGGAGTAATTATATGTGAATTTAAGAATGCATTATACATTTATAACCTAAATAATAAGGTCATACAACCATCTTAAGCAAATATAGGCAATGTTAGTTTTTTTTGAAATTTCAATTATAAATAATAGTTGGGAGCAATTTTGTGTGAGTTTAAGAATATGTTTTACATTTGTAACTTGAGTGATAATGTAATACAACCATTATAAACAAATATAGGTAACAAGCCAACTTACCTTTAAAATTTTAACTATAAATGATAATTATGAGCAATTTTAAGTGAGTTTATTATGAATTTGTAACCTAAGTGATAAGGTAATAAAACCATCTTAAATAAGTATAAGCAACATGTCAATTTACTTCAAAATTTCAACTATAAATAATAGTTAGAAGTAGTTTCACACAAGTTTGAGAATGTGTTTTGCATCCGTGACTTAAGAAAAAAAGAGATGCAATCATCTTGAGCAAACTTAAATACACTAATATATTTTTG
This sequence comes from Ceriops zippeliana, assembly GCA_037897445.1. Lineage (NCBI taxonomy): Eukaryota > Viridiplantae > Streptophyta > Magnoliopsida > Malpighiales > Rhizophoraceae > Ceriops > Ceriops zippeliana. Next base: position 1,611,712 of record JBAPLH010000228.1, read on the forward strand.
GAATTTTAACTAAAAACAGTGAAGCTATCAATTAAACATCATTTAAATTAACAAGAAAATCCCTAGTGAAGAATAGTGCAATTTCTAGCAACATAATAAATCACTTGTTAAGGCTTTCACACGATTGTCATTAGCAAGATCACCTTTAGCATATAAATGATAAATAACTGCTTTGAGCCAACTAGACATGCATTATGGACTTATTCCTTAATTTTAAGTGCACCCTCAAACAAGCATGTTTAGAATAAAGGCATTGTTGCATAAGCATTTAGGAGGTAGACATTATACAGATTCAAGAAAGTTTTTGTTTGTTCCTTTATACTAAAGCAACTCACAAAAAGGGGTAGTTGGTGTACCCTTATCTTGTATACTCTAACTAAGGAGGACTTCATACCCTCTCACTCTTATGTTTAAACATAAGCAAGATTAACTTATGGGAAATCATAATTGTAATTGGATAATGATTTGTTTAGAAAAAAGAAAGGTAACAAGAATAAAAAAAAGGGAAAATGGAAAAAAATCAAAAAAAAGTAGGAAAAAAAAAGAAAAATAATGATTGAATTGCTATAAATTAATTTATAAAGTCCAATGTACAATTTAAAGTCTAATATACAATGCAAATCTTGCCCTTAAAAGGAAGAGTCAACAACCCTCTTGCTTTTTAGACTAAACCCGTAACTAAAAATATTACTTTTAAGTATAAACTATCAAAGAGGGGTCATCCCCTTCTTTAAAAACTTTAAACCAAGTATTCAACTACAATAATATCAGTTTACCAACTCTCTCTTAAAGGCTCAATGGCTTGATCCAAGTGTGAATTTTATAAGTTAATAACTTATAAAGTATTAAGCATATATAAAAATAATCGCAATCATTTAAAAAAAAATGTCAGTCAATCATCAACCATTTAATGAAAAGTAATAAAGATTGACGATAAGGATTATGTAAACTTCTCTATAAAATGCAAAAAGGGTATTAATCATAAAAAGACCAACATAACACAAGAATATGAAAATCAATCAAAAAGAAGCAATCACTCAAGAGAGAGAAAAAAAAAAGTACATTAATGCCAAGAAAGAGCCAAAAAGGGTCAGAAGCAATTAAAAGCAAAATAAAAATGGGAGAGAATAATTAAGAGAGTATTTAAGACACCAAAAAAATAATAAAACAAAAAGAATAGAAAAAAAACTACCTACAACCACTAATAGACAGAAATAAGGGAGATGACATGAGAAAACAACTAGCTTCAAATGGATTTTTTTTTATTCATATCATTAAATGTCCATATGCCTACCTAAGAAAAGAAGCCACTTTCATATGTCATTAATGGTGAAATTATAAGTTCCTTTTGATTTTTTTTATCTATTTCAATTAAACATTACAGAGGTCATTTATGAAGTCTATAATTTTCATATAGGAAAGTTAACTAAAGTTTAAAATGAATTAGGTCTTTTGTTAAACTTATGATTTCCATATAGGATAATTAAAGTTAAAAACAAACTATGACAACATAATGAACACCAATATATCCAACACCCAAAAAGTGGCCATGCAGATACTTATTTTGATTATTGTTACTTTGTTCATTGAAAAATCCAATATATTAAGCCCATAAAAGCCCTTGCATAGAAACAATCACAAGTTAGCATAATTGACCTTTTCTTTTTTTTTTTTCTTTTTTTCCTTTACAAATTAACAGCCATAAAAATCAAAAAGAGAAAAAAAAAAGGAAAAAAGAAAAACATAAGGAAAAAACAATAAAAGAGAGAGTGAGAGAGAGAAAGAAGGAGCATTTTAACCTTTATTAGAGACATATTAGCAATGTCATCAATGCCATTAAAAACACCATAGGCACCATTATTGGAATTCTTTAGTGTTGATCCATGTGTTTTCAAAGGCCATATGCCGAAAGAAGGCTAGGGAACCCACAAGTCAAGGAAAAAGCTCTATGTTGGCTATTATAACACCACCCTATACACTACCACCAATTGTCATCTCTGCCCAAGATCAAAACTAGTTGGCTCCTTAGATGCTGATTTGTCCAATAAGACCTTTCATGACTCTATTAGAGCATGAAGAGACATTAACAATCAAACAAAAGCAAGTTATCATCCCTCCACTCTTCCCTTTACCTATGACACCTTTGAGTGCCATCATTGCACAAAACTAGCATTGGTTGACTTGACAAGTGATGATTCATCCATTGGTGCCACTTATGCATAGGTTAGCGACCAATGATGCCTTGCCATCAACCATAGCCATCTTTTCTCTTTATTATAACTAATCCAAAAATCAACCAAAAAATCACCATTTTTTGGAGCCAAATATTGACTTATCTCACCAAAAATCTTACCCAAATTTTATGATTAAGGAATTTTTAAGCACAAAATGTGAAAATATGGTTAAAGAGTAATTGGCATATAAAGAGAAAGAGTGATTTTGGACCTAAAATAAATAAAAAAAAAAAAGCATAAATGGGATGGATCTACCATAAAGCCAAGGAAAAGAAAGGGAAAATAAAAAGGGAAAGAAAAGGAGGGGAAAAAAAGTTGTGAAGTTTTAGTTGGTAGTACTATTTTGGGATCTTCAAATGATCTCACATATTCAAAGTAATATTAATCATTCAAAAAATTGCCAAAAACATTTCCTCTCTAGTGCATAGGATTACAATAAAAAACATTCAAACCTTTTTAAAATTTTTGAAAATTTCCATTTTTCTTCATGTTAGTGAGTTTTCAAGTAGTATATATTTTAAATACTATAAATTTAGTGGTGTTAAAGGAAAAGACTATTATTGATGTTAAAAGGAGGGATAGATGGTATATAGACAATGAGATATGTAGAGGAAATATTTTGAATGCCATTTGTGATTCACTTTTTGATATTTGCTACAATATCTTAATAGTAAATGCATATTGGAAAAATTGAAAACAAGTATATGCAAAAAGATGTAACTAGTAATAAATTTTTTTGTATCAAAATATAACAATTTTAAGATGTCTAATGGTAGGCCAATATAGAATAATTTTTTGGAATTTAAAAGATTATGAATCAATTTTTATAATACAAAATGCCTTTGGATGAAATTTTAATTGTGAGTTCTAGTATTAATAAACTACCTCCTTTACAAAAGAATCTTCAATATATATATATATATATATAAGAATATATCTGTTAAAAGTCTTATTAACCATCTTTATGTAGTTAAAGAAGTTTACATACATGACAAAAAACAAAGAGCATGACACTTATATTTTAAAGTTGTATATGGTTGAGAAAGGATAATTAAGCAAGTCCATTAATAAGAGAAAAAATCAATCTAATGATAACAAAAAGAAAGACAAAAGGCCCAAAAAAAAAAAGGGCATATGTCACTTTTGTCACAAAAAAGGACACAATAAATATAAGTGTCATCTTAATAAGAAGAAAACAATGGAGTGGCTAACCTTAAGAACAATATATGATATATGAGAAAATAATAGTTATGATAATCATAGAGATCAATTTAGTCGAAGATAAAATTTACTTTTGTGATGGTACATTTAAATTTAATATTGCTGCCAATAATAATGTTAATGTTTATGCTTATATTGTTAAGCATTCTTTTCTATGGCGTATTAAGTTAAGACATAAATTTTAGAACTTGTTGTCATATTTTGATGAATATGAAAACAAATGTATAACTTATGTGCAATAAAAATAATTAGAAGTCCATTTTCATGTATTTAAGAATCTTAAAACATGCTACAATTAATTCATAGTGATGTGTATGATTTACATAATGCACTAATACTAAGAGGAAATATTCATTGATAAATGCTCAAATTTCTACTATGTTTAATTGTCACATACTAAAAATAAAGCTTTTAAAAGATTTAATTTGAATAAAACTAAAGTTAAATTGCAATGTGAACTTATCATTAAATACTTGCAATATAATAAAAGAGAAGAATATATTGGTAATTTTTTTTTAGTATACAAGAATTATTCATGAATTAATTGTTCTTTACACACTACAGCAAAATGATGTTGCAAAATACAAAAATTACGTGTTAATAGAATGATCAATGTCATACTATCAAATTTTGGCTTAAGTTAAGGATTTAGAGGTCAAGCATTACTTATAAAATGTCATATTTTGAATATAGTTCCAACCAAAAGTAACAAAATGACCTTATATGAGTTTTGGAATAAAAAAATGCTTAACCTTGGTTACTTAAGAGTTTGGTTTTGTAAAGCAATTGTCAAATTTTTTTAACCAAAAATGAAAAAGCTGGCTAAAAAGTGAAGTTGAGTCCATCTTTTTGGGATATGCTCATAACAGCAAGGCCTATTAATTCATAGTCATAAAGCTTAATAGCTTAATATATATTAAAATAATCATTAAATTGATAAATTTTATTTTTGATGAAAATATATTCATTTTAGTTTCTAACAGTCCAAAATAGAAAGAAGTTTTTGATAAGAAATATGATACTTTGGTAAATGAAAATGATGAAATCATCGAACTTAGCAAGAGTTAAATAGTAAGAAAAGTAAGGACTTTTGGTTTTTATTTCTTTTTGTTCTTAGTTGAAAAGACAGAGGAATTAGTGAGTAATCAAATAGTAAGAGTAAAATAGTAAGAAAAGTAAAGACTTTTGGTTTTTATTTCTTTTTGTTTTTAGTTGAAAGGACAAAGGAATTAGTGAGTAATCAAATTTTATATTGTTTCAATACTAACGATAATATTAAAACATTTGATGAAGTGAAGAAATTGTAAGATGTGTTTTAGAAAAACAAAAACTATAAATGATGAAATTAAATCAAATATGGGTAATTAGGCCTAGAAATTGGTAGACTTTCCCCCTAACTTGAAGCCAATTGGTTGCAAATGGATTTTCAAAAAGAAAATAAAGGTTAGTAGAACCATTTACAATTTTAAAGTTAGGATGATAGCAAAATGATCCAAAGCAAGGTATTGATTTTTCTGCGTATACTCACTAATGCCTATAAGTGCTAGAATCAAGGTACTCATTGCATTTCCTTATGGAAACTAAAATAGCATTTCTAAATGATGAATTAGAAAAACAAGTGTATATAGGTCAACTTGAAGGATTTGTTGTACTTAGTTAAGAGAAGAATATATGCAAATTTGTTTATTCCTTGTATGGACTAAAATAAGTATGCAAGATATGACAACAAATATTTGATTAGATGGTACTTACTATGAGATTTAAGATTAATAAATCAAAAAATTTGTTTACAGCAAGTTTAATAAATGAAAAGGTATCAGAACCAATTTTGATGTAAAAAGCATAGGTGAGGAAGATGTAATATTTGGAATCAAAGTCTTATTTTATCAAAAGAGTATAACGCTTACTTATTTGCATTACATTAAAAAAATTCCCAACAAATTTAATTATTCTAATTGTTCCAATCTTTATCCTATTTAACCCTAGCATTAAGTTTACAAAGAATGTTTGAAGTGTAATACCACAACTAGAATATACCATTGTAATAAGATGTCAAATTTAAGTATAAGAGAACCTTCTTAACGATATATAAAAGGCTAAACATAAGTTATGTAATTAGCAAAATGAGTTGGTATATGAGTAATCTAAGCAATGTACATTAGCATAGAGTAAGTAAAATTTTAAAGCACTTAAAAGTAAAATAAAGGATTATTAGATAAGTTATACATTTTACTCTTTTACTTGAACTAAATATTCAAATGTTAATTAGATCACTAATGAAAGGATTATGCTTTTACTAGTGGATAGTTTTTTATACTTAATAGGATGTGTTATTTCATAAGGTTCCAAGAAATATACTTGTATAACAAATTTTTTCATGATGAATGTAGAGTTATAATACTAGCTTTAGTGAATAAAGAGGTAAAATCATTAAAAGGACATGCATTATGAGATTACTTTGTAGTCAAACCTTGTAGCACTTATTTTTTCTTTTGTACTATGAAGTGTTGCATCTCTAATAAGAATTTATAATGAAGTGCATAATAGTAAGTTGAGAAATAATGGACTTAGATACAATGGGGTCAAAGATTTGATCATAATTGTCTTTGTGAGATCAAGTCAAAATATGATTAATCCTTTAACATAAGGATTAATAACAGATTTGGTAAATAAGAAATTAAGGGAAATGGGTCTTACACCAATACAAATTAATCACTTATGATAAAAACTTTATTCAACACTTAATGCTACATTAATTCATGTTTTTAATAAATTAAAGTACATCATTAATGTAATTGCAGTACTATAATTAATTGTTTTTATCTCATACTTATTACTCATTCTAAAGGATGATAAGTTTTAAATTCTTAATAAACCTAGGAAAGTTCTTTATAGTTGGGACACTTAGAACTTGTTTATATAGATGTAGAATGTTAGTTATTCTAACAAGTTAAAGAATTTAATTTTAAAATATTCATAAAAATAATATAAATACAAACCATAAATGTGTTAATCAAACTAATGAGATGTTTATTGTTGTAAAATCCTTTGTATGAAATATTTGAATTGCTTGTCAATTAGGATGTATGGTTCAAATTTTATTTATTATATTTTTAAAAAATTATTGTTATGAATTGTTTTCTGTGTATTAATTTAATTTTAAAATATTATTATTTTTTATTTTGACTTTTAAAATTATTAAAAATTTATTATCTTTTCATTTCATTGAAAATAATGGAGAGATTATTGATGCATGTAAAAAAAATTAAAAAGTTACGTGTCCTATTTTTCAAACGTAAGAGGTCATTTTCTTAAGAGGTATATTACAGAATTTTTTATATAACCGGCTATGAGAACCCAAGTTAGAGAGAGGCCTTTAAGAGGTTCCTTGACCACTGGAATAAGTTTACTCTTGGTTGTGGCTATTGCACACGTCTTTTACTTAATCTGTCACGCGAAAAGGAGATGCTGTCCAACGGTTGCGAACCCAAGTCCCAGGAGAAAGAAAGAGAAGCTATAATTATCAGACCAAATGGAACTTGGAGAATGTGATGAACAATTATAAATAACTAAATTTTGATCCAACACGAGCTGTTGGTGTTTCAAGTACAGTGTCTGAAGCCTTGAAGTGGAAGGAAATTTTCGCAAAGACGAAACCTTGAGTGAGTAGTGATTATGGGTGCGTCCTATCATTCTTCTTGTGTGGAATTATTTTCATGGATCATTTGCTAATGTTACAAAAATGCAATTATTCATTTTTACTCGATCATTTTATTTTTCATAGAGTTGAGGAAAATAATTAAGCAGTATTTTCTCTTTTTGTGTTTTTTGTTTTTCTTCTTTTCAATGTCCTCATGAATTCACAAGACGATTGAGAGAAAACCTATGCTGTCTAAGGGAACAATGAAAGTTTTATAAATCTTCTCGATCTGAAGTGGAGCTGAAGTTTTTGAAGACTTGCTCTTCCAAGCTCAGGAGTGTGGTTTCAAGTAATACAGTCGACTGACTCGGTCATCCTTAAGAGAGATTAATTGTCTAGTCCTTTTTGTTTTTCCCCATTTTCTTTTTTTTTTTTTTCTTTTTGTCACACACACACACATACATATACATATATAAGAAAGAACGACAATACTTGCTTGATTTACACTAATTAATCCGGAGGAAAATTTTGATATCTATTTGTATATCATGCTACCTTAAAAGGAAGTCAAAGGTAAAAGAAAGTGTGTACTAATTGATCGAAGAAATAAGAAAACAACTAAATAAGTGTTCATGCTATTGAAAATATAAAATTTTCATATTATCAAAGTATAAAGGCCTCTCATTTTGTCACACACTTAAATCTTTTTAAGTGGATGTTATTCCAAGATATTATTTGTCATAATACTAATATTTGATTTAACTTTTTATTTATATTCACAATTGAATGGTTTGACTTTTAGCATATCTTTAATTAAATTAATTAAGTCCAATGTTGATACGTTCTAATACCTAAATTTAGTACATTTAATTTAATTTCAATGTTTTACGTGTTAATCAAATCTAATGTGTGTTAAAAGAGAGTTTTAAGAAAACAAATTTTCGTTAAAATACAAAAACTTCAAATGATTTATAAAATTTATAAATTTTTATATCAACTAACTTAAATTTTTAGGTAAATTTTACATTTCAAAATATTATTTAACATGACATTACAGTTTAATTTACCTTCCTGCATCCAATGGCTAATTGTGATTTGATGCTATCCATAATCTTCAATTTAATTGATTGAACTCATTGTCACTGTGGCATATTTCCTTTGTTTGCCCATTTAATTCAATTTTATCATATTATATAGTGATTAGATGTGGTGCCTATAAAAAAAAGTATTAAAAATATAAAATTATCGTATTGTTAAAGTAAAACCTTATATGTTTTATAATGTTTATGAATTTTTGTCCTTATTACATTGAATTTTTAAATAAAGTTTAAATTTTAAAAATTATTTGATATAATATTAAAATTTAATCTACACTCTTATTTATATTCGTCCGTTCAATGGTTTGATACTTTTTGTATTTTCAATCTAGTCAATTTTCCATTTATTAATTCTACCTCTTTATATTTTAATCAATCAAGTATAAGGTTAATTAAACATAATACATGAATTTGATTCATTTAATAGGAATTAATATTTTTTAAGAGTGAATATTAAAAATATAAAATTTATCATATTAAACTCATGAGTCATACTATTTATAAACTTTTTTATTTATTAATTTGAATTTTGTAAAAGAATTTGAGATTCAAGATGCATTGTAAAATTATGTAGAGAAGTTGCTGCAAAAATTAGGATTAATTGCGACAAATTATTTATTTTGTTAAAATACATGATATATATATATGCTTCATTTATTTATTTATTTATTTATTATTATTATTATTTTTAATGATGAAAAATCTTTTGATGTAAAACTTCGAGTTGGTAGACCGCCGTGGGTGAGATGTGCTTGGTAAACTTTTGTTTTATGAAATCATTAAAGGCAGAACATATACAGATGGAAAGCCCCAATGTAATGAGAAGACCATAGTTTACAAGGAAATCCAAAAGCAGGAGCTAATAATAATAATAATAATATTATTATTATTATTTTTTCCTCTTTAATAAAATGATACTCTTTTTTTGTAATATAAAAAATAAATAGTATACCATTAAAAAATTTAATAAGTCATTAATTGGAACTGATTTTATTCTTAAAATTTGTTTGGTATTAATAATTAAAATGAACGTTTTGAAATTGCAATCACAGTCTAAACAAACTGCGAACTGAAATCACAACCAGATCGGTTGTATCTGCCCCTGGTTCTCTCGGCCACGTATGGGGCAAATTATACACCCATATGTACAAACAGACAAAGGTTTGCCAGATTTCAGTTTTCCGCTCATTAAATAAAAAAAGAAGAAAAGGTTGCCAGTTCTTTTGACCCGCGAAAGGATGTTTATACTCACCATATATTAAAATTAAGAAGAAGGAATGTTTCATTAAACAAAGATACATGGGGATCGCGTAATTGTGTTTTTTCCATCTAAAGGTCGCAACCATTCCTTATTTAATTTCGAGATTGAATTCTACCAAATTTTTCCACCCCCACCCCCCACCAAGAAAAAAGGGCAAATTTTTTTTTTTATTAAAAAAATAATAATAATAAGGGAACGGCTCTCTCGCCCTCTCGCTCTCTCTCGCCCTTTCGTATTCTTGGTTCTTTGCTTCTTCTGTTGATCGATCTTTCTGGGCAGTATTGGAGAAGCTCTTCGCATTTAGGATCAAATAGCATGCGTGGTCAAATAGAGCACAAGATGATATCCCATAGTCAACTCTGGTTTGCCATTTTTATTGCCTTTCCTTTGTTCTTTCTCTTCTTTTATGCTCTTGATTTTTCAACTTTAAATGGTGAAACCCGAGCAGTTACCTTCGTACTCAATAGCTTTACTAATGTCTTCAGTACACAGAAGCCTGTCCGTCTTGATTTCCCTCAAAAACCCAATCAAACTGTTAGCGTTACATTGATTGATGGCGCAAATCCTATTCATGAAGCACCCTTGAATTTTTCAGTCTCCTTTGGTCACGGAAATAATGTTACAGTGAATGACACCAACGCAATTGTGGAACTTGGTATCGATAATTCTTGTGCCGGTCGTTACATATACATTCACAATCTTCCCAATAGATTCAACGACGATATCCTCAGGAATTGTGCATTGCTTATGAAATGGCACAACCTCTGTCCGTATGTGGCCAACATGGGTTTTGGTCCTCGACTTCAGAATCCTGAAGGGGTCTTACCGGAAAATGGTTGGTATGCTACCAACCAGTTTTTCCTGGAAGTAATATTTCGTAATCGGATGAAGAGCTACAACTGTTTGACAGATGATTCCTCGCTGGCTTCTGCGATTTATGTTCCATTTTATGCAGGCCTTGATGTTGGTCGATACCTTTGGGATTACAATATTTCTGTCAGAGACTCTCTGGCTCTGGATTTGGGGAACTGGCTAAAGGAAAAACCTGAATGGACGAGGATGTGGGGTAGAGACCACTTCTTTGTTGCGGGAAGGATTGGTTGGGATTTTCGGAGACCATCCGATTATGATTCTGATTGGGGAAGCAAGCTTATGTCTTTGCCTGAATCTATGAACTTAACAATGTTGTCTATTGAATCAACTTCCTGGAGCAATGAGTTTGCAATACCATATCCCACATATTTCCATCCTTCAAGCGACGCTGATGTGTTTCTATGGCAAAGGAGAATGAAAAGACGTAAAAGGCAACACTTATTCTCTTTCGCAGGCGCCCTGCGCCCTGGCATGAAAGGTTCCATCCGCGGGTCGATCATGCGCCAATGTTTGGCTTCAGGGAGACATTGCCAGCTGCTTAACTGTAGTTCCTGTGCAAACAAATGTGACAATCCAGTTGAGGTGATTAAGGCGTTTCAGAACTCTGTTTTCTGCTTACAGCCTCCGGGAGATTCCTACACTAGGCGGGCTACTTTCGATTCTATTTTGGCAGGCTGTATTCCAGTTTTATTTCATCCTGGCTCCGCTTACGCACAATACACATGGCATTTCCCCAACAATTACACAAAATATTCAATTTTCATACCCATGAACTTGATAAAAGATGGTCATTTCAGCATATATGAAGCATTGCGTAAGGTTCCGAAAAGGCAAGTATTTGCTATGAGAAAGGAGGTGATAAAGCTAATACCAAAGGTAATATATGCAAATCCTGAGTCGAAGTTAGAGACCCTTGAAGATGCATTTGACATAGCAGTGAAGGGTGTACTTAGAAGAGTTGAGAGAGTGAGAAGGGAGATTAAGAAGGGGAAAGATCCTAGTTTTGGTTTCGCAGAAGAGAATAGTTGGAAGCTCAAACTTTCAGGGACTGGGAACGAAGATGAATGGGATCGTTTCTTTTGAAAGAAAGGCAGTGAAATGGCAAGATATCCCAAACACAAGCACAAACAAACCAGTTCTTTGCAGTTGCCTACATGTTCAGAGCGTTCGTCTCAAAAGTCTTTTTATTTCACTAGAATCAAACAGCATTAGGATAGAGCTCAATCTGAGCTTAGGTGATTTTCCAATACTTTAGTGAGCATACATAAGTTTCTTCTCTCTTCACGTAACTTATGTCTGGGGATTTTTTTTTTCTCATTTGTTTACTTATCTATATGTTACTAAACAATGTTACATGTTTATATTTAATGTTTGTATGGTCATTACGCAACCTGTATGGTCACAATATGTTGCGGTTTTACTGGTTAATATATATTAGCAAGCTAGTTCACATAGGTGAATAACGTTTAAAATTTAAATATTCAAATTTTCAACTTCTAGAATGAAAAAAAAAAAAAAAAACAAGAACAGAAAAAGAGTGCATTTGCGTGGCTAGCAATTTTTTTATCCTTTAGGCGCATCTGAATTTTCTGGTTACGATCTGATAGATGAACACGTCATCTTCTTTATTTCATGTTTTGAACACTTCAATTCTGGCTCGATAGGCTACAAACCTTGCACCACATTTCCATGGATCAAATTGACTTGCAGGTGGTCATTAATTGACCAAGAAGATGCTGCCCCAGCAAATAAAATGGGTATAATTCAAGTCCTGAAGAAAACAAAACTTTTTTTTTTTTTCTGATCATCATTTATAACTTGATAGTCGAGGGCTTTATCATTCATAATTTAATATTTATGAGCTTAACTAATACAGAGATAGCTTAACCATATTTCTCGATAATGCCAAGATATATTAGCATATTATGTTTTTACCGCCGCATGTGATTGATCTTGGATGTTCCAACTTTATGACAATTTGAATTTGTTGGTGTTTGCTGTGGTAATGAATAGGTTCATTATGTATGATGAACATACTTGATATTTTATGCATGCAATTATTAGTAAAAAATACTTTTTATTTTTAATATATTTATATAAATCACATGGTTCTAAGTAAACTCTAAAAAATAAAGTTTGTAAAATAATTATATATTACAAAAGTAGTTGTGATGAAATTATATAGGAATTAGTTCTATTTAAAGTGGAGATTTTAGAATAATAGTTAATTATAGATTGCTTCCTTGTCAAAGGAAGACCACAGTTAAAAAATAAGGCTAGTTAAGGAGACAAAGTTGGGTTTTGTAGATTAAGAGTAAGAGAGAAGTAATTAAGGGACAAACATGATATTTTAAATTTAGTATTGAGGAGAGAAGGGTTAATGATAGAGAACAAGGTATTATTCAAGTGCAACAAAGCAAGTATTTCCTGGATTCTTTGTAAGGAATTGGTGGTTTAATGACTAAGGTAAGGATAAAGAGGATGAAAGAGACTTTATAAGGCTTAATCATGGAGTTGCATGACAAAGAAGGTGCTCTAGAAGATTTTAAGGCTGTTTTAAAAGTTTTCAATGCTACGCTAAGGATAATTACTTATCTTTGTGTGTAAGATTATGGATAAGGCTTGTAACTTAAAGAACACAACTTAGAGCCCATGATATAAGTCTACATAACCAAGTTATGGAAAGGCTTAATTGCATGCTAAATTGTATTAATGGGCTTGATGTTTTGGGTTGTTGGATTTAAAGTTAAGGCCGAATTACATGTAAAAAAGACTTAACTTCTTGGGTTTACTTAGGCTTGTAGTTTTAATTGAGTCTTGATACATTAGTTATACTTTGACTTTATATCATTAGTGGTAGTCTTTTTAAGAATTCTTAATCAAGGCAGATTTAAGATTCTTAATCAAGAAAATTTAGGATTCCTAATCAAGGTAGAATTGTATTCCTTAATTAAAGGGATCACTTGTAATTAAGGTTTTCTTATATAAGTATGTTAAGAAACACCTTTTCTTTATAGAATTGTAATATATACTTGCTATATAAAGGTTACAACTATGTAAAATAGAATGAACAAGATTGAGGTATTTTTTTCAGCAAGCTTTACTCTACTTTCTTATGTTCTTAAAAGAATACATTGTCTTGACTTGTCAAAGGAGTGATCAACCTTTGTAGTGTTTTAAGATTAGGGCTTTTAGGACTTAGTTTCCTTAGGGTTTTGATTTGATCAACCTAACTTGTTTCCTAGGGTAAGTCGCTTAGTAGCTTCTTTATCAGTTAGTATCAAAACCTTGGTTCTAGAAATATATTACATATCTCTTTTCTATCTTTGTTTAGTACTTCTCTTTGTGCTTTATTCATTCCATGTGTTTCTTTGCTTAGTTTTTATGGTTTGTTCTAATAAGCTTATTACCTTTGAAATTGTGTTAATTTTATGACGGTTTTGATATAAAAAAAAGGTTGAGAAAAAAAAAAAGAAGAAAATGGAAAAAAAAAAGAAAAAAAAAAGGAAGAAGAAGAAGAAGTTGTGTTTGAACTAAATAGTACATCTTGATTCTTTCTGATAAGGACCTTTTTAGGTCTTACACTGAAAGGGGGAAGGGGTAAATTAGTGTGAGATACTTGCTTTTTATAAATCTTTTCGAATTAACCTCTGTGACTTGTTAGAGTCGATGATCCAATTCTTATTTTTCTTTTTTATGTGAGAGCGGCTGTATGAATATCAATCAAATGTAAGCACCTAAAAACACATGACAATTTTTATATGATTCACCTAGAATGTGTGAGCTACGTCCATGGTATGATAGGATCACTCTTAAATCACATAATTCACTCTTGTTATCAAGAGATATAGTTATGTTGTGGAAGGATCACTTCTTAATCACTTGTGGAAAGATCATTCTGTAACCATTTATAATGATCTCCTAATCACTCTAAGGGTATCATACCCTTTTTCAACAAGTTCATTCCTGAGAAGAATCACTTAATATGCATAGGCTGCTAGTGTAAAATGCAGATCTTCTCCTTCCTTTACTATTGGTGTTGTGTCACTTGCTGCCTTAGTAGGTTGCCTTTTTTGCTGCTGTAAGTTGCTAGACTTATAGTTAGGGCATGTTTTCTCTTTTGCTACTATAGGTTGCTGGCCTTACTGCTGGGGCAAATTTTCTCCTCCTACTGCTGATGCTGCCTACCTTTGCTAGTTGTGCTTGCACTTACTACAATTGTTGCTTACTACAATCTACTAGATGTGTTACTGTTGGTTGTGCTGCTGTAAGTTGTTGAATGTGCTGCTGCAAGTTGTGCTATTGTAAGTTGTGCTACTGGATGTACTACTATAGGTTGTGTTACTGAATATGCCACTGTAGGTTATGCTACTGCAAGCTACTAGATATGTTGCTATAGGTTGTGTTGCTATAAGCTACTAGATATGCTGTTATAGGTTGTGCTATTATAGGTTATAAAATGTGCTATTATAGGTTACTGAATGTGCTGCTACAGGTTGTGTTTGCAAGTTGCTAGTTTCTCTTTCGTTTGCTACCTGTCCTTATTGCTGGTTATACTTGTAAGCTATTGGTTTCTCCTTGGTTTGCTACCTACTTTTACTACTATTACTTGCTACTAGTTATGTTTATAAGCTACTGGTTTCTCCTTATTTTGCGACTTACCCTTACTGATATTATTGCCAATACTACACCTTTCTCTGACTAGTTGTTGCAACTTTTTCCTTGGGTGGTTGCGACAATTCCTTTTCCCTTTGGTTTGGCTGGCTGTTATATTCTTCTTTCTTTAGTGTGGCTATTGCACATCTTCTTCTTTGGTTTGGTATGGCTATTGCACACCATCTTCTTTGTTTTGATGTAGTTATTACATGCCCTCTTCTTTGGTTTGGTGTGGCTAATATACACCTTCTTTTTTGGTTCAGTATGGCTACTAGTTGCTACACCTTGTTTTCCCTTTGGTAGGGCTGTCTTTTTTTTTCTCCCTTTGGTATGACTACTGATTGCTGGAACTCCTTCTTCGATTAGTGCCGCTGCCTCCTTTTTTGGTGGTTGTTGACACCTTTTCTTTGGCCGGTTGTTGCTGTAACTCCCTTGGTCAATTGCTACTGCAAATTCCCTTAGCTAGTCACTCTCTCTTTGATGGTTGCCTCTCTTTTTATTGCTCAACCTATCTTTGGCTTTAGGTTTGCCATTCACCTCTCCTTGATTAGCTCTTTCAAATTTTTGTAGCACACACACATCTTGAAAGATACATGGGTGTATTTATAGAGTCTTGAGATTAGGGTTACACATTCATTAATGATCATCATTGATTCTCAAAGGTTATCCTATAATTAATAGTCAAATTCGATTCCTAAAATTTTGGGTCAATAGTCAAGGGTCAACGATTAACCTTGACCTCTAAAATTTAGGGTCGGTAGTCAACATTGACTCATTGACTTTAGGGTTGACTTGCCATTAATAGTTTTTCTTAATAACCTATTTGTATCTCAACGACATTCATAACATCAAATTAACACATACAACTATATAAGATATTGTTGACAACAAATCCAACATTAACCATCAAAGATAGGCTCAATAATCTCCCCTTTTAGACTTGTTGGCAACACATTAAATTTAACTTTCGACAGTTAAGCATAAACATAGACTCCCCCTGAAACATGCATCTCCTTTTTTACATGTACCTATACCTTTAGCTCCCTTTTTTTCTTGCTTATCCCCCTTGATAATTTCTCCTCCTTTATTCATCAAGCTACTCCCTCTTTTGATCAATATATACTCTTTTTGGATTTATGCAATATCTCTCCCTTTGACAATAAATCCAAAGAATAATAGAAGAGGTAAGGGGAGAGAGGTTGGAGGCATACCTTAGCCTCTAGGAGATGGGTAAACACATAAAGTCAGCCTTAACTTCTAGAATATCTCTCTTAACAAAGGTTTGGTGAATATATCGACAACTTGTTCTGTGGTAGGTATATACTCTAGCTTTACTTCATTTTTCTCCACTTTTTCTTTAATAAAGTGATACTTGATTTCAATATGTTTAGTTTTGTAGTGTTAGACATAATTCTTTGATAAATTAATGACACTTTGGTTATTATAACCAATCAGCAGTGGTAGTTGTACATCCACCTTCATATCTTCAAGCTATTGTTTCATCCATAGCAGTTAAGTACACGCTTGAGTAGCTGCCACATATTCAACCTTTGCAGTACTTAGAGTCATTAAATTTTGCTTCTTGTTATGCCATGAAAAAAATCTATTGCCTAATAAAATGCACTACCTGATGTTGACCTTTTGTCATCCCAATTTCTAACCTAATCAGCATCTATATACCTATACAAATTAAGTTGTCCACTTCTGTCATAAATTAGCCTATAATTTATTATGTTGTTAACATATCTCAAAATTCTTTTAGCAGCCATGAGATGAGATTTCTTGGGCTCACTTTAAAATCTAGCACAAAGTGTTATAGTAAAAACAAGATCAGGCCTTGATGCTGTCAAATACAGTAAGTTTCCAATCAACTTTTTGTATTCCTTTTAATCAACCATGTTGCCTTCCTTATCCTTGCTTAACTTTGTTCCAACCATGATGGGAGTGCTTACTTCTTAAGAATTCTCCATCCTAAACTTTTTTAACAGCTTACAAGCATACTTTTCTTGGAAGAGAAAAATTCCAGCCTTGCTGCAAAACCTGTAGCCCTAAGAAGAATTTTATTTTACTTAGCATGGATACCTCAAACTTATTGTTCATCTGATCGGCATAAGTAGTGTAAAGGGCCTTCTTTTTAGCAGTAAAGATTATGTCATTAACATAAACCACAATAATTAACTGGCTCTGCTTATCTTCCTTTATGTATAAGTTGTTGTCCACATTTCTTTTCTAAACTTCATATCTTTTAGGCATGTATCTAACTTGGAATACCATGTTCTTAGAGTTTGTTTTAAGCCATATAGAGCCTTGTTCAATTTGCACATACTTGAACCACCATGATTAAGTATAAAACCATTAAGTTGTTCGATAAATACCTATTCTTCAGGCTCTCTATTTAGAAATGCAGACTTTACATCCATCTAATAAACTTTGTAGTTTCTTTGAGCAATAATGGTCATGAATATTTTAATTGCTTCAAGCCTAGCCATAGGAGCAAAAGTCTCTTCAAAGTCAACACCTTTTACTTGTAAATAGCCTTTGTAGACAAGGCTTACCTTGTTTCTTACCACTTTACCTTTTGCTATTAAGCATATTTTAAATAGCTTCTTAGTTCTAATGATGTTTTTCCCTTTAGGTCTAAGTACTAAATACCAAATATTGTTCCTTTCAATTTGATCAAGCTCTTCATTCCTAGCACACACCTATTCTTTGTGCTTCAGTGCTTCTTCCACTAACTTGGGTTCAACCTTGGAGATCAATGAAATTTGTTCACCACTTTTTAGTCTTCTTTTAGTATGCGCAGAGTCTTTTTTATTGTCACTAATGTTTTTAGCCTCAACTTTAACTCTAACTCTTTTATGAGTTTGAAAATGCCTTGATTTTTCTTCTTCATCACTTGTAACTTAAGAATCAATGTCTTCCTCATGTTGAATGGCCTTAAATTCATCACTTTTAGACTGGCTGTCATACATTGCATTTTCAGCTTTCTCATGGTATAATATTGCATTGTAAAACCATCTTTAATCACCTTAACATCAAAGTTGTCCACCATTTTCAACAACCTTTTGTTGTAGCATTTGAAGCCTCTTCCATTTGATATATAGCCTAAGAATATGCCTTCATCAACCTTTTCAACAAATTTTGCTGAGATGGTTGCCTTTGACTTTATCGAGACATGGGCTTTCAAACACTTTAAAGTTTTTTACACTTGGCTTTTTTCCATACCACAGCTTATAGGGTGTTTTTTCAGTATGTGGTCTCATCAGCCATCTATTTTAAATATGAGTTGCAATGGTGATAGCCTCTCTTCAGTAGCCATGTGAAGTACCATACTTAACCAGCATGGTTCTTGTTATATCCATTATGCTTATATTCTTTCTTTCAGCCACTTTATTTTGTTGGAGTATGTAAGGACTAGCATATTCATGTTTCACTGCATGCTTCTCCAAATAATCTTCAAATTTACTACATGTGCAGTCTATCCCATTATTTATCCTGAGCCTTTTAATTTTTAGCCAGCCTCTTATAACTCTTGAAATTGTTGAGAGCCTCTGACTTATGTTTCAAGAACATAATATAAGTCATTCTTGTAAAATCATCAATGAAGCAGATGAAATACCTATCACCCTTTGTTAATCTTTATCTTATAGGCCCATAAACATCCGAATGGATGAGCTCCAATGACTTCTTTGTTTAAATCTCCACATTTTTGTGAGGAGGATTCACCATCTTCCCTTTTTGACAAGTGCTAATTACATCTCTCTCTCTTCTTAGCTGGTGTATATCTTTCATAACTTCATTTTTAAATAGTTTGTTCAGCCCTTTTTGTCCAAGATGTTCTAATCTTCTATGCCATAACAAGTTCTTATCTTTGGTACTCATGTAGCATGTGTTTTTGCTTTTGGAAACTTGGTATAAGCTTCCATTTATTCTTTCACCCTTAGTAAGAACAACACCATCTTTTAATCTCTTTACTGTGCAGCCACTCTTGTTGAAGGTGACTTCATGTTCCACTTCATTAGCCTATTACTCCAAGACATATTAGCTTTTTACCCATACTTACCACAGTTCCAGCAAAATGCTTTAAATCTAGATTTTCTTCTTTCACCAAGTTAATGTCTTTTATCTTTTGCAACTGTTATGGCAAACTCCTATCTATCTTTGACAACCTGTCTCCTTTGGATGAGAGTTTTCACCACATCTTTCATAACCCATTTTAGCTTTGGTTTCTCTTCTTCATAGCATTATTATGCTTCCTTTCAAGCACAAGCACAATTTTCTTCTTCTATTCTACCTTATCACTTGGCTTTTCAATATAACCAAATCCTTTCTTCCACATAAAATGGGGTCTTTGATTGCTTAGACACTTATCTAACTTTTTGGTAGCATCCTCCTTGATGGCATTTGTTGAAAATGACTCATCATTCACTTCCATGGCCTGTATAAAGCTTTCTTCATGCTTCCTGAATTTGGACTTAGCCTTGTGAAGCTTGGCTTGCAAAATCAGCACCTCTTACTTTTATGTAATCACTTTAGTGCCAAGATCTTTATGTATCTTGCCTTACTCTACCTTAAGTACGATTAACTCCTTAATTCTCTTTAAGTACTCTTTCTCTTATATTTCAAACTCCTTTTTTTTTACCTAAAGATCAAATTCAGCAATAGCAGAATTTTCATACAGCTTCTTAAGACGTTTTATCTCATTTTTCAACTTGTTATTTTTGTGCAAACAAGCTTCCAATTCATTCTCAAGTTATTAAACCAACTCATCCTTTTCCTCTTCTATTGATTCCTCATCACTTAAAGATTCTTGATCATTATCCATTTGAGCGACTAGCACATCCTTTGCAGCCTTATCATTAGAATCATCATTAATTTTTTCTTCAAAATCTTCTTCATCCAACTTGCTCAAAAGATTCTTTCTTTTGGGTTTGAAGAATTGTCTTTTCCTTTTGGCACTTGAATTTCTAACTTTAGAATAGCTGGATTGCTTTATCCTTTTCCTTGGGACCAGCTTATCATTATCATCATAACTGTTTACATCTCTTCTCTTTAGGCAGTCCACAGTAAAGTGTCCAATTGCTCCACAGCTAAAGCACTTCAAGGGTAATTTTCCCTTGTACTTCCCTTTTCTTTTCCTTATATTCTTGGTGATGTATGTCATGACTTTCTCTAGTTTAGTATCACCATCTTCTTCTTCAGAGTTGCTATCAAATTCTTCTTCTTGGTCTTTGATCTTTAATTTCTTCATTGTCTTGAAGGTCAGCTCTTTTTCACCTTGAACTTTTTTTCTTTCTTCATTAAGGCTATTCTCATTTCATAAGCCACCAATATGCTATGCAAATCATCTAGGGGTAACCTATCCAAATCTCTATCTTTTATGGAGGAAATGTTGGCATTGTAAGCTTTCGATAAGGTTCTGAGTATCTTTCTTACCACAGTACCATTGTTGATTTCCTCTTCATAGCCTCTAATAGAGCACATAATTTTGTTAACTCTTGTGAAGAAGGCATCCATAAATCCATCATTTTACATCTTTATGTCTTCAAATTTGCTTCTCTAGATTTGTAACTTGGCTTCCTTTACAACCTTGTCTCCTTTATAAATGTTTTTTAATTTATTCCAAATTTATTTAGTTGTGTTACACCCCATCACTTTGGTGAATTCTTTATCTGATAAAGAGACATATAAGACATTTCTTGTCTTTCCATCACACTTCAAATTCTTCTTATTAATAGGCATTATAGCATTACCTTCAGTAATAGGGATGAAGCCATTAACAGTAGATTCAAAAACAACTAGACCAAGTGACATTAGGTATGAGAGCATTTTATTCTTCCATAACTGATAATTTTGCCGTCAAAAATGGGAATGCCCTTATTGTTAACATTGTTCAAGCTATCCATGATATCAATCAATAATAAAGATAAAAATTCACAACAATAACAAACAACTTTAGATCAAAGAAAGAAAAATGGATCAACAAAGGAAACCAGCTTTGATACCACTTGATAAGGACCTTTTTAGGTCTCACATTAAAAGGGGGAGGGGGTGAATCAGTGTGAGATGCTCACTTTTCATAAATCTTTTTGGATTAATCTTTATGATTTGTCAAAGTCAATAATCCAATTCTTATCTTTCTTCTTTATGTGAAAGCGGTTGTACGAATATCAATCAAATTTAAGAACCCAAGAACACACGATAATTTTTATGTAATTTACCCACAATGTGTGAGCTATTTCCATAGTATGACAGGATCACTCCTAAATCACACAATCTACTCTTATTATCAAGGGATACAATTAGGTAGTGGAAGGATCACTCCTTAATCACTTACAATGACCTCCCAATCACTCCAGAGGTACCCTACCTTTTTTCAACAAGTTTATTAAAAGGTTTGTGACTAAGGCTTTCTTAAGAAAAATCACTCATGTGCACAAGTTGCTAGTGTATCTTCTCCTTCCATTGCTGTCAGTGCTGTCTTACTTGTTGCTTTGGCAGGTTGCCTCCTCTATTGCTATAAGTTGCTAGACTTACAACTGTGGCATGTTTTCTCCACTACTACTTCTGGCTACTGGTGCTGCCTACTTTTGCTGTTTATGCCTCCACTTACTACTATTGTTGTTTGCTGCTATCTATTAGATGTGTTATTACAAGTTATATTACTACAAGCTATTGAATGTACTGCTGCAGGTTATGCTACCATAGGTTACTGGATGTGCTATTATAAGTTATGATATTGTAGGTTGTGCTACTACAAGTTGTTGGATATGCTATTGCAGGTTGTGTTGCTATAGGTTGCTGAATATGCTACTACAGGTTGTGCTTACAAGCTGTTGGTTTCTCCTTGGTTTGCTGCCTACCCTTACTGCTAGTTGTGCCTACAAGTTACTGGTTTCTCCTTGGTTTACTGCCTGCCCTTGCTGCTATTGCTTACTATTGGTTGTGCCAGCAAGTTACTGGTTTCTCCTTGGTTTGCTACTTGCCCTTACTGGTATTACTGTTATTGCTGCTAGCTATTGCACCTTTCTTTGAATGGCTATTACAACTTCTTCCTTAGGTGGTTATTGCAACTTCTTCCTTAGGTGGTTGCTACAACTCCTCCTTTTGGTTTGGCCAGTTGTTGCCTTCTTCTTTCTTTTGTGTGGCTACTACACACCTTCTTCTCTAGTTTGTTGTGGTTATTGCACATCCTTTCCTCAATTTTGGTGTGGCTGTTGCATGCCCTTTCCTTTATTTTAGGGTGGTTGTTACACACCTTCCTCTTTGGTTTAGTTTGGCTGCTCATGCCCTTTCCTCTAGTTTGGTATGGTTGTTGCACACCTTCTTCTTTGGTTTAGTATGGCTGCTATAGCATACCTTCTTCTTTCATTTTCTCTAGTTTGGTGTGGCTACTGTACACCTTCTTATTTGGTTTGGTGTGGCTGCTAGTTATTGCACCTTGTTTTCCTTTTGGTAGGGCTGCCTCTTTCTTCTCCATTTAGTGTGGGTATCGGTTACTGTAACTCCTTATTCGATTGGTGTGGCTGCCTCTTTCTTTTGTGGTTACTGTCACCTCTTCTTTGGCTAGTTGTTACTATAACTCCCTTGGCCAATCACTCTTTCTTTAGTGGCTGCCTTTCTTTGTCACTCAACCTATGTTTGGCTTTAGGTTGGTTCCCTTAAATTTCTGCAGCACACACACATCTTGAAAGATGCATACTCATCAATGATTAATGTTGGTTTCCAAAGGTTGCCCTACAATCAATGGCCAGATTCGATTCTTAAAATTTAAGGTCAATAATCAACATTGACTTCCTAAAATTTAGAGTCAATGGTCAACCTTAACCCTTAAAATTTAGGGTTAACAATCAACTTTAACTCATCAACTTTATAGTTGACCTACCATCAACAATTTTGCCCAATGACCGCTCTACATCTCAATGACATTCATAACATCAAATCAACACTTACAATTATATGAGATGTTATTGATAACAAATCCAACATTAGCCATCAAAGATGGGCTTAACACTTTTAACCTATTATGTATAAAGTTGTAAATCTGATTTTTTCTTTCCAAGTCCAAAAAAGAATATCCTGATTCTCTTTTAAAAGTTCCAATTTTGAGATTTGTCACTATCTAACATAAATAGGGCTAACTCGAGTAGAAAAAGGCAAGAATGGTGAGATCATCATCTAGAAAAGCCAAAATAAAGTGAAATAAGAGTGATAATAATCTAATTTGAGGGCAAACACTTAAGGAAGTGTGTAAGGAAAAAATTTCTTTTGATTACTAATGTGTTTCTACAAGCTGTAAACATAAGTAGTGAAGGAGAAGTGCATGATATAAATGTGAAGATTTGTATAAAGGCTGTTATCGAGCAATTTAAGATGATAAATGCAAGGCTAGATGAGTTACAATCACTTGGCAAATCCAAATCCTTTAAAAAGCATGTGATTGAGGAAAAAGATGAGGAAAAGTCAAACTATGAAAAATCAAGCTTAAGAAAAGGTAACAAAGATGTTTCCAAAAGAGATAGCAATTTAGGTAGTATAAAGATGAAGATTCCAACATTTCAAGGGAAGAATGATCTTGAACATTATTTAGAGTGGGAGAGAAAGGTTCAGCATGTATTTGATTGCCATAATTATTCCAAAGAAAAGAAAGTAAAATTTACACCCATAGAATTCATTGATTATGTAAGTATTTGGTGGGACCAATTGGTGATAAGTAGAAGGAGGAATAGTGAGAGGCCAATTTAGTTATGAGAAACGATGAAATTAGTAATATGTAAGAGATTTTTGCCTAGCCACTACCATAAAGACTTGTATCAAATGTTGTAGGGGTTTGTGCAAGGGTCTATAAGTATAGAGGACTATTACAAAAAGATGGAGATAGCTATGATTAGAGCTAATGTAGAGAAAGATCGAGAAGCCATTATGGTGAGGTTTATCGGTAGCTTAAACAAGGAAATTGCAAATGTAGTGGATTTGCAACACTATTTGGAGATGGAGGAGATATTGTATAAGGCTATTTATCAAGGTGGAGAAACATATTTAGTCCAAAGGATCCAAATTTGGGTTAACTTCTAGTTCTAAATGGAAGGCAACTTGAAAAATGCCAAAGTAGTCTCAAAGCCAAAAGAAGATGCTAGACCAAAGGAATCAACTGCTGTTTCTACAGGTGAAATTGAAATAAAATCTTCTAAATCTCATGATGTTAAGTGCTTAAGGTGTCAAGGACATGGACATATTGCTTCTCAATGTCCAAATAAAAGAGTTATGATCATGTTGGAGAATATTGACATAAAAATTATTAGTTCAAGTGATATGACATGCCATCATTGGAGGATTGTTTTGATGTTAAAGTTAAAGAACCTATTTATAGAGATATGTTAGTTGTAAGGTATGCACTAAGTATTTAGCCTAAAGATGATAATGATAAGGGCAATGTGAGCCCATTTTCTATATAAGGTGTCATGTTAAAGACAAGGTATGTAGCATGATTATTGACAATGGAAGTTGTACTAATGTTGCTAATACTTTATTGGTAGAGAAGTTGAATCTAGATACCTTTAAGCATCTTAAGCCTTATAAGCTGCAATGGCTAAATTAGAGTTACCAAACAAGTTTTAATTGCCTTTTCTATTGGCAGTTATAAGGATGAGGTTCTCTATGATGTGACACTAATGCATACTTGTCATATACTTCTTCGGTGACTATGACAATTTGATAAGAAGGTTACTTATGATAGCTACAAGAATAGATACTCATTTGTAATTAATAATTGAATTGTTGTATTAACTCCTCTTAAACCTATTCAAGCATATGCAAATTAGATTAAGATAACAAGAGAGTGTAAAATGAGAGAAGAACAAATGAGAGAATAAGGGGAAAAGAAAGAGAAAGTGAGTGAGAGGTCAAAGGAAAAGAGAGAAAGTGAGGTAGAGGGGAAAAATTCAAGCAAAAAGAGTGAGGCAGAGAGAAAAGTTAAAAAGAAAAATGTGCAAAAAAGAGAGAAAAGTAAGAAGAAGTTTGAAGATTTATTTCTTGAAGAGATTCCCTAAGGATTATCTCCTTTAAGAGGGATTAAGCACCAAATAGACTTCATACCTGGTGCTAAAATACCAAACCAACCTATCTATAGAACTAATCTAGATGAAATGAAGGAGATACAAAGACAAGTGGATGAGTTGGTGTAAAAGGGATTTGTAAGGGAGAGTCTTAGCCCATGCTCAGTCCTTGTCATCTTAGTACCAAAAAAGATGGAACATGGCGCATAAGTGTACTTGAGGTAAAGTAAGGCAAGACACACAAAGATCTTGGCACTAAGGTGATTGCATAAGAGCAAGAAGTGCTAATTTTGCAAGCCAAGCTTTATAAGGCTGAGTCCAAACTGAATAAGTATGAAGAAAGCTTTATGCAAGCCATAGACGTAAGAGGAGAGTTCTCTTCAGCAAATGCCATCAAGGAGGATGCTACCAAAAAATTGGATAAGTATTTAAGCAAACAAAGACCTCATTCTATAGGGAAGAAAGGACTTGGATATATTGAAATGCCGAATGAGAAGGTAGAAGAAAGAAGAAAATTGTGTTTGTGCCTAAAAACAAACACAATGGAATTATGGAGAAGAGAAACCAACTCAAGTTAAAATGGGTTAGGAAAGATATGATGAAAACTCCCATCCAAAGGAGATAGGTTGTCAAAGACGGAAAGAAGATTGCCATAATAGTTACTAAAGATAAGAGATATAAACTTGGTGAAAGAAGAAAATTCAGACTTGAAAGATTTTTCTAGAGCTATGGTAAGTATGGGCACAAGGCTAGTGTATGTTAAAGTAATGGGCCTATAATAAAGAAGAATGTGAGACAAGAATCAAAGGGGAGACTCTCTCAAGAAAGGAGACAACCTCAAGTGAAAAAAGTCATATTTTACTAAGAAACATATTTTATATATTGGAATAAGTCTATGGAAGATACGAAAAGGTTGGATATGCTGCTAAGGAATTCTTGACATTGCTGCTCAGTCAAAGAGTGTAAAGGAGAACACTTACATAAGCTCCTATATTCAGCCAAACAAGAAAAAGAGGAAAAGAAATGACTATGGTCGTGGAAGTATCCTTAAAAGCTTCTAAGAAAGAAAAGCCATGCATCCAGGACAATGACTACTCTTTACACATGATAGAAAACTTCAAGGTGTTGAAGGAAGTAGTAAAATATGATGAAGGGTTAGTCATATTTGGTAATGATGGTGCCTTAAAGATCAAAGGTATTGGTGATACTGAAATTGGTAAAAAAAAAAGTTGAAATCAGAGGAAGTACTTTATGTGAAAAGGCTAAAACATAATCTAATTAATGTTTGCCAATTTTGTGATGATGGGCGCATGAAGTTACTTTCAGTAAGAGTGGCTGCATGGTAAAAAGATTAAGTGATGGTGCTGTTCTTACGAAGGGAGAAAGAACAAATAGAAACTTATACCATGTTTCCTATAGCAAAAACACATGCTACATGAGCACTAAAGATAAGAATTTGTTATGGTATAGGAGATTAGGATATCTTGGACAAAAAGGACTGAACATATGTATTCAGCCACCCCTTAGAGGTTAAGGTATGCCTTTATGCCTCTAACCTTCTCTCCTTCCCTCTTCTATTATTCTTTGGATTTGTTGTCAAAAGGGGAGATATTATGCATAAATCCAAAAAGAGTATATATTGATTAAAAGGGGGAGTAGCTTGATAAATAAAGGGGGAGAAGTAGAAGATAAGGGAAGTTTGTTTCCAAATTGGATTCAAGCCCACATACAAAAGGAAGATGTATGTTTCAGAGGGAGATATGAATGTTAAAAGTTGCTATTTATGCATTGTTCATTATTAGATTTAATGTGTTGCCAACAAATCCAAAAGGTGAGATTATTGAGCCCATCTTAGATGGCTGATGTTAGATTTATTGTTAATAGCATCTCACATAGTTGTTCTTATTAATTATGTTTTAAATGTCATTAAGATGTAGAGAGGTCGTTGGTCAAAACCATTAAAGACAGGTCAACTTTAAAGTCAATGAGTCAATATTGACCATTGACCTTAAATTTTAGAGGTTGAGGCTAATCGTTGACCTTTGACCATTAATCCTAAATTTTAACAAGTCAAATTTGATTGTTGTCCCTAAATTTTAGGAATCAAAATTAACCGTTGATTATAGGATAACTCTTAGGAATAAATGCTATCGTTGATAATTATGTAACCATAAAACTTAAGGCTTATAAATACATCCATGCATCTTTCAAAAGATGTGTGTGCTATAGAAAAATTAAGAGATAACAACAAAAAGAGAATGACAAAGAGAGGTGCATGGTAACCAACCAAAGAAAGATGCATAATAACTAACCAAAAAGAGGTGCAGCGGCAAACCAAAGAGTGTAACTATTGTCAACCTTACCAAAGGAAGAAAAAGGTGCAGCAGTTGTCAGCCCCACTAAAGGAAGAAGAAGGTAGAGTAGAAGAGGGAAAAGAGAGGTGCAATAACCATACCAAAGAAGGTAACAATCAAACTAAAGGGAAAAAAAGGTCAGCCACACCAAAAAGAGAGGTATGCAATGGTAAAGGGAGAAAAGAGGCACAACAACCATACCAAAGAAGGTGATAACTAAACCAAAAGGAGAAAGAGACGATGCAGGAGCCACCAAAAGGAAAAGGTGCAGTAGCTATTGAAAGGAGAAGGTGTAGCTACCACCAAAGAAGAAGGTGCAGTAACTACTAGAAGGAGGTGTAGTAGTAACCAAAGGGAGACGGTGCAACAACAACCAAAGAAACCCAAGATAGAAGGTGTAGTAATAACCAAAGGAAAAAGGTGCAGCAGTAACCAAAAGAAGAAGGAGGCAATAGCCACAAAAAAGAGAGGTTGCAACACCAAAGGATAAGGTAGTAGCAATTACAACAAAAAAAATGTAGAAATTGCAACAAGAGGTAAAAAGAGAAGTGGTTATAGAAAGAAGGAGCTTACAGTAGTAGGCGAGGCAACACCAGTAGTAAAGGAAGAGAACCTGCTAAGACAGAAGCAGGCAACACCAGCAGTAGAGGAGAAAACTTGTCCCTATAGCAAGTGAGGTAGCACCAGTAGTAAAGGAAAAGAACCTACCAAGGTAGAAGTAGGTAGCACTAGTAATAGAAGGAGAGGACCTACCAAGGTAGAAGGAGGCAGCATTGACAATAAAGGGAGATAACTTACATTGAAGATAACTTGCAGAGGAAAGCACCTGTAAAGGAGAAATAATAGCAACAACATAGAGAACTTGTAGAGAAGAGACCTACAAAGCTTAAGCAAAGAC